>CM025790.1:58510450-59710450 GCA_014635995.1 Sarcophaga peregrina | reverse complement strand
TGACGACGCAAATCGAAGTTAAAGGGAACCAAATTTTTGACGACGTTAATCGAAACAACGTAAATTGAAACGACATAAATCGAGAGAATACTGTATTGCTGGTAGAACGGTGGTGTATGAGTGATTTAAAAAATCAATTTGATATGTCGGTCTGTGAATAAATTTTTTTCAGTTATGTACTTTATAATGCACAACCGGGAATGAGTGTGTCCAACTATTGAGTTTAAATATTTAATTTTTTTCTCTATGGAAAATGTTATTATAAAACGCTCCAGTTTTATACTTGCCGGTCTCTGTTATTTGTTATTTTTTTCAGAAAGTTAAACATTGTCTGATCTATGGATCTCTCTTTGTGTCGAAGTATATATCGTTGAATTTGAGAATGGCATTAGTTCTGCTCATTCCAATATTTTGGAAAAAAATGGTTATTTTCTCGGGAAGATTCTTTTTAGGATTTGTTTAACAGATCTTTTACTCATTCGTTTCCATTTATTTTCTTATTTATGCTATGAACACAATAGACGCAACGCAGTAAACACAGCAATTTTGCATTAAGTATCCGTTTTAATAAGAGATAGCATTAGGAGCATAAGCATAGCTGCCAGATTTGACGATTTATCGTCATTTTGACGATTTTGTGCTCTAAAAATATCATATTGACGATGTGACGATTTATGCCCTTATTTTGACGATTTTTAAAAATTAAAAATTTACTTCATTTTCTTTACTTCAGTACATTTAAAGCAACTTTAAGCTTTGTATTTACCTATTGCCCAATTTTTCTGTATCTTATGTCCTTAAAAGCCCAAAAAACTACAATCTCTGCAGGAAGGGAGTTCCACATACAAATAGTCTGACTAAAGAACGAATTTTGTTTGTAATGCAGTGAGCGATCCAGTGGCCAATCAACCACATACATATGTATGTGTCTGCCGAGAAAAGCGACGGCTGCGTAGGAATACATGATTCTCGGGGGAAGTTTCTTATTTCGCTTGAAAAAAATCCTTTAAAATTTCTATAGAACAGTGAAACTAGATCATATTGCAACGATGCCACAATGAATCAATAGAGTTCGATACCCTAACGTATTTAACGGGCAACTTCACCCTTTCTTCTAAGCGGTCTAGAAGTTTCCAAATAGTCGTTGAAGCGCCGCCCTATACATGAGAGTTGTATTCCATTCGCTTTCGGATATAAGAGGTGTAAATAGTAAGAAGATCAGATGTAGGAAAGCATTTCTTAAACTCTCTTAAGAAACTAAGGCACTGAAAAATGTATCGGTTCTAGCGTACATCAAACTTAATTTTCGATTATGTGACGATTAGTTTGACGATCTCCATGAACGTGTTTGATGATTTGATGCTTTATGTATCTGGGAGGAGTATTTGGAAAAGTTTCTTTAACGAAGTTGTTTTACAGGGAATTAAGACAATGAATTTAAAAGATCAAAATTTTTTCTTACGTGCTAAATATCTAGTGTCGAGCCCGTGGGTTTAATGCTCAGTAGAGACTCTTGATTTTTTTGTTTGTCCGATTGTTTGTTTAACTTTGTATAAGATTACATATGGTAGAAAATCGCAAGTGAAAGAAACGCAATAAAAAACAAAGGTTTTACAATGTATCGGAAACATATTTGTCGCACACTACCTATCCATTCCTTTCTCCAGTAAATTATCTTCTTAATGCTCTGCTCGAACAAGAATCTTATTTTTAACTTGACAAAGTTTTTGATGAAACCCGCCCTAATATAGTAGAAAGTATGTTTGCTTCTTGAAGTCGCCGTGGTCTAGTGGGTAGTGTGTTGGCTTAACAGACAAAAGGCCCGGGTTCGAATCCCAGATCAGACATCAAGAACGAAAAAGTTATTTCTTCGGCGACTTCCTCTCAGCAGGTTTTTGGCAAAGACTCTGAGAGTAAAAATTGCCATGAAAAGCTTCTCAAAAATCTGTCGTTCGGAGTCGACTTTAAACTGTAGGACCCGCCACTCATGTACGCACACAGCATAAGTGGTGTGAGAAGCTAGGTCGTAATCCTGACTGAAGGGTTGTAATGGCCAATTATGTATGTATGTTTGCTTCTTAGACGAGAGTCTAGCTCAAACTAAACTAAATATGAAAAAAAACTTCCTTTGAAAACCTCCCCTTGGCGGACGTCTGACAAAAACTCTAAGATTTAACAAAATTGCCTTGAAATCTATCACAAAACTGTCATTCACAATTAACATTAAAAAATAGGCTCTACCACTCATTTATAAAATTACCATACATAATGTGAATGGTGTGAAAAGCTAGGTTGTTATCTTTACAAAAAGGTTGTTATAACTAATTGAGTAAGAAAGATTATTATATGATAAAATTTTGTAAATATATTTTGAGACTTGGAACTCAATTACTTCTAAAAATCGGAGAATCATTAGTAATCAATTTATGGATAAAGCGACACAACATAATCGGTGTTATATCAGTGCTATTCCGGACTGAACGCGAAAGTTACAATAATTATTGAAATGAAAATCGATGAGTAATACGTTAGTATTTTGTAACTCATAAAATTATGTGGTCTACCGAAACAATAACACACCTCTGCAGCTCGGGTTTTACAAATAAGATGGGTTCAAGAAATTTTCACATTAGGTTTTCGAGAAAGAGTGGGTTGAAACCCCTAAAAATAGGGTTTTTGGCCATTTTTGAAACACTAGAACCATTGCTATTGTCAAAATTTGACAATTGATCGCTACTATCAGAATTTGAAAATTGATTTTACTCTTGAAAATAAGCCAAATTGATTGCATGCACCCTTAAAATAGGGGATGGGTTTATGTCCAAAGAAAAAGAAGCACATTACGGAGATCCTTAAAAATCAATCATATTTTTACTCAAGAATTTTTGGGGTCGCTGATTGCAGATCTTCATTCAGATTTAAAAAATGCATGGTCCAGGTTTATAAAATTTAATCAGATTTAGTTGACTCTTCATTTTTTCGCTAAATTCGAGTTCAGAGCGCAAAATACCTAAAGCGATCTTATTTGCACAAAAAAATCCAAATTTGCAGGGCTGTGTAAATAATAACCCAATTTAAATTGCCGAATATATATCTACTAAATAATTGAATCTCTATTCTTCATATAAAGTTGAAATAAAACCACAGTCTTCACGTTTAAACAGGAATAAAATGCATATAACCAGAGGAATCTACAAGAAAAAAAATTTTTCTGTATTAACAATTTTATTGAAAACCGATTTACATTTCACACATGAGCACCCTTTTCCTTTGATTTGAATTAAAAAAAAAATTAAGAGACCAGAACACATTAAGGGATCTCAGAAATATTTTTATAGGTATAAGTAAACAAAAAGAATTAAGAAAAATAAAATAAAAATCATTTAACTATAGGCGAATGGTTTTATCGATTTACACCTCAGTGAATTTATTAAAAAATTTTGCAATTTCATACCCATGTTAAGCAGAATCCTTGAGTAAACAAAAGAAGAAGTTTTAAACGGTTGAAAAAAATATTTAAAATATTTATAAAAATTCATCTACTTACTGGGTAATTACAATACTTTAATCAGGTTTACGATCTGTCTCCTTGCGCCATCCATGTTGTGTGTGTTCCTTTTTATCAGTGGGGGATGTATTATAGCTTAAAGTCGAATTCGAACATTTCGTTTTGTTCTAAATGTCTGAGCTGGATTTTTGAACCACCGATTCATATCTCCTACGACTTATGAATGAAAAATTGATTTACAAGCAATTGTACAGTATTTTAATAACAGATACTAAGATCTTAAGAGAGGAACTTAATATTAAAATACCATCTATAAACGAAACTTTTTACAATTATTACAATTATTTCCACCAAGTTTCTAAAAGTTAAATGCATTTAGGCGTAACTTTTTTGACGTTTATATTTTATGTCGTCAACGGGAATTACATTTGGTCGGTTAGATTAGCAATTGTGTTGCCATTTAGATTTAGTATTTCAAGTATTTCTAACCACTTAATATTAGTTACTTGCGCCTGTTTTGCGTTTTTAAATCACCGTATCTCAGAAAGTAATAACTGTATTAACCTGAAATTTCATGATATTCTCATTAGTAGTGTTTTCTACCTTATTCCTAGACTTGAGTAAAAATGGGGGATGGTGGCCAAGGAAGTGACCATTTTTTCACTTCTATCCATTACGTCAACAGTTACGTTACATACCTGGGTATGTATAATGAAAATATGTTGATATTGGATGTTTCTTGAGTAAAGTTTACAAGTTTTTAATAATAAAATATAATTCAAATTCAATCAAATATAAGAAAACATAGTGAAATTGTACAAACTAATTTTTCTTAAACGCATTTATTGCATTGCGGCGTATTACTTGAATGAGCGGCACACACGGGTTTTCTGCATAACGTACAGGATTTTATGGTTGACCGACGTTTCCTATATATGTTGCAATTACCTTTTGGGTTTTATTCTACCGGTGTTATTACGTTCTTCCATGCTTTCATCTACAGCACCTGTTACGGTCAAAAATTCCCAATATATCTATGGCTTCAATAGCCAAGCATGTGGAAAATATTTTTGTTACGTGTTTATTTTTGACTCTGTTTTCCAGCTTCACCAGCTGTTCGCTGAGGCTATGTAGGAACACTCTACGGCGGCTTGTGAAAGCTTTTGGCATTGGACTATTCTCAACGTAAATTATGCAGCGACCTCTAGTATATTGTAAAAGAAAGCCAAGGGTCATCTGTTTGCACGTCGCTTTGTTGAATATTCTGCTAAAAGCTTGTCTATATTATCGACGCCAATCATATACATACATACATACATAATTGGCCATTACAACCCTTCAGTCAGGATTACGACCTAGCTTCTCACACCACTTATGTTGTGTGCGTTAATTTTATACATGAGTGGCGGGATCTACAGTTTAAAGTGGACTCCGAACGACAGATTTTTGAGAAGCTTTTCATGGCAATTTTTTACTCTCAGAATCTTTGCCAGAAATCTGCTGAGAGGAAGTCGCCGAAGAAATATTTTTTCGTTTTGATGTCTGACCTGGGATTCGAACCCGGGCCTTTTGTTTAATAAGCCAACACACTACCCACTAGACCACGGCAACTTCCAACCATATATTTGTTACAATTTTGGATCATGAGTAGCTTTTTCTTTGGACCTTACACTTCGCATGAATAATGCATTGTGGAAAGAAGAACGACCGACTTATTTTGTTTAGGTTATAAGAGTACAAGGAAATATTGTTACTGAAACCAAATGTAGTCGACTCTACTTCCCGTCCTTTAGATAAAGCGAAATATGATGGTAGAAACAAACACTCGTCTTCTGCTCACTGTACCTAACATTGTTAAACTGTTGCCCATTATTAAACTTGTCGGTAAGTGTTAAGTTGTGGAAAAATTATCACAAACAATATTCCGTCCATTTTCACGAGAAAGATTGACGCACACGTCTTTCACTACCCTCTAACCTGAGTATTTTTCCCGTTCGCCGGTTGCCGCCAATCCAGTATAAATTTGTTCCTTCATGGAGTAGGATGAGACGGAATCACATACTCGTACTTGGCGGGTTTCGATGGTATGTGTTGGGTAAACCCAGACCAACACGGTTGGTATATAACTGTTCATCAACTGTCACGTTTGGAACTGGTACGTTTTTGCTGTGAAGATTATCATTCAGCATTAAATATAAGTTGGTTATGGCTGCAAGTTTGTTCATTTTTAACGCTGTTTCCGTTGTCGAAAGGTATAAAGTGGGTTATATCCCAAAAATGCCGCGCGCTCATTGAAGCTCGATATATTTGGATGACCAAGAATGTAGCCACAAAGCACAAACAAATCAAAACTTAAACAGAAACAAAACAATGCAACTACAAAACATAAGTGAAACAGAAATAAATTTAGCAACAAAAGTAATTCCATTTAAAATGTATGAACATACCCGGGTATGCTTCTGTCGACGTACGTATAATTTTTTATCTGTTGACATAAAGAATAAGAACGTGTAAGTGTAAATTAAATTCGTTGCTAGAGTCAGAGATTGTGTTTAACTCATTGTGCCCATATTGACGTTGACACTTCTCGATTATTTCTTATATTTATACCATTAGATCCATTTGATCAGGATCTATTGATATAAGTTAAGGCGATACAATTTATGTAGGTCTATTTGAAAGAAAATGCCCCAAACATAAAAACTTTATTCGGCTGAAATTTGGTGGAAAACTCTCCGATTTTCAGAGAGTTTCGTAAACATTCTCGCCATAATATGATCTAACACCTTAAAATAAATGAGTTGTTTGATCAATTAAATGAGCGAGGCTCTAATGGAGTTGAATAGTATTAACGGCTTAACAAGAGTAGTTCGCTACAATGAAATGATCACTTATTTCTTATATGAGGGAGAATGTGATAAAATACAGTTCACTCTCGGTAACGTGAACACCGCCTAACGTTAACAAGATTTTTTGTATGTTGACTACTCAGTAACGTGAACAAACACAGAAAGCTCTATGAGGTGAACAAATTTTTTCACTGCCAACATTGAAATATATTAAATTAAAATTTTTTATAATTTTGGGAATCCCCTTATATAAATAATGATATATCCCCGAAATTATTTTATTTGTATTGCAAAGAGATTTGATGTTTCCTATGTGCAGTGAATCAGTCGGCATAAGTCTAATCTAATCTAAATGTTAAAAGAAACGGCAGACATTTTAGATAGTTTGCAAAAAGGAACAAGTGTGACTAGTTTGGTAAAAAAGAAAAATGCCGCGAAATAGGATGCAGAAATTACTTCTTTAATGCAAATATCAGCCGATCTCCTTCAGGACTTAAGTCCTCTGGTAAGAATTTTACGATAAAACTTTGAAATCACAATTAAGGCATTGTTTTACTAACTTTTAGGTTAAGTTTACCTTAATTGGGGGTTAATGGGTTGATAACACCACAAAAATGCATGAAATTGGGCAAAACGAAGAAAGTTATGACGATGATTGCATTATCGTTGATCCTATTAAAAAAGCTTCCACATGTGAAGTAATTGAAATCTTTAACATGGCATTGCAATGGATAGGAGATGTAATGGTGGATTAAAGTACATTGAGTGTACTTAGACACTTAAAGGAAAAAGCATTATTTTAGCAATTAAAGGAAAAAAAGCAGCAGAAATTTTATTTCAATAGATATTTTCTCGTAATCTCGTTTTGATTTGTAATGGATTTTAATTACAATTTTAATTTTATATTTTAATAATGTAAATAACAATAAAAGACTTTCATGTTCAAGCGTGTAAAACACAAATTTATATTGTAAAATTTTATATTATTTCATGAAATTTGACAACCGCTAACGTGAACAATTCCGCTGAAATGAATTGCCTTGGTTTTAAGTAGTTCACGTTACCGCGTGAAAAAATAAAAAGAAAGCCGGAGAATATGTTCTAGTGATTTCTTTAGTGCTATTTAACTTGAAAACAGTAAAAGTTTTTATTTATTTAAACTATATTTCCAAACAAAACACAAACAATTTTAAGCATAAAATCGCTTGGCAAGATTTAACGAGAATACGCTTTTAAATTTTTGCCAATAAAATTTTATTTTCATACTCACTGTCCAGCATTTGCTAGGAAGCATAAAACTTGCTTTTAAAATCCATGCAAGCGATAATAAACTTTAGAAAGGAATTACTAAAATAACTGTGCGTTGTTTAATGCTTTTGTTTTTTCGTTTAAACTCAACTAGAATAAATGCTACTAGTATACCCTTTTAGTTGTATTTCCGTAATAGCTACGTACTTATTTTAATCGTACTTATTTTAATATCATACTCATACTACTCATACTCGAAGTTGGAAGCACTCGTCGTATTCATACTTAACAATACGTACAATGTTATTGACTTCAACTCGTCTCTACTTAACATTTACACAAATCACAAAATGAGTATGATTCGCGTACGAACACTACTATGCTCACAAGAAGATTGTTTGTATGCTTTGCTTGTTATCTTTGGGTTTCTTTTCGTCTTTGTTTGTATATGCAACAACAACAAAGGCTGTAAATTTTAATGAATGATTCGAGCCACTCGAATGACTTCTAAGTATTATAAGTATTTTTCTAAATTTATGTATCAGAATGAGTAGGCGTATGAATCAAACATATTTCGAATGTTGGGAGTTTGATGTCAACGTTGTACTCATACTCATTGCTACTTATAATTATAAATCAATATTGTAGCGAGTACGAATGTATCAGAGTAGATGATTTTCAATTCTGTTGATTCACTCATACTCAAAATTGAATGAGTACTTATGAGTAGCGGAAAAACGATTCATTGCTTATCTCTGTTCAGAACTGAAGATATAGTAATTTACTTCTTGTGGTTACAATGAAGGCTCTAAGGCTTAAGGTTACTGATACTAACATTTCTTATGTCTGACCACGACAAAGTTTTCCGAGCAGTGTTTAGTGATTAAGTCCATAACGAACGTACATAGCTTCATGTTCATGAAAATGACAAGTGTTTCGGAGCAAATAACTTTTATATAGATCCCAGGATATAATGATATCATTAGAAATAACATTCCTATTGATCTTTCCAGGTCATATGTTGTAGGGCATAGATATCCCAGTTGTCTCTATTAATTTGCATATTAACTTACTGATTAAAAGCAACTTCAATCTCGTTGACATCAGTAGAGTACGTGTAGTAGAGGGTTGTTGATATGTATTGCAACCAACTTCAGTTTGTTATCATTCGTAAACCGTTCGTCTAACAACTGACAGATTTATTCCAGTGACAGTTCATTTTATTATTTACAAGCTTACAGTCTTAATCTATTGCATTCAGAAAAAAAGTTATTAATGATGGAATTCAAGCGTGATAGTGTGATTGCTTTATATTTGGCTGGAAAACCACAGGTGGCTATCGCTAGAGCCTTCCAGCATTTAAATGTGAATAAATCTTTTATTTCTCGTGCTATTGCTCGTTACCGTGATACTGGATGTGTTGCATCGCGTCCAAGAAGTGGACGAAAAAAAAAAACGGTAACAATATCAGAAATGATCCGAAAAGTGAAGGCCAGATTTGATCGAAATCCACGCCGCAGTGGTGCTGAACATTTCGCGAGAACGAATGCAACCCATATTAGAATATGAGCTTGGAGTTCCAAAAAATGCAGGAGCTCACCGATGGACAATAAAAAGTTAGATTGGAAAGAGGAAAAGAGTTACTTCGCTTGCACGAAAGTGGTTAGTTACCGAATTTGGTTTAGTCCACTGAAAAGCCATTCCAAATTAAGTAGTTTGTGAACAAACAAAATGATCGGGTTTACTTGCCAAAGAGGTCAGCTTAAAATTGACACCTGCGATTGGCCACCAGCGCCGCCCATGGCAATTGTGTGGGCCCCCGTAACGGCCGATGGTCAGTCCCCGCTCTTAAGTAAAAGTAAATGCCGAATGTTATCGAGAAAAAGTTTTAAAGACAGTATTGAAACTCTGGGCAGATTAACATTTCGGCCGCAGACAATGGACATTCTAACAGGACTCAGAATGGCTTAAAATAGAGGTTCCTCGCTTCATTTCTACCGCACAATGGCCACCAAAATCTCCGGATCTCAATCCTTTGGACTTTTGCTCCTAGAGCATTTTGGAGAGTAAGGTTATCACTAAAAAATACCAAAGTGCCGATCATCTCAAGACGGCGCTTCACCGGGAATGGGTCCAAAGAGCCACTTTCGTGCAGCTTGTGATGGCTTTGTCGGCCGTTTGAAGGCCATAATTCTTACCAAAGGTGGCGAATTCGAACAAATGTAAACTGATTCTAAAATTTGATGTTATTTCCAACATTTTTTGCTTTTGAAAAATAAAATTAAAAAAAATATAGCGCTTTACTTTGTTGCATTATATATGAGCCACCCTGTATTGTATACGTATGTGTAAGACGAGGACCAACTCACTTCTCTCTTTAAATTGTTTTTTTTTTTTTTTTTTGCATTACAATGCGATTCTTGTGCGCCACTGTCTCATTGGTAGAAGTGCCAAAAGTTCGGCATTGCGGAAAATTACTTCTACAGAAGTCTTAGGGGAGACTCTATGTCATCTAATGCGTCAGGGAATTAATTTAAGTTTGAAATCAATTTTATTATACACAGGTCATAAATTTATTTATTTATGGTTTTTCTTTTATTTCTTTTTTTTTTGGTGGAACATGATATAGGCTTCTATAAGCACATTTATCCCTATATGATCGTAGTGTCTGAAAACGAGGCCTTTTGCCAGTTTTGAATTATTGATTCATTTGAAATTTTTTTATTTGAATTATTACAAATATTTACTTACAGAGAATAAATAAAGTAAGTTTGATCGTTGATGGCCAGTTATGACATCACAGGTAAGCGCTGACCGAATTCCATTAAAGTCATGGCAGCAGTTGGGGCTGAACATTATAGTACGACTACTCTATTCCGAAAATCAGCCAGAAAGTTTAATAACTTCCTTGCTTTTAATGGATGATAACGCCTATAAGCTGAGAAGTAACCTAAATCTGCAGCTCGTAAGAGATCTCATCTTCTTCATCAGACCCACAAAAATGATCGAGTTTAAGTAGTTAAGTTGGTTTATATGCCTTCTATTTATTGAGGGCCAACCGTACTGCAAGATTCCTCGTTGACCCAGAATAGATTAACATCTCGGAAGAGTTTTTGACTAAAGGTAGGTGGAATACAAAATTCGATTGGGGAGGGTTACGGACGGAGTGCACCCGCTCCGGTGAGCTCGTTCGCCTTTCAGTCGCCTGCAATGTCCCTGTGCCTAGGAATCCAGACAATTGGAATCGCCCAGTGAGAACCTAGAGACTATGGCAAGACTCTCTAACAAGTTAATAGGAGATTGGTTATCAGGAAAAACTGAGATACGGTTGTAAGGAGCACTGTTGATGAGAATACATTTAGCGCCACAGGGATCCGGCAGTCGGAGGGAATTGTACAGCACAAGTTTAACAGAATACAGTCAACCCTCATATAACGCGGTACTCTCAGAACGCGGTTTCCATATAACGCAGGGCTGAAATTGCGACAGCTCTCCTATAACGCGATACTCTTATAGCGCGGTTTGCGTTCAACTTCATCCCATAAGTTCCTTACGCACAGTCTGAATGAATAGTAACTGGATATTGTAAGAGGGTTTAATATAAGTTCTGTTTTCGACGCAAAAGCACAGTGGAGAGACAGTACCGTGTAAAACAATAGCAGTTGGATTCTCAATTTAAAAAAACAATGAATGAAGATGAACCAAGCGAGTATAAATATTAAAAAATTACGTTATTTTACAAGTCTTTCTTAATTTTGTTTTAAACCAGTCTTTTAGTTTAGTTTTTATTTCATTTTTTTATTTTTTATCAATCCTTATATGAACTCTTGAATTCAATAAAAAAATTTATAATTTATCTTGCCTTTTGTATTTCTTGATCTCCATATAACGCGGTACGAAGGATATGATTTGTACTAATTCTGTGTTTCTTATAGGGCGGTTTCCATACAACGCAGTAGACGGTTTCCATAGAACGCGCTACGAATTAGTCTGGTTTGTAGCTGAAAGCAGAGTTTCTTATAGCGCGGTTTCCATATAACGCGGTACGCACTCACCGCGTTATAGGAAGGTTGACTGTACACTCCGTTACCAACCCTCTATCGAACGTATATCATCCAAGGATTCCAGGGAGATTATGATGTTAGAGATTCAGTCGTCCCTGTTCGGTATAAGGAAATACTATCTCCTGTCCAAACAAGTCCTTAAAGTACTAACGAATCTTAGTACATTATTTATTTGTTTCTGTATTTATTCTTTAAAATAGTGAATTTCAAACTTTTATAACTTAATTAAATCTTCTTCTTTAAAATTCAGCTGATATCAATTAAAACTTTAATTTTCCATTTTTGCTTTATGCTAATCAAGTTATATTTCAGTAAATGTCGAAATAAACTTTTCGCACAGTGTTAAAGCATTTAAAGGCTTGTGGACAAATTTCACTTCTTCGTATATATTTTAGAATGTAAGTGAGAGTTTTAATTTTATTCACCAAAAGGTCATAAATCTCTTTCATATTCCTTTGTTAAATAATTCCAAAAACTGACATTTTTAAGGACAAACAAATTAAATGAGTTAAGGTGGTAAACTTTTGTTTTGTCAATTTAGAATTTCAACTTTTGAAGAAAACAATTAAAAAAAAAATCTTAAATAGAAGGTGTGCTAAATAATAAATATTTGCTGTGAAATAAGTTTAAATCTTCCTCTGTATTGTCATGTAAACACTGAATGAAGACAAAATGGACAAAATGTTTTTAAAGTTATAATCAAACTATGTAAAGTAGCCGTCATTGACTGCAACTTAAGTGAAAAATTTTTAAAGAAATTGCTACAGCAAGATTTGGAAAAAGTAGATCGTTTAAAGTATAAAAATATAAATCCATTGATAAAAAAAAGTAAATATCGGCCTAAGCAGTGTCCCCGTAATTTTAAGAAATCTCGAACGCAAAGTCTTTTGACAGAAGCCAACTGTGAGAAGACAACCTTTAATAAACTTGAGATATGCCAAAATATATGCAAGAACTCGCTGAAATAGCAAAATTTATTTTTTGAATTATTTCTCTAAGGAATATTGGATCCCCTAACATATTGTTACGAAAGTGGAAATGGGTTGTTAAAATAATAAACAAAAGCTCCAAAAACAACACAATATACTGGATCATGCATAAAATGATAAACAAAAGCTCCAAAAAAACAAAAGAGCGCACTGTTCACGTGATCAATGAATAAGTAAAAAAATATAACAACAAAAATAAAGCGCTTGTTTACAAAATCGATAAATAAACAAGAATAAAAGATAAAAGACGTAAATAACCAACAACAAAATGAAGGGAACAAAGAGGTAAACAAGCAACAACAATGTGTAGTATAAAATACTGGATAGAGAAATAAACCAACATCTTATCTACCTGGACGAATGTAAACAAGAAATAACAAAAATGAAGATAAGTTGTTTACATTTTTAGAATGTTCCCGAAGGACGTCATCATCCTTCAAGGGCATTCATCACACTGATGATCCAGTAATATAAAAGGCAAGCCAAAGCCAGCAAGGATGATTCAGAGTTCAGAGTTTGAGTTGGATCAGTCGTGTGTGCAGACGGCACGTTGCATTCGGAGTGTGAATAAGCTAGTCGTGTATAACGACGTTACGTTGGTTGAAGTGATAAATCAATCGGTTGTGTGCAGACAAGTTGCATCTGAAGGAAGCAGTTGTTAGTGTTGTGCTTACGAAAAGGTTGTGAGCGAGGAATAACTAACAAGTGTTGTTGCTTAACAAAAAGGTTGTAAGCAGAAAATTATCACGATCAAACACATATTGCGAAATTTATCGTTGTATACGTAGAATAAGCTGGAACAGTGGCACAAAAGTTGTGCAGATAATAAAGAATTGATTAAAACTAAACACGAACTTATTTTTACTTTATTTGCAATCTACGAACTCATATTTTTAACGTTTTTTAAAAGGCAATAACGTAACAATATTGTTATAACTGAACTATCAAGAACTCAATATGCATAAGAGGAGACAATTGTTTCAAATGGAAATAAGTACGAATGAATGGAAATCTGAAAGAACTGAAAGTGAGTAAACGAAATCTGTCATTTTCGTTGTAAATTCAGTTGCTTTTGGTATATGTGTACTAAGTGGTGAAGGCGGGGAATTTTGGCTGTAAACCAACGAAATCTAATTCCCGAGATGTGGCAATTAAAACTTTAGTCAAATGTTTGCGCGGCGAGATTTTAGGGAGAGAGTACACAGAGTGCTAAAGCAACTAGATCTACAATGAAATTGAAATGCTTCAGGGATATTATATAAATGGAGAGATACAAGCAATCAATAGCTCCGGGAGGCCATTATTCGTGAAACTGGCAGTGTTGCATCGCTTCCAAAAAGCGGACGAAAAAAACGATAACAACACCAGAAATGATGCGAAAAGTTAAGGCTAGATTTAATCGAACTCCACAGCGCAGTGGTAGAAAAATTGCTCGTGACCTGAACATATCGCAAGAACGGATGCAACATATATTGCAAAATGAGCTTAGACTTAAGCCATTGAAGTTCCAAGGAGTGCAAGAGCTCACCGGTAAACAAAAAAAGTTTCGGCCGCAGACCTTCCAACAGAACTCGGCACCACCGCACTCAGCACACGCCAACAGTGTCTTAAAAAGGAGGTTTCTCGCTTCATTTCTACCGCATAATAGCCACCATAATATCTAGATCTCAATCCGTTACACTTTTGCATCTGGAGCATTTTGGAGAGTAAGGTTCTCACTAAAAAATACCAAAGTGTCGATCATCTCAAGACGGCGCTTCGTCGGGAGTGGGCCAAAATACCACAGAGCCACTTTCGTGCAGCCTGCGCGACAGATTGTCACACCTGAATACCAATTCGAAGCCATGTATTTGGACATGACTTCCCCATTGGTTAGGAGCGGAGCCTATTTAAAACTCCTTCCGATCTATGGGTCACGGCACCCGGTTGAGAAATATACAACTCCACACTGAGTCCATTAACTAAACTCTTGCTGGGAAGGGAGAAGGTCGAAATATTATATTTCCTCGTAAAAAGAATCGTATCGGTCTCAGAAGGGTTAATAATACACCAGTCCAGCACGATTGACAGCGCCAAGTTCATCTTATCCGACAGTGTCTGCGGACAAATTCCTGCCGCAGCATATATAGGTAATGTTCGAAGATATTTCTTCTCTACTTTTTAAAGGCTTGGAATAAATTAAGGAGTTATTTATATATCTACCCCTGCAACAAAAGCTATATTAAAGACAGCATAATTTTCAAAGTGATAATAAAATGGGTGTGATGACAAATCAGAAAAATAATTTTAACAGACAGCACATGTCAAATGTAAACAATACATACAAACATATATGTCTGCGTGGAAATAAATGCTTTTAGATTTGTCGTCTTTCTTTTCTCAGCCTCTAATGGTAGATAATTTTCTTTCTTACTTTATGAAATAAATTTAAATTTTATAATGAGCACCACAAGAAGGCAGAAAAAGGGTTTGCATGAGTACTTTTCCAAGTGAAATATAATATTTGCATTGGTTTTCTTTTGTCTTTTTTTTTTGTTTATATTCTAGAAAGAGCAAGGAGCACGTACAAATCAAAAATTCTTATAACAAAAGCCATAAAGACAAAGTTTTAAGAGTTTCATTAAGACAGTCATATAAAAACCCTTTTCTTGTTTTAAATTTAATTTTAATCATCCCACTTTTTATTGTTGTCTTCTGTAACATTTTTTCGTTTATAGTCTGTTTATTAACCACATTTTTATTATAAAAATATTTACGAAGGGGTTTCAGAAAGTTTACAAGTTTTTTTATCAATAAATAGGATTTTGTTGAAAAAAAAGCATTTATTTTTCAAACTGTGTCCTTGGGATATGCCCAACCTTTCTCTGAAGTAAACATTTCTGAAGGTAACAGAATTTTGAGGCGATTCCATAGTGAGACTCAAATCTATTTTTGCTGAGCTAATATTATGAAGTCGCCGTGGGTAGTCTTTTGTCATATTAGACGAAAGGCCCGGATTCGAAATCAAGGTCAGACATCAAAACGAAAATATGAAAATATTTCTTCGGTGACTTCCTCTCAGCAGATTTCTGGCAAAAACTCTGAGAGTAAATAAAATTGCCATGAAAATCTTCTCAAAAAATCTGTCGTTCGGAGTCGACTTTAAACTGTAGGTCCCGCCACTCGTGTATAAAAAATTAACGCACACAACGTAAGCGGTGTGAGAAGCTAAGGCGTAATCCTGACTTAAGGGTTGTAATGACCAATTATGTATGTATGTGAATGTTATGAAGCATGAAGTAGTCATTGTAAGCAAAATATGGAGCACGTGTGCAGATAAGGAAATTATTCTGTCACTATTTCTTACTTATTAAGTTACTTAATTGACCTTTAATATCCAGATTAACGAATTTCGGGCTGCCTTAACACATACTTCCTTAACACATGCTTCTTCTGTGCCTATGCCAGGTAGTCACACCAATCGTTGACAAGGCACCCGCGATTTGGTCCTTCCAATGCAAATAAGGCCCTATTCCGCTGAATAATCTCCCTCCATTCGACCGGCATGGCCAAGTTAGCGCAGCTGCTGAATGATTATACGCTGCCCAACTTCCATTCAGCTTACTATTGGATCCGGTGAGAAAATTATCACAAACTTGAACTTTACTTTTGTCTACCTTTAAGGCTGCCGTTTCAGTACTTAACAACAGCTATACCTTTGCCTCATAAAGAACCACGGAGAGGAGGAGCGTCTTGTGGAGTATATGTTTTGTCGTGTGAGAGAGGTATCTGCTCAATTGCTTATTGAGACCATAGTAGCATCTGTTGGCAGGAAAGATCCTGTACTTGATCTGCAGTCTGAAATTATTTTCTTTTCACAAACAAATTCCTTGCCTATATCGAAAGTTTAGTTATCGGCGGTAATCTGAGATCTAATACTCCACATGTTCCTGCTTATCGATAACATACATTTAGTTTTGCCCTCATATACTGCCAGATACATCTTGAGAGACTCCCGTTCAATAGTATTAAGGGTGCTCAAGCAACTGGGCGCTTTTTGAAAAATTGTGACATTGCGTAGGCCTCCCGCCTTCAGCAGAACACTCTTCACGACGAAGTTAAAAAGGTCGCATGATAAGGAGTCACAGTGTTTGGAACCTCGCGCGGTATTCAAAAGATTCCAGATATTCGTTGGGTCCATTCCTACCTTAACGGAGTTGCAGGATTTGCTCAACGTTAAACTGCGATACACTGATTTATCCACTCTCGTGTATCTGATTATATGTAATCAAACTTTTATGTGTGCCTGTGTAGTATATGTTAACAAGTAAAGTTTTCAACTGCTAATTTATATTCATTTTGACATTTACTTGGAAAAAGTTTTCCTAAATAAAACATAAAAATCTTTCCTTTTTAAATTTCAAGACAATGAGTTTCAAGAATAGTTCATTAAACTGTTGTTAAAAGATAATAATTTTTCAGAATTTGTTGGTTTGTTTAGCAAAAGACAAAAATTAAACGAAATTTCAATAATTTAAGTAAGTTTCTGTGTGGGTTGTGGACTTGCATTAAGAAAACATGACGAATTAGATGTGAAACCGAATATAAAATCGAAAAACCACACACGACTTGTGGCTCAATCTTCAAAGAATGATGGATTTAGCAGGTGATTGCGAGAAATCATAATAGTCGGAGAAAATTGTGCCACCAACAAAGAGTAAACCCAAAAGTGTTTCTAAACCAGCATCTAAAAGGCAACAGTCGGATGGAAGATATGTGACGACGGTACAAGCCTCCAAAAGACCCAGAGTTCAGCTTCGGCAGAGCCCGAATACACTCTGCTACAAAATAAAAAAATATATACACCCGGCTAATGACATAGTGTTGGTTGTGATCCTAACTACAAGATTTGACGATTTATCGTCATTTTGACGATTTTGAGCTCTAAAAATATCATTTTGACGATAGAACGATTTAGGTCCTTATTTTGACGATTTTTGGAAAATAAAAATTTACTTCATATTCCTTATTTTAGTACATTAATAGCCGCTATAAGCTTTGTAGTTGCTTGGCAAATATAGGGTAGTAATAACAAGGAGTGAAGATTTTTCTATATTTTGTGCCTTTTTCATCCCATAAGCCAACAAATTACAAGCTTTTGCACCAAAGGAGTTCCACATATGAGTAGTCTGACTAAAGAACGAATTTTGTCTGTAATGCAGTGTATAATCCACTGCCCAATAGACCACATATGGATGTGCTCGCCGAGAAAAGCTAGCGTTACCTAGGAATATATTTAGCTCTAGCAAAATCCGTTGTAATAGCGTTAGAACACTGAAACACAAGTCGCATTGCAACGATGCTCCCATGATGAATAGAGTTGAATATTCTACCATCATTAACGAGCAGCTTCGCCCTCTCCTGTACGCGGTCGAGAAATCTCAAAATATACGTTGAGCCATATACATAAGATTCGATTCCATTCTCTTTCAGATACAAGTGGGGAAAATAGTAAGAAGATCAGATGAAGTGAAGTATTTCTTGCACTATAATTTTTTAACTTCAAACTTCTTTGTGATTTTCATTAACGCCTTTGACGATTTTGACGATGTTTTTTCTAATAATTGACGACTTGATGCTTTACTTATCTGGCAGCAATGGTAGTGAATTTTGTTGAGTAGATCTCAAAAATATTTTTTTATATTTCTCGAACCATCCAAACTTTTTTAATTGACAAAAACTCTTTTTTTTGGACTTCAAGCAAAAATTTCTCGATTGCTCAAACATTTCTCACCCGATTAATAATATTTAAATATTATTGGAAAGGAGAGAGATGGACTTTTAAAACGGTATACATATATCTATTATTTGGCTTTATATGCTGAGAGATTTGATGTGGTAAACTAGGAAAACGCGAATTTTTTCCAATTTTTTTAAGTTTATCCGTACTTAGTAGCAAACTTAATTAAAAAAATATGAAGGAAGTGATAACATTCCTAAAAGTACACTATCTTGTGAAGAGATTGGCACTTAGTTTGATCAAAGCGGACAGAAATTACCGTAGTTATTATTTAAAGAGTTTAACAGTCGAGTGATATTTTTTATATATGTGATCTTATCAAATGAACTTTCGGTTCAAAAATTTTCAGAATTTTTGATGGATTTTGATTGTTTATCGGAAAATGTGTCAATTCCAAGTTTGAGCGACCACCAGAAGTTGGGCAATGTTTGTGCAAAGAGAAATAATAATATTTCCAAAAAAACATAAATATTAGCCGACTTCTGGAAGTCGTGCAAACGTGAAATTGACACATTTTGTGATAACCAATCAAGATCTATCAAAAATTCTGAAAATCTTTAAGGTAAAAGTTCATTTGATGGTATGACATATATAAAACATATCTTAGACTCTTCAAATAAAAACTAAAGCAATTTTTGGCCCATTCTATCTCTTCACAAGAGATTAGACTTTAAGAATATAATCATTTATCCTCTATTTTTTTTTTTTTAATCAAAGTTTGCTTCTACAAATGGGCAAACTTAAAAAAATAAGAAAAAAAAGCGAATTTTCCAAGTTTACCTCATCAAATCATATAGCATATTAATTTGAATAATACATATATGTATATCCCTTTAAAGGCCCATTACTCCTCTTTCCAATAAGGTTTAAATTTTGACAGAAATGTTTGAGTAATTCAGAATTTTGTGCGTAAAGACGAAAAAACTGTTTTCTCCAAATAAAACAAGTTTAGAGGGTTCAAGAAATATAAAAAAGGTATTTTTGAGTTCTACTCAACTAACTGAACAACGTGGACTATGAAGTTACTCGGGTGTATTTTCACTGCCGCTCTGTGTTATTTAGTGCTGTTTCCAATGATGTCTTTATCTAAGCCGTTGTGGAAATGGAAATGTGATTGAATCGTCATTCGAACTTTGAAGGTATTTATGATATAAACCAGGTACCACCCTGCATAGGAGACACCTTAAGCTTTGTAGATTAACCTTAGGCGATCTTAACAGTTATTTAAATACTAACATTCTAAGGTCTTAACAGATCAAGATCATGCATCATGCTGGCAGCAATCATCAGAATCAAATTATCTTAAAATCCTGTTTGATACATAAAAACATGCCGCAATCTTTATCATTTCGTGAGATGGATTTTTTCAACTTTGGACAGAATGCTTAAATTGTTTATAATGGGAACTTGTTTAATATAATATTGAAGGAATGTTTCTCACATAAAAGCATTTAGAAGCCTATCGCTTATACAAGGTCATCTATTCGATGTGAAATATAACATAACCCCGATATGCTCATTGCTTGATTATGATTATTTTAAAAGTATTTTAATATTATTTTGGAAGAAAATGAGTAACAAAAACAGTTCATTTATAGGTTTTTAAGATTTATTAAAAAAAAGTGGTTTTTGAAGCCGTCCTATATATAGGACATTGGGCAACGCAAAACATTTTACATGTAATCGTATGTCACATTTTCGGTATCTAATTAAGGCTTTTTGATGGCAGGCTCCACATCTTGTTTGTTTTTCCTGTGAAATTACCCAATGGTCCACATAACGCAATTCATTATTTATGCTAAGCGATAGATGACCCCTTTGGTAAACCGGAACTTTTTCTATTTTGAACAAGGAGGGTATTGGCGATATTTCTTCTAAAAGACAATTGATCCATAGTTGCTTCATTATACTTGTGAATATGCCAAGCATTATGTACCGTCATATCCACATAGTTGTGCCATGATGGAAAAATACCATTTTTTTCCTTTTCTTGCGATATAAGCTCCAAGAAAGGATTTCAGCTACATTTACGCTCAAGTTTATATTCTTTTGTGAAGCGTACCGATTTGTTTCATCCGTAATTTTTTCTACTAGCTCATCATTGAATAAAGAGCAAGAAATAGTGGATAAATTTCTTCGTGTTTTTCGACGAGTTTTTTCTAATCTGAGTGAAAGGAATATCATCCTCTGGTTCCCAATCACTATCAAAATTGATTTTGTTAACAATTTGCACCTCAATTTGCATTAGCGTATTGAATATAGTTATATTATCCTTATCCTTTTTCAACGCCAAAGCTTCATGAAGAGAAAATCCTCTATGGAAAATACATAAAATACATAGCATATTATATTCCCAATGTCCTAAATATAGGTCACCAAACTTTAAGGTGTCACAACAAAACAACAACTCATCATCTCTCACGAGGTATTGATGAGTACTGAGTATGTATGCAAAAACAACGGTACTTTGATAAACGTTACGTATCATTTAAACAGGAATGAACTGGTGTACTATATATAGGCTATTGGGCATATCTGGGATATATAAGTTGAGCGATTATAAGAACACAGTTGGGAGAAATAATTATGGACTTATGAAACATACTAATACCACATTATTATTTATTAGCATCAACACGTCAGCTGCAGTCCTTTTAAAAACTTTTCTATTTCTAAATGTCAAAACACTCATATGAGAACAGAAATTTTAAATGATATCGTTTGACTTAACATTTCATTTTTCAATTTTTTAACATATTTTTTCCCAAAACCTTTAATTCTGTCAATTCTCTCTTGTCTTAAATTATCGATTTGATCTTATAAAGTATTTTCCTCAGTAAATTTTCAATTCAACAATACATACGTCATAACATATGACAATATTTTTAACATATGTTATCATACAACAACAACAAACGCCCAAAAGGATTTGGTGTTTTGAGACCTGATAAAACATTTCAAATCCTGTACATTTCAATCTCAAAGAATTAAACTCTTAACGCCTTAGAGCCTTCACATACATACAGATTTAACAGATTTAACGTAACGTGAAGAGAATGATTTTTGTAAATTTTAAAGTTTTACTACAAAAGAGTTTTTATGTAAAATCCTCCTAAAACTTTAAGACAACATAGTGGAAGAAAATTATTATAAATTTTTGTATCAAATTTAGCCGGAAAAAAATTTAGCAATAGACTTGTGTTTTACAAATTCTTAAATTAAAATCTTTAATTTTTTTGTTTTTGATTTAAAATTGTGTATTCTTTATGTAATGAACCTCATTTTAAAATATCATGCGATTTTCCTACACATTTAGCTTATGTCGGGTAAAAACTTATGCACATCCCCCACCCCATTTAACTCATTTGGCATTAAATTTACCAGCTTTGTTTAAAGTTTCCTGTTGATATTTGCACCCAAGAGCAAGATTTCTAGACGGCATTTTTTAAAGGTTATGACTACGTTACCGTCCTTCCACATAGTCTTCTAAATATTATTAAGAATTTATAGTATTAAGCCTGTGGGGATTTTGGTACGTAAAGCACATCTTCACACTAGCCACAATATGATTGGGGTTATGAACCTGTTGGAAGTAATAACCATTATGAAATCTTATTTCATTTCATAGAATATTTAAATACTCGTTCTTATTTATTATCAATAAATTTCTTAACTGCTCAGGTGTCGATCCTCATCTTATATATTGGGCCTGTGGTAGTCTGGTTCTAATAAAAAACACTATGCGACAAAATGGAACAAATTTAATACACCCGGCTAATAACATTGTGTAGGCTGTGAGATTTGTTGAGTAGATCTCAAAACTATTTTTTTTTTTATATTTCTCGAACCCTCCCAACTTATTTTATTTGGCAAAAACATTTTTTTTTTTTGACCTTACGCACAAATTTCTGGATTACTCAAACACTTCTGACCAGTTTTCCAAAATTTAAATCTTGTTAGAAAGGAGAGAGATGGACCTTGAAAACGGTCTACATATATCTATTATTTGGCATAATATGCTATGATTTTTGATGAGGTAAACTTGGAAAATTTGAATTTCTTTCATATTTTTTCAAGTTTGTCCATTCATAGTAGCAAACTTTAATAAAAAAAAAATATAGGAGAAGTGATAATATTCTTAAAGTCTGTTCTCTATTAAATTTGTCAACACGTCAGTCGAGTCGCTCAAAATCCAATAACTTATTGCAAGTTTCATACAAAAGCCCCCCCTAGCAGGAATACTTTCAAATACAGATATTGATCCTAGTTAAATTAATAAAGTATTAACACCTTATAAAAAAGAAACAACTTAAATATTTATATTTTTTAAATTGTATTTTTATTATATTATAATATGCACTTCATGAAGTGTTGTCTAAGACTGAATTCATTATTCTATTTACCAGTATTTATATTAATTCTATATCTTAAAACTAACCGTTAAACAATAACAAATAAAATGATAAATTAAAATTAAAACCATAATGAAAGAAAGAAAGAAAGAAATAGAAGAAAGGTGAAATTAAGGTTACGATCTAGAGGAAGGTCAAGAGAAGGATAAAATAAGGAGAACTTATAAGTAAATAGAAAGTAAATAAAAGTGGCGTGATGTTGTTTTCAACGATCGAAAGACAATATTTAACTGTAATTTAATAAATAACAAATTTAGATAAAGTGATGTTGTTGGCTATTTAAAAAAGGAATGTTACTGAAGTACAAATAATTTAAAGGTCAAATGAAGTCAAATAAAAAGAAATTCATTATTTAAATATGTAAAAACATAAACAATTATTATAAAATATAACTCGCCTCTCCTTATTAAATTCGAGTCCCTGCGAATTTGCATTAAAATTAAATACTTTCCTAAATTTACTTATATTAATTATAATTTTAATTATCAACTATAAAACTTAAAACATATTCGGATGAAATGTATATATTCTTATTTATTATATTAGTAATTATATAAGATTCAAACAATTTTATTTTAAAATTTACATATTATTATTTTAACTTTTTCTTAAAAACTATTTTCTACTTTCCTTTTTACATTATAATGAACGAATAGTTTTCCAAATTTTAGTCTATAGACCGTAGTGGCCGCCGAAATTGGGCCATGTCTACTTTATTTGGGTTGCTGTAGTGATATCTATTATATCTTTTGGCAGTTTTCTGCCTTCCAGCATGAGGGTTCCTAGTATATAAATTTGAGTTCCGTAAATCTATGTTTATTTGTTCCCTCTTTGTATTTTGTCTGTCGATTGCCTTTCTTTTGTAAGATTCTGTTCTTTCCTTAATGTCCTTTAAATTCAAATCTACTTTATTTATAAAATCTATCGGTTTCAATTTTGTTGCGCTATGAATTGTACTATTATCGAAATGAATTGCCTTCAGTACTAACTCTTCCGAATCATTAATTCCCTCAGGATTCTTTAGTATCCTTATATGTTCCAATAATGTCAAGTGTAATCTCTCCACGTCTGAATTACCAGTATGGGAATTAGGGGTAGTAAAATGAGTGTTTATATTATTTTCCCGACAGAATAGTTTCATTAAGGCATTGTTAAATTCATTGTCCATAATTAATTTCTCGGGTTTACCTAAAAATGCAATTCGCTCCTCAATTTTGGATTTAACTGTAACCATGTTCCTATCAGATAGTTTATGTGCAGTGGCTCATTTTGTAAATTTGTCTATTGTCGTTAAAAAGTAAGTTTTTTGTACGTGAAAAATGTCGATATGTACTATTGAGTTTGGTTTGTCTGGAGTTATTGTGTGTTGAAATTGTTTGTTAATTGGTCTTCTATCATATTTGTTCTCATTACATATTCCGCAACTATTACAATACCTATTTATAAGTTTATACAATCGCGGATTAAAATATTCGTCCTTCAATTCCTCATAATTCTCTTGAATTCCTCTGTGGTTACCTTTTAAGTGAATATCGTTTATAATATTTACTAAAGATTCCTCTGATTCAATATCGTTTGCAATTTTAGTACATCTGACAAAATTTAAATTTTCATTATTAGAAAACAACTCAGATAACTTATCCTTTATTATATTATATCTACTGTCGTCCTCCGAATGTATTCCAACCTTTCCCTTTTTCAATTCCCTCCTAAACAAATCATTAAGATAATGTGATGTTGTTGGCTATTTAAAAAAGGAATGTTACTGAAGTACAAATAATTTAAAGGTCAAATGAAGTCAAATAAAGAGAAATTCATTATTTAAATATGTAAAAACATAAACAATTATTATAATATATAACTTCCTCGAACATATGTATTTGTGTGAAAATTTCTACACTAAAATATTGTTGTCCATTTAATGATTTAGGTTTGTCTAGGTGTGTATTTATGTTAGAAAATTTTGTTTGTTCATATTCCCATCTTATACGGTAATTGGTTAATTTATGCAGATAAAGTGCAAATAAAAGGTTAACAGAATTTAATATATTTCAACTAGATTTTACAGTTGTTATTTAATTTAGCTACACTGATTATGCGGGAGGAAGTCGCCTACCCACTAGGTGTATTGGTCCCAGGTCAGACATCAAAACGAAAAATATTTCTTCGGCGACTTCCTCTCAGCAGATTTCTGGCAAAGACTCTGAGAGTAAAAATTGCCATGAAAACCTTCTCAAAAATCTGTCTTTCGGAGTCGACTTTAAAACTGTAGGTCCCGCCACTCATGTATAAAATTAACGCACACAACATAAGTGGTGTGAGAAGCTAGGTCGTAATCCTGACTAAAGGGTAGTAATGGCCTATTATGTGTGATTATGCGAGAGAAATAAAATAACCAAATTAATGAGGAATAGTGGCTTTATACCGGCCACTACTATCTTTTAAAATCATTTACTGCTTGCCATTGAAGTGGTCAATGTCGTTCTGAAAGATATAGATATTCCATAATTCTGCCATAATTCTACCAAACATTGTCATCTGCTGGACCTCAGGGGAACTAGTGTGGTCACAAATTCGAAAATTTTGGGTGTTAACATGGAAACACTGTAAATCATTTTCTTTTGTTGAAAATTAGTGTCAGTTGCCTGACGCTTTCAAATCCTGACCAGTTCAATTTGTTATTGGTGCGGGCCCAGCTCACAAAGCTTATTAGGTAGTGTGTTGGCTTATTAGACGCTAGGTTTAAATCCCAGCTCGAACTTTCGTTTTCAGGTAAAAACTCTGAGATTAAAAAAAATTGCCATAAAATTTTCTCAAAAATCTGTCGTTCGGAGTCGACTTACAAATGTATGTCCATTCACTCGTATATACATACATAATTGGCCATTACAACCCTTCAGTCAGGATTACGACCTAGCTTCTCACACCACTTATATTGTGTGCGTTAATTTTATACATGAGTGGCTGGACCTACAGTTTAAAGTCGACTCCGAACGACAGATTTTTGAGAAGCTTTTAATGGCAACTTTTGCACTCAGAGTCTTTGCCTGAAATCTGCTGAGAGGAAGTCGCCGAAGAAATATTTTTTTTCGTTTTGATGTCTGACCTGGGATTCGAACCCGGGCCTTTTGTCTACCCACTAGACCACGGCGACTTCACTCCACTCGTATATACAGTTAATAAATACAAGATAAGTTATGTGAGAAGAGTTGTAATATTCAATTCTGTATATATGTACTGTTACGGACATCAGGAACGTTTTCGGAAAATCCTGCATTTCGTCGAAGTATGAATCTTGGTTTCTCCACTCGAATTAGGATATAGTCCTCTCGATAGGAATATCATAAAATGGGTGGCACGTTACTCGAACAGCATATTCTTTTTGATAAAAGATTTTAAATGTCTGTTCGCATAGTTGAATTTAATATTCATCCATGATAAGTTGAAACTAATGCTGATAAAAAAGGAAACACTAACAAAATAAAACTGAAACATTTTTCGGTAATAAATATATCTGTACATCTGAATATATAAAAACGGATGTGTGTTTATTTATATGTTTGTATGTATGTTTTAACGGCTATCACACTCACATATACTACTTTATCTACTATTGTAAGCTAATAACAAAATAGGTATATTGGAAAAATTATAACAGCAAGATACTTCAAATTTTGTACAAGTAACTACAGTTTCAATGTAAATATTTTGGACAAAAATCCACCTCCCATATAAAGTAAATACGAAAATCTGTATATCTGAAAATCTGTAACAGCTAGAATCCCATCTCTTGGCATTAAAGCCAACTGATGAGATAATTGCATGTCTAAAATCATCATACCTTTGGGGACATGTTCACATTATAAAATTAACTACTAATATGTGTTTTCAGTTCCAACGTGATGCTTCAGCTTTTCAACTTTTTCCAAACGATTACTTGATTTAGGTAATGGAAGAATTTTAATGGATCCTATAACAAAGTATATAAAATTTCCATCAAAATTTTGCAGAATGACACAATCAAAAGAAGAATTAATAAATTGTGTATTTCCCAATATCGTGCAAAATTCTAAAAATATCCAATGGTTATCTGAATGTGTGCTACTAGCATCCAAAAGTATTAATGTTAATTCCATCAGCAGCAATATTCTCAACAAGATCGATGGGAATCTAAGAGCTTATTAAACGATCGACAAAGTTTCAAATATGGAGGATTTCGTCAATTATCCAGTCGAATTTTTAAATTCGTAAGATTTACAAGGCTTTCCACCACATGTCTTACAGTTAAAAAACGGTGCTCCCATTATTTTACTTAGTAATATTGATCCTCCACGATCCTTTGCAATGATACTCGACTAACAGTAAGAAAAAAATGACGAGCGATCTTATCGGGGCGCACATTATACCTGGAAAGTTTAATGGAGCTAATGTATTACTGCCACGTTTTCCTATGACCACATCGGAGATGCCTGCAATTTCCTATTCGCCTGGCGTTTACAATGACGTTTAATAAGGCTCAAGGTCAGTCCTTTCAAGTTTGTAGTCTTAATCTAGAAAATTCATGTTTCTCACATGGACAGCTTTACGTCGCATGTTCGCGAGTAGAAAAACCCGCAGATTTATATGTATACGCACTAGAGGGAAAAACAAAAAATATTGTGTATCCCAAGGCATTAGAATAAGAATTATTTATTTTAAGAAAAAAGTATTAAATTTTAGTAATTAATTAATAATTAAATAATTTTTTTAATTATTATGTATTTAATTTCGAACTCGGGTCTTATGTCTTATAAGCCAACACACTACCCACTAGACCACGGCGACTTCAGACCCGGGTTCGTATCCCAGGTCAGACATCAAAACGAAAATATGAAAATATTTCTTCGGCGACTTCCTCTCAGCAGATTTCTGACAAAGACTCTGAGAGTAAAAATTGCCATGAAAAGCTTCTCAAAAATCTGTCGTTCGGAGTCGACTTTAAACTGTAGGTCCCGCCACTTATGTATAAAATTAACGCACACAACGTAAGTGGTGTGCGAAGCTAGGTCGTAATCCTGACAGAAGGGTTGTAATAGCCAATTATGTATGTCTTTAATTTCGATTGGGGGTAGCGAAGCACACCGGGTATTAGCTAGTGGTATATAAAAGGAAACGTAACTAAGAAACATATGTCAACAAAAGGAATCAGTTTGAGTAAAAAAAATTTACAAACAAACAACGTATAGACGAAAAGCAGAAACATTCCAACGTTTAACATTAACTCATGCAAGAAATATCCTCTTGCATGGAAAAACTTTTAAATACAAATACGAAGTCATATGTATATACGCTCGTGAACTTTGTACATTTATCTGATGAGTTAAAGTGACTTAAAATTGCATATCAAAAGACGTTAAATAAAATGAACAAAGAAAAGAAATGCAAATAAATTTTTAAAACATTTTAATAAACATTTGTTAATATTCCGCTCCGGAATGTTTCTTTTTTCCAAATAAAAGATGTTAAGTTACGTTTTTATCAAAATACAAAATATGTATAGTAAGAGCTATCTTTCAAACTCTTTGAAATACCTATTGATGCTTTTATATATATCGTACAAACATCCATCTCACGATGGAACGTATCCGACAATGTTAAATTTTCCATGGCGCTAAATAACATATCAGGGTTATTTGATCGATGACATGGGTTATGTACCCGCCGTTGTCTAGTATGTTGACATATCCAACAAAACGAAATATGAAAATATTTCTTCGGCGACTTCCTCTCAGCATTGAAAAGCCAATTACTGTATGTCCGCACTTTGTATTTCGACAAATAGTGGGTGAGAAGCTAGGTCGTAACCCGAGGGTATGCTATTCTGCGGTATTCATATAAAAGGAAACGTAACTAAGAAACATATGTCAACAAAAGGAATCAGTTTGAGTAAAAAAAATTACAAATAAACAACGTATAGACCGAAATCAGAAACATTCCAACGTTTAACATTAACTCATGCAAAAAATATCCTCTTGCATGGAAAACTTTTAAATACAAATACGAGTCATATATACGGTCGTGAACTTTGTACATCTATCTGATAAGTTAAAGTGGCTTAAAACTGCATATCAAAGACGTTAAATAAAATGAACAAGAAAAGAAAAGCAAATAAATTTTTAAAACATTTTAATAAATAATAATTTAATATTCCGCTCCGGAATGTTTCTTTTTTCCAAATAAAAGATGTTAAGTTACGTTTTTATCAAAATACAAAATATGTATAGTAAGAGCTATCTTTCAAACTCTTTGAAATACCTATTGATGCTTTTATATATATCTTGGCTTCTCACTATGGAACGTATCCGACAATGTTAAATTTTCCATGGCGCTAAATAACATATCAGGGTTATTTGATCGATGATATGGGTTATGTACTCGCCGTTGTTTAGTAGGAAGTATGTTGACATATCCAACAAAACGAAATATGAAACAAACATTTCATCGGTGACTTCCTGTCTGTAGATTTCTGGCAGAAACTCTGAGATTAAATAAAATTTTCCTACAAATACGCTCAAAAATCAGTCGTCCGTAATCAAATTTATCTACAGTTCTCACCACATAGGTCACAAAATATAAGTGGTGTGAGAAGCTAAGTTGTAATCCTGACTGAATGGTTGTCATAATCAAATAAATAAGTAAGTAGGTTATCACGTTTGGGACCCTGAACCGTAGAAGGTGATGATACACAATCATAGCTGCCAGATAAATGAAGCATCAAATCGTCAAATATTTGACAAAAAATCGTCAAAATCGTCGAAGACGTTCATTGAAATCGTAAAAAAATCGTCTGCAAAAATAGATAAATAAATTAAAAGGTTTTTAAAAACAAAAACAATTTTAAGCAGTGATAATATTACATCATCGATAAAAATTAATTAAATATTAGAGAGTCAGAAGATCTTGACTTTAAGAACATGAAAATTCAATGTGATGCTTGCTAGAACTGACATATTTTTCATTGCCATGGTTTCTTAAGACGTTGCGTTCTTCATTTCATCCGATCTATTTACAAATTACACTATTTATAACCGACCGAAAATGGAATAAAACTCTCATATATGGATAGACCACCCTTAAAGTCTATTTTGTGGCTTCTCGACAGTGTATAGGTGAGGTCATAATTCTGTTCCACTTCCATTGAGTCCTTGGAGAATCGTTGTAATGTGGCTAGTGTCACTGTTCTATCGCTACTACAATGGTTATTGCTCGAGCGAAATACGGGAAGTTGTTTATGAGAATCATATATTCCTACGTAACACTCGTCTTTCTCGGCCAACACATCCGTATGTGGCCGATTGGCCAGTGTATTGCACTCTGCATTACAGACAAAGTTCGTTTGTTAGACGGACTATTCCTAAGTGGAACTGTCTTCCAGCAGAGATCTTTCCTGTTATTTGTGGTAAAAAATATTGGAACCTTCTCTCAATAAATACTGCTCCCTCTTTCCTCACTCCTATAATATATTTTCCTAATTTCAAAAACAATGACAACCCCTGAAAAAAATAATGGCACTTGCGTTTGTTCTTCCGATGGTAATATTAAAAGTTCTAATCGAATTTTAAAAATTGTCTGCAACGGCGTACGATAATTTATTATCAACTACGATGTTATTTACGAGTTAAAATTTTTTGGCTTTTAAGGGATTAAAACGGCATAAAATACAGAAAAATTATCACAGGTATTCAAAAATAACATAAAAATATAATACTTTACACCTTATTATACAAAGCTTAAGGAAGCCTTTATTGTACTAAAGTAAGGAAAATGATGAAAATTTCCAATTGCTAAAAATCTTCAAAATAATGGCATAAATTTTCATGTCGTTAAAATGACATTTTTGGAGCTCAAAATCGTCAAATATTTGAGAAAAAATCTTCAAAATAATGGCATAAATTTTCATGTCGTTAAAATGACATTTTTGGAGCTCAAAATCGTCAAAGACGTTCATTGAAATCGTAAAAAAAAAATCGTCTGCAAAAATAGATAAATAAATTAAAAGGTTTTTAAAAACAAAAACAATTTTAAGCAGTGATAATATTACATCATCGATAAAAATTAATTAAATATTAGAGAGTCAGAAGATCTTGACTTTAAGAACATGAAAATTCAATGTGATGCTTGCTAGAACTGACATATTTTTCATTGCCATGGTTTCTTAAGACGTTGCGTTCTTCATTTCATCCGATCTATTTACAAATTACACTATTTATAACCGACCGAAAATGGAATAAAACTCTCATATATGGATAGACCACCCTTAAAGTCTATTTTGTGGCTTCTCGACCGTGTATAGGTGAGGTCATAATTCTGTTCCACTTCCATTGAGTCCTTGGAGAATCGTTGTAATGTGGCTAGTGTCACTGTTCTATCGCTACTACAATGGTTATTGCTCGAGCGAAATACGGGAAGTTGTTTATGAGAATCATATATTCCTACGTAACACTCGTCTTTCTCGGCCAACACATCCGTATGTGGCCGATTGGCCAGTGTATTGCACTCTGCATTACAGACAAAGTTCGTTTGTTAGACGGACTATTCCTAAGTGGAACTGTCTTCCAGCAGAGATCTTTCCTGTTATTTGTGGTAAAAAATATTGGAACCTTCTCTCAATAAATACTGCTCCCTCTTTCCTCACTCCTATAATATATTTTCCTAATTTCAAAAACAATGACAACCCCTGAAAAAAATAATGGCACTTGCGTTTGTTCTTCCGATGGTAATATTAAAAGTTCTAATCGAATTTTAAAAATTGTCTGCAACGGCGTACGATAATTTATTATCAACTACGATGTTATTTACGAGTTAAAATTTTTTGGCTTTTAAGGGATTAAAACGGCATAAAATACAGAAAAATTATCACAGGTATTCAAAAATAACATAAAAATATAATACTTTACACCTTATTATACAAAGCTTAAGGAAGCCTTTATTGTACTAAAGTAACGAAAATGATGAAAATTTCTAATTGCTAAAAATCTTCAAAATAATGGCATAAATTGTCATGTCGTTAAAATGACATTTTTGGAGCTCAAAATCGTCAAATCTGACAGCTATGTCTACAATATCTTATGGCAGTTATTTTAGTTTTCTGTAGCAAGGCTTAAGCAGTTAAAATTGCTAAAGAAATCTTGTCCCTTCTATAGTTAGTAAATCCATTGTTAGGTCTTACGTACGCAAATTGATAAAATTCGGCTCCCATATGCGATTAAAAGATAAGATTTCTACAAAAATAAAAATTGGTTTTACAATACCCAGGAAGATTTAATAATTTTCTGACAAATCACAAAAGACAACCGATTTATTGGATCTTAAGCCAATACGAAATATAAGTAGAGATAGGAATATTGATCTTGGTTTCCTTTAAAGTCTCTAGAAAAAAAACCTGGCCGGTTTCGTAATCAATAGGTGATTTGCTCATGCCCTCAAGAGTACTCAACTTAGGCCGACTTAGGTATCAAAACATGATGGTTTCGTAATGAAGGGACGAATGAAAAAGGGATATAATTTGTTTAAAATATTGAAGTCACTTTAGTCTAGTAGGCAAGCTTATTAGTCGCGAGTTCGTGGCTTTTAATCCACTCTGACAACTCGAAGAAAATGAAACAAAAAAAAGTCTTTGGCCAATCCCTCTCAGCAGATTTCTGGCAAAAACTCTAAGAGCAAATAAAGTTGCCATAAAAATGTTAATTCCGCCACTCACATAACATAAGTGATGTGAGAAACTAGGTCGTAATACTGACTGATGGATTATAATGACAAATTTTGTACGTACGTACGTTATTTCATGTGTTTCAAGTGTTTAAAGAATTCACACACATTGCTTATGCTTGCTTATTTAGTCGTCGGTCAGACTGCGACAAGCACACATGCCAGTGGATGCTATGTTGTTTTTTTTAGGTTAACACTCAAAAAATATTTTATGTTAAAAAATTCTTTTTTTTTTTAAATTCAAATAAATTGTTTTAATAGTCAAGTAAATAATTTAGATGGTGATGGAAAGAGAACAACTCTCTAATAGATACCTATTAAGTAATATTCTAGAAGAATTGAAAGGTTGGTTATTGGCAGGAGAGAAAATTTATAAACCAAAATTAGTATCCAGCAAATATTTCAACAATATTACCTAATTATTAAGTCAAGAATGTATAACTTAAAGGATGATGATGAAACGAAAATCAAAATTGGGTATCTTACTAACATTTTTCTATGACTGTAAGCTCTCAAATTATTTTCTCTCTCTCTTATTCACAAATACACAATCAAAAAATTTTTAGTAAACCTTGCTTTACCTGAAAGCCAATAGCGAAAGATCCCGTTTTGAATGTATTCAGTTCTGCGTTTGACTAAAATGGATGTTCAATTCGCGTTAAACCTATGCACCTACTTGATTCCCATAGAACTACCTTAAATGTTTAACTGAATATGACGCATAAATACATGATTTGACATGCAATACTATGTACTATATAGAATAATTTACAAAATTTAAATTAAATTTGCACATTTTACATCCAATCTGAAACTTTAACTATGAAAGCTTTTAAAAATAAATTAAATTTTTGTTTCAACATCAGCCAACTGCAAAGATTTATTTTTAATATTTACTTTTTAATTATTTTGTAATAATTTTTTTTTTTTGACAATTTTCATTAACATTGAGTTGCATGGGCAATTATTTATTTGAATTTCCATGCCAATATGTATTATGCAATGCAATTTCAGTGTTGTCATTAATTAAAGTAAAATAAATCTTAATAATTGCATACAGGATTCATAGGCTTGCAAATAATTAATTGAAATGCATTTATACATACAGTATTGGCCAAAATTTAGATATCGCCAAAAAATAAAAAAGCCAAATTCGAATGCGCCAAGGCCCATCTCAACTGGAGTGTCCAAAAATCGATGAATGTGCTGTTTTCTGAAATATCGAAGTTTAATTTAAAGGATTCAGTTGCCATAAGGCATTCAGACGCAGGCCAAACGGACAACGGTTGAATTCTAAATATTGCTGGTCGACTGAGCGGGTGCTTTAGTTTTGGCCCATACTGTACATATTTACATGCATGTGATGTTTATTATATTTAAGCTGTCAATTTAAGTCCATTTGAGTTCACATATCGAGATCAAAATATATAAGAAATTTAATATTGCATGAAAATGTGTTTTTGTTTTTAAAAATATTATCAATGATGAAAGTGTTACATATGTTGCAGTCAATAGAAACCAATTATTTTTCCAATTGTATAAGTTTTGTTGAATAAGGATATTATTTTGTTGAAATGATAGGTTTTCTGCTCATAATCTATTATTAAAATTGAATGAATTGCTGACGCTTGTCATCGGTGAAGATGATTTAACGATCTTCACCGATGGCCTCAAAATGGAATGGGAATTGGACAGCTCATACAATTACCTAACCAAGCCATGGTATTTCTGGTGGACATTTTTGATATTGAACAAGCTGCACATATTGAAACCGGGGACCTACCACCTTCGAACTTGATAAGAAATATAGACAGCCAAGCAACAATCAAAACATCAAATTAAAAGACGTCAGGACTTGCACAGATCGTATGCATCAACATAATATCCACCTCTATTGGGCTCCAGGCCAATGTGGTATAGAGGGAGAACCAGTTAACTACTACTGAGTTCGACAAAAGAATGATTTGCATACTAGCAGGAATTCTAATACTGCGCACTGCAGAAGTTGCCATGAAGTTTATGAAACGGAACTGGTTCAACACCTTTTATAGATAGATAAATAAAGGCTCAAATCGTCAAATATTAGAAAAAAATCGTCAAAATCGTCAAAGGCGTTCATAAATTAAAAGTTAAAAAAAGTGCAGTGGAAGATTTAATCAAATCAGATAGAATGTTAAAGTCGAACAATCTACGACTGCTTAGTTTTAAATAATCTTCTTATAAAATATTGGATTTTTCTCGAGAGAAATAAGGGAACCTAATGCCGACTATCATGTATTCTTATATAATACTAGCCTCTCTTGGCGAGCACATCCGTATGTGGTACATTGGGACATTCGTTGTATAGAGGGACTACTGTATGCGGAACTCCCTTCGTGCAGATGTTGCAATTTGAGCTTTTAAGGGATGAAAAAGGTATAAAATGCAGAAAAACCATCAAATAAAAATCGCAAATACTTCACTCTTCGTTACTACTAATCTAAATCTGCAATAGTAACAATTGCAAAGCAAATACAAAGCTTAAAGTGGCTTTTAGTGTACTAAAGTAAAAAATATGAGGTAAATTATTAATTTCCAAAAATCGTCAAAATAAGAGCATTAATCGTCACATTATCAAAATGATAATTTTGGAACTTAAAACCGTCAAAATGACAATAAATCGTCAAATCTGGCAGCTGTGCATATAGGAAAAGACACATGAATTTCTATATCAAAAAATGTATAATTTCATTGAGTATTCCAATCAAGTATTCCAATCAAGTCGCCGTGGTCTAGTGGGTAGTGTGTTGGCTTTTTAGACAAAAGGTCGGGTTCGAATCCCAGGTCAGACATCAAAATGAAAAATATTTCTTCGGCGAGTTCCCGTCAGCAGATTTCTGGCAAAGACTCTGAGAGTAAAAAGTTTGAATATCTGGACATGGTGATGAGCGTGCCACTGAGGAAACTGATCGGTGTCATACGGAGTTTGGGGTAGTTCGAATCATGACAAGGGAGCTTAATTCACACCGATTAACAAAAGAGCCATATGGGACATCGAGTAAAAGTTACCCCTAGCTTAACCTAAAGTTGATAAGATTCCTTGACTCAGAATTATTTAGAATAATCTAATATTATTTATTTATGTATTACATTTCGGCCGTAGACCATGGACATTCCAACAGGACTCAGCACCACCGCACTCAGCACGCGTCAAGGATGGTTTAAAAAGGAGGTTTCTAAGGCCACCAAAATCTCCGGATCTCAATCCGTTGGACTTTTGCGTCTGGGGCATTTTGGAGAGTAAGGTTCTCACTAAAAAATACCAAAGCGTCGATCATCTCAAGGTGGCGCTTCGCCGGGAATGAGGCAAAATACCGCAGAGCCACTTTCTTGCAGCCTGTGATGGCCGTTTGAAGGCCATAATCCATACCAAAAGTGGCCAATTCGAACAAATCGAAACTGATTCTAAAATTTGATTATATTTCCAACATTATTTGTTTTTGAACAATAAAATTAAAAAAAAAGAATTAAAAAAATGTAGCGCTTTACTTTATTGCATTATACACTAGCGAGCACAAAAAATGCAACGTTGGGTAAAATTATCTTTAAGTGCGGTAATTTTAAAAAGTGGTGACCAGTTCAAAATATTTCTTTGGGTTATTAATCCCTACAGTTATAGATACCTATTATCAATAACATTATGTAAATATTTTTAATTAATGATATATTATTTTGTCATTTATTTAAAAGAGTGCGAATTTCATGGGAGCAATAAAAATGCAAACGCACAAATGTTAATGTGTTTATTTAAATTAAATAGTAATTCTTACAAAAAAAATCTTAAAATTAATATTTAGTGGCGTAGCCCTTATTTTTTATGACTTCTTGCAACCTAGAAGGCATAGAGTCGACTAAAGCTATTAATTTGTTAATGGATATTTTCTCCCATTCACTTTTTAAAATTTCTTCTAATTGCCTCTTATTTGACGGATGTTTCCTCTTAACTTCTCGATCTAATAGCTCCCATAGATTTTCTATTAGGTTTAGATCGGGAGACTGTGATGGCCAATCCAAAACATTGATATCATTCTCGCTTAAAAAGTTTCGAGCTAAGCGACTTGAGTGCTTTGGATCGTTATCCTGTTGGAATATGCTACCAGGAGGCATTTTTTCCCGTAGATGAGGAAGCATGTGTTCTCCAAGGATTTCACAGTACTTCTTGGCGTGCATTTTTCCTTCGATTTGAGTTAAGGGACCTACCCCATCACGGGAAAACGCACCTGTAAATACGTGACGTAAAATCAATAATTTTTTTTAAACATATCGTTCCTTACCCCACACCATTATTGATCCACCGCCATGTTTTACGGTTGGAAGTTGATATCTTGGAGAATATCTCAGTCCAGGCGGTCTTCGATCAAAATTTATCCCATCGGAGCCAAACAAATTAAATTTGCTTTCATCGCTCCACAAGACTTTAGCCCATTGTTCATTTGACCAATCCTTGTAACGTTTTGCAAATTCCAGGCGTTTCTTTTTATTGATTGCACTGATGAGAGGCAAATTAGCCTCTTTCAACCTACGGCGAACAGCGTGAACGCCTATAGAGACTCCCATTTGCTCATTTGCGAAATTAGCAACGTCCACTGCGGTCTTTCGTGGATCTTTTTTAACCAGTGCAATCATCTGGCGGTTTTGGCGAGAGGTAGTTTTTCGAGGATTACCACTACCTGGTTTCCTTTCCACACTATTTCTCAAGGAAAATCTAAATTTAATCCGACATACGAGTGATTGATTTACACCAAAGAGGTGTCCAACTTCACGCATGGATTTTCCTTCTTCTAAGGCTTTAATGATTGCAGTTTTGCTGTCAGCTGAGAGCTGCTTCTATTACAAAACACATGTTGTATAACTTATTTAAGAAATTTTCAATTATAATTAAATAAATAACTTACTTTAACTATTTTTTTATTATGTTGCATTTTTTTTGCTCGCTAAAAATTTGCACTTTTTTCACTAATTCAAAAATATTTAACTTTTTAAAGCAGAATTTGGAATAAACTGTGGTTACTTTGAAAACATATAATTGAAAGAATTAACAGCAAACTAAAATAGATAAATTAGTTACCGTTATTTTGAAACAGATCTTATTAAAGATCATATGGCACAGTGTTGCAGTTTTTGTGCTCGCTACTGTATATCAGCCACCCGTATATTCACAAATAATGGGCCCTTGTCAGAATTACTACCTAGTTTCTCAAACCACTAATATTTTGTGTTATTTTTATACACGAGTCGCCGTTGAAATACTTTTGAACCTTGGCATTACGTCTAATAAGCCAACACACTACCTAATAGACTAGGACGACTATAGATCAGTTAAGGCAAACTAAAGAGTAACAGAATATGTCATCAACAAGTTTTAATTGCTAATTCTATACATACATACATAATTGGTCATTAGAACCCATCAGTCAGGATTATTGACCTAGTTTCTCACACCACTTATATTGTGTGTGTTAATGAACATAAGCGGCGAGACCTACAGTTTAAAGTCGACTCCGGACGACAGATTTTATGAGAAACATTTCATGGCTATTTTATTTACACTCAGAGTTTTTACCAGTAGTCTGCTGAGAGGAAATCACCGAAAAAATTATTTTTGTATTTTTTTTTATGTCTGGCCTTGCTAATTCTACAGGCACTCTGAATACAATGCTTATGAAAAACGTAAAAAATCCCTATCCACAAAGACTGAAACCTATTGATTTTGCATAGCTAATGAAGCAATTAAAGACAATGAATTATTCTCTGGAACAATTTTGACACTTCACTTACTCATAGGAAATGAACCCAGCTGTGCATTTTGACTTTTATGTACGTTTTGTTTTTTCTTTTTAAATAATTTATTTGAATTTATCTTTGTAATAATTTTCATATTATTTTAGAATTTTATATGATAAAGGAAATATACAAATAGCATGTGTATGCATGTACATGTAAAGTACATGTAAAGTATTACACTCTATCAGAAACACGACACTTGTATGCGCATCATACATTTAAAATTTAGAAAAAGTTATTGCAGCATTGTTTCTAGAGCAAAGACGGACGGATGGTGATAGGATTTTGCGATGATGTGATGATGTTGCCTGTCTGTACCATAGTACAAATCATATCAAATATTTGATTAATATTTAACAAGTTTGCCACTTAGTGACAAACGACTTTCGATAAAAGCTTTACTTGTTGTCAAAAAAGGAAGTGAAAAAGAAAAGCAAATATTCCAAACAAAAAATAAAAATTCTACCACAAGAAATTCAAAAAGCAAACTAGAATGTATGCTTTTTCAATAACTTGAAATATTTTTTAACAGTGAGTAACAAATATTGATTTATGTCTTCTGGAAATGTGTACCACAGATTCTAAATTTCCAAAATTCATTATCTAAGAGAGTTTTATTTAAATGAAATCTGACGTTGCTTTATAATAAGCTTTATGATCGATTCTTTTCTTTGTTATATTTTTATATCGATATATTACAAGGTTGTAGCTTTGGCTTTGCTTACAACGATATTCCTTTCGGCGACCTCCTCTATGAGAGTAACTAAGGAGTGCGCACAAAAAAAAACTGAACTTACACTTTTCGTTATAGAAAGAAAACGAAGTGGCAGATTTTTTTCGTTTTATATTTCAATTAAAGTAAATAATATTTGAATTCTTTTTCTAGATAAAATTTTTTTTCTGACAAAGGTCTCAGAGCGTCTGACTTTTTGAGTCACTTTTCTTCCAGGCATTTTAGGGTGCCTTAGAAAAATACGTATTATTTTACTTGCTTTGTTTTGGTCGGCAAATTCTGTTTTCTTCTACTACCATGCTTTATCTCAATGCTGAAAGACTCCTTATTGTTTTATTCTTGCCTTAGAGACTGTATTTTTTTTTTTTTTTTGGTTAACACCTGCGAGCCTAGCAACCGTTTTTTGTAAGCGGCGCAGCTTTTCATTGAAAATTTCAGTTATTTTTTTACGACTTTTTTGTTGGGTGCCCATTTTCAAGAAACTAATTTTGCTATTGCAATGAAATTTAGCTCGTGGATTTTGAAACAGACGACTAAAAAAACCAATATAACGGTATTTTTTTTTCAATATTGATAAAAGCTTAAAAGTAGGCCCATTTCTTTATGCGCACTCCTTACTAATTTTCAAGCAAAAGCATTATCTGCTAATCAGAATTGAAATTTAGTTGCAAAATTCAATACTGAAAAATTAGACTATAGAGATCGAGCTTGACAGTGTTCACGGACAGCGTTGTTTTGAAACAAATATGGGTCGATTCGTTTGCCCGCACAAAATTTATATCTTATATAAACACTAGCTAATACCCGGTGTGCTTCGCTACCCCCATCGAAATTGAATACATAATAATTAAAAAATTTATTTATTTAGTAATTAATTACTAAAATTTAATACTTTTTTCGTAAACAAAAAATTCTTATGTCTTAGGATCCACAATATTTTTTGTTTTTTCCTCTGGTGCGTATGCATATAAATCTGCGGGTTTTCCTACTCGCGAACATGCAACGTAAAGCCGTCCATGTGAGAAACATGGATTTTCTAGATTAAGTCCTTTAGCTTTATTAATCGCCATTGCAAAGGCTAGGCGAATAGAAAATTGCAGGCATCTCTGATGTGGTCATAGGAATACATAAGTTCCCTTAAATTTTCCAGTTATAATATTCACCTCGATAATATTGCTCGTAATTTTTTAGTCGAGTGTCATTACAAAGGATCGTGGAGGATCAATACTTCAAAGTAAAATAATGGGACTGCAAGTCATGCGGTGAAAAACCTGGTAAATCTAACGAATTTAAAAATTCGACTGCATAATTGATGACATCCTCAATATTTGAAAGTGTATCGAATGATTAACAAGTTCTTAGATTCCCATCGATCTTGTCGAGAATATTGTTGTTGATGGAATTAAGGTTAATACTTTTGGATGCCAATAGCGCATGCTTAGATAACCATTGGATAATTTTAAATTTTTACATGGTATCGGAAAATACACAATTTATTAATTCTTATTTTGATTGTGTCATTTTGTAAAAGCCTGATGGAAATTTTACATACTTTGTGATAGGATCCATTGGAATTCTTCCATTACCTAATCAAGCAATTGTTTGGAAAAAGTTGATGCTGAACCATCACGTTGCAACTGACAACACATATTAGTAGTTATTTATAGAATGTGAATATGTCGCCAAAAGTATGATCATTTTACACATTTAAATATTTACTTTATGAGGGAAGTGGCACACCTACTATTGCTAGAGGGCTCATTTTTGTCACAAAATATTTATATTGAAAATTTAAGGTTTTGTGCTGTTACATATGTAGGCATGGCATCTTGCTCATTTGAAATATCAAAATAAAAAGTAGCCTATAACTTCCTTCCAGACATACAGGAAGATACTGTTTCAAGAAAATCGGTTCTGCCGTTTAGCCGTCTATAACGTTCAAACATACATACAAACAAACACACATTCATTTTTATATACATAGATATAAACATAAATAGGCATCATGACTGAAGTTGACTTTTCGATAATTATCGTGATTATTATTCATGTGTGGTTGGCATTGTGAATTGGCAAAAAAGATTGAGATTCTTTGCAGCACAGAGCTACGGACCCTATTAAGAACTGATGCAGCAGCCTTGAGGGTAGGTATTTGAGAGGAAAGTTCTACGTATGATCTTCGGTCCTGTGCGAGTTGGCGTTGATTTCCGCATCCGATCTAATTGTGAGCTGTATGAGCTCCTCAATGACATAGACGTTGTGCAGCGTATTAATATCCAGCGGCTATGCTGGCTCGACAATGTCGTTCGAATGGAGGAGGATGCTCCGGCGACACAAGTATTTGATGACGAAGAGGACGACCTTGTATCCGTTGAAAGGACCAAGTCGAGGAAGCCCTGTTATCGATTGGTGTGGCCTACCCCAGTTGGGGTGATGAAGAGTCGCCTGAAAGGAAGTGTTGCGGCAGGTCGAAATCCGTTAACTGGGTTATTAATGGCCAATTTAGACAGTTAATTTTGAAAGATATACATTGTTTCATGGCTAGATATGGTATACCTAGTTGATAAAATGTTGGTTTATTAGACATGTGACCTTGGTTCAAACTCCAGATCAGACATCTCCAACAAAACGAAATATTTAAAAGAATAATAAATAAAATTTGTCATGAAAAGTTTCTAAAAAAATCTATCGCTTGCTGTCGACAAAATTAATTTAAGTGGGATGCCGTAATCCTGATTGACGTGTTGTAAAGACCAATTATATAAGTCTGTGTTAATTTTTTACATAAATTGCTTGTCCTACAGTTTAAGTTCGATTGTGAAGCACCGATTTTTTCTAGAAAATTTTCATGGCAATTTGGTATTTACTGTCAGAGTTTCTACCATAAGACAGCTGATAGGAGGCCGCCGTAGAAATATTTTTTCAATATTTCCTTTTGTTTCAGATATCTGGACTATGATCTGCGTTATGGCCACACGTCTAATAAGTCAACACACTACCTTCTAGACAACTGCGTCCACATAACAACACATTTCGTTTATGATTTTGAATTTCTTAGTTCGTCCTACTATTTAATAATTCCCTGAGTAAGGCCTACACATTTCCTGGCAACCTACAACCTTATCTTAGAGTTTTACGTAAAAATCAAATTTCTTTAGCGCACGTTCACTGCGAAGTATACGAGTTTAGTTTTCTTTACTTTTCATTTATTTTTAATAAAATTTTATTTATTTTTCTTTTATAATCCTTGATCTATTAATGGATTTCCTTAACTTGTTATGTGCATTTGAACGTACATAATGCTTGTTAAGTTATTAATAAATTATTACCCATTACGTCTGATTCTAAACTCTAATAAGAGCATAAACTATTTATCAATATTTTACACATCCATACATATTGAATAAATAAGCAAACAAACATCATAAAATTACATGCTGTCAAGTTTTGTTGACATTAGTGTTGAAATAAAATAAACCAATTACTTAATATGTGATTATATTAAATTGGAAGATATCAAGTGAACCTATAAGATAAGCTAAGTAGACAGATAAAAATATGAAATAATAAGGTTCAGTAACATTGTGAAATCGTATAAATCCACGGAATAATTTAATGGATTGAAAATGTATACAAAATGTTGCAAAGTCTGCAACAGAACGCACAATCTATCGTAGTTTTTAAAATCATAAGCATTCATGCAATTTTGAGTATGAATGAATCAACAGAATTGAAATTCAACTACTCTGATTCATTCGTACACGCTCCAATATTGATTTATAAGTAGCAATGAGTATGAGTACAACGTTGACATCAAACACACAACATTCAAATGTTGGGTTGTTTGATTCATATGGCTACTCATTCTGATTCATAAATTTAGAAAAATACTATAATACTTATAAGTGATTCGAGTGGCTCGAATCATTCAACAAAATTTACAGCCTTAGTCGTTGTTGCATATACAAACAAAGAAGAAAGGATAGACAAAGACAACAATCAAATCATACACACAATCTTCTGGTGAGTATATTAGAGTTCGTACGCGAATCATACTTATTTTGTGCTTCATCATGCGTATTGTTAAGTATGAATACGACGAGCACCTCCAACTTCGAGATGAGTATCATATTAAATTAAGTATGAATGCGTATAAATATCTGAAATTATAAAAATGATTTGAATCTACTCATCGCTTTGAATACTCGTTGCTGATCTCTGATTTATACACATACATAAGTTGTCACACCACGCATCAGTTATGATAACGACCTAGCTCCTCACGCCACTTCTGTTGTGTGTGTTAATTTCATACATGAGTGGCGTGACCAAAATTTTAAAGCCGACTACGAATAAAAGATTTTTGAGAAACTTTTCATGACGATGAAGTCGTCGTAGTCTAGTAGGTTTTTGTTTCATTAAACGAGAGCCAGTACTCCTTCGATGTCTTCCTCTAGATAGACTTCTGACAAAATCTGTGGCTGTAAATAAAATTCCTTTGAAAAGTTTCGCAAAAAAAATCTGTCATTCATAGGCGAATTTAAACTGTTGCTCCCGCCATTCTTGAATGCATTTAACACACACGAAATGAGTGGTAAGAGAAGTTAATTTTAATCCTGCAAATAGGTTTGTAGGGACCAATGAAGCAGCTACTAAACTGGGTAGTTCGTATCGACATTGACAACAAATGTGGATTGAAGTTTAGCTGATGCACGGCCGTCTTTGTTCTTAAAAAATTTTCAGAAAAACGAGGATTGTATTCTGTTTGACTTTACATAGGCAAATCGTATTCGCAAATCCTTGACCAAAATAGAAAAAACCTCATTCTTGTCTTGGTTTCGCTTAAAGAAGCATGTGTAAGGATATAGAGAATGTATTTTATTTTTTTTTTCGAAATAACGATTATAATTTCGATGAATTAGGCTCTTACCATTGAGTTTGGGATGATGAAATTTTGATGGAGGAAGGATGATGGTGTAGGCATCGTTATCTTACAACTTCAAATTCCTTATTTCATTCTGTACTACTAGAATGAATTTAAAAATTTTAAATTTTATTTGAAACAAATCTAAATCTGTGACTGAGTTTAAAAAATTTGAAAGAAAACTGGTTTTGTGTGAATATTTATTAAACCAAAACACAATGCATTTTGTAACACAAAATAACAGAGAATAAAATAAATTCAAAGTAATGTAATACAATGTAATTGCAGAACAGCTGTAACTAGTTGTTCTATTCGCTGTAATAACCAACTAAAAATTTCAAACAAAATGCAGAAGAAGAAATATTTTTATTGCATTTTTGTTGTACGTGGTATTATTTGATGTATCAATGAGTGCAATGCACGACCTTTCAGCAGATATTGAAATGTTTGACAACGTTTGAAAAAAAAAAAAAAAAAAATAGGTGAATGGAAGTTAGAACATATAATTTCGACATGAAATCTAAAAACGTTCAATTAGAGTTTGAGAATTCCCGGAATTTTTCATTTCCCGGGAAAATCTTTTAAAAATCACAACACTAGTAAAATGCTTAAGATTTTTATTAAAATGTTATTTTTTTAACAAAAAGAAAACAATAAATTTAAATTCATGCTACATAAACAAAAGCAAACAGATTAATTATAGCATTTTGAGATCACTTATTATTAAGGATTCATTCATTATTCATTTAATCTACTTTTAATTGTGTGAACCATTTTTTCCGACAGCATAGAATCAACAGATAATAACTGTTCATAAAGTATATTCGTAATAGCATCACCTATTATCAAATGGGTTTCACTTCTGTCTAATGATTTCACTGCATCCTCTATGGGGTTCAAAACTTTTACCAATGTTCCCAAGTTTGGGAGATAATCTTCAACAAACAAAGATGTTAAATGTAGATCTATTAAAGCCATTTTTAATTTTTAGAAATGACTGTATCATTCTAACTATGCTATTCCACCTAGTTTGTACATCTAAGATTAGATGATACTCTTTATTGAATTCTTCCTTTACATATTTTTGAAGAGTACCATTACAGAGTACTCAGGGATTAGTCTGTAGACTAGAATATGGACCAGTCTGTTTACTAGCCTATTCACTAGTCTACAGAGTAATCTACTGACTAGTCTACTTTTTTATGAACTAGTTTATTCACCAAATATGTACTGGTCTATGTTATTAACTAAATGTGTCAAAATTGCTTTTGTAAACTCTTGATGACTTTGTAATTTGAAAAAGTTTCAAATAATAGCCATGCCAACACAGTATCATAAATTTCCATTTTCACCACATCATCACTATAACCAGATTCACTTTCAGAATAAGTAAAACTAGATTTTTTAATGTAAATATCTTCTAATACGGTCAAATGAATGGCATGAATCTAGCAAAAAATACCTTCTACCAAACAACACTTTTAATTTATTTTTTGCTATAAATAGTTGAAAATTTAAAAATTGCTAGTTTTTTCAAAAAAGTGTACAAGAATACGTTAATTTAAGATTTCCCGTATTTGCCAGGAATATTTAAAAAATTTCCCGGGAATTCCCGCCCCAAACTCTACGTCCAATTTATCCCGAAGAATTCACTGTTTTGTGTGGATTTTAAGCGTTTTAAAAGCCTTTGAGAACGACAATTGTTAGGTTATCTCTGTCCACAGCAAGCTCTATAGGCTAATGATTACAAATTGTTTTTAGCCTGAATTGAATGTACTGAACATCAACATTATATAGCAAATTGACAATAGAGCCTATGACTTTATTTTATTAAACAGTCCAGTAGAACTGACCTGGCCTGGCATTAAAAATCAATTAAGAGCAATAACTGCAGCAAGTAAACATATCTTCGACTTATGCTTTACGTTTTAACTCCTTTAATAATTTATTAATTGTCATCAATTATGTTTTATTATACATTTAATTGTTTTAAATGTTTTATTAAATCAAAACGATTTAATTTAATTTCAGATTTCATTTTAGTATCATATGTTTCACTTTGTAACCATAAGAATAATATGCATATGTATGTACATAAGTATGTGGATATACAGAAATATGCACATACAACTTATGATAGATAAAATTTATTACACAATTTTTACCGCAATTTAATAATGAGATGATTTTGTTATTATTGATTAAATAATATTACAATTTAAATATACGTATGTATTGTGTAAATATTACAATTTCTCGTATTTAATTTAGCATTTTATGCAAATCTATGTAAATACAATGATAAAAAGATTAAGTCGAGCGCCCTGGTAGTCTAGTGGGTAGTGTGCTAGACTATTAGCGTGAGGGTCGTGGGTTCGATTCCCACCAGAGGCTCTGGTCTGTGACACTACACCGGGCATATGGTCGAAGTTACTCAGCTCGTATGTGATTAGAATATAATTTGTAATTGTATTGTAATTAATAAATAAAAAGATTAAGTTATTATATCGGTTATTTAAAATTTTACAATACTTATGTCATTCAATTCTGTCAAAAAATTTAGTATATTATCTTCACTAAACAGTGTTGAAAAATTTAAATTTTGAAATGGTACATCAAATGGTACTTTTGTAAAAAAAACATACATACATTACAGCCCTTTAATCAGTATTATAACCTATCTTCTCACACTACTTACGTTGTGTGCTTTAATTTTATACATGAGTGACGGGACCGACAATTTAAAGTCTACTCCGCATGATAGATTTTTGAGAAACTTTTTCATGGCAATTTTATTTACTCTCGGAATTTTTGACAGAAGGAAGTCCCCAAAGGAATATTTTTTCATTTTTCGATTTGTTGGAGATGTCTGACTGCGACCTCACATCTAGTAAACCAGCACAGTTCCTGTTAGACTATTTATTTATTTATATTTAATACACGCACGCTACGGAACAGAAAAATGAACGACTTATACGTGTTCCTCACATACATACAAAACAAAAACTACTGATTCGGAACGTAGCAAAATGTAAAAGTTCCGTCTAGTCAAACCTAGACGGAACGTTATGGAATATAATTTCGTTTGTACCATATGATGATGCTTACCGAAGTCACATAGCGTTCTCATTGTTAATCGTATTTTGAAAACGAACGTAGGTACCGTACACGTTTGGCTAACCGGGGCTTAAAACAAAATCTACGTTCCTCATTACGTTACTACTGTATTAATAGCTGAAAAAAGCGCAAGACGTGAAATATGTAATAATAAAAAAGTACTTAAACAGTTGCAGGGGTATTGCAACATTTTTAAGTACAAAAGTACTGAAAAAAGTACTAAAGTACTGAATTTTTCAACACCGCCACTAAACCTAATGAATCGATTTACGCTTGAGCAACGTTGATGTTTATATGCCGATGAGAAATATCGAATATCGATTTAACAAAAGAAAACATCTTTTTGGAAAAACCACATTTTTATGGTTGGTACTTGGGAAATTCCGAGATTTTCGGGATTCACAAAATCCCAAAATCTAAAATCTCCGGATTTCAATCTGTTAGACTTTTGCGTCTGGGGCATTTTGGAGAGTAAGGTTCTCACTAAAAAATACCAAAAAAATCAATTATTTCAAACGGCACTACGCAGATCCACTTTCGTGCACCCTGTGATGGTTTTTTCGGCCGTTTGAAGGTGGACAATTCGAACAAATCTAAACTGATTCTAAAATTTGATGTTATTTCCAACATTTTTTGCTTTTGAACAATAAAATTAAAAGAAAATTAAAAAAATATAGCATTTGTTGCATTATATATCAGTCACCTTGTATGGATCTATATGTTTCTTCGTCTTCTAAAACGATTATGAATTCTCACAGGAGCCAATGCACATACTGCGAGTGACTGTTTGGTGCAGCTTGCGGTGCGGATGTATTATTGGATCATATTTCAATGAAAATGAGGACGGCTCAACCATAACGGTCAATGAAGACACCTATTGTGCCATTATTGTGCGATTTTTTTTTCTACTCACCTTCATGGTATTTTATCGGAGTCGCTTTTGTCTAGTACGTAGTATGTTGGCTTATTAGACGTAAAAGCCAGGGTTCGGGCCCCAGGCCAGACATCAAAATAAAATACAAAAAGGATCTCTTCGGCGATTTCCTCTCACCAGGTTTCTGGCAAAAACTGTGAGAGTAAAATAAAATTGCCATGAAAAGCTTCTCAAAAATCTAACGTTTGGAGTCGATCCCGCCATTTATGTATAAAAATTAACACACACAACATAAGTGGGCCAATAATCCTGACTGAAGTGTTGTAATGGCCAATTATGTATGTAAGTCTTAATGGTATTGATGTGAATGATGTTTGTGTTCAACAGGAAGCGGCAACTTGCAATACATCTTATTGCACAATCTATTTTTTGAGCCTAACGTTTGATGGCGTGAAATTAGGTGAAAAGGTAATGTCAATTGGTCGCCAAGAAGCTGCGATTTGAAACCGTTGATTATTTTCTGTAGAGGACCGTTAAAGCAAAGTGTTATGCTGAGAAACTAGAGACAATTGAGGATTTGAAGACCAACATTCGTGATGCCATATCCTCGAAAATTTCACGAAAATTGTTCCAATCAAATGAGTTCTTATGAGGCCAGCCGTGACATCAATATGAATGAACATTATAATTAACAATAAAAATAAGAATTTTTGCAAAACTTTGGAACGTTTTTCTTTTATTGCAATTTTAAATTTAAACATTTACACTCAAATTAATAATGACAAGTGTAGTACATACATATGTGGCGTATGAGTGATATTTAATATCATTATCTACATACATGACTAAATCAAAGGTTTTTTATTGCATACTTTTCAGAGTAACTATTCCAGTACATGTAACATGGTGCGTATGAGCAATATCTTTTAAATTCAATTGAAAAGAAAGTATACGATCAATTTGGAATTCGAATAATTTTTTTAAATTTAAAACTTAAGTTTAAACTTTTAACTCACCCACTCTATATATGTATGTATATGGCTGAAGTAAAACAATTTTTTTAATTTCAGTTTTGAATTTTAGGACTTATAGAGCTTTATCCCTGTTGAAATATTTAATCTAATGTCATGGTTTTTACTACTCTAAGCAAAAGTCTCAAATCGAAGACATCTTATTGCAATGCCGTATGATAGGTTTCCATTATGGCAGTATTTATATTGTTACGTTTTTATCTTTTAAAAACGTTAAAAATATGAGTTCGTGTATTGCAAATATAATCAAAATAAATATGAATTCAATTTTTATCAATTCTTTATTATCTGCACAACTTTTGTGCCACTGTTCCAGTTTATTCCACGTATACAACGATAACTTTCGCAATAATTCTCTGCTTACAACCTTTTTGTAAGCAACAACACTTGTTAGTTATACTTCGCTCACAACCTTTTTGTAAGCACTACACTAACAACTGTTTCCTTCAGACGCAATTTGTCTCCTCACAAGTCTAACCGAATTATAGATCGATCACGTGTCCGATTGATTTATCACTTCAACCAACGTAACGTTGTTATACACGACTAGCTTAATTAAAACTCCGAATCCAACGTGCCATCTGCACACACGACTGATTTAACTCAATTTCTGAACTCTGAATTCTCCTTGCTCGGTTTGTCTTGCCTTTTATATCACTGGATCATTAGTGTGATGAATGCCCTCGAAGGATGATGACGACCTTCGGGAACATTCTAAAAATGTAAACAACTTCTTTCCATTTTTGTTGTTTCTTGTTTACATTCGTCCAGGTTTGTTGTTTACATTGTTGCGTTGTTTCTCTGTTCGCTATTTTATACTGCACATTGTTGTTGCTTGTTTACTTCTTTCTACCCTTCTTTTTGTTGTTGGTTATTTACGTCTTTTATAGCCCTTATTCTTGTTTATTCATCGATCTGGTAAACAAGCGCTTTATTTTTGTTGCTATATTTTTTTACTCATTCATTGATCACGTGAACAGTGCGCAATTTTGTTTTTGGAGCTATTTTTTATTAAATTTAACAACACCATTTCCACTTTCGTAACAATATGTATCTCAGTTAAATTCAACCTATTCTGTATATAAGTTTATTATACGTGTGCGTGTTTATTGCTTCTGTTATTCTCTTTCCCATGTCGGGGCACTTTCTGGATGGATTAGTTTATTAGAAATATGCTCATTCGTTTACAAGAGTGCTATTTTTGCAAAACGATTACACTTGATCGATATTTTTTTTTCTTCAATTTTTGTTCTGCAGTCGCTGGTAGCCTAGTAGGTAGTGTCTTGGCTTATTAGACATGAGAGAAGGTTCACATCCCAAATCTGAGATCTAGAACAACACGAAATAATAAAAAAAATTTTTTTTTTGCAAATTTCTTTCAGTAGATTTCTAGCAGGGAAAATAAAAAATTGCAATGAAAGTTTTTCGAAAACTCTGTCATTCGAATAAGGTTTTAAACTGTACAAAAATTACGCACACAACATAAATTGTGTGAGAGACTAGGTCGTAATTCTGACAAAAGTGTTTTAATGACCAATTATGTATCCATACTTCCTAAGCGATCAACCGAATTGTTCAGAAACTATGCATATCATGGAATCAATTGACCAAAGGGTATAGATTAAAATTTAAGATTTACGATATGATCAACAAGTGATGATCATGTGGCCAGTGTTATTAAAAATTCCAATAAAATATAATAAAAGCGTGTGTGAGTATATGTATGCGTGTGTTTAAATAGAGATTTGTGTGATTATGTGTGATTTTATCCATGTGTGGATGTGTAGGTCGTTGCGTGCATTTAACATATGTATGTACATTACAGAGGCTTACCAAAAAAAAAGTGCTCGATGTACCCTCCTAAAAATGAATCTTGGACCTTTTTAAGACAACATTTGAAATATTTCGGCTCCAGCTTTGACCTCTCGTGAACTGGACCATTTTGAAAAAGGGTATATTTTTGAATATTTTGTTAATTTGAGCATCTGTTTCCTTGCCAACATAAACAATATCTATATCACATACATACATAATTGGTCATTACAACCCTTCAGTCAGGATTATTGACCTAGTTTCTTTTTGTATTTGATTTTGATGTCTGGCCTGGCACTCGAACCCTGGTTTTAACCCTAATATGTCAGCACTCTATCTACTAGACCACGGCGTCCTCAAGGTTTATATCACAAGAAAGGTTTTTTAATGCGCATCCAACAGTGTATACAATTTGTTTATGAATATTCTGCAAAAAATAACGGGTTTTAAATTTTTTGTACGGGGGTCTTTGTAATAAAAATGCCAAAAATCTGAGACCCGTATTTAATTAAATTGATTAAAGGTTAAAATACGTTAATTTAGCATTATTATTACAAACAACCCCGAACAAAAAATTCAAAAACCATTTTTTTTTATAGAATATCCTTAAAAAAAGGACATGGATGATCGTCCTTAAACAAATAGTACATACTGTTAAACGCGCCTTAAAAAACCTTTCTTATGAAATAGATATTGTATATATTGGTAAGGAAACAGACCCTTAAATTAACAAAATATTCGAAAATAGACAGTTTTTCAAAATGGTCCAGCTCACGAGAGGTCAAATCTGGAGCCGAAATATTTTAAATGTTATCTCAAAAAAGTCTATGGCTTATTTTAAGGGGGGTAAACTTTGCATGAATTTCATTTCCATACAACTGGAGTTACTCTAATGTACGTACATATGAAAATAAAAGTTTTGTCTTTACAAAGTGTAAGAAAAAAAATTTTTGATTTTCTACGAAAAATCCTTTTATTTCATTTCCTACCTTTCATTATTTAATTTGCATTATTTAATAAGATACATTCCTTAAAAAAGGAAAAGATTCTTCTTCATTAAATTTATCTTTATCCATTTTAACATTAACGGAATGATGCAAAAGAAAAAGAGAATTTTAAATATTTAATCTGACCTAAAAATGTTGTAATTTAAAATTCCACAAATTCACACCATAAACTCTTTAAAGATTTTTAAATAAAACAAAACTAAATTCCTCTCTAGAGCATTCACTAGGGATGCCAATCGGAAAATCCCAAAATCCTAAATCCCGGGATTTTTAAAAACTTGTCTCGGGATTTGTCAGGATTTTCGGAATTGTGAATTTATATGTATTTTGACCCTACAAAAGGTCCTGAAAAAAAAATTCTAAATCACTTGACTTCAATAATAGCATCTCAGATGAGGAAAATCCTGCTTCGAGTGGTAAAAAATTGTTTGATGAGTTAATAGGGCAACTGATTTAGATACTCAACTGTCCAAAGAAATAGATATATTTACAACAGGAGGTGGTGCAAGCTGCATATAGCTATCTTGGAACTATTTTATCAACAAATGTTGATTGCGAGAAGTGTTTTTTAACGGCAGCGTGCGTTGACAACAAAATTCGTTCAATTCTTTCAGATCACATGTTAGATGCTTTAATCTTTTTGTAGTAATCTAAATAATTTTCTTAAAACTAATGCATTTGCATTAGACGCTTTTTTGTTACATTTTGTCTTGCTGTTTTTATATTTTATTTTTAACGATATATAATTCTGATATACATAATTGGAATACAAATGATTTTGTTAACAAAATATTTTTATTATTAAGAGAAAATCGCGATTTTTCCCGTGATTTTTCGGGATTTTTGGATCCTGAAATATCCCGAGATTTCGGGATCGGGATTTACAGAATCCCGTGATTTTTAAAATTCGTTCCCGTTTGGCATCCCTCGTATTCACCATTCTTTTCTGCAAAACTTTATACAAAGTCAATGGCACAAGAAACTTTAATAGTGACAACATTCCTTGTACACAATAGATTACGAGGACAAATTTCTCAAAATTCCTCAAGTTTTTGTTTTTGTTATAAACCAATTTAAAATAAGTTTATTACAATCACTTCTTTGATTCTCTTATAATCATACTATCATTGAATACTTTACAAGGCAAAAAAAAAAAATAATTCCATAGAAATTGAAATTTACCGAAGTTAAAGATACAAATCTGAAGAATTTAAAATTTTTTGCAAAGTCGAATACACATTATCTTATAAGGGACAATTTACAATATCCATACATACTTACATAGTTGGACATTAGAACCCTACAGTCAGTAGTAGTAGTTTCTCACGTCATTAATATTGTGTGTGTTAATTTTATACATGAGTCCTGGAATCTATAAGTCCATAGTTGTCTCCGAACGACAGATTTTTTCAAAACTTTTCTCAATAATTTTTATTCAATATTTATTGCCGAAGAATTTTTTTTCATAATTTCATTTGACTCGAAATGTCTGACATGAGCCAGTGACCCCAAGTTCCATAAGCCAACAGTCTACCTGCTAGACTATGGCGATATATGTACAATATGTATTCAGACATGATAAGAAATGACAAGGACTTCCCAACATTTATTCAATCTTTTTTAACCCATAAACGCCTGACCCCAGAATCCGTGGTCCGATTTCGGTGAAATTTGGCACAAACAGTATTTGGAGTACTTGTATTGATATGAATATTTTTATTTTTCTTAGGTGTCGTGGGGCTTCAGTTGGCCATGAGTATTTTTCTGCCCACATCGGCATAAGTGTGGTCTAAAATACACTTTCTTTATTATATGGCGGCTAAACAACATTGTTAAGTTATTTTTGAGGGTTTTATTGAAAATAACACGTTTGTGGTAATAATAATCCTAACAAGAATGATAAATTTGCCAAAATTATTCCATTGAACAATGCATCAAATAAGAAATTCACGCAATTTGCCATATTTTTTTATAGTCTTTCTGCGGATGAACAGATGATCGCATATTATGGTTCCCATTCGGCTACAATTACTGGGTGTTGGTTTCTATGACAGGACATTGTTATTCTTTTTACCCATATGCTGGCGTTTCTGCTAAAATTAGTGCTGACTACGGTATTGGAGAAAACTTGGTAATATGACTATAAGAGAATCCAAGTCAATATAATGTTACATTGGACAAGCCATAATTTATTATGTATTTTATCTCAAAAATGTTATTTTGCAACAGGTACTGTTCGAGATAATAGTAGCAATCATGCATTGTTGGATGATATTAAATTGATGAAAAAGAAACCTCGAGGTTCATCAGATTTTTGCTTTGACAAAAATAAAAATATTATCGAAGTTCGCTGCAATGATAATTCGGTAATCACCTGTACACATATTTATTATCATGTTACTCCTATGTAAGTGTTGAATAAAGATACGTAATATATGCATATAATCAGGGAATAGGTGGAGTTGACTTATTCAGTAATAGCGTATCTTATTCGAAACCGCGGAAACAAGTGATATTGGCGATTACTATTGATGTAGCTTTGGTAAACGCATGCAAACTACACTGCTTGTGCAGGGGATGTGAAGGCTTGCCTCCGATGATCGAATCCGATTTTTGGTTTAACGTTGTTCAAGCGTTGAAAATCGACGCCATGATGAAAAAGTTGTCACAAATGTACAGCAAATAGCAAAATGCACTGACAAATTTGACCACATGGTTGATAAAATTAGAAACCACGTCAGGAAAACAGTACAAAATGCGGTTTAAATGTACATTCAAAGGATTGTTTTGCACAATTTCAGGACGAAACTCCCAAAAATATAGAAAAAATAAAGAAAAAAAAATTATTTGAAATTTAGTTTTAAAAGTTTATAATAAAATGAATTGTTTTCTTCATACCAATGCCTAAAAGGATATTTTTGTACCCATGTCCTTTAATCGCACGTGTAGCTTAGGCAAGTAGACCAATTCAAGTAAAAGTTTTTTTATTGGGTAGAAGACAAATAATATTACATGGCATCTCAAGGTTTTCCTGAGAATGTCATCCATACATATTCCACAGAAGTTCTTTCTGCAATATTTTGATTTTGAAAAATTCGTGATCTTTGGCTTTTACTAATTTTTTTTTAATCGATCTATATATACGTTATTCGTAATGTTATGCGTCGCCACGTCACAAATGTAATACGATCCTAATTTTCAACTGTTCACCGCCTACATGTAACGCGTTGTATACATATTTAATAGGACCCATATAGGCCGATATACCGTATGTATAAAGTACAAATACAAAAGTTAAGAGGCATGATTTTATGGTTACCCGCTAGCTCTAGCTCTAAGTCTCATTGGTTCTCAACCCGATTTGGCGCATAAACATATAACACACTCTACATGCCACCAGAGTGTGCAAAAGTAAATAAAGCAAAGAAAATAAATAAAAGAATAAAATATCTTCAAAAGAAGTATTTTACTGATTGGAACGATGGCGAGATGGATATGCCAACGTAGGGTACACTTTTCCCATCCCTTATCATCTAACACCTATGACAGACAGAATACCCATAGTTTTTTATGTCTGTCCCATAAAAAAATACAAAGGCAACTTATACGTTCACTTCCTCGTCGAAGATATCCTTCCCCATTAAATAATTTAATGTATCTTATTCATTGAATATATACAAACAATTTTATTATAACAAAAAAAATAGAAGATAAAAGAATTAACATTAATCATATAACTTCCTTACTTTGCAAGTGTAAAGAACAAACTAAAGTCATTAATTCAAAATGCATTATGAAATAGAGACGATAAAAAAAAATATAACAAATTCGGACAGAGGAACAGCACAGAATCGGACCGACTATATAATTATACTTAACGAAATAATAAAATTTAAAGAGAGAAATATGAATGAATTTTAGCAATCATCACTTACAGGTTATCTATGTCCACAGCAATTGAGATGATGGTCCCAGCAGTCAATGTGTGTTGTTGTTATCCTAAATTCTCTTTAGAGATGATTAATAAAGTTTACTCATATATCTTACAAATGCAAAAAATTAGCAAAATATACTTAAAATTACACTTAACGAAAAATGTTTATAATGAAAGAAAAGGAAATTAATAAAAATTTATATTACTGCAAATAATTATCAAATTAGGTTAGAAAATTCAAAGAGGTTTAAAATTAAGAATAATTATTTATATAGATATTTGGTAGTACATATTTCATTAATATTTAGGTTATGATTTTTCAAGTTTATACAAAAAAAATTATTTTTAAATACAAATAGAAATAATTATACAAAAACAAAATTATAAAGTAATAATTTTAATTCAAACATTTTTAATTTTAATTAGGTTATAGTTGAACTAGGTATAGCTATAAATTGAACATTTTCGTTTTTAGGTTAGGTTTAAGACAATTGATAATGATTTCAAACACAACTTAATTAGACTTTAAATTCTTTTTAATAGTTATAGATTTAAACTAATTTTGGAGTATAATGTAGAAATTCTTTTAAAATCTTTTTAAATAAAATATAAATATGAAATAAAACAGGATTACGTGATGATCAGAAACCGAGGTGCTTCCAGAAACTTCTTTGGATAATAAATTTCTATGGTTTGTGAAAGGCGTAAACCATATATATTGCCAGTAGAGATGATTTGATTTTCATAATAATAATTTCAATTAAATTGTACCATATGGGCTTCTAATTCTTTTTACTTTGCACTAGTACAGTTTTTCACTTCTCACTTATAAATTAAAAATAATTATTATTTAAAATTTTTCCTTTTTAGAATTTCTTTGCAGACTTCTGCATTCTTTGAGTTCTATTTCCTAAGTCATCTTTCTGCTAGAAATTATAATCTAGCGAGCTTACATTAATTCCAGTGAAAAATATCATTTTAATGGAATATGTATTAGATAGTTAAGGTAAAGAGAGATAGATATATGTAATTGTAATCTATTTATAGAAATCATACGATAATCATACGATAATCACATGATAATGACTGATCTTGTAATGAATAACGGGACAAGACAAAAATCTATCATGATATAAAAAAAATATATGTAATGATACAATGTAAAGATGACAGTGCGTAATAAAAGTTGTGTAACTAAAAAAAAAAAAAAACAAAATGTTAATAGTACAGAAAAAGATTGTTGTTGTAAAATCGTAACAGTTATAAAAGCAGCATTTGGTCTCTCGTTTTTCCCATTCGGCGTTAATGGGTTAACAAATCACCACGTCAACAACATGGGCAAATAATGAAATCGTTTTATAGAATTACCAGTTGGCAACTGATCCTAATTATCATCGAATAACCTGCATCAGCCACGTGGTATATTTTCGGTTGAATGTGTATATGACCATGCAATTGTTGAATTTTTTGAATTGCGTAATTTAAACTACAATGAAAAGTAAATAAATTTAGTACAGAAGGGTACTAAATCTCAAATAGCTGCCTGAATTTTTTCACGAACAACTTTAGGCCACAGACATTTCACACGGATGTGATGATGTGTGTTCCATGGGTTTCATTAATATAATCAATGTCATGTTGTCGGACACTTCAACGATGATATAGAATTCACTATAATCTAGTGTAGTATATCAACTTCAGGCTTAGATAAAACAAACAAAACCCAAATGTTAAAAATTATTTCTTCGGCAAATTCCTTCAATATCGTTAGTTTTCTGGGAACAAAAACTCTGAGAATAAATAGAATTTTCCATGAAAACTTGCTAAAAGGTCTGTCGTTCGTGCTCGATGTTAAACTGCAGGTCAGGCTACTTATGGCTAAAATTAATACACACAACATGGGTGGTATGAAAAGCTAGGTCGTAATACAAACTGAAGGGTTGAACTGGCCACTAAAGTAGGCAAGATACCATTTTAAATAATAAATCGTCAGTACGTTGTAATTGTCAAATTGTTATTTTATGTCATGTTTAATTAACTCGTTAACATTAAACAAATTTCTGTTCGTTTTTTTTTTTTATTTTATAATTTCAACATTCTTCACTCCAGTTGTTACTAAATTTTTAATTATTTTAACCCTTGACCTATTTCAAACCATAGTTTACAGTACAAAAAGAAAATCTAACATATTCCAGTTTTTTTTTTTTTGTGTGTTTTTCAATAAAAATTAATGTCCTTTTTGATAAAACAATTTCATTATTAATGTGTTGAAATCGAATCCCCTTCAAGGAACGAAAATAATTTGACAAGTGGAGATTTAAAGCGCTGACCGTTATCAAATGTCAAATTTCGGAAATTCTGTTAAAATTCTTGTTAAATGGATTTTAAAATATTTTTAAGAAATAGAAAATTCATAGAAATCTCTGGAGTATAGAGAAAATGAAGGAATTTCAAACATTTGCAACCAAAGAATTTGGTACTGCAGGTTCTAGGCAGTACGAAAGGTGATTGTTATGCGGGAAACAAGAAGTAATGAAAAGTGAATATTTTTTCACAAAAATAAAGAAACTTTTTCAACAAAACAACAAAACCCAGAATTCGAAGGCTGCAACCTACTTCTCCAGTGTTTTATCTTAGAATTTCATAAGTACAGTCATAGCTGCCAGTTTTGATGATTTATCGTAATTTTGATGATTTTGAGCTCCAATAATGTCATTTTGACACTTGAAACTTTGTATTTGCTTTGAAATTGTTACTTTGGAAATTTAGAGTAGGGATTACTAGGAGTGAAGTATTATATTTTTGTTATTTGCGAACACCTTAAAAGCCAAAAAACTCTTCTTCTTTCGCGCAAGCAAAATTCGTTGTAATAGTGATAGAACAGTGAACCACAAGCCACATTGCAAAGATGCTCCAATGAATGACTAGAGTTCAATAACCTACCGTAATTAACGAGCAAATTCGCCCTGTCCTGTATGCGGTCGAGAAGTCTCAAAATATACATTGAGGCACTGGTCTATAAACGTATTCTATACTATTTCAGATATTCGGAATGGGTGAAAATAGTAAAAAATATTAGATGAAGTGAAATATTTCTTGCACCGCCAAAATTTAAAGTTTTTCATATTTTGTTTTTTACGAGGCATATGGCATTGTCTTTCTAAATTCAAGCGTTTACTAAGCCTAACATTTTAGGAAGAGAGAATAATCATCAGATGGAACTTCGCTCCATTGATTGTAGTACAGGCAACCCTCCTATAATACGGTGAGTGCGTACCGCGCTATAAGAAACTCGGATTTTAGGTACAAACCAGACTAATTCGTAGCGCGTTCTACGGAAATCGTTTACCGCGTTGTATGGAAACAGAGCTATTAGAAACACAAAATTAGTATAAATCACATCATTCGGACAGTGTTATATGGAGGCCAAGAAATACAAAAGTCAAGATAAATTATAAATTATTTTTATTGAATTCAAGAGTTCATATAAATTGAAATAACAACTAAACTAAGAGACTGGTTTCCAACAAAATTAAAAAAGACTTGTAAAAGAATGTAATTTTTGAATATGTATCTGCACTTGATTCATCTTCATTCATTGTTTTATTAAATTGAAAATCAAAATGCTATTGTTTTGCACGGTACTCTATCTCGGCTGTGGTTTTGCGTCGAAAATAGAACTTATATTAAACCCTCTTATAATATCTAGCTATTATTCATTCATAGGCTATGAAATGAAGTTGAACGCTAACCACGCTATAAGAGTACAGCGTTATAGGAGGGCTGTCGCAATTTCAGCCCCGCGTTATATGGAAATCGTGTTCTGAGAGCATCGCGTTATACGAGGGTTGACTGTATTGCGATTTTTATTGTTCATTAAAAATTAGAGTTTGATTAGATTACAGATTGGTAGCTCTTGAACTATTTTCGTTTACTTCTAGCACCAAGTTCGTCAATTCTGCGTATTTGTGCTGTCCGTATTATTTTTATAGGGCGAATTTCTGTATTAACAAGTATTTTAAATAGAAATAAAATTTTTTTTGTGATAATATAAGCTGAGTATAAATAAGGTTACTTATCAAAAATTGTCTAATATAATTTAGAATCTCATCAAACTTCTAAAGGATATATTGGTGTCCCTATTATTTTTGACAACGGTGCAAATCTTGCTATTACTGACTGGTAATTTTACTTTTCGTTCTATCTAGACTTTGTCCAACTCCAAAGTCCAATTTCATCTTTCGCAATAGTTTTGTGATATTTCGTAGGCTTCACTACTTTGTGGTTTTACTACTGTCCTTGTTTGTTTATCATATCTTCAGGAAAAACGGTAATTAATAAAATTTTAAAATATATTCTCATCACAGTATCCGCCAGATACAAACCCATTTTGATGTATACACACATACCGCGATAAACATTCCTCGCTTATAAAGCGTGCTTTAAACAAAGTTTTGTGACAACTTTTTTCCCAAAAATGGTCCTGTTCACTCGCTCCCATTTGCGTGTGATTTAATTTCTAAATTTATTTTTGTGGGGATATGTTAAGTGATTGGGTTGTGGTGGTAGAATAGGAACCCTTGAGCCATTGGATGCCAATATTCACTATTAACGCAGTATGGCATACATATATTTGAAAAAGTAGTAAGAAGTTGAAAAGCTCAATGCAACTTCATAGACTCTTTCTTATGGTTTCATAATTTTCGAGGCAGAGATTGTGTTTTATACCATCCAGACGATATAACCAACTAAGGCAAGGTATATAATCTTAAATAATTTATGCCTAATATAATGCACATATCTTTGGCTTTTGTAATTTGTAATACTCTTCTGTTGCTAATCTTTCTTGGTACAAGACCTTAATTTTTTGCCCAGTTAATGTTACAATAGAACAGTTGACGTAGGTCTGTAAAGTCTACTACGGATCCATTTGCTTATATCCGGGGAATATTACAAAATAATTATTTTTTTCAATTAGTATAACGATCCAGAGTGACTCCTTCTTTCTTCATCCTGACACCCATTATTGATTTTATTTGGTTAGAGGGACCTGTAAATCAGCACCATTAGTTTGTAGTGTTAAAAATCGAATACACTGATTAAATCAGCCTTAATTTTTTAAATTAAACATTTTTTTGGATTGTGTATAGCTAGAGCTAAAAGCAACTAAAGCTTTAAAACTACAATTTTTCTATTCTCTTAAAAACAGGGGCATAAATTCCGTAAATTCTTTATCATATTTTTACCACCACAGAAATTTTGATTAAAAAAATTTAAAGTGAAGAATTTAAAATGAAAGCGATGTATTTTATGTTTTTTTGGCACGAAATCCATTAATTCACACATATTTTCTAGGTGTTAAGATACAAAAGAAAAGCTAGTATGCTGGTGGTATACACTGAAAGTTTAAATAACAAACACAACTACTCAAGGGGGAAAGCATGTCTGGTTTGTGCAAATGTGCCATGCAAGCTAATGTTACGTTTTTGGTACTAATCGTATCGTGAGACATTTTAAGTTGAATTGCCACACTAAGATGGTTAAAAAATTTTAATAAAAAAACTATTTTTTTAGTGTTCCATTAATTCAAAGTCAAAACCAAAAATTCATATCATTTATAGGGTCTTTCTTGGTCGTCTATTACTTTCTTATTTTTAAATTCTTCCCAATTTACTTTATAGAACTTCAAATCCACTGCAGTATAGCGATTTTGTTTTTTAAATTTCGTTTTCAACGTCAGGCCATAAATTCTAGAGCAAATATATTTTATGATGTAAACAGCGAATTTGACCATAATTTAACCCATTAACCCCGAATGGGTAGAAAATACCAAAAAATGGAAATTTTTTTAAAAAATTCTATCTTGATCCAACGAGAGTCCAAACGTTTCTTTTATAACGAATAAAGAACACTTAGAACAATTTAAAAAAAATTAGTAAGAAATGTTATTCACGTATTTTCGATGACAGCATAAAGGTCGAAGATCACGAATTTTTCAAAATCAAACTTTTCTAGAAAGAACTTCTGCGGAATATGAGATGAGATGCTATGTAACGTTATTTGTCTTCTAACCGATAAAAAAAACTTTTACTTGAATTGGTCTACTTACCTAAGCTATAGGAGCGATTAAAGGACATGGGTATAAAAATAACCCATTTAGGCATTGGTATGAAGAGAACAATTAATTTTATTATAAACTTTTAAAAATTAATTTCAAATAGAAATTTCAAATAATTTGTTTTTCTTTATTTTTTCTAAATTTTTGGGGGTTTCAGCATCGAATTGTGCAATACAATCCCTTGAATGTACATTCAAACCGCATTTTGTACAACCATACTCTGGATTCCCGCCGTATTTTCTAATTTTATCAACCATGTTGGCAAATTTGTCAGTGGATTTTGCTATTTGTTGCGCAATTGTGACAACTTTTCGTCGATTTTCAACAACGTTAACCCAAAAATCGAATTGCAATATAGTTCGGATGCGTTCCCCAAAATTACGCGAATAGTATTAGTGAGTAATCGCCAATACCACATTTTTTCGCGTATTCGAATGCGATACGCCATTATCGAATAAGTCCACTCCACCCATTCGTTGATTATATGCATGTATCTCTAATAGACGCAGTACCACGTTTTCTCCAAGGCCTTAGTCTATATTATTATTAGCAGATGGGACAGTATATGCGATAAAGGTATAATAATATTCTGGCGTAGCAGCTAGTACTCAGTATTTAAAGCCAAATCGTATTGGCTTGCCCTTTATGTACATCTTTAGGGAATGGCGAAATAAAAGATTATGAGAAAATATGCAAAATTGCATGATTTTTTTATTCAATGCATTGTCACATGGAGTAATTTTGGCGAATTTATCATTTTAGTCAAGATTATTATTGTCACAAACATGTTATTTTTAATAAAACTCTCAAAAATACCTTGACTATGTTGTTTAGCCGTCATGTAATAAAGAGAAAAAATTTTTATTTTAGAACACACTTATGCCGAAGTGGGTAAAAAAATACCCAAGCCCTACAGATGCCATCACGACATCTAAAAATAAATAAAAGTATTTATATCAATACAAATACCCCAAATACTTTTTGTGGCAAATTTCACCGAAATCGCACCACGGATTCTGTGGCGAGGCTTTAATGGGTTAAGTAAGGAAGTATTTTAAAATTGTGAACATCGAAAGAAAATATTGTTTACTGTAAAGCAAAATAATTGCAAACAAAAACAAAAATATTAAAAACAAATTTTTACGAAAACCCTTCCAAACAATATCAATAAAGAAAGGAATTCTTTTCTTTTGTTACCTGTAACGTGTATAAGAAGTTATACTCAAGTTAGGAATATTAAAGTGTGAGTGTGAGTGTTCCGACAATATATTCTTGAAAAAATGTATGTAAGGAAAACATTTCAATGAAACCGTTTTCTACCGTTTGCAATGAATACACTCCATAAGATAATTTACTCAAATGTAACCAATTCGACGTGGTCTAGTGGGTAGTGTGTTGGCTTATTAGACAAAAGGCCCGGGTTCGAATCTCAGGTCAGACATCAAAACGAAAAATATTTCTTCGGCGACTTCCTCTCAGCAGATTTCTGGCAAAGACTCTGAGAGTAAAAATTGCCATGAAAAGCTTCTCAAAAATCTGTCGTTCGGAATCGACTTTAAACTGTAGGTTCCGCCACTCATGTATAAAATTACACACAAAATATAAGTGGTGTGAGAAGCTAGGTCGTAATCCTGACTGAAGGGTTGTAATGGCCAATTATGTATGTATGTATGTATGTAACCAATTGTGGAATCTAACTAACGTGGACTTTATATAGGGTCCCTTTTAAGCGCTTCCCATCTTTAAATTTAAATGAAACAAAGTATGTTTGAGATACCATGAACAATTTCTTAACTCCTATTTATGTTTGGAATTAATTATTATTTAAATATCCGCCATGGCTTCTCTGGTTTTTCTACATTCCAAAGTTGATCTACGACATGGTTAGCTTGCCTTCAAATACCACAGTGTTTTGTATCCTATTTGCCAAGACTTGCGAGTGTAGAAAACCCTACCAAAAAGTCTAACTAGATCAACTCTAATAATTTATGTGGCCAATTTTTATCACCACCAAGTGAGATAACCATGCCGGCAAATCGCTCGTGTAGAATATCCAGTGTGGCATGAAATCTATAGCGCATCGCGCCATTCCTTTCAAACGCTGTTGACCTGGCCAACCAACATCGCTCTCAAAATAAACAAAAAAAATAAATCGTTAACCCATAATCCACACCAACCAGTGACTTTTTCGGGATGCACTGAGCACTCTTGAAGCTCATGTGGTATCATTCCGAATTCCACGTTTTAGTTTGTTGGCCTGCCTTTTCGTTCTTTAAAATTGACTCATCGCTGAAGATAATCTTTTATTTGAAACTGGGATCACCTGCCAACTGTTTAAACGCAAATTCAGCGAACATACGTTGTTGTCTACATGTGTTCATGGTAATTTGGCAAAATAGACTGAATAAAAGGCAATTAATTAATTTTAATTAAAACAAGATGGCCTTTGCCAACTTTCAAAATTTCGGAAGACCTTATTGAAAATCCCTCTATTATAATAGAACTACATAGATACGAAGATAATGAATACGGGATAAATGAAGAAGCTACAGAGGGAAGACAAAAGTGAAGTAAGTTGTTGTCTATTTTATATACACATCGTATCAAATAGGTTTTTTTTAATCGTGTAAGGTTTATATGTATAAGGCTATTCTTAATTTAAGTTCTTATAATTACACTCTGCGACAAAGTAAAAAAATTAATTACGCCCGACTAATGACATTTTGTAGGTTGTGAGTTTTGTTGAGTAGATCTCAAAAATATTTTTTTTTTATATTTCTCGAACACTCCAATCTTTTTTTATTTAACAAAAACTGTTTTTTTGGACTTCATGCAAATATTTCTGGATTACTCAAACATTTCACACCCGATTTCCTATATTTAAATACTGTTGAAAAGAGGAGACATAGACCTATAAAACGGTATACCTATATCTATCATTTGGCTCAATATGTTTAGAGATTTGATGAGATAAACTTGGAAAACGCCAATTTTTTCATATATTTTTAAGTTTGTCCGCTTATAGTAGCAAACTTTACTTAAAATATATGAAATAAGTGATAATATTCTGAAAGTACATTATCTTGCGAAGAGATTGACATTTTGTTTGATCAAATCGGAGAGAAATTACCGTAGTTATTATTTAAACGGTCTAACAGTCGAGTTATATTTTTTATATATGTGATCTTATCAAATAAATTTTCGATTCAAAAATGTTCAGAATTTTTGATGGATTTTGATTGTTTATTTTATGTGTCAATTCCAAGTTTGAGCGACCACCAGAAGTTGGCCAATGTTTGGGCAAAGAGAAATAATAATATTCAAAAAAAAAAAACAGAAATATTAGCCGACTTCTGGAAGCCGTGCATACGTGAAATTGACACATTTTGTGATAATCAATCAAGATCCATCAAAAATTCCGAAAATCTTTGAAGTAAAAGTTCATTTTATGAGATGACATGTATAAAATATATCACTCGATTGTTAGACTCTTCAAATAAAAAGTTCGTCAATTTCTGTTCGATTTAATCAAATGATCAAGTGATCTCTTCACAGGAGAACAGACTTTAAGAATTATATTACTTTTCTCATATTTTTTATAAAAGTTGAATGGACAAAATTGACAAAATATGAAAAAAATTTGAATTTTTCAAGTTTACCTCAGCAAATCTCAAAGCATATCAATTTGAATAATACAGATATGTATACTAGGGATGCCTAAACGGAGCGATTTTTAAAAATCCCGGCTTCGGGATTTCGAAAATCCCGGGATATTTCGGAATAAAAAAGCAAGACAAAATGTAACAAAAAAGTGTAAATTAACAAAAATAAACATTATTCTTGCCTATGGAAATGCATTAGTTTTAAGAAAATTATTTGGAATTCCAAGAAAAAGATTAAAGCATCTAACGTGTGATCTGATAGACTTGAACGAATTTTGTTGTCAACAGACGCTGTCGTTGAAAAACACTTCTCGCAATCAACATTTGTTGGTAAAATAATTCCAAGATAGCTGTATGCTGCTTATAAATATTCTCTTCTACCATCTCCTGATGTGTGTAAATCTATTTCTTTGGAGAGTGGAATATCTAAATCAGTGACCTTATTACTTCGTTTTATAGAGCTTTTCCATTCTTTGATGGCATCAAATAACTTTTTAGCTATGGAAGCAGGGTTTTCCTCATCTAAGATGCTATTGTCGAAGTCAAGTGATATGGAATTTTTTTTTTCAGGACCTTTTGTAGGATCAAAATACATATGAAATCACAATCCCGAAAATCCTGAAAAATCTCGGGACAAGTTTTAAAGATTCCGGAATTCTGGATCTGTGAATCTCGAAAATTCCGGGATTTCCCGATTGGCATCCCTATCCACTACTCATGTATAAAGTTAACACATGCAACATAAGTAATGCTTGAAGCTAGGTCGTAATGTATGTATAAATGTATCAATAGTGTAAAATTACAAATAGCTTTAAAAATAATTTTGTTCCTTAAAAACTTTTGTTGGGACAATATGGGTGAATTCAGTTTAAGTTCGCCACAAAAGAATAATAAAAAAAAACAAAACAACAAAGCGGCAAAAAGAAAATTCTATGCAAGTATGAATTTATTTTAGAAAAAAAGAAAAGAAAATTTTTGTAATAAAGTTTTTTAGTGTAACCACAAATCAGCACACTTGACGACAAATATAAAATAAATATTTTTATGGCAAACAATCAACGGTTTATATAGCTATGGAACAAAGCATGAAGCAATTACGAAATTCAGATGTGTTAAGTAATGAATTCTTTATTCTAAAAAGTTAACTCGCCCGCTATATTCATCTACCACCATACCTGTTAAATTTCGACTACGATTAGTAATCAATTACATTACTTTTTTAAGAATACTCGTAATGGTTACATAATTTTATGAAAAATTTTTCGAATTATTAATTTATTACGATTACGATTACACTTATATTGAGAAAATCGCAAAAAACGGCATTATTGATCTCAATATTTCATATAAAATTTCAATTAATTATTGGCCAATAAATTCATAAATTGTTATAATATTGATTAAAACTTCAAATACAACGCTGTCATAAGTACGTTCAGTGAGTATATTACATTTTTCCGAACACTTTCTATTGATATTTGACAACTCAAATGTAAACAACGAAAGTGTCATTAGCAAAATCTTTCTTTTGTGCTAGCTATCCAATATTATCAAATTTGTATTTCTCATCCTTCTGAGGAAAGCCAATTAGTTCATTAGCAATATATTTTCCAATATTAAATTGTTTTCCAAAAACAAAAACAAAAAAAATATTTTAGGCACCAATTTTAGGGATTAAATTAATAGCAATTTTGTTGCAGCTATCAAATAAATATTCGTATATTATATGTCTGAACACTAAAATACTGTTCTCAATAAAACGATTGATTTAATAAAAGTGCATGTATGAACATAGCATAATAATCAAAAAGAATCAAAGGTAATCCAAAAGTAATCAAATCGTATTCAATAATTACTTTCGAATTCTTTTTGATTATTTTCAAATATTCAAAAATAATCCACAAGTAATCAAATTGTTTTCAAAAATTCTTTTTGTTTATTTTAAAATGTTGGAAAAGAATTTGTAAGTAGTTATTGAAAACGATTTGATTACTTTTGGATTACTTTTGATTCTTTTTAATTTTTAGACTAATCGCCAGTAATCCTGATTATTTTTTGATTATATTGTAATCGTAATCAATTATTAACTATTTTAACCAAAAATAATCGTAATTGTAATCATTATTTGACCATTCAAAAAAAAAGTAATCAAATTACTAATCATTACTTAACAGGTATGTCTGCCACTAATTTGTTATCATATCTTTAGAACATAACATTCCTTTATATTTCTGCCATATAGTTAAGGCAGGATTTACAATACGACAATGAAACGTTCATGTTTATTTATGATTGAATACTTAGAAACGATGGTTTGTGCAGGAATTATTTTTCTATCCGTCTTCACATTTATATTCCACAGTATAAACGCCTACTATTTTGCCCATAGGCAATGAAGTGGAATCATAAATAAAACTTTTATAAATAAATTGTTTTATTTTTATTTATTTACATTTTCTTTTGTTGTTCCTGTGTATACAAAATAAAAACAATCATAAAAACTAGAGTATCATAAAACAATAAAAATTATGGAAATACATAGTGAGGGGGATTCCATGAAAACTGCATATCTTTAGCATCTTGTTTATTATTTAAAAAAAAAATTCAAAGTTATTGTTATGCATTTTTGTTTAGAAATAAAAATAATTGGTTCTCCCACAGCAATAGCCTCTATAAAGATCCTCTCTAAAGTTGACAACCACGGCAAACGTTTCAAGGACAACGATTTAAGAATAGGCACATGGAACGTTCGCAGGCGCTTCTGCCCAACTGGCGGATGCCCTCATGAAATGTAGGGCAGACATCACTGCCATACAGAAAGTGCGATGGATGGGACAAGGATGCAAAAGGTTAGCATCTTGCGATGTGTATTACAGCTGCCATGTTGATAAGCACGAATTCGGATGCGGATTTGTGGTTAATAAGAGACTTCGTCACCTTATCTCTGGGTTCACGCCAATGAACGAAAGAATAGCCACAATCCGCATCAGGGCAAAACTTTACAACATCAGCCCTTTTGTGCTCACGCCCCGACGGAAGAAAAGGATGATATAGTTAAGGATGCCTTCTATGCTAAACTAGAGGACGTATACGATAAGTTCCCGGCCCATGACGCCAAAATCGTCCTCGGGGGTTTTAATCTTTGGCCCCACTCTCGGATAGTTCAGCCTCCACGCAAACACTACCCCCAATGGTATGAGGCTGATCGATTTCGCTGCGGCGCATAACATGGTTGTTTGTAGTACCAGGTTTCAGCATCTCGACATGCACAAGGCCACTTGGATGACTCGGACCACTAGCATGTCGCAGTCAAGTTCCGTGTGCGCATTTGCGCCTGAGGACTGCGCGCTCTAGTGCACTGCGAAAGCTGGACGTAAAGAAGCTCCGTCGATCCCCATACAATCTCAGCGACATTGGCGGATTGTGGGCCAACATTTCCCACTCCTTGCGCAATACTTCGGAAACAGTCCTTGATTTCGAGCGCCCACCCCAACGAAATCAATAGTACGATGAGGAGTGTCGCGAGGCAGCTGCAGCGAAATACGCCGTATACAGAAAAATGTTGCACTCGGCCGTTACGCGAGCCGTTGTCGAAAATTACAAAGAGAGGAGAAGGGATGAGAGACACCTTTTCAGACGCAACAAGAGGGAGCAGGAAAGGCGTGACCGTGAGGAAGTCGAGATGTATAGATGTAGGAATGACGCTCGAAAATTCTATCAAAAGGTTAAGCGTCTGACCGAGGGGTATAAACCCGAAGCGTCTTCCTGCAAGGATGAGAATAGAAACCTGGTTACAGATCCGCAGAGGGTGCTGAGGTTGTGGAGGAAACACTTCTCTACTCTACTGCAAGCCGATGTTGACATCAATACCGCCTCTAGAGATAATGTTCCGAACCCGATCGATGATGACGGCGTGGAGATTATACGACTTAAAAACAAAAAAGCGGCAGGTCTCCCCGCTGAATTGTTTAAGACCGGATGTAATGAGTTGGTAGGGTGCATTCACCAGCGCATCTACAAAATATGGCTAGTTCTGTTTCGTCTTCTGTGGCTATAAGATGTGGAGACTATATTTTCTCCTTGGTTATGCTCTATTCGAGTTTATTATTATGTTTGTAGGAATGATGATAGTTGCTCTTCTTATTATTGAGGGTATTTACGAGTTGGGATTATTTGGCCGGAATTAAATACATATTTATGTTCAAAAATTGTTGTGACGTTTAAATATTTCGTGATGGGTTTGTGTCAACAGTTTTCCAGTAAACCAAAGAGTATATCATAATGTGCTCCATCAAATGAATACAAAGGTTACCCCAAATAACTTTTTCTTAATCCTATGAACAAATAATTAAAATAATAATACAATAATTTAAAGTTAAAATTAAAAACAAAAAAACGATTATATTATGTCAGCAATTAATTATACAAATCCAATAAAAACGGTCATTGTGAGCATAAAAAGATTTACAATATTTATCACCTATTAATTGTTAATTAAAAGTTAATTGAGTTGAAACTTAAAAATTTATTTTGTTCAGCAGAAGTCAAGATCTCGTCAGATAATTATTAAAGCAATGTGATCATGGAAATTGAAGTCGCCGTGGTCTAGTAGGTAGTGTGTTGGCTTATTAGACGTAAAAGCCAGGGATCGAGTCCCAGGCCAGACATAAAAAAAGATGCAAACAGTATTTTTTTGGCGATTTCCTCTCAGCAGATTTCTGGCAAAAACTCTGAGAGTAAATAAAATTGCCATGAAAAGTTTCTCATAAAATCTGTCGTTCGGAGTCGGCTTTTTAAACTGTAGGTCCCGCTACTCATGTATAAAATTAACTAAAATTTATTAGATTTAAAAAAAAAAAAAGAAAGGATGCCCAACGATTGGAAGCTCAGTGTCCTCTGTCCTGTCCTGAAAAAGGGAGACCCAACTCTGACAGTTGATAACGATTGTCTTCTGGATGATACATCGCCCGTATTAGTTGTTATTTATCCAGTCTGTTTTGCCAAATTACAGTGTAGGATGTGCGCTCACTGACTAAGCTCTGAATCACTTGGCAACTGATCATAACTTTCATCGAAAAATTATCTTCTGGATGAATGGATACGTGATGCCAATACACATGAAATTTAAGAGCATTCAATACATCCCCAAAAAGCTACTCTTTGTAGCATTGTGGCATCAGAGGTATTGCTATATTTTTACCTTTTTAAAAACGTTTCAAATAAGAGTTTATTGATTGCAAACAAAATAAAAATAAATTTGTGTTTTGTTTCAATAAAATTTTCTATTATTCGCACAAATCGCACAAATGCATATGCACAAATAATAACGCAGGTCTTTGCAACTGAGATTCTCAAACCACGACTTTTCTCTTCACTTTTAACGTATCTTCACACAAGACTGACTGAATTCTTACGACTGGTTGCCCGCTTCGGCTTGCTTTTTAAATGTTTACATAAACAGACTCGTAGTTTCATTGTTGTTTGTGTATTTTATTTATACCGTTTGCCATTGCTTTCTCGCTTACTTGTCTATCCCCTTTTCTTTGATACTCATTTGTGTTTGTTGTAGCTTTTGTTTATCATGTTAATGTTAAACGATGTTACATCGTTTCCATTTTCATAAAAATATTTACTTAGGACGACCAGACCGTTACTGCTAACGGCAATCACTTTAGGGAATCGGTGATTACCTAGCCTCAATCGAATTATTTGGACGCTAATGACATGTGGTTTTAGAGGATATTCTGAACGAACGATTATGTAAACGGTCAACCGGGACTGTGCGATTTGATCCTGTAATACATTTTTTGTTGGTTTTTTTTGAAGTCTCAGTTGCATAACATTAAGACACAAATCACAGCGATCCTCAGAATCATTTGTCAATTGCAGTCTGAAGAATGTGACAGAGTCATGGAAAATTGGCAGATTTCTGGCAAAGACTCTGAGAGTAAAAATTGCCATGAAAAGCTTTTCAAAAATCTGTCATTCGGAGTCGACTTTAAACTGTAGGTCCCCCTACTCATGTATAAAATTAACACACACAACATAAGTGGTGTGAGAAACTAGGTCAATAATCCTGACTGATGGGTTCTAATGACCAATTATGTATGTATGTATGTCATATTGTGTGCGCCAATTTTATATGTACGTGATCCGCAATTCACCTACAGTTTAACGTCGACTTCTAAAGATAGATTTTTTTAGAGAAGCTTTTTCATCGTGGGTTTATTTACTCTCAGAGTTTTTGTTAGAAATCTGCTGAGAGGAAATTGTCGAAGAAATATTTTTTAATATTTTGTTTTGATGCCTGTCCTGGGATACGGGCTGTAAGTGTAATTAGACAACACACTACCTACTACTTTACTGTCCTTTAAAATGAGCGAATTATTTAATTTGTAGATTTTTTTATTGATAGAAAAAATATTCATGAATATTTCATGTAATGAAATCAAAAAGATAAATAGCAAAGGAAAAAATGTATGAAATAAAATAAAGAAACAAAATTAAAAGCTATTGACAAGTTTAAATGGCTGAAAAAGCAGAAAAAATTTAGATTCAAAGATACAGATATACACGCATATAAAGTTTTTTTATTTTTTTAATTTGTTTTGAACAAAAAGAAATATAAAAACGTTTGTGACATTTAACATCTGCTATTTTTTAATTAACCGAACGAATAACAACAAACCTGCCAGACTCAAAAAGTTTCCAATTATTACAACCTTTTTTTTGTGATATAAAAAATAGAACAGCAGAATAATTGAAAAAGGTTTACATGATTGTAATTGTATTGTCGTTAATTAAATTCATTAAATTTTATATTTTTTGTGTTAGTGTTAAAAATAAAAATTTTTAAATTTCACATTTATGGGATGTTCATCATGCGGATGAAATGTATACTTAGTTCACGATTTTTTCATATAAAAGTTAGCCATCTAAAGTATTTAACACTTTCATGACCATAAGATTATTTTTTTTAAATTTTTTTATTTTAAGTCAATGGACAAAATTCCTCACTGGCTAATAACAAAAAATAGGTACAAAAAAAAAAAAAAAATAAATGAACTACAATTACAAACAGTTTCTTTAAAAATGCAATTAATTTTTACAATAAAAATATAAAAAGTTACGTATTGAGAAAAACCATAATATTCCATTTTAGTATACAAGAATTTGTAGAAAAATCAACAAAGTCTGACAAATAATTAAATTGCCGCAATGTCTGAGCTCGGTATACCTGCGAAGCTGACAAGGCTATGCAGGATGACGTTGACCAATTCCTGCAGGTCCGTTAAGGTTGGAATAGACATCTCCGAACCTTTTGATACCGTGCGAGGTTTCAGACAAGGCGATCCCTTATCATGCTATCTCTTCAACTTCGTCATGGAGAGTATTCTGCGAAAGACAAGAGTGCATTGCAATGGCACTAATGCAGCTGCCTTGAGAGTATTCGAGAGAAAAGTCCAACGTAAGATCTTCGGTCCAGTTTGAATTGGCGATGATTTTCGCATCCGATTCAACAGACATGGACGTTGTTGTACAGCGTATTTATATACAGCGGCTGTGCTGGCTCAGCCATGTCGTTCGTATGGAGGAGGATGCTTCGGCGAGACGAGTATTTGATGAGGGGATCTGCGGATGTCGATGAAGAGGACAACCTTGTCATCGACTGGTGTGACCAACTGGCGTAAACGCACAAGAAGCAGAGGCGCCTGGAAGGATGTGTTGCGGCAGGCCGAAATCTGTTAATCGGATTGTTATGGTCAATTAAGCAAGTAAGTAAGTGTAGAAGGCAGTGAAAATTCATTCAAAATCGATTTTATATACCGTTAGGAATATCTGTGGTTTTGCCAACACGTACTGAAATGTAATTTCAACATTTTTTAATGCTATCAAATCATAGTTATCCTTATCGATAGTTGCCATACAGCTAAATAAATTGACAATTAAGATATCCAAAAAACAATTCTCGACCATTTTTACGAGATTTCCGAATTAATTCTTTTAATATTTCTAGCGGAAATCCATTGCATTTTATAGTTAAAATAAATACTTGAAAGGAATACATCGGAATTTTGGTAGATCATACAGAATATAACCTCTCTGGTTCCATCTGAGAAACTTTTTCATGATAATTTTATTTGATACGAGGCAGTCATCCAAGTAATGTATACATAATTGGCCATTACAATCCTTCAGTCAGGATTACGAACTAGCTTCTCACACCACTTATGTCGTGTGTGTTAGTGTTTAAAGTCAACTCCGAACGACAGATTTTTGAGAAATTTTTCATTGCAATTTTATTTGCTCTCAGAGTTTTTGCCAGAAATCTGCTGAGAGGAAGTCGTCGAAGAAATATTTTCATATTTTTACAACACCAGAATTGATCCGAAAAGTGAAAGCCAGATTTGATCGAAATCCACGCCTCAGTGGTACAAACATTGCTCGTGAGCTGAACGTATCCTGAGAACGGATGCAACACATATTAAAAAATGAGCTTGGACTAAAGCCATTGAAGTTCCAAAAAGTGCAAGAGCTCACCGATGGACAAAAAAAGTTAGACTGGAAATAGCCATGGAGTTACTTCGCCTGCACAAAAGTGGCCAGTTACCGAATTTGGTTTTCTCCGACGAGAAGCCATTTTAAATTGAGCAGTTTGTGAACAAATAAAATGATCGGGTTTAGTTAACAAAGAGGTTAGTTGGAAATTTACACCTGCGATTGGCCTCCAGAAGTTAAACGCCGCCGATTTAAATGGTGTGGCCCGCCGTAACGGCCGATGGTCGCTCCCTGCTGGTATTCATCGACCGTTGTTTCAAAATAAAAACCGAATATTATCGGGAAAATATCATGAAGACAGTAATGAAGCCCTGGGCAGGCAAACATTTCGGCCGCAGACCATGGACATTCCCACAGAACTCAGCACACGTCAACCAGGAATTACACACACAATTACCACCAAAATCTCCGGATCTCAATCCGTTGGACTTTTGCGCCTTGGTCATTTTTGAGAGTAAGGTTCTGACTAAAAAATATAAAAGTGTCGATCATCTCACCATTTTCGTGCAGCCTGTGTAGGCTTTGTCAACTGTTTGAAGGCCATAATTCGTACCAAAGGTGGTCAATTTGAACAAATCTAAACTGATTGTAAAATTTGATGTTATATCCACCATGTTTTGCTTTTGAACAATAAAATTAAAAAAATATTAGCGCTTTATTTTATTTTGCTTTATATACCAGCCACCCTGTATATGAATGTTTCGTTATTTATATACTGTTGTGTGTGTCGCTGACGTAACTATTTGCGGCACTAAATATCAAAATAGTATTAATTTCCGGTGATGCTGATCATTTGATTGACATCCGTTCTAGTTTGCTTTACTATATTCTCTACTGTTTAGTATTTTCAGTATGGCGTCCTAAAGTACTGCCATTTTTTGTATTTTTTTTTTTAACAAATTAGCGGTGAAGTTAAAGTGCCATTTGTATTTTTATTCTTTATTTTTTGTCATTTTAGTTCTTTATTTGCACATAGAAAGTCAATTTATTTTTCAAAATAATGTTCTTCGTAAATAAATTATTTATAAGCATTGAGATAAAATTAAATTTCAAATTTCTAAATTCGATTTTCACACAGAAAGTTTTCCTAAATTGCAGTTGAAATATATTGCTACATGTGTTGTTGTATGTGAGGTACATATATTGCAGTTAGGAAAACAAGATTATTTATTTACAATTCATCTCAGAAAAGATTAATAGCTAAACATTTGCAAATTATAAATTGAAATTATGTTTTGAAATTTTTAATACATTCAAAGGTCACTCACTTGATGATACTCTTCATATTTTCGTGTTGATCCCTAAGCTGGAGTTTGCATTGAATCCTCTAACAAGCCAACACACTACCAAAGCTACAAAACATTAATCAAAGATACAAACTCAAGTACATGTACAGTGGATAGCAAAATTATAGGTACCCCAATATATGTATTTAAGAAATTTTTGGAATTTTAAACAATAATATGTAAATATAATTGATATTTTTGTTATTACTTTATTATTATTGTTTTAATTTTCTTATAAAACAAAAAAATTTTAAGATTTTTCACAAACTTCAAGAAAAATAAGGAAATTTTTCTAGTCACTTTATACTTTAACGCCGCAAATATGTAGAAGAACTCAGAGTAAATTTAAAATTCAAAGGCTGAACATTACTAAAATGTTATACCGATTTTGGTGAAATTTGGCACAAATAGCATTTGGAGTATGAATATTTTTATAATTTTTTTTAAGTATCGTGGGGGCCCCTGTAGGGCATGGGTATTTTTCCACCCACTTCGGCATAAGTGTGTTCTAAAATACGAATTTTTCCTCTTTATTATATGACGGCTAGACAACATAATTAAGCTATTTTTGAGAGTTTTATTGAAAATAAAACGTTTGAGGTAATAATAATCCTGATAAGATTGATAAATTTGCCAAAAATTACTCCATTGGACAATGCACGGCATAAAAAATTCATGCAATTTGGCATATTTTGTCATAGTCTTTCTGTAGATGAACAAATGATCGCATGTTATGGTTCCATTTGACTACAAATACTGGGTGTTGGCTTCTATGACAGGCGCCAGTATATCCGATAAGGAAATAACAATTCCTTATCGGATATACTGGGGCTTCTGTTAATAATAATATTGACTACGGCCTTGGAGAAAACGTGATACTACGGCTATTAGATAATATTTCAGTATCCAAGCCAATATAATGTTACATTGGACAAGCCGTAATTTATGGACATAACCTCGAAAAGGTTATTTTGCAACAGGTACTGTTCGAGATAATGGGAGCAATCATGCATTGCTGGATGATATTAAATTGATAAGAAAAAAAACCTCGGTGTTCATCAGATTTTTGCTTTGACAAACAACAATATTATCGCAGTTCTCTATAACGATAATTCGCTATTTACTATAGTGCTATACCTACATATGTACGTATATATTTTAAGTCTCTCTGAAGGTGGTGATGTGATATCTAACTTTTTGGGCGTATAGCCGATGCGCAAAACCAAAAGACATGACCGTAAATATCGCAAGATGATTGTCGTTGAACAACCATACACAATACATGCATATAATCAGCGTTTAGGTGAAGTTGACTTATTTGATAATGGCGTCAACAATTATCGCCTGCGAGCCCACGGAAAAAGTGGTATTTTCCATTACTCACTAACGCTATTGAAGCAGCTATGTTAAACGCATGGAAACTACACTGCTTGTACAGGGGATGTGAAGGTTTGTCCCGTATAAGTCAACTTGATTTTCGGGATAGCCATGTTGAAGCGTTGGTAAAAATTCGTGAATATCGACGCCGTGATGGAAAAGTTGTCACAAATGCGCAGCAAGTAGCAAAACACACTGACAAATTTTACCGAATGATTGATAAAATTGAAAAAATGATCGCTGATTGGGGGGAAAACAGAGTATGGTTGTACCAAATACGGTTTGAATGTGCTTCCAAGAGATTCTTTTTTACAATTTCATGCCGGAACTACCAAAAATATAAAAAAATGGAGAAATTTGGAATTTCTATTTGAAATTAATTTTTAAAAGGTTTATGCAAAATATTTCATATCAAAGCCTAAGTGACTACTTTTGTACAAAAGTCATTTAATCGCACCTGTAGTTTAGGTAAGTAAAAAAATTCGTGACCTTTGACCTTTTTTCTAGCAGCCAAAATTTGTGAATATCTTGCCTTATTAATTTTTTTTTAAGTTCTATGTAGTCTTTATTCGTTCTTTGCGCTTTCGTTTAGTTGGGTTAGTTAAAAAAAACTTCCGTTTTTGGGTATTTTTATACCCATTCGGCGTTAATGGGTTAAGGTGATACGCTCCATTTAAGCCTGAATGTACCCGGTTTTTTAACGTTTTCTATTGATATTTGCAGCAATGCACTCATAAACAAGTTCTTCAGTTGACTTTTGCTTGATCTTTAGCGACTACGCCTTATTAGAACTCTTTCCAAGAGTATTAAGCCTGTAGGGAATTCGGTAGGCAAATCACATCCTCGCGTTAGTAGCAGTATGATTGGGCTCAAAAACATGTTGGAAGTACATAATAGCAATTACGAATTGTTAATTCTTACAAAATTTTGGTGTACAGTCATTTGTCGCCGTGGTCTAGTAGGTAGTGTGTTGGCTTATTAGACGAAAGATCCGAGTTCGAATACCAGGTCAGACATCAAAACGAAATTTTTAAAATTATTTTTCGGTGGCTTCCTCTCAGCAGATTTCTGGCAAAAACTCTGAGAGTAAAAAATTGCCATGGAATGCTTCTCAAAAAAAATCAGAATCAGAATTGACAATGGATCAATTCGACACCGAGTACTTGTCAATGACAGTACACGTCCTCTAACCTAACCTAACCTTCGTGTACAGTCAATCCTCTTATAACGCGGTACTCTCAGAATGCGGGTCTGAAATTCCGACAGCCCTCCTACAATGCAGTACGCGGTTTGTGTTTAACGTCATCCCAATAGATCCTTCCGCTCAGCCTATGAATATTAACAAAATATTGTAAGAGGCTTTAATATAAGTTTTATTTTCAACGCAAAAGCTCAGCGGAGATACAGTAATGTGCAAAACAATAGCAGTTGAATTTTCAATTTAAAAAAACATTGAATGAAGATGAACCAAGTGAGGATAAATATTAAAAAATTACGTTATTTTTCAAGTCTTTCTTAATTTTGTTGGAAACCAGTATTTTAGTTTCGTTTTTATTTCATTTTTTTTTTTCAATCCTTATATGTACATTTGAATTCAATAAAAAAAATCTAAAATTTATCTTGCCTTTTGTATTTCTTGGTCTCCATATAACGCGGTATGAATGATGTGATTTGTACTAATTCAGTGTTTCTTATAGCGCGGTTTTGATACAAAGAGGTAAACGGTTTCCATAGAACGCGCTACGAATTTGCCTGGCTTGTACCAGAAACCTGAGTTTCTTATAGCGCGGTTTATAGGAGGGTTGACTCTCTCTTCTTCTCTCTTATTCATTATTACATCAAAAAATCCCATACACGTTAAGATTGCTGCCATCGCACAAACAATTTTCTTTTTTCAAAAATTTCATGCGATATTTAATCATTTCATGCTCATTATATAATTCCTATTCAATTTGTCTTAAATAAAGCAGATGATACGTCAAATAATAAATATTCCCCTTCATTGTTGTTAAGAAATTGGACACTTTATTTAGTTGATAAAAATTCTGAAAGCTTAATGATCCACATCATTTTGCTTTGTCTGCTTCAGGCATTAGCGTCAATTCACTTCTATTGAAGACTCTTAGATTTGAAGTCTTAACATCTTATCGTCTCTGTCATTTAAGTCTATTTATTATAAATGAATGTAAATCATACCTAATGTTTTGTATTTATGATATGACAATGATGGAAAATTGCAAAATCGCAAAAGATAAACACAATAACTTAATAAATAATTGCTGATTTTGTAATAAAAATAAATTAAAGGCGAAAAATAAATGAAATTTTATTAAGTCAACAAAGGAAACATTAAAGAAAAATTGATTTAAAATTAAAAATGCATACTTAATTAACCAACCCTTTAGTCGAGATTACTGGCCAGTGGTTAATACTACTTTTGTAGTGTGTTAATTTAATACATGAGTGACAGAAGCTACAGTTTAAAGTTGACTCCGAACGACAGATTTCTGAGAAATCTTTCATAACAATTATATACACTCCCAGAGTTTTTGCGATACTATGTGTAACGCCTGTGCATTTATGGCTTCTTGTCTAATAACGCGTCACACCATCTACTTAGACTACGACTATCCCAATTGTATTGGTTTGACTTCACTCCGTTAGAGTTTATAGTGCAGTTACGTCAAGGAAAAACATTTTTCAAACTCATTATCGAACTATGTGTGCTTATTTGACTGTAGTTTTGAAACCGAAAAATAATGGGTGATTTTTAAGAGCTTTAGGAAATTATTTAAAAAAAAAAACACTTAAAATTCAGAAAAATGCATGAAATCTTAATTTGAATCGATAGTCCATATAATTTAAGGTTTGAATGTTTCATGCAAATGTTGAATGGTCCAGTTTTGGCATACTCTTTCCAACATTTCAGCCGGTATATCACGAATAAATGCTTCAACGTTGTCTTCCAATGGGTCAATTGAAGCGGGTTTGTCTGTATAGACATGAGCTTTAACATAGCCCAAAGGCGTTAAACCGCATGATCTAGGCGGTCAATTGGCCGGTCACGGACGTGAAATAAAATGTTCACCGAAATCGCCTCTCAATAAGTCCATTGTTACGTTTGCTGTGTGGCATTTGGCATCGTTTTGTTGAAACTACATGTCATGCAAGTCAAGCTCTTGTATTTTAGACAGAATAAAGTTGAAAATCTTCTCACGGTACCGCTTACCATTTATAGTTACATTATGATTCGCACCATCTTAGCAGAAGTACGTAAACCGCACCAAACTGTGACTTTTTCTGGATGTAATGGTAGCTTTTGCAATGCTTCTGGCTGATCTTCACTACAAAATCGACAATTCTGCTTATTTACGTATTCCTTGAGCCAAAAGAGAGCTTCGTCGCTGAACGCAATTTTTCGATAAAGAAGTGGATCTTCGGCCAACTAAAATTCAATGATTTGCAAGCATTGTTAGTTTGTAAAACGATTCATGGTTAAGTTATAGATCAAACTGAAGATGTTTGACAGTGAAACAAAACACGAAACGTGCGTGAGCTAGTTTAAACCAGAGTTGCCAAAAAGATAAAAGCTAAAAACTCACCCTTTTCATGTGACAAAATTTGACTAGACCACTATGAAGGGATTTGGTGTTGTTTTTCCATATTTTATTACTTTTTCAAATTACTTCCTTAATTTGTTCATAGTACTCGACTTTAGTAATGATTATGAGTGATTAAGTTAGTGGAATGAGTTGGCATAACGAAATGTATAATCGTAGATTGAATGTTTTCATCCATGGCAATATTGTAGCAAAAAGCATTTGACATTATGAGGTAGCATAAATCGTAAATATTTTTAGCAATTGAATCTGGCAACAGTATGATTATTAATTTTTATGGCTGGATTAGGAATTAACTTTCTTGAAGTAAAAACTCCAGTTAAATGGTGTTTAAACAGTTATGCTGGATTAAAAACACTTTTTGGTGATTTAATACAATTTTAATCTGCAACCTGAAGCAAAAACACAAAATGCTGTTTAACATTTGCATGTTTAAGGAACTTTAAGAGAGGCTTAAGTGTTTTAACAAAAAAAGTCATAAAATTTGCGTCTAAATAACATAAAAAGATTTTCAAATATGCTTTAAATTTCAAAAAAAAAAAAAATGTATATGTATGTATGTATACATATATGTACATAATTATAACACAATTATACTCTCATAATGTTGTTCCTCTTTATGTTTCATTTCAAACTACCATAACCGTCAAACACAGCCAGTGCTATGCTCGTTATTAAAGTAACCACTTTCATTGTCGTCATTAATTAAAGCTGGGAACACTGTAAACTGCACGTAGCAACTGATGTAATTAAAAACCCTTCGAGCAGTGTCAACATTATGGTTAATTTTAAGAACACGTCTATTGCAAGGCATTACAACAGGTGGTGTTTTTCATAAAAGCAACATTTTTATTTAGTAGTAGAAACACTATATCAAAATAGTAAAATTAAATTGAATAAAATAAAATACAATTTTTAATTCATTAAAGTATAATGGAAGGAATGTTTAAAATGAAAATTTATACGCCTGAAAAAGGCTAGAATAAAGGACTGGCTTAGGTTAGCGAATCTTTAACTAGCTGGACAGAAAACTGAAACTATTTTGATAACGAGTAGGAAGAAAATTGAATTTATTACACTTAATATAGACGGACATAATATAACCTCTCAGCCAGCGCTTAGATATTTGGGAGTAATGATTGACGCGAAATTAAATTTGGAACTAATATTGAGAAGGCTTGTGAGAAAGCTGCTCGAGTGAATGCGGCATTATCTCGCATTATGGCTAATATAGGAGGGCCAAATCAAAGCAGAAGACTGTTGTTGGCAAAGGTTACTCAGACTATGATGATGTATGCGACATCTGTGTGGGAACCGGCGTTGGGTATTACAACCTACGCTAGGGCTGCAAGATCTCTATCTCGTTTAAGCGCCCTTAGGGTTGCTAATGGTTTTCTCACAGTTTCCTGTGAGGCTATTGGTGTCATATCAGGTATAACTCCACCTGAAAAGCTGAAACGGATATATGATAGAAAAGATAGATGTATGGTGGAACTTTGACAACTGAGGAACAAAGGGAGCAAAGACAAAGGAGTTTAGAAGAATGACAGATTAGATGGGATACTGCAATGAAAGGCCGATGGAAACATAGACTTATCGGAAATGTGCAAAATTGGGTTGAAAGGAGACACGGTCATGTTGACTTTTACATGACACAGTTTTTGACAGGACATGGCTGCTTCAGGGAATATCTCTGTAAATATGGCCATGACAATAACGTAACTTGTTCCTTCTGCGGTACTGCAAATAAGAATGCGGAGCATAGTTTCTTTTGTTGCAATAGATTTGAAGTAGAACGCAAGTTGTTAGAGACTACGTTGAAAGAAAGTGTGACACCAGACAATATAGTTTTCGTATATGTTGCAGTCTGTTGTAAAGAGAATTCGTAGAATTGAAAGGGATGGAAATCAATAGCAGTAGTCAATAGGCTGGAACTCGTCCCGTGATGAAATACTTAACGGTGGTACCATAGTACAAATAGGTTCGAATCGAAGGGGTGGTTTTTTTCGTGAGTTAAAGTCTCACACTACTGTTGTAGGGCAACAGTGTCTTTCGATGATTTTTTCACCTCCTGAAAAAAAACCCCAGAAAAATGCAGCCTTTCAATTTTATTTGAATAACAGACTGAATCAGAATTAAAGCCGGCTGTAAGATTGTTATTATCACACATCTAAATAGTGATCTGAGTTGATTCGGTCTGGTCGATATTGAATATGGGGGCAAAAGGTTGAATTTTATTAATACTTGTTGGTGGCGACATTAGGACATCATCATCCTCATCTTCGTAGCCTGCGAACCCGGTGGTATTTCGCCTAGGAGAAGTAAATGTACCTAACCGCACCATAGAGGAAGTCGTCTCGTTATCCGTGTGTGGGGCCCTCACGCACTAAATCCCCCCTCATCTTGCTGTCTGTTGTGACCACTACGGAACTACGGAGGTATTACTTCGGAGTGGAGTTTTTTTAGATCCCTGCATGCTCATATCCGCGTCCGAATTGCGTATCGAAAGTTGAGGAGACATCTAAGTGTCTTCACTATTACCTCTTGATTGGTTCCTGAATGGAATTTCATTTGGTGTGTGTACCAGTGTCATCTATGACGGCGTGCCTACATGTTCTGCAGCGTCAAGATCTCTCTTCTTCAGTTTTAGAATACATTCCAAGTAATTCTCCACTCTCTACTCATAATCAAAGGCCTGGTGGTAGTAGATTCATCTATTGTGACGATGGATTCTTCATCGTCAAATGATACTTCATGATATACACGATTCCATATAAATTCAAAGCTATAAGGTTAGGTTAGATAAATGTCCGAGGATCAAACATTCCTTAGAGAAATTTAAAACAAAATCGAAATGAATTTTGCTATTCAACGAATGTCAGAAATTGAGTGATTGGAAATCTCCACAGGGTGCGTCAGACGCATTGATCCTGTAAAAACATTTAATGGAATGCCAAAACTTTCGGAATACTTATTGTGCGATATCAGAATCGCTATTGCGCGATTGATGGCAAAGTAATTTAAGCATAGAAGTGAGTTAGTCCTCGCAGTAGGTAAAGTTCTTCATTAATATAACAAATTCAACAACCTAATAAATTTTCACAGACTATTGAGTATTACAACAAAGATTGTTATACAACACTAATATCATAGAACCTGCCAAGAATGATTAGCTAAAGATTTTGCCTTGCGCATGTTTTCCAAGTATTTTTCTTCCGAAAAATGTGTGCACTAAGTGAAAGTAGTTGGCAGCCCTGCTGTATAACATGCATTAGCATTAGCCAATAGAAACACAATTTGCGTGACATCATTGATTCAACATGCGCAGAAAGTTTTAATTTGGTGTGCGTGATGGCGTAATCTTTAGTTTATCATTTTTGGAACCTGCTACATGAGCTCAAGCGGGGTTTAAAAGTTGAGTACTAAGTCACGGTAAATAAAAACTAAGAAACTGTTTGAATTTTTAAGTACCCCAACAATTTCTTTCACTGTTTTATGAGCTAATGCATTAGTGCCCACCCCTGTGTCTTTGAAACAGCTATGTACATGCATCTGTTATATAGTATATGTATTGGAAGCAAGGCCGGAATTGACTACCGTACTAGTTTAACCTGAAACACTTAAAGTGTATTACCCTTTCCAACCGTATGTTCTAATTTTTAACACGTTTTAAGTAGAACGGAAAAAACCGTCATGTTCATACACCCTCTTAAATACATAGTTTTATACACGGTTATTAAGTGAATACAAAGTCATAAAGAAAGTTACTTAACGACTACAACCTGGCAAGTAAATTTCAACACATACTTCAAACTAAAAGCAATAAGAAATAAGAGAAGGGCAACAGTTCTGCATATTCTTTCTTCTATAAAAAATTATGAGAGTGTTGGCTTAATTTAACGTTGTTGAACAGTAAATAAATGTAAAATGGTTACATCACTAAATGTAATTATATGGGGTCCTTCGTTATGGGCTTTCTATTTTCAAACTTTAATGATAATTAATTACGAGTGCGATTGCTTATTTTACTTACTTAGTTGGTCTCTAAAACTCTCTACTCACGATTACGACATAACTCCATACACTACCCATGTTGTGTGTGTGTGTAAATTGTACCCATTTATGGTAGCCCCAACTACGATCGATAGATTTTTGATACCTTTTTTTATGACAATTTTATTTACTTTCAGAATATTTGCCATTAGACTGCTAAGGGATACTCCGCAAAAGAAAAATAATGTCCCATTTCGTTATATTCGAAATGTCTGAGCAATATACCACCTACTAGACTACGGCAGCTTCACATACAGAGTGGCTGATATGTATTGCAACCAACTTCAGGTTGTTATCATTTAAAAACTGCTCGTCTGACAGCTGACAGATTTATTCCAGTGACAGTTGATTTTATTATTTATAAGCTTACAAAAGTATTTTCATCTATTGCATTCAGAAAAAAAGTTATTGGTGATGGAAATCGAGCTTGATAGTGTGATTGCTTTATATATGGCTTGAAAACCACACTTTGGCTTTTGTTAGAGCCCTCCACCATTTAAATGTGAATAAATCTTTTGTTTCTCGTACCATTGCTCGTTACCGTGATAGTGGCAGTGTTGCATCGCGTCCAACAAGTGGACGGAAAAAAAGACGGTAACAACGCCAGAAATGATCCAAAAAGTGAATGCAAAATTTGATCGAAATCCACGCCGCAGTAGTAGAAAAATTGCTCTTGAGCTGAAACCGTTCGCGAGAACGGATGCAACACATATTCAAAAATGCGCTCGGACTAAAACCATTGAAGTTCCAAAAAGTGCAAGAGCTCACCGATGGACAAAAAAAATGGTAGACTGGGAAGAGCCGTAAACCATGGACATTCCAACAAGACTCAGCACCACCGCACTCAGCACGCGTCAATCTAGAATGGCTTAAAAAGGAGGTTCCTTTTTTCATTTCTACCGTACAATGGCCACCAAAATCTCCGGATCTCAATCCGTTGAACTTTTGCGCCTGGAGCATTTTAGAGAGCAAAGTGCTCACTAAAAAAATGCCAAAGTGGCGAACATCTCAAGACGACGCTTCGCCGAGAATGGGCGAAAATACCGCAGAGCCACTTTCGCGCAGCCTGTGATGGCTTTTTTGGCCGTTTGAAGGAACAAATCTAAACTGATTCTACAATTAAAAAAAAAAAAAAAATTAAAAAAATATAGCGCTTTACTTTGTTGCATTATATATCAGCCACCCTATATGTGTAAGAAATCTTGTAGACATATTTTATTTACTTTAGAAACCTATTGATGTCAGTATGTAGGATTTATAACATAGTTGAAATGTCAGCCATGACATCTCTAAGTAAAGTGCGTTGGAAATTACCAATTTTTCTCTGATCTGGTACATGAATTAGGCTAAATTTCACTAATGGCATCGAGACAAAATCTAATAGGGTTATATGGCACGGATCAAATGTGTCAAGACCTGTGTGGATATAGCCCAATGAAACAATATGTTGTCGTTGTCCACGTCACCTAATGCAAGTCGAAAGAAATTTAGTTGTCGCCGTTGACAGTAATGGCCTGGTCAATGTCGTTTTAATAGAAATATGAATGGTTGACGCCGCTGCCCAAAAATTCACACTAAGAAGTAAGTTTTTCGTGATGCATTAAATGCTCTTAGATTTCATGTGTTTTGGCGTCGTTCCAATTTCTAAAATTTTTTGTTCTCACATTAATTCGTTCCGGCACAAACCTCATCGCTGAAGATGAGTTTTCTGTGAAAATAAAGATCAGTTGCCAACTGTTTGTAGGAATTTTTAGGATGAGGGATATTCTTATTCAGTGGGAAGTGTCTCTGTTTCTAACATATATTCATTTGACGAGGAAGGAGTTTGTTCTTGAGTCTTTGAAATTTATATACTTACCGGGCCCTGACGGGGTTCCGGCCTGTATTTTAAGGAAGTATGCTGTTGTCTTGAGTGGTCCTTTGACCTTTATATTCAATGGGCTTCTGAGAGCTGGTCATTTTGCATCTATTTAGAAGAGTTCGTTTATAATTCCTTTGCATAAGTCGGGTAATAGATCTAATACTTCCAATTACAAGGGTATTGCAAAACTCAGTGCAATTCCCAAGTTGATGATTATCTTTTTTTTAATACGAGATCTTTAATATCTCCTTTCCAGCATGGTCTTCTTGAATTTACTACACATGTTTTCAGGGGTTTTCTTGTCGGAGATCGGACTGATGTAATTTATACTGATTTCAGCAAAGCTTTTGGTTGATGATAAAATTTTGCTTCTTAAACTTTCATTAATCGGTATCCCTGATATTATTCATCGTTGGCTCGACTCCTACTTCTCCCTTAGGACTCAGAGGGAATTGTTTAGGAATATATTCTCTAAGACTATATATGATACTTCTGGTGTTTCGCAGGGTAGCCATTTGGGTTCTTTACTGTTTTTATTGTTTCTGAATAGCCCTCCGCGGTCGGGTGAGGGTGGGTTAGTGTAAGGCCGGTAACGTTCGATAAACACCACTCCCTTCATTGAGCTAGATGTTTGTCTATTCCATCATCTGAATTGTTTCAAGTATGTGTAACTGAGAGATAAATTACATCTACGGTACCGATTGGATTTCGCGAAGATTACATAGATTAGATTTTCCGAAATTAAGTTTTTAAAGAGAGTAGAATGAGAGGCAGATAATCTGATACTGCTGCTTTCAATATATATGTACATGAATATCTTGAAAATAATTCAATCAGACTCCTTCCAGAAATAATACTTGGCATCGTGTGATTGGAAATATGTAAGTTTCCGCTTATGGCAGTTTGCATTTTATTTTCTTAATTCCAACAGAGTGCAACGAATGTTAAAAATACAATTTTTGTGGTATCAAAATTGGCCATTTAGTGCCTATGTGAACTCGAGAGGTAAACTTTTAAGAAACTTAAATTTATTAACTACAGCAAGTATGAATACTTATATTAAAAAAATCAATACAATCAATTAGTTTTAATTAAATGTGTTTAAGGACAATTCAGTTACAAGAAAGTAGCCTCTGTCCAGTTCTTATGTTTTATTTTTCAAACATGTTAGTAGTACAGGCAAATGCTATGTTCTCTAAGAGCTTTTATAATTTAATTTTTTTTTTTAGTTCTGTGTACAAACAACAAAATTGCTTTAATTTCATCTTAGAGTTTATCTTATGGAAACATTGCTGAAACTAAAACTTTTTAATTGTTTTTTATTTTCAGATTTCTTAAGTTTATTGCGATAAGAAGTTGTTTTGAGGTTTTGTTAAATTTGGTTTTAATAAATCTTTTTTGTTGTTTCAACTTTTCCTTGCTTTTATTTGTTTAAAATTTTCTACTTGCCAGCTTAGTAACAGCCATATAGAGCTATTATACAGTCAACCCTCCTATAATGCGGTGAGGGCCACCCGTGTTATATAGAGACCGCGCTATAAGAAACTCGAATTTCAGGTACAAACCAGGCTAATTCGTAGCGCGTTCTATGGAAACCGTATACCGCGTTATATGGAATCCGCGCTATAAGAAACACAGAATTAGCACAAATCACATCATTCGTACCGCGTTCTATGGCGACCAAGAAATACAAAAGGTAATATAAATTATTTTTATTGAATTCAAGAGTTCATATAAGGATTGGTAAAAAAATTAAATAAAAACGAGACTAAAAGACTGGTTTCCAACAAAATTAAGAAAGACTTGTAAAATAATGTAATTTTTTAATATTTTTCCTCACTTGGTTCATCTTCATTCATTGCTTTTTTTAATTTAAAATCTAACTGCTTCTAACTGAGCTTTTGCGTCGAAAATAGAACTTACATTAAACCATCCTACAATATCTAACAAACCGTGTTATAAGAGTACAGCGTTATAGGAGGACTGTCGGAATTTCAGCATCGCGTTATATGGAAACCGCGTTCTGAGAGTACCACGTATAGGAGGGTTGACTGTACTTGCAATTTTTTTTTTTTTTTTGTTGCATTGTAAAGAAGACTTATTCCGTTTAAGCATTGAATAAAATATTCGGAATGATGTGGAGAGAAAATTAATCTTCTCATAAATTTTTTTTGCAAAGATGCAAGCGTATCTCGCTGATGGTATCGATAGGCTCGAATTTAAAATCCAAAATTCACAATGATTTTAATGTCAATTTATGATATTTTTGTTATGAAAATCGTTGTCGTAGATTGTTGCAAACGCGATATGAGAGATAATAGTGTGCTGCTGTAAGCACATATAATTCTGACCTATACAGTACAAAGGATGCTACAAGAACTCCGTTTTTATTTAAATAAAGCTTAAATCAGAAAGGTGTCGATGGTTTTACATTATTCGTAGATGAAGCAATATTTGATTGGTAGCACACAAGCCCTCTTTTCTTTCTGGCATACAAATTACATGTCAGCTACTGATTGTTAGAATTTAAAAAAGAAATTATTATTAATAAAACATTGTAAATAAACAATAAATATTGAAGTCTGATAATGATTCAAATCGTTTTTGACTAATACCACCAACATATTATAACGCGGGTCAAAGTAAACCAAACGATAAAAATGTAAGCAGATAACAACAAAATACACACATCGTATGGTACTTTAATGATTGTTACATTGCTGTATACCTAGTATAACTAGCCTTTCATTTGGTGATCATTTCTAAATCCAAGTGCAAGTATTTGTTTGACTCCTCAAATTAAAATGTGTTACATTTAGATAGTGAATTACAATACAATGAAGTTTAGCCTTAGCGTAACTGCAACATCGCCGTGAAGTCGCCGTGGTCTAGTAGGTAGTGTATTGTCTTATTAGACGTAAAAGCCAGGGCTCATGTTCCAGGCCAGACATCAAGACGAAATACAAAAAGTATTTTTTCGGTGATTTCCTCTGGACAAAAACTCTGAGAGTAAATAAAATTGCCATGAAAAGTTTCTTATAAAATCTATTGCTCGGAGTCGACTTTAAACTGTAGGTCCCGCTACTCATGTATAAAATTAACACACACAACATAAGTGGTGTGAGAAACTAGGTTAATATTCCAGACTGATGGGTTCTAATGACCAACTATGCATCTATGTAACTCTAACATCAAATATAAAATATAAATAATTCACACACATCATTGAAGGATTTAATGTGTCTATTGAAAATCGATTTTCATTTGATACATTGTGTTTGACATTTAATTGATTTGACGCAATAAATAAAGAAAAACATCTTAATGGAAAACGATTTCGACACCCACACTAAATGTCTATAATCGGTTAAAGGGAAATTGCTTCATTATTTCTTACATTTGTGGCTTTTAGATTTAGATCTTTTATCTATAAAAAAAAGGAACATGTTTCTAGTCATTATAAATATTTTTTTGCTTCTTCTTCTCCACAAAAATATGTTACTACACATACATACTTTAATGGTAATTTGCTTATAATTTTCCTCACGTGGGCAGAAGTGACATAAAACTGGCATATAATTTTCAAGAGTAACATGAACAAAGTAAATGTCTTTACTCTTTGTATTATTACGTACAATTTTTGTCTGCTATAACGCACAAATTGTAGAGGAAATGTCATGTGAACCGCAATGTGAAAATAATTTTTTTTTTGTAAAAATCAGTAGCTGAAAAGACAATACATTTCGTAAAAACGGAGGTAGATTATTATTTTCTTATTCATGTACCATTATTTTTACACAATTCCACAAATCAATACAATTTCATTTTTCTCACGATTAGAAAATGTGCATATAGTAAGGAGTGCGCACAAAAAAAACTGGACTTACGATAAAACTAAGTGGTGGATTTTTTTCGTCTAAATTTGAATTAAAGTAAATAATATTTGAATTCTTTTGTGTATAAAATCTGACTATTTGAGCCACTTTTCTTCAAGACATTTTAGGGAGTTTTTGAAAAATACGTATTATTTTACTTGCTTTGTTTTGGTCGGCAAATTCTTCTTTTCTTCCACTTCCACGCTTTCTCTCAATACTTAAAGACTCCTTATATTGTTTTATTCTTTCCTTAGAAACTGGTTTTTGGTTAAAACCTCCGAATCTAGCAATCGTTTTTTGTAAGCGGTTCGGTTTTTCATTGAAAATTTCAATTATTTTTTTACGTCTTTCTTGTTGGGTACCCATTTTCAAAAAACTAATTTTGCTATTGCAATGAAATTGAACACGTGGATTTTGAAACAGATGACTAACAAAAACAATGTACGGTATTAATTTTTAGCTTAAAAGCAAGTCCATTTTTTTTCATGCGCACTCCTTATATGGAAATGCAGTTAAACGAGTAAATAGTGAACATCCAGAAACGTGAACATTCCAGAAATATGAACAAAATTTTGTTACTTTGTTACTATACTAAAATGTGAACAAAAGTTGAAAACAAATTTTTGGTGATAAGCACAAAAAAACAAAGTTTTTAGAACTGAAAATTAAATTTTTTATTTTTAATTCTGAAAATAAAATGAACAACTTATTACCATTACAAATATTTCATATATGTATGTACAACCAACTTCAGGTTGTTATCATTTGTAAGTCGTTTCTCTGACAGCTGACAGATTTATTCCAGTGACAGTTCATTTTATTATTTACAAACTTACAAAAGCATTTTGATCTATTGCATTCAGAAAAAAAGTTGGAATTCAAGCCTAATAATGTGATTGCTTTATATTTGGAAAACTACAGATGGCTATCGTTAGACCCCTCCAGCATTTAAATGTGAATAAAACTTTTGTTTCTCGTATCATTGCTCGTTACCGTGATACTGGCAGTATTGCATAGCGTCCAAAAAGTGGACGGAAAGTGAAGGCCAGATTTGATCGAAATCCAAACCGCAGTTTTTGAAAAATTGCTCGTGAGCTGAAAATATCGCGAGAACGGATGCAACACATATTGAAAATTGAGCATGGACTAAAGCCATTTAAGTTCCATAAAGTGCAAGAGGTCAGCGATAGACAAAAAACTGTTAGACTGGAAAGAGCCAAGGGGTTACTTCGATCGCCAGTTACTCAATTTGGAGTTTTCTGCGATTAGAAGCCATTCCAAATTGAGCAGTATGTGTACAAACAAATTGATCGGGTACTTGCCAAAGATGTCAGCTGAAAATTTACACTTGTGATTGGCCACCAGAACTCAGGTGCCGCCGATAGTGTTGGTGTAGGTCGCCGTAACGGCCGATGGTCGCTCCCCGCTCGTATTCATCGACCGGGGGGTCAAAATAAATGCCGAATATTATCAGCAAAATGTGTTAAAAACAGTATTGAAGCCCTGGGCAGACAAACATTTCGGCCACAGACAATGGACATGAGCACGACCGCACTCAGGACGCGTCAACCAAGAATGGTGTAAAAGGAAGGTTCCTCGCTTCGTTTCTACCGCACAATGGCCATTAAAATCTCCGGATCTCAATCCATTGAACTTTTGGGCTCGGGGCATTTTGAAGAGTAAGATTCTCACTAAAAAATACCAAAGTAACGATCATTTCAAGACGGCGCTTCACCGGGAATGGGCTAAAACACCGCAGAGCCACTTTCGTGCAGCCTGTGATGGCTTTGTCGGCCGTTTGATGGCCTTAATTCGTACCAGAGGTGACCAATTCAAACAATTCTAACCTAATTCTGAAATTTAATGTTATTTCTAACATTTTTTGCTTTAGAACAATAAAATATAAAAAAATTTAGCGTCACCACAGTCAATCCTAACACCTTGAGCCATATTAAAGGATCCCATTGGGAACCTTCTAGTTGGAATTCTAATATCAAATGTTCTATTCTGAAAATTATAAGGAATCATATAAAGACTCTAGTGTTTATGGGTTCCCAGAATAGCAGTAAGTCCATAGTCTAGATTGGAATAGGATTTTATTGCTTTATGTCTTACTCGGCCCTCTCTCTTAATAGCAGATCAGAATAGAAGCGGTTTAGTATAGCAAATAATGTCTTGTTTGGAATAGAACAATGCGCTCTGGTAATGAAAACAACTGACTGCCTGCACACTTTGTATATCAGTTGACAGTGACATTGGTGTCTGTGCCCTGTCCATCAAACATGTACCCCGTAGAATAAGGTTACCTCCAACACGGTCCGATACGGCCAATACCTGATGAATGTAATGAGACATCAGATCTTGCTTACTATCCCTTTGCAGGTGTCTAACGCTAATGTTACTCTTCTAACTGTGTTATCCAAACTCTCTTAGACAAATATTGGCTTTCATAATCTTAGGGTTGTCAGAGGGTTAAATAGTAATTTTCAATAATTGGTTACAAAGTGTTCTGTAAGTATTTTGCATTTCGTAAAGAGAAATTCAGTAGCCTGTATTCACTTTGTACTACATTCGTGAAGGAAGTCGTTATATGCTTTTTTGGAGCCCGTCTAGTGTTGTTAAACTATGTTAAATAAAATAAAAGAAGAATAATAATTACTTTTAAGAAACAGAACTTAATTGTTAACGATAAGGTTTTCTAAAAGCAATACATATACGAAGTTTTTTAAAATAGAAATTTAGAGCCTCTTGGCACTTTATTTAGAAAGCCATTGATTTGAAATGAAATTCCATGTTAGTTCTATTGTTTATACTGCAAATATTGAAGTCGTTGTATGTCCATATGTCCATACAGAAAAACAACTCAATTTAATTGGTTGGTGCTGTATGTAAACTATTTAAATTGTTCCTCTTAAAATGCCACGAGTTCAGAAACCATAAAAAACTTAATAGTGCGGTATGGTGTAGGATTTATGCACTAATTTTAGAACTTCAGTTTGAATTTTCTTTGCAATTCGAAAAACGCAGTAATGTTTTTATTTTAATATTAAACACGTATTTTTGCAAGAGCTTTAATTTATTTGAAGTTGCTGTAGTCTGGAAGGCAGTGTGCCTGCTTATTAGATGCAAGGCCATGGTTCAAACACTAGATCGGATATCAAAACGAAATAATATGTCGTTGGTTGCCTATTAGCAGCTTTCTGGCAAAAGCTATGAAAGTAGATAGGAAAAAATTTCTCAAAAGTCTGTCATTCGTAGTCGACTTTAAAGTGTAGAACCCACATACAACATGGATGGTGTGTGAAGCTAGGTTGTAATACTGAATGAAGGGTTGCGATGAAAAATAATGCATTTAATTAATTGAATAATAAAATATGAAATAATAACTCCACAGCTTTCCTGACTGGCTAGAAAAATTTTTATGACATGTTAGTTAACTCTTTCACAGAGGATGCTTTATATCTATTTGATTTTGCAAGACTTTACACTAGATTTTTATGGTATAATTTATTTGGAAATTTGTTCCATTCAGTTGACTCCACAAAAACTCTGATAACAAGTTCCTGTAACACAGAATATCAGAGATAAGCAACGTGTATTCAAAACGATAAGTAGGTTCTTGTCGTACTTATAATTTCTGATACTTATACGTGTTCATACTTATTTTGATATGATACTCATACTACTCATACTCAAGTTGGAACTACTGGTCGTATTCATACTTAACAATACGCATAATGTTATTGACTTCGGCTCGTATTCATAAGGATGAGTAGATTCAAGTCATGCTTATAATTTCTGATACTTATTTCAATATGATACACATACTACTCATACTCAAAGTTGGAAGTACGCGTCGTATTCATACTTAACAATACGCATAATGTTATTGACTTCGACTCATCTCTACTTAATATTTACACGAAGCACAAAATAAGTATGATTCGCGTACAAGCACAGCAATACTCACAAGAAGATTGTGTGTATGCTTTGCTTTGGTTTTCTTTGTTTGTATATGCAACAACAACAAAGGCAGTAAATATTAATAAATGATTCGAGTCACTCGTATCAGTTATAGATATTGTAAGTATTTTTCTAAATTTATGAATCTGAATTATTAGGCATGCGCTTCTGCATGAACTAATTTTAATCCACTATCTTAATGAACTATCCACTAAAGCCCGTACGAAGACAAAACGCAAGATTTGCTGAAAATATCGCCGCTGTCCATGAGAGTGTTTAGAAGAAAGTGAACAGGTCGTTTTCAGTCTTTTGCAGATCACAACATTGCGCTTTTAGCGTCGTAACAGATTTTTGATAAAGTTTTTCATGGCAATTTTATTTGCTCTCAAAGTTTATTTGCGAGAAATCTCCTGTGAAGAAGCCGGCGAATAAATATTTTTTATTACTTCGTTTTGTTAAGAATGTATAATCCATGGTCTCACATCTAATAAACACTACCTACTAGACAATGGCGTATACATGGTCGAATACCAACAAAAGTTTTTGGTAAGTACCAAACCCACGCCCTCGTGCCTCGCAGTTCATATCACATGGGATACTCTGCACAAACGATTTGCAGAGTGGCTGATATATAATGCAACAAAGTGAAGCAATATATATTTTTAATTTTTTTTTTAACTTTATTGTTCAAAAGCAAAAAATGTTGCAAATAAGATTAAAGTTTTACAATCAGTGAATTGTTCGAATTGGCTACCTTTGGTACGAATTATGGCCTTCAAACGGCCGACAAATCCATCACAGGCTGCACGAAAGTAGCTCTGCGAAGTGCCGTCTTGAGATAATCGATTCTTTGGTATTTTTTAGTGAGCAACTTACTCTCTAAAAGTCCAACGGATTGAGATCCCGAGATTTTCGTGGCTGTTGTGCGGTAGAAATGAAATTTGGAACCTCGATTTTAAGCCGTTCTTGGTTGACGCGTGTTGAGTGCGGTGGTGCTGAGTCCTGTTGGGATATTCATGGTCTGTGGTCTAAAAGTTTATCCGCCCATGGCTTCAATACTGTCTTTAAGACATTTTCCCAGCATTTATTTTGACCACACGTTCGATGAATACCAGTGGGGAGCGACCACCGGCCGTTACGGCAGCCCACACCATTACCATCGGCAGCGCTTGAGTTCTGGTGGCCAATCGTAAGTGTAAATTTTCAGCTGACTTCTTTGGCAAGTAAACCCGATCATTTTGTTTATTCACAAACTGCTCAGTTTGGAATGGCTTCTCATCATAGAAGCGAAATTCGGTAACTGGCCACTTTCGAGCAAGCGAAGTAACTCCTTGGCTCTTTCCAATGTAACATTTTTTTATCCATCGGTAAGCTCTTGCACTTTTTGGAACTTCAATGGCATTAGTCCAAGCTTATTTTTCAATATGTGTTGCATCCGTTCTCGCGATATGTTCAGCTCACAGTTTTTCTATCACTGCGGCGTGGATTTCGATCAAATCTAGCCTTCGCTTTTCGGATCATTTCTAGTGTTGTTACCGTTTTTTTTTTCGTCCACTTTTTGGTCGCAATGCAACGCTACTAGCATTACGGTAACGAGCAATGGCACTAGAAACAAAAGATTTATTCACATTTAAATGATGGAGGGCTTTTACGATAGCCACTTATTGTTTTCCAGCCAAATATAAAGCAATCACACTATCACGCTTGAATTTCATCACGAATAACTTTTCTTCTGAATGCAGTAGATCGAAATGCTTTTGTAAGCTTGTAAATAATAATATGTGCTGTCAGACGAGCGTTTTACAAATGATAACAAACTGAAGTTGGTTGCAAAACATATTAGCCACCCTGTAAGGGCATGGCTTCCTGATTTGAACAGGCTACCAAGATGAAGTGATTTAACCCAGTTAGAGTCTTTCTATTGTGGTTTTATTAATTTATATCCTCTAAAGGACTACTGGAGGTGGTCATATTGGATATTGTTAGCAATTTTTTTTATTGCAATTTTTATGCTTAGTTTTTAGTTTTCTTTTTTATTTGCAAAGAAACTTTATCAACATTAACCAAAACCATGTAAAGCATTGTTTTTATGTCCGTTTCAAACAATTTTCTTTTTTAGAAAAGTCTGCATATGCCTCTGGAAACTACAGGTTGATACGCGTATATTATATTCGAAAAGACTTCCGTTCCGAAATTTTATTAAAAAATGTGTTGATGGCAATCTGTGGCAGTAAATGGTAGAGGAAATGGTGACCATAAAAGAAACCAGGAAATATGGAAATGTTAATAAAAGGATTTAAATTTTATATGTTTTTATGCCGCGTGTATTTTTATGTTGTAATACGAAATAATATTTCAAGTTGTAGATTACACTATGAGGCAAAACAAAAGAAAACGAATACACCCGGCTAATGACATATTGTAGGTTGCAAGTTTTGTTGAGTAGATCTTAAAAATATTTTTTTTTCATATTTCTCGAACTTTTTTATTGGCAAAAACTGTGTTTTTTTTTTAATTTACACACAAATTTCTGGATTACTTACAGAGTTCTGGTCTGGTTTTCAAAATTTAAATCTTATTGGAAAGGGAAGAGATGGAGCTTTAAAATTGTGTACATCTACATATCTATTATTTGGTTTAATATATTGTGAGATTTGCTTTGGAAAATGCGAATTTTTTTCATATTTTTCAAGTTTGTCCGTTCAGTCTAAAAGTGTATTGCCTTGTGAAGAGATTGCAAATCCACTTGATCAAATTTGACAAAAATTAGCGTAGTTATTATTCAAAGAGTCGAGTTATATTTCTCATATACAGGCAAACCCGGTTATAACATACTCCGTGGGACCAGAAAAAATAGTTCGTTATAGGCAAAGTTCGTAATAAACTGGGTGAAGTCATAGAAGAAAATATACAATACAAAGAATTTTTATCTTCTGTTAAAAACAAAAAGCTGATTAAAGATACTGAGTTATAATTTAATGCTGCCACACTAAATAAAAGTAAATACTATTGCCACACTTCCAAGTTTTTTCTGAGTGTTCGTTATAAAAAAGATAAAATCTATGGAATTTAATTACTGGGACCATTTAAAGTAGTAGTAGTAGTAGGAAAATTGTTATTAAAACGTTGGGACTTGAAAATATGTACGTAATAACTAAGAATCCGTTATAACCAAGTTCGTTATAAACGAGTTTGACTGTATTTAGATTTTTGAAATTTACAATTTTTGACATATGTGTCCCTGTGGACAGAAAAGGGTAAAAGTCAGTAATATGACTGTAATTATGAACACTGAATTACAGTTCTTAGAATACTTACTTTTGCGACTTATTTGTGCAATATAATAACACACAGAGCTTGCCTCAAATAGTTCAACTCAGATTTCATATTTATTTCTCCCTTATATAATATCGACAATACTTTCTGCTATTTGGAAATAATAATTTGAGAATTGTTTAAATAACTACTTAACGTTTAATGCGTCTAACGATATTTTCTAACCATATGTTCAAATGTAAATTTTTAACAAAAATTTCGTACAACACAAAGAATTTTGTATGAAAAACAAACCACTTAATGCTGCCGCTGTTGTAAGTTCTATTTGTTCATGGCATGTACGTTAATAGACAGACAGACAATAGACTTAAAGGCAATAGAAACGAAGCCTTTAGAATTTCCATATTTGTTGAACGATTATTTTCTTAATACCGTGCAAAAGTGTATTCTCTTAGAGACATATTTCTTATTGTTCACAATAATTTAAACGTCTCACCTTCAATTTGTTAAAAAGCTATCTAAAAACTGTTATGATGAAAGCACATATATGTACAGTCAACCCTCCTATAACGCGGTGAGTGCGTTCTGCGTTATATGGAAACCGTACTATAAGAAACTCGGATTTCAGCAACAAACCAGACGAATTCGTAGCACGTTCTATGGAAACCGCGCTATAAGAAACACAGAATTAGTACAAATCACATCATTCGTACCGCGTTATATAGAGACTAAAAAATACAAGATAAATTATTTTTATTGAATTCAAGAGTTAGTATAAGGATTGATAAAAAAAATGAAATAAAAACGAAACTAGAAGACTGGTTTCCAATAAAATTAAGAAAGACTTGTAAAATAATGTAATTTCTTAATATTTATCCTTACTTGGTTCATCTTTATTCATTGTTTTTTTAAATTGAAAATCCAACTGCTATTGTTTTGCACGGTACTGTATCTCGGCTGAGCTTTTGCGTCGAAAATAGAATTTATATTCCCTCTTACAATATCTATTCATAGGCTGTGAGGAAGGAACTTATGGAATGAAGTTGAACGCAAACCGCGCTATAAGAGTACCGCGTTATAGGAGGGTTGACGGAATTTTATCCCCGCGTTATATGGAAACCGCTTTCTGAGAGTACCGCGTTATAGGAAGGTTGACTGTACATACATATGTATGTATCTAGAAATAAAAATTATTTGCCAGACAATATTCATATGAGAATTCGATAGCATCCCCCAAAACATTGTTCGCTATTTTTCACCCCTTGAAACATATGCATTAAGAGGAATTACAACCCCCATTCATGTAAAACAAAAGCATGGGTTGTGGTTTTAAAGGTTTTATTTATTAATTCAAAACCAAAGGGTGTTTCAATAAGTGTGGATTTTTTAATCTGATGTAAGGGCAAAGTCTAAAATTTATAAGACATATGTGACATATGTTTGTCTGTTCTGATTATTAAAAATGCATCTGTTTTCTTAAGAACAATGCGTTGAAATTGTAAAAACTTTATACAGAAATTTGTAAAGCCATGCCGATTGCTCACAGGTTAGTTAAAGTTAGGACTAACTGGAAGGAATAGGTCCTATTTATGCCAACAGTTGGATACGATACGACAATACGTTCTACACGGGGTTCGAGTATGGGTATAGCGGTTATAAGGTTCGAAGAATTTTAAATCGAGGAAGTGGATCCCATTTGTCAAGCCGTAAAAGCATGGAAAAGAATGTTAAAAGTTTAGATCAGTTATGAACAGTTCGTCACACTTACGTCAACACTGCTGCTGTAAACGAAAGTGTCACTAAAAATCGGAAAAGACAGTGAAAACCACCAGAAGTTAATCCAAATTTTTCGAAACAAGTTATCTGCTGCCATGAAGTGAACCTCCATCATTACAAACCTTCAGTGAGGATTATTGACCTAGTTTCTTACACTACTTATGTTGTGTGTGTTAATATTATACATAAGTGGCGGGATCTACAGTTTAAAGTGGACTCCGAACCACAGATTTTTTGAGAAACTTTTCATGGCAATTTTATTTTCTCTCAGAGTTTTTGCCAGAAATCGCTGAAGAAATACATTTTAATATTTTATTTTGATGTCTGGCCTGGGACTCGAACCATGGCTTTATATCTAATAAGCAGGTAATGAGCTGGCGGCGACAAAATACACAAAATTGTTGAATTTGGAGCTCAAAATGCAATCCATTAAAAACAAAACACAGTGTATGGTAGAGAATTTTGTCAAGCAATGTTATTGGAAATTGCTGTGAATGGCATTAGTCCATTAATATCATAACGAATGGTGTGGATCACTTACCATATCGCACCAATCACAGCAATCGAATTATTATAGCAACGATTTGCAGAACAAATTATCTCAAAAGATTCTGGTGTCATCTAACTGCCAGGATCATGTGATTTAATTTTAACTTGCAATAATGATAGTAAAATTGGAAAAAAATACGATGGAACGCTGTCAGCAAAGCTAACATTTGTTATAGCAGCTGTGGTATGAAGCTATTAATTTGAATTCGGATTTGTGATCACCTTGTCAGCATTGTTGTACTTGTACACGGAAGTCATTAATTAAACAGGCGATGGATGCTAACATCGATTCAGATCATTACTCTGAACGCATGTATGTGATTGTGTGTAATGAGAAACGCATCAACTATCTCATAATATACAAACAGATAATTGGTTATTACAACCCTTCATTCAGGATTCCGACTTAGCTTCTCATATCCAGCATGTTGTAAGTGTTAATTTTATCCAGTTTAATCTTCCGCCTACAGTTTAAAGTCGATTCCGATTCCGCTGTTTGTTGAGAAACTTTTGTATGGGAATTTCATTGACTTCCATAAGTTTTTACCAGAAATCTTCTGAGAGGAAATCGCCATAGAAATACTTTGTTATACTTAGTTTTGTTAGAGATGTCTCTGTCTTCTACTATACTACGGCGAATTCTTACCATACAATTCAGAATTTAATATTATCCTGAGCCCTACCGATTGTATTCGGGAGCCCGAATTATTTGTATTACGATTTAAATCGCCAGGAATTCATGCGATTAAGTATCAGGAAGTAAAAATGCTAATGTACCCATTCAATATAACCGATATATTGCTGATACCATGGAAATTTCTATAAAAGTTTTAGTATCCCAATACACACATGATATGACAAATAGTATCGCAACAATACAACAATACTGTGCGTAAAAGCTTTTAGAGTTACCTATTTCTTAAAAGAAATCTGTCTTTTGAAAATGAAGTTAAATTCAAGGTCCCGTCACCCATTGAGAAACATAATACTTGACTATTTGAATGGTTTCAGTGGTTGGCATTGAAGCTGCTGAACTAAGTTATCTATTTCAGGATTCAACAATTTTCCATACTTATTGTAGTGTCTTGACTTATTAGGCGTAGGGGCATGGTTAAAATCCAGGTCAGACATCTCGAACAAAACGAAATATGAATAAGTATAACAATAAGATGGCTTCCGCACAATCTTTCATTCAGATTCGACATTAAACTATAGGTCCCGCCACTCATTTATAAAATTAACACACAATATAAGTGCTGCGAGAAACTAGCCCGTAATCGAGACCTAAGGTTAGTAATGACCAATTATATTACGTATGCATACTTTAACCATTTAATCTTTACGTAATTCTTAAATTTTCAGCCACTTTTTCATTTTCATTGTTCCCCTTAGTGCTTCCTTAATTATTATGTCATCTATGTTTTATGGAAAGGACAAAGCCACAGCAGTGTGAATGCAATCACGTCCAATCAAAATGCTCTTATAAATACAGGTTGGCTGATATGTATTGCAATCAACTTCAGGTTATTATCATTTATAAACGGCTCGTCTGACAGCTGACAGATTTATTCCAGTGACAGTACATTTTATTATTTAAAGACATACAAAAGTATTTTGATCTATTGTATTCAGAAAAAAGGTTATTTGTGATGGAATTCAAGCATGATAGTATGATTGCTTTATATTTGGCTGAAAAACCACACTTTGGCTATCGTTAGAGCTTTCTAGCATTTAAATGTGAATAAATCTTTTGTTTCTCGTACAATTGCTCGTTACCGTGATACTGGCAGTGTTTCATCGCTACCAAAAAGTGGACGAAAAAAAAAAACGGTAACGACACCAGGAATGATCCGAAAAGAGAAGGCCAGATTTGTTCGAAGTACACGCCGCAGTGGTAAAAAAATTGCTCGTGAGGTAGACATAACCCGAAAACGGATGCAAAACATATTGAAAAATGAGCTTGGACTAGAGCCATTGAAGTTCCAAAATTTTCAAAAGCTCACCGATGGACATAAAAAACAGCTAAGGAGTGACTTCGCTTGCACGAAAGTGGCCAGCTACCGAATTTGGTTTTCTCCGATGAAAAATCATTCCAAATTGATCAGTTTGTGAATAAACAAAATGATCGGGTTTACTTGCCAAAGAGGTTAGCTGAAAATTTACACCTGCGATTAGCCACCAGAACTCAAGCGCCGCCGATGGTAAAGGTGTGGGCTGCCGTAACGGTTGATGGTCAAAATAAATGCCGAATATTATTGGAAAAAAGTCTTAAAGACAGTATTAAAGCCCTGGGCAGATAAACATTTCGACTGCAGACCATTGACATTCCAGCAGGGCTCAGCACCACCGCGTCAACCAAGAATGGCTTAACTCACTTCATTTCTACCGCACAATGGTCATCAAAATTTCCGGATTTCAATCCGTTTGAGTTTTGCGCCTGGGGCATTTTGGAGAGTAAGGTTCGCACTAAAAAATCTCAAGACGGCGCTTCGCCGAGAATGGGCCAAAAGAGCCACTTTCGTGCAGCCTGTGATGGCTTTGTCGGCCGTTTGAAGGCCATAATTCGTACTAAAGGTGGACAATTCGAACAAATCTAAACTGATTCTAAAATTTGATGTTATTTCCAATATTTTTTTCTTTTCAACAATAAAATTACAGAAAAAAAAAAATTAAAAAAATATAGCGCTTTACTTTGTTGCATTATATATCAGCCACCCTGCATGCTCACCATTACAGATTTTCTCTCTCTTTGAAATGCGGCTGTAAAAGTTCGTTTTTAGAATTTTTCCCCCTATGCTTTAACATTCCTCATTGAACATTTTTAAGGGAAAATTAAAAAAAAAAAAAATTACATTCTCAGAAAATAGAAAACGAATGCTTATTAATTTTCTTTTCAACAGAATTTAATGTTTTGATTTATTTACAAATTAGTTTAAGAAAATTAATTACATTTCCTCTGAATTCGTTTACTTAATCCTTTGACGGACACAGAGTTACTTCTGTTCCAAGTTGGAAATATTAAAAATCTTTTTTAACATGCGTATTTAATATTATAATTGAAAATTACTTAAAATCGATTAAATCGTAAACTGTAAATTAAATCATGTTATGATCTTTACCAAAGTTGTTGTACATGAGCCGGCGAAGATTTCTAAGTGTGTATGACCAATTTCCAATAGCTGGTGCCACTGAAACTTACTCAAAATGAATTAAATCTTAAACTGTGCGTTCTTTAACAAAGTTGTTACGTATGAGTCGACGGAGATTGATGCGATTAATTTCCGATGGATGATTATTCAAAATGAATGACAAGCATTTAGTCGGCTTACACCCCAATCGCGGAATAAAAGCACATTACGAGCCTCAGAGTCAGACAAGAACTGTGACTGGCAAATCTTCGTGTATATGCCACTGAGACCCGTTCAGATGAACCACTTGAATAACGAGAAGTGAGATTAGAAACTGATCGAATCATCAGAACAACGGGAAACAAAATCATTAAAATAATTCAAAATTAATTGAACATTTGTGTAATGCCGTGCCTTCAAATTTATATTAGTTGGGGACGCAGCAACAAGTGCAGGGTACAGCTAGTAAAGTATATAATTAATTGAAGTCGCCATTGCATAGTAGGTAGTGTGTTGGCTTATTAGACGTAAAGCCTTGGTTCAAATTGCAAGTCAGTCATCAAAACGAAAATACGAAAACATATTTCTTCGACGACTTCCTGTCAGCAGATTTCTGGCAAAAAACTCTGAGAGTAAAATAAAATTGCCATAGAAAGTTTCTGAAAAATCGTTCGTTCGGAGTCAACTTTAAAATGTTGGTCCCACTACTCATATGTAATATTAACGCACGTAACATGAATGGTGTTGCGAGGATAGGCCGTAATCCTGACTGAAGGGTTGTAATGGCCAATTATGTAAGTTCGTAAAGCCGGGTCAGCATGTTTCTTCACCTGTCAGAAGGCATATTTGACAGGCTTAGTTTTAGCGTGCATACGTTGTGTCTCTTAAATTTTATCATTTAGTTATCGATTCTTGTACCCTTTTTTTTGCTTGTAACTTATCCTCTCCTCTGTCAGTTTTTATTCCTCCAATTATTTATTACTTATTTATTTATTATTATTTTAATTTATTTATTTTTTTTTTTTAAATTTATTTATTTTTTATTTTCTTACTAATGCGATGGGTACGGCTAATCGTTTGCTCTTTTAACATTTTTTAATCAATTGTGTAGTGTGGCAATAAAATTTCCAAACACAAATGAAAATAAACATTTAAGCTGTTAACTTGTTTTTAAAATCAACTTATAATTCCGTATTTGTGTATGACAAAAGTGGCTATTATTTGTGTAGCTCTTCTACAAACTGAATTAAATTTTAATCTTTTGTTTTCCGTTGTGTACACTAAGGGTGTGTCAAATGAAATTTTTTATCTACTACCTACTTCGCTATTAGCTAATCAATCAAAAATTTCTATTGTTTGCTTTCATGCTAACCAGGAAGTATTATTTCTCTATTAGCTATTCATTTAAAAGCTAGTGTTTGTGACATGTTCATTAATTACTTGTTATGTTTTGACCTCAAGCGGAGCTGCTTTATGAAATCCTGCTGTGCTCATAAATTTAATTAAAAATGCCATGCCATCAATGGCATGGTATGGTTCTAAATCAAATATTAGTTTAAAATGAATTTTATTTTTTAACCCTTTAAGTGTCGTGGGGGCCTCTGTAGGGCATGGGTATTTTTCTATCCACTTCGGCATAAGTGTGTTCTAAAATAAAAATATTTTCTCTTTGTTATTAGGCCGCTAAACAACATAGTTAAGCTATTTTGGAGAGTTTTATTGAAAATAACACGTTTGTGACAATAATAATCTTGACAAGAATGATAAATTTGCCGAAATTACTTCATTGAACAATGCACTGAATAAGAAATTAATACAATTTGACTTATTTTCTCATAGTCTTTCTGTAGATGAACAGATGATCGCATATTATGGTTCCCATTTGGCTACAAATACTGGGTGTTGTCTGCTATGACAGGATATTGTTATTCCTTTATCCCATATGCTGGCGCTTCTGCTAAAAATAATATTGACTACGCCTTGGAGAAAACGTGGTACTACGGCTAACCTCTAAAATGTTATTTTGCAACAGCTACTATTCGATATAATGGGAGCAATCATGCATTGCTGGATGATATTAAATTGAAAAAATACCTCGGTGTTCATCAGATTTTTGCTTTGACAAACAACAATATTATCGCAGTTCTCTACAACGATAATTCGCTATTTACTATCGTGTTATACCTACGTATGTACGTATGTATATATTTTAAATCTATCTGAAGGTGGTGACTATGATGTCTAACTTTTTGGGTGTATAGCCGATGTGCAAAACCAAAAGATATGACCGTACACATCGCAAGAAGGCCGTCGTTGAACAACGATGCACACAATACATGCATATAATCGGCGTTTAGGTGAAGTTGGCTTATTTTATTGGCATGCGATAATTGTTGACGCCATTATTATGATAAACTCATGGTTTTGATGTGTGTAGCTTCTGTTTATCATGTAAATGTTAAACGAGGTTACACCGTTTCCATTTCCCACTCCCCACTTTTTCCTACATACCCTGCTTTCATCCTTTCCCCTCCTTCGCTCATTTAGGACGATGTACAATAAGTTAATTCTACCTCCGGGTACTGTATTTGTCTTGTTTAGTAGGTACACGTCCTCGAACTTAACCTAACCTACACCGTTTCCATTTTCGTAACAATATTAAAAGTTTACTAATTAATAGAAATAAAATAAAGAATTTCTTAAAACGCTGTGGTATAGTAAGTAGGGTGTTGGCTAATTATACGTAAGACTATGGTTCAAACCAGGGTCAGAGTTTTACAGTAAAACGAAATATGAAAGAAATTTCTTTTCAGCAGATATCTAGCAAAAACTTTCGACATAAAATCTGTCTCAAAAGTCTGTCATTCGAAGTAGACTGTAAGTCTAGTAACTCATATATAAATTTAACACACACAGAATAAATTTCGTAAGAAAATAGGTCGTAATCCTAACTAAAAAGTTGTAATGGCCAATTATGTACGTACTAGGGATGTCAAACGAGATCGATTTTTAAAATCCCGATCCCGAAATCGCGGGATAATTCGCGATGCATAAAACCCCAAAAATTAGAGGGAAAATCGCGATTTTCTCTTAATAATAAAAATATTTCGTTAACAAAATCATTTGTATTCCAGTTATGGAGGCATATCAGAATTATATACAAGACAAAATTATTAATACATATGCCAATACAATCCAAATTATTTGGATTCCAGCAAAAAGCTTAAACCATTTAACATGTGATCTGACACGAATTTGTTGTCAACATACCCTGCCGTTGAGAAACACTTCTCGCAATCAAATTGTTGGTAAAATAGTTCCAAGATAGTTGCATGCAGCGCGTAAATATTTACCTCTACCACTTCCTGTTGAAAATGAATCTATTTCTTTGGACAGTTGAGTATCTAAATCAGTTATCCTTGGAATTCGTTTTATAGGGCTTCACGTTCTTCGATGCCATCAAATAATTTTTTTATCACTGGAAGTAGGGTTTGGCCTCATCTGAATGCTATTATCGGGAAATCAAGTGAATAGATACAATCAGCGTATCCTTTGATTGTACGATAAGATAATGACGATTTTATTCAGAGATTTAGCAAGCACTTCACTTTCTTAGCTCTTGTATATACTCTTTTAAGCCATTATGGGTGAATTTTTTACAATTTTCTGTTGGCTCTGGGAAGGTCAGGAGCTTCAATTGTATGATAAGTTCCTTTCAGCCAATATGAATTCCTGTTTTTTTCTATTTTTTGGTCATATTTGCTGTCCTAATGGGGGGGGGGGGCGGGCTAAGTCCTATTTCATTTGTCTAATCGAAATACAGAAAGTGTACATAGTCTTAACCTATTTAAGACCGCTGTGTCAATTTCGTCACACCAACTTATTTACGGGTGGCTGATATATAATGCAACAAAGTAAAGCGCTATATTTTTTTAATTTTATTATTCAAAAGCAAAAAATGTTGGAAATAACATCAAATTTTAGAATCAGTTTGCCTTGAATTGGCGAACTTTGGTAGGAATTATGGCCATCACAGGCTGCACGAAAGTGGCTCTGAGGTATTTTGGCCCATTCCCAGTGAAGAGCCGTTTTGAGATGATCGGCACTTTGGTATTTTTTAGTGAGAACTTTACTCTCCAAAATGCCGCAGGCACAAAAGTCCAACGGATTGAGGCCTGGAGATTTCGCGTGATTGACGAGTGCTAAGTGCGGTGGTGCTGAGTCCTGTTGGAATGTCCATGGTTTGCGGCCGAAATGTTTGTCTGCCTTAGGCTTCAATACTGCCTTTAAGATATTTTCCTGATAATATTCGGCATTTATTTTTACCCCACGGTCGATGAATACGAGCGGGGAGCGACCATCGGCCGTTACGGCGACCCATTACCATTACCGTCGGCAGCGCTTGAGTTCTGGTGGCCAATTGCAAGTGCAAATTTTCAGGTGACATCTTTGGCAAGTAAACCTGATCATTTTGTTTGTTCACAAACTGCTCAATTTAGAATGGCTTCTAATTGGAGAAAACCAAAGCGAAGTAACTCCTTGGCTCTTTCCAGTCTAACTTTTTTTTTGTCCAGCGGTGAGCTCTTGCACTTTTTGGAACTTCAATGGCTTTAGTTCAAGCTCATTTTTCAATATGTGTTGCATCCGTTCTCGCGGTATGTTCAGCCTACAAGCAATTTTTCTATCACTGCGGCTTGGATTTGCATCAAATCTGGACTTCACTTTTCAAATCATTTCTCGTGTTGTTACCGTGTTGTTTTTTTTTCGTCCACTTCTTGGACGCGATGCAACACTGCCAGTATCACGGTAACGAGCAATGGTACGAGAAACAAAAGATTTATTCACATTTAAATACAGGATAGCCACCTGTGGCTTTCCAGCCAAATATAAAGCAATCACACTATCACGCTTGAATTTTATCAGGAATAACTTTTTCTGAATGCAATAGATTAAAATGCTTTTGTAAGCTTGTAAATAATAAAACGAACTGTCACTGGAATAAATCTGATAGCTGTCAGCCGAGCAGTTTACAAATGATAACAACCTGAAAATGATTGCAATATATATCAGCCACCCTGCAGTTGTTTGAAAAAGTAAAAGTGAATGATGACTTTTAGAGAAAATTATTTTCAGCGGAGGGGTACTTTTCACCACAAAGGGTTCCGTTTATTCGTTAGCATAAGCTAAGGATCTTCAAGAAAAAAAAAAGAAATCCTTTCAACAGGATAATGCAACTAGCCATAGATCGCATTCATAATTGGTCATTACAACTCATCTGTCAGGATTACGACCTAGCTTCTCCCACCACTTACATATGTTGTGTGCATTAATTTTATACATGTGTGGCGGGACCTCCAGTTTTAAAGTCGACTTCGAACGACAGATTTTTGAGAAACTTTTCATGGCAATTTTATTTTAGCTCAGAGTTTTTGCAAGAAACGTGCTAAGAGGATAGTCGCCGAAGAAATATTTTCATATTCACTCGTTTATAATATAAACACACACAACATAAGTGATATAAGAAGCTTGATCGTAATCCAGGCCGAAAGGTCGTAATGACCAATTATGTATGCATGTGAAATAAGGCAAAGAAATGGTAAAATTAGGTGATATACGCGCCTTAAAGAAACGAGAAGGCACGTAATTTAAACCTACAAAAATTGTCTACGTCTTTAAATCCTTAAGCTTTTCTTCAAACTAAGTAGGTACCATGAAAAAGTGGTATACAGTCAACCCTCCTATAACGCTATAAGAAACACAAAATTAGTACAAATCATATCAGTCGTACTGCGTTATATGGAGACCAAGAATTACAAAAGACAAGATAAATTATAAATTATTTTTATTGAATTCAAGAGTTCGTATAAGGATTGGTAAAAAATTAAATAAAAACGAGACTAAAAGACTGGTTTCCAACCAAATTAAGAAAGGCTTGCAAAATAATGTAATTTTTTAATATTTCTTCACACTTGGTTCATCTTCATTCATTGTTTTTTTTAAATTGAAAATTCAACTGCTATTGTTTTGCACGGTTCTGTGTTCTGAGCTTTTGCGTCCAAAATAGAACTTATTTTAAACCCTCTTACAATATCTAGTTACTATTCGTTCATAGGCTGTGCGGAAGGAACTTATGGGATAAAGTTGAACGCAAACCGCGCAATAAGAGTACCGCGTTATAGGAGGGCTGTCTTAATTTCAGCCCCTTGTTATATGGAAACCGTGTTCGGAGAGTACCGCGTTATAGGAGGCTTGACTGTAGTTACTTAATAAACTTTTCTCATTTCTAATGTACTTACATATTTTTTTTTTTTGATGGACAAAGAGAAAATTAAAAGAACGTTTACGGCACATTGACCCTTTGTACAAATAGATTCCAAAAACCAACTTAAATCGTAAAGTTTTATTATTTCCCTATAGTTGTAGTGGATTTAATGTTTTATTTGCTTGTAAACGTCTTTACTGCCTCGTTTAGGAGCTATTATACGACGTTTTTATGTGCTGTAATTCCTTTGATTTATTGGCATATTGCCAATCAGTAATTCCAGCGTTTTCTAATTTTGGGCAGCACATTGCAATATTACTTCTACTAGATTTTATTAGTTCTAGTCATGAGACAGAGAAATGAAGTGCTTTTAAAATTTTCACGCCTTAATATTTTTAATTTCACGTTTGGACGGATGGTTGTCCTTGTGTTATTACATAGCGATTGTAAATCACTCATTGACTTTTGGTTGTAAACAAAAGCCTAAGCATTAGCTTTTAATGATAATTCGGGCATAAACATAGCTGCCAGACTTGACGATTTTAAGCTCCAAAAATCTCATTTTGATTACATGACGATTTAGGCCCTTATTTTGAAGATTTTTAGCAATTAAAAATTTACGTCATTTTCTTTACTTTAGTACATTAAAGGCTTCCTTAAGCTTTGTATTTGCTTTGAAGAATAAAGTGTAAAGAATTATGTTTTCAAGTTATTTTCGAATACCTGTGATGTTTTTTTTTTGCGTTTTATGCCGTTTTATTCCCTTAACCTAATAACGCCGAATGGATAGAAAAATATCCAAAAAATTAAGTTTTTTAAAAAATTCTATCTTGACCCAACTAAATGAGAGCTCAAACTTTGCTTTAAGAATGAATAAAGCAGACATAAAACTCTTTAAAAAAATTTAGTAAGGCATGATGATCATATATATTGGATGGCAGAAGAAAGGTCAAAGATCACAAATTTTTCTAAATCAAAATTTTGTAGAAAGAACTTCTGTGGAATATGTATGGATGACATTCTCTGAAAAGCCTTTAGATGCGATGTAATATAATATATCTTCTACCCAATACAAATACTTTCACTTGAATTGGTCTACTTACCTAAGCTACAGGTGCGATTACATGACATGGGTATAAATATACCCACTTAGGCATTGGTATGAAATATTCTTAATAAAACCTTTAAACATTCTTTTCAAATAGGAACTTCAAATCAAATATTTTTCTCTATTCTCTTATATTTTTGGTAGTTCCGGCATGAAATTGTGCAAAAAAATGCCTTGGATGCGAACAGCGTCCGCGTTTTTCAATTTTATCAATCATGTGGTCAAATTTTTCACGGCGTCGCTTTTCACAATTCTTACCAACGCTTTAACAACTGTAACCCGAAAATCGAGTTGGCTCATAGGTGGCTAATCTTCACAACAACTGCACAAGCAGCGTAGTTTTCATGAGTTTCCCTTAACTGCGTCCATAGCATTAGTGAGTAATGTCCAATACCAATTTTTTTCGCGGCCTCGCCTACGATAATTGTTAATGTAACATTATATTGACTTGGATCTAAAATATTCTCTAATAGTCGTAGTACCACGTTTTCTCCAAGGCCGTAGTCAGCATAGTTTTTAGCAGAAGCTCAAACATATGGGATAAAGAAATAACAATATCCTGTCATAGAAGCCAACACCCAGTATTTGTAGCCAAATAGCGACCATAATATGAGATCATCTGTTCATCCACAGAAAGACTATGAGAAAATGTGCCAAATTGTAGGATCTTTTTATTTAGCGCATTGTTTAAAAAAGTAATTTTGGCATTTTTATCATTCTTGTCAAGATTATTATTGTCACAAACATGAATATTTTCAAGAAAACTCTCAAAAATAGCTTAATTATATTGTTTAGCCGTCATATAATAACGAGAATAAAATTTTATTTTACAATGCACTTATACCGAAGTGAGTAGACACTTAAAAAAAAATAAAAATATTCATATCAATAGAAATACTCCAAATACTGTTTGTGCCAAATTTCACCGAAATCGGGGCACGGATTCTGTGGCCAGGCATTAATGGATTAAAAGCCAAACAATTTCAACTCCTGAATAACATCGTAGTGGCCGTTGCAGACAATTTTGAAAATTCAATTATAACTTCTAATATTACCATCGCAAGAATAAAGGCAAGTGCCATTATTAAATCATTAGTAAATCGAGAGAATACTGTAGTTGTAGTAGAAGCTGACGTAGTATGTAGCAGCGCTTTGATGCTTTATTTATCTGGCAGCTATGGGCATAAAAGACATCCTGTTTCGTTTGTCGGTGAATCGATGTTAGACCTTTTAATAGTCTTGTCATTATTTCTTCTGGTACATTTTAAATTTGTGTTGAAGTGTCAAATATTTGAATGTATGGAATTATTTAGCTGTCTAGAACTTAAAATTATTAATTCTTTTATATTTCTATGTTTAAATTTAAATAAAACTCAGTATATACAGTGACGAGCAGAGGTGAGTGCATGTTCACAATACTGAGTTTCGTCATCCACAAAAAAAAAAATTAATTTTAATTCTTTATTTTATTCTTAACAACTAGCAGTAAAAAAACAAATAATTAATGAAATGAATTCAATGAGTTTGAATGAAAAAACGAAAATAACCCACATAAACTCAATTTTGCACGTTTTAAGAAAATTCAAGAAACTAACCAAATTTCAATATTTTGTCCATGACCCTTATTAGAAATAGCTTGATTTACGCGGTTTGAGATGCTTCTACCAAATGATCAATTAAAACCTTTCGGAATTCGATTCCATTTCGCATTTATATGATCCCAAAGTTTTACCATGTTTCGTACTGTTCATTTCATTAATTTTTTGTTTTTTTACTGCTATTTGTTAAGAATAAAATAAAGAATTAAAATTAATTTTTTTTGTATTTGCTTGTATGGTTTTGTTTTTGTGGATGACAAAAGTCAGTATTGTGAACACGCACTCACTTCTGCTCGTCACTGTATATAAGATATCATAGGAAACTGGGTCAGAAAATAGTTAGTTTCCCCAAAGTTTCTCCGTATCCATTCCTCTATAGACGGAATAAGTTTATAAGTCCATCCTCCGCATGTTTCCTCACTCCATCTACTTTGCCATCATCGTAGTGTTTGAGATCTGGGATCTATGCTACTAATGGAAAGATTTTCCCAAGATTTACTCCAAGATTTTCTTCGCTCAAACGCCAGCAGATCAATAGATATCTTACCGGCAATCACTAGGACCGCGGCGCCCAATACTGTGCTGTAGGCCGAGGCAACACGTAGTGCCGCTGTTCACTACACCGCTGGTCGCTTCCGTACAGCAATATCGGTTTCGTCGCCTCCATAATCAAATTTCGTTAGTTTCGACGCCTTGGTAGATGCAAGCTATATTTGGGCCCAATAATTAAGTCTACAGTCCACATCAACCAGTGACACATCAGCTACCTGCATACTTATCTCGAGTGGGATGTGAGCCATTGTCATCAGTATGACCTCAGTCTTGTTCTTTGCGATTTCTAGACCATGGTCGCCAAGCCATATCTGAGTCCTTATCATAACTTGATTCAGTTTTCTCCTGGCATCCTCAATGTCGGGCGCTGAAATGACTGACGCTATATCATCCGCGTATCCTACGTTGTATACCTATCGTCATAGCTCAGGTTCCAGAGATCAGAACCAAGAATAGATCCATGAGCTGCACCAGACGTGGTCTATGCGGCTTTCCGACCTTCGGATGTATCATATAGAAGCTTGCGATCCTTCAGAGAGCTGCGTAACATTCTCACAAGGTATATAGAAATACGAAATCTTTCCCGTAGTACCTTAATAATATCCTCCCATCGTAGGTTGTTGAAAGCATTCCTTACATGATCCGTTCAACGCATTCCACTACATCCGCTATGGCACCAAGAGTTGACCTATCTGGTCGGAAGTCATAGTGCCTTTCCGATAATCCACCAGCTCTCTCAATGGCCGCTACCACTCTGCGCTGTAGAAGTTTTTCCAATAATTTACTGGCATTATGCAGCACACAGAGAGGGCGATATGATGATGAATGTGTCGGGTCTCCTTTTATCTTGTTGATCAGGGTCAAATTCTGCAGATTCCATTGGTCAATAGCATTAAAAGCATGTAAACGCATGTTGACGTACGTCGACGCATGTTAACGCATCTACTGATACGCGGTTTCCAAAGTGTATTAAGTGAAGCTTTTAGAATTATAATGAATTCTCTTCAATTCGAGCTGATCGATCGACAGCATGAAATAAAAATTTTAATAAATAAACTCGTGAAGATCAAGTACAAAATTTACTTGCAGTCAAAGATGAAAAATATCCAAACAAAAGAATTTTTTAAAAATATAAATAATAGATATAAATAATAAATATAAATACATACAAAAGATTATAATCTTTACGTAAACATGTACCGTCAACCCTCCTATAGCACGGAACTCTCAGAACGCGGTTTCCATATAACGCGGGGCTGAAATTGTGACAGCCCTCCTATAACGCGGTACTCTTATAGCGCGGTTTGCGTTCAACTTCATTTCATAAGTTCTTTCCGCACAGCCAATGAATGAATAGTAACTAGATATTGTAAGAGGGTTTAATATAAGTTCTATTTTCGACACAAAAGCTCAGCAGATATACAGTACTGTACAAAGCAATAGCAGTTGGATTTTCAATTTAAAAAAGCAATGATTGAAGATGAACCATGTGAGGATAAATATTAAAAAGTTACATTATTTTACAAGTCTTTCTTAATTTTGTTGGAAACCAGTCTTTTAGTTTAGTTTTTATTTCATTTTTTTTTTATCAATCCTTATATGAACTCTTGAATTCAATAAAAATAATTTATAAGTTATCTTGCCTTTTATATTTCTTGGTCTCCATATAACGCGGTACGAATGATGTGATTTGTACTAATTCTGTGTTACTTATAGCGCGGTTTCCATACAACGTGGTAGACGGTTTCCATATAACGCCCTACGAATTAGTCTGGTTTGTAGCTGAAATCGGAGTTTCTTATAGAGCGGTGAGTGTGTACCGCGTTATAGAGGGGTTGCCTGTACATTATAATATTTTTCTTGATTTGTTAAAATTTTAAAACTCTTTTAACGTATTCTTTCAATTCACCTCAAACATTACCTTTGCTTCACATCAACAAGGAGGATTTAATAAATTCAACTTCAACTTGACCCCACTCAGTACACGTTTGACTATTAATTTATTGATTCAAATTATTTACCTTATTGAAGCATATTGCTTCTGGTATTGCAGCTGACGTAAACTATTTAAGCTGACCTCAAAACAGTTTGATAAATTGCTCTCTTGCGGTGTTATAATCTAAATAAAATGGAAATCATTTGTATTGTTTTATGTGCAAAACATTTCATTTAATTATTTATAGTTTTCCTTTTCCTTTTTTTATTTCTTTAGAAACATTTCAATATAATTTTCATAGATTAACGGATATGTTGTGAAGTTTTGCTTGTACTACATGTAAAAATGAATCGATGCTACACAACTTCTGTCATTGTAAACGTAGATTTACATAAAAGTATACACATTCTATGGATATTTATGGTGTGAACTTGCATACTAACATTATTGGTCGTTACAACTGTTCAGTTAGTATTCCAACCTAGTTTCTTACACCACTCATGTTGTATGCGTTAATTTTTTACATCATTGGCGGTACCTACAGTTTAAAGCCGACTCAGAACGAGAGATTTAAAAAAACAATGTTCATGTAAATTTTATTTCTGCTCAAAGTTTTTGCCGAAAAATTATTTTCATATTTAATTTTATTAACTCTTACCTGAGGCGTGAACCATAACCTCAAGTCTACTAAGCCAACACACTACCTACTACACTATGACTAAATACTGGTGAGATATCAGCAATAAGTATTCAAAACGATGAGTAAGTTCGAGTCATACTTATATTATCAGATACTTATACGCATTCATACTTATTTTGAAATCATACTCATACTACTCATACTCAAAGTTGGAGGTACTCATCGTATTCATACTTAATAATACGCTTGATGTTATTGACTTCAACTCATCTATACTTAATATTTACACGAAGCTCAAAATAAGTACGATTCGCATACGAATACTACTATACTCACAAGAAGAATGTGTGTAGGTTTTGCTTGTTGTCTTTGTCTTTCCTTTCTTCTTTGTTTGTATATGCAGCAACAACACAGGCTGTAAATTTTGATGAATGATTCGAGCCACTCGAATGACTTATAAGTATTATAAATATTTTGCTAAATTTATGAATCAGAATGAGTAGGCGTATGAATCAAACACATTGATGTCAACGATTTACTCATACTTATTGCTACTTATACTTATAAATCAATGTTGTTGCGAGTACAAATGAATAAGGGTAGTAGAATTTCAATTCTGTTGATTCATTCATTCTCAAAACTGTATGGGTGCTTATGAGTAGCGGAAAAACGATTCATTGCTAATCTCTGATACTGATGCCATAATCTTGCCTGAGCCGATCGTTGTGTCTTTGCACGCTTTGGAGTCTTATGATTAATTCACTCAGCTGTCATCTCAGATAAATGACAACTTCTTTCATGTTTTCATTGGTAGTAAGTAGGCTTTTTACAGTATTGACTTTGTGCAATTTAGCTAAACCAACTAAAGAACCGTAAGAATAGATTCAACTTACTGCAAATCACCATTACGGGATGAGTATGGTCGTCATAAGCTACTTACGGTTCAAGGTAAGATTATAAAAAAAGTCTGTGATCAAGTCTTATGCATCATCGCATTTAGGTTAGGTTTACTTATGATTAATTATGTCTAATGCACATAATAGTACATTAGAGCGACTCACCAAAAAAGTACTCGATGCACCCTCCAAGAATTAACTTTGGATTTTTTAAGATGACATTGAAAGTATATCGGCTCCAGCTTTTACCTCTCGTGAGCTGGACCATTTCGAAAAATTGTCTATTTTTGTATGTTTTCTAAATTTGACAGTCTTGAGACTGCACCTATTTCGCTTCTGATTGGGATCCACAACAATAGATTTTAATGCTGAGCTTGTGAATAAAATTTTCGTTAACGATAATGAGGCTTTCCTTATTTGTAACCTTCGTTTGTGGAATATACAGCTGAGATGTCGTCAATATCACTGAACCATTTTTTAATGCCGCTGGATAAACCGTTTCTACCAATTTAGAATACATGGCTTTATTTTACGGCTTCTATTAGAAAGTGTGTGTTCCAATAACACTAATCCTAGAGATACAAAAATGACCGATTAGAAGTTTCTTGAAAGATTAATTTAACAATTTTCTTATTTCTTTAATTAGGTTATTAGAACCCTTTAGGTTAGATTACAAATTACAGGGTGGCTGATATATAATGCAACAAAGTAAAGCTCTATATTTTTTTTAATTTTATTATTCAAAAGCAAAATATGTTGGAAATGACATAAAATTTTAGAATCACTTTAGATTTGTTCGAATTGGCCACCTTTGGTACGAATTGTGGCCTATAAACGGCCGATAAAGCCATCACAGGCTGTACGGAAGTGGTTTGCGGTATTTTTGCCCATTCCCAGAAAAGCGCTGACTTGAGATGATCTCCAAAATGCCCCAGGCGCAAAAGTCAAACGGATTGAAATCCGAAGATTTTGGTGGCAATTGTGCGGTAGAAATGAAGTGAGAAACCTCCTTTTTAAGCCATTCTTGGTTGACGCATACTAAGTGCAGTGGTGCTGAGCTCTGTTAAAATGTCCGTAGTCTGCGGCCGCAGTGTTTGCCTGCCCAAGCTGCAATACTGTCTTTAAAACATTTTCCCGATAATATTCGGTATTTTTTTTGGACCCCACGGTCAATGAATACGAGCGCAGAGCGACCATCGCCCGCTACGGCGGTGAGTTCTGGTGGCCAACCGCAGGTGGAAATTTTCAGCTGACTTCTTTGGCAAGTAAACCCGATCATTTTGTTTGTTCACAAACTGCTCAATTTAGAACAGCTTCTTATGGTAGAAAACCAAATTCGGTAACTGGCCGCTTTCGTGCAAGCGAACTCCTTGGCTCTTTCCAGTCTAACTTTTTTTATCCATCGGTAAGTTCTTGCACTTTTTGGAACTTCAATGGCTTTAATCTAAGCTTATTTTTCAATAAGTTTTGCATCCGTTCTCGCGATATGTTCAGCTCACGAGCAAGTTTTCTAACACTGCGGCGTGGATTTCGATCAAATCTGGCCTTCACTTCTAGGATCATTTCTGGTGTTGTTACCGATTTTTTTTTTCGGCGATGCAACAGTGTCCCAGCCTCACGGTAACAAGCAATGGTACGAGAAATAAAAGATATATTCGCTTTTAAAATGCTTTTGTAAGTTTGTAAATAATAAAATGAACTGTCACTGGAATAAATCTGTCAGCTGGCAGATGAGCGGTTAAGACGTAAAGCCAGGGTCTCCGGCCAGACATCAAAAATAAAAAAGGGCTTCCTCGACTTGGTCCTTCCAACGGATACAAGGTCATCCTCTTCGCCGACTTCCGCAGATCCCCGCATCAAATACCCGTTTCGCCGGAGCATCCTCCTCCATTCGAACGACATGGCCGAGCCAGCGCAGCCGCTGGATATTAATACGCTGCACAACGTCTATGTCGTTGAGGAACTCATACAGCTCACTGTTAGATCGGATGCGGAAATCATCGCCAACTTGCACAGGACCGAAGATCTTACGTAGGACTTTCCTCTTAAATACCCTCAAGGCTTCTGCATCAGTTCTTAATAGGGTCCATGCCTCTGCGCCATAAAGAAGCACGGGTAAGATGAGCGTCTTGTAGACGTATTAATTATGTCGCACGAGAGAGGTCTCTGCTGCTTAATTGCCTATTGAGACCATAGTAGCACCTGTTGGCAAGAGTAATCCTCCGCTTGATCTCCAGACTGACATCATTTTTGGTGGTAACGGCGGAGCCAAGATAAATAAATTCCTTGACTGTATCAAAAGTATAGTTATCGGCCGTAATCTGAGAATCAATACGCCGCACGTCTCTGCTTGTCGACAACATATACTTTGTTTTGCCGTCATTTACTGCCAGACCCATCTTCTTAGACTCTCGTTCAATAGCGCTAAAGGCACCAGTAACATCTCGCTTGGTACGCCCTATGATGTCGATGTCGTCAGCGTACGCAAGCAATTGGACACTTTTTTGAAAGATAGTGCCATTGCGATGCACTCCTGCCTTTCGCAGAACACTCTCCATGACGAAGTTGAAGAGGTCGCATGATAAGGGGTCGCCTTGTCTGAAACCTCGCACGGTATCAAAAGGTTCGGAGAGGTCCATTCCTACCTTGACGGAGCTGCAGGAATTGCTCAACGTCATTCTGCATAGTCTTATCAGCTTCGCAGGTATACCGAGCTCAGACATTGCGGCATAAACACGATCCCTTATGGGGCTATCGAAGGCTGCCTTATAGTCGACAAAAAGATGGTGTGTGTCGACTTGTTTTTCGTGGGCCTTTTCCAGGATTTGGCGCAGTGTGAAGATCTGGTCTATGGTGGATTTGCCAGGTCTGAGGCCGCACTGATAAGGTCCAATCAGTGTTTTGACGAGTGGCTTCATTCGTTCACACAATACGCCTGTAAAAACCTTATATGCGATAGGGAGAAGGCTAATACCCCTGTAGTTGGCGCAAATTGTGGGGTCTCCCTTTTTCAGGACAGGACAGAGGACACTGAGGTTCCAATCGTTGGGCATACTTTCTTCTAGCCATATTTTGTAGATGAGCTGGTGCATGCGCCCTACCAACTCATTACATCCGGTCCTAAACAATTCAGCGGGGAGGCCATCAGGACCTGCCGCTTTATTGTTTTTAAGACGCGTAATCGCGACTTTGACCTCTTCATAGCTAGGCGGCGGAATCTCCACGCCGTCATCATTGATCGGGTTCGGAACATCATCTCTATCATCTGGTGTCGTCATCGTCTTGTAGCAGAGTAGGGAAGTGTTTCCTCCACAACCTCAGCACCCCCTGCGGATCTGTAACCAGGTTTCCGTTCTCGTCCTTGCAGGAAGACGCTCCGGGTCTATAACCCTCGGTTAGACGCTTAACCTTCTGATAAAATTTTCTAGCGTCATTCCTATGCGTCTATGCATCTCGACTTCCTCACGCTCACGCCTTTCCTGCTCCCTTTTCTTGCGTCTGAAAAGGCGTCTCTCTTCCCTTCTCTTCTCTCTGTAGTTCTCGACAATGGCTCGCGTAGCAGCAGACTGCAACGTCTTCTTGTATGCGGCGTTTTTCGCTGCAGCTGCCTCGCGACACTCCTCATCGTACCATTGATTTCGTTGGGGTGGGCGCTCGAAACCAAGGACTGTTTCCGCAGTAGTGCGCAAGGAGTGGGAGATGTTGGCCCACAGTCCTCCAATGTCATTGAGCTTATCCGAGAGTTGAGCGGAGGACGCCCCAACTGTCCCTTGTGATCGCAGCTTCCTGACATCCAGCTTCCGCAATGTACTAGAGCGCGCCATCCTCGAGTCGCTAATGCGCAATCGAAACTTGGCTGCGACAAGGTAGTGGTCCGAGTCAATGTTCGGACCTCTAAATGTGCGCACATCTAGCACACTGGATACATGCCTTCCGTCAATCACAATATGATCGATCTGGTTGGAAGTTGAACGATCGGGGGACATCCAAGTGGCCTTGTGGATGTCGAGATGTTGAAACCTGGTGCTACATACTACCATGTTACGCGCCGCGGCGAAATCGATCAGCCTCATACCTTTGGAGGTAGTGTTCGCGTGGAGGCTGAACTGTCCGACAGTGGGGCCAAAGATACCTTCCCGCCCGACCTTTGCATTAAAATCCCCGAGGACAATTTTTGCGTCATGGGCCGGGGACTTATCATATACGTCCTCGAGTTTAGCGTAGAAGGCATCCTTAACCACATCGTCCTTATCTTCCGTCGGGGCGTGAGCACAAATCAGGCTGATGTTGTAGAATTTTGCCCTGATGCGGATTGTAGCTATTCTTTCGTTCACAGGTGTGAACCCAGAGACAAGGTGGCGGAGTCTCTTATTAACCACAAATCCGCATCCAAATTCGTGCTTATCAACATGGCAGCTGTAATACACATCGCAAGATGCTAGCCTTTTGCATCCTTGCCCTATCCATCGCATTTCCTGTATGGCAGTGATGTCAGCCCTACATTTATTGAGGGCATCCGCCAGCTGGGCGGAAGCGCCCACCCTGTGAAGGGTGCGGACGTTCTAAGTGGCTATTCTTAAATCGTTGTCCTTTGAAAGTTTGCCGTGGTCGTCAACTTTAAAGGGGATCTTTTCGAAATTCAGTATGTTGGTTTTCATTGGAGTAAAGTTTTTACGTGGTGGGTTCCAAGCCCTACGCACAACCCAAATTTAACGTCCAGGGGATTGGACTTCGCTGCACGCATTAGTTAACATCTATCGGGTGCTAGAATGCCATCCAGGAGGGGCCGCGAGGAGGCTGCGTGTCAACTTGAATACAGCAAGACAAGGATCGTCCTGGTGGTCGCCATGTTGGCCACAGTCAGAAACTTTACCTTGTTTGCATGCATCCCATCCCTCCCGTCCTGCTACTTCTGTATAAAATTAACACACACAACATAAGTGTTTTGAGAAACTGCGGGCTTCTTGGGGACGATTGCTGTAGACTGTCTAATGGTGAAGGTATAGAACTGGCCATTTTATAGTCACCATCAACTCGTTTCCTTACCGTTCGCATCTTCCCTTTTTCCACCTTTCCTAAAAAAAACCTGCACAATGCACTGCATGAGTAGCGGTCATCCCCTGAGTACTGGTTTTATAAAAAAAAAAACCTGAAGTTAGTTACAATACATATCTGCCACCCTGTAGTTACTCACATTTCAGATTTTGGAGATGTCATTTGGCTGACAATTTCAAGATTTGTTTCTCTAGGCGGCTACGTCAAAAACCGCGTTTACGCTGATGATAGCTTAATACTTGGCCATCATTAGTCCAGTTATTGTCAAGATATCTTCGGAAATGTACAAAAAATTTGTCGAAAATAAAATGGACTACAGCAATCAACACAAACGTGGTCTAATAACATTGCCAAGGCACAGGTTTAGTAATGAAGTAAAAATATCATGGAAATCAAAACGCAATGTCGGTGTTCCTTAACTTTACTTTTGAAATGGAATTAAGGCGAGTACTTTAGAAGTTTAAATGTAAATTAAAAAAAAAGTTAATTGATAACTGTTTAATAAATATTAAGCAAACTCTTTTTAGGGTCACCTACTGTTTTGCGTGAAAGAATATGCAGTCTCTGGAAACTTTTCTTTGTATTTCTTATGGTTTGTGAAAAACCTTAAAAATTTGTTAGGTTAAAATAGATGTAAGCGTTAATTATTTCTACAAATTATTATTTAGCATTTATGAAATTACTAAAATATATTGTATGTGTGTATGTATAAAATGTTAACGTACAGAAAACTGTAAATCAATTGAAAATGATAAAGAAATTTTAAAAATTTTCTTTATTTCTTGTATTTTTAACAAAAAATAACAAATGCAAATTTCCTCTCTTGCAGAAATGTTTTCATTAACTTTTTAACGAAATCATGCCTTGAAATCAATATCTTTACATAAATCTTAACCAATATATGCATGTAAGCCTTTTTGTAATGAAAATACATGTCGTTTATTGAACACTGCAAAGAAAATCCGCAAATAAAACAGCAAGAAAACCACAACAAACTGTGTGTGTAAGAAAAATGTCAACCACAAAATTTATTCTTTCCTTAGGTTGTACTATCATCTCCCTTTTATTGAGAAGATTTATAACGATGTTATGAAGAACATAAAGTTTGAACAAAGTCACTTTGGATTGAATTAAAAAAAAAAAAAACTCTCAAGTAAAAGCAATCTCAGAAACAGCGGAAATAAAAGAGATTTAAAGAAAGGAAAAACGACTGAAGTTGTTGGGGGATAGGGGGTAAATTAATTGAAATGATTTAAAAACAACGTTATTAAAACCATGTTTTAAAGAAATGTCGCCGTAGTCTATCTAGTAGGTAGTGTGTTGGCTTACAAGATGTAAAGCCCGGGTTCGTATCCCAGGACAAACTTCAAAATGAAATATGAAAAAAAAATATTTCTTAAATCGCACACAACATAAGTGGGTGTGAGAAGCTTGTTCGAAATCCTGACTGAAGGGCTGTAATGACCAATTATATAATAACGGATGTATTCTAAGAGCACTTAATTTAGACTTGTTCACCACTTAATTTGATAGGATGCAATGAGATTAATTTTTGCTTTACTGTTTGCTTCCCCAAGATTAAGAAAGCTTTTGGGACCTGTGACAAACCCATTTTCCCTTGAATAGAACAATAAATAAACTACGCTTGCAAGTTAATGAATTATATTACCAAATTGGGAAAGATGTGAAAAATGTGTCCTGCTATTCACTATGCACTAAGGATGCCAAACGGGGTCGATGTTTAAAAATCCCGACATTCGGGAATCCCGAGATATTTCGGGATAATTCGGGATCCTAAAATGCCGCAAAATCGCAGGAAAAATTCCGAGTTTCTCTTAATAATAAAAATATTTTGTTAACAAAATCATTTGTATTCCAATTATGTATATCAGAATTATATGGCATTAAAAATAAATTATAAAACAGCAAGACACTGATAGGTTTCAACGAATTTTGTTGTCAAGATATGCTTCTGTCGAAAAACACTTCTCGCAATCAATATTTGTTGGTAAAATAGTTCAAAGATAGTTGTATCCAGATTGTAAATATTCACCTCTCCCACCTCCTGATGAAAATAAATCTATTTCTTTGGACAGTTGAGTATCTAAATCAGTTACCCTATTAATTCTTTTTTAAGTAGGCTTTTCCTCATCTGAGATGTTATTATCGAGGTCAAGTGATATAGAATTTTTTTTCAGAACCTTTTGTAGAGTCAAAATATTTATGAATTGACAATCCCGAAAATTCCGCAAAAATCTCGTGATAAGTTTTTAAAAATCCCGGGATTTCGAGATTCGGGATTTCCCGATTGGCATCCCTATTAAGTACGTATCAGAAATGAAAGCCAGAATTCTGAAGTTTTTTATATCCTAGACATGACTGAAGATTTTAAATAAAACCGCTGTAATGACAATTGAAAAGAATTCTCATTACACGAAAGTTGTTCCTTTTTTTCGTAAAATTTAAAAAATTTATTGTTTTTGAAAAATAAATGTACAACAACGGTCTGGTAGGGATGATAATTATTTTTAAAAAAATGCTACTGGCAACAGGAATTCGTGTACAGTCAAACCTCTTATAACGCGGTAAGTGCGTACTGCGTTTTAAGAAACTCAGATTTCAGGTACAAGCCAGGCTAATTCGTAGCGCGTTCTATGGAAACCGTCTACCTCGTTGTATGGAAACCGCGCTATAAGAAACAGAGAATTAGTACAAATCACATCATTCATACCGTGTTATATGGAGACCAAGAAAGACAAAAGACAAGATAAGTTATAAATTATTTTTATTGAATTCCAGAGTCCATAGAAGAATTGATAAAAAAAAAAAAAATTAAATATAAACGAAACTAAAAGACTGGTTTCCAACAAAATTAAGAAAAACTTGCAAAATAATGTAATTTTTTAATATTTCTTCGCACTTGGTTCATCATCAATCATTGTTTTTTTAAATTGAAAATCCAACTGCTATTGCTGTGCAACTTTTGTGTCGAAAATAGAACTTATATTAAACCCTTTTACAATATCTAGTTACTATTCATTCATTGGCTCTGTGGAAAGAACTTATGCAATGAAGTTGAACGCAAACCGCGCTATAAGAGTACCGCGTTATAGGAGGGCTGTCGTAAGTTAAGCGCCTCGTTATATGAAAACCGAGTTTTGAGAGTATCGTGTTATAAGAGAGTTGACGATACAAGTTTACATAAAAGTTATAATCTTTTGTATGCTATTTATATTTATTATTTATATTTTTAAAAAATTCCTTTGTTGGGATATTTTTCAGCTTTGACTGGAAATAAATTTTGTACTTGAACTTAACGAGTATATTTATTAAAATTTTTATTACATGCTGTCGATCGATCAGCTGGAATAGAAGAGAATTCATTATAATTCTAAAATACACTTTGGAAAACGCGTATCGGTATATGCGTTAACATGCTTTAAATGCTATCGAGCAATGGAAGCTGCAGAAATGAACCCTTATCAAAAAGGGAAAAGGAGACTTGACACATTCATCATCATACCGCCCTCTCTGTATACTGGATAATGCCGGTAAATTATTGCAGAAACTTCTACAATGCAGAGTGGCAGCGGCCATTGAGACAGCTGGAGGATTATCGGAAAGGCACTATGGCTTCCGACCAGGTTGATCAACGCTTGGTGCCATAGCGGATGTAGTGAAATGCGTTGAAAGGTCCAGACTCAGAAATTACTATTGTAGTCCTTGCCACGCTCGCTTTCAACAGCCTACTATGGAAGGATTTTATTAAGATACTACGGCAAAGATTTCGTATTCCTATATACCTTGTGAGAATATTACGCAGCTATCTGAAGGATCGCAAGCTTCTATATGATACACCCGATAGTCTAAAAGCCGTAGAGATCCCATCTGGTGCAGCTCACTGTACTGTACTGTATTTTGGCTGAGCTTTTGCGTCCAAAATATAACTTATTTTAAACCCTGTTACATCTTACAATATCTAGTTACTATTCATTCATTGGATGTGCGGAAGGAACTTATGAAATGAAGTTGAATGCAGACCGCGCTATAAAAATACCGCGTTATAGGAGGGCAGTCCCAATTTCAGCCCCGCGTTATATGAAAACCGCGTTGTAAGAGTACTGCGTTATAGGAGGGTTGAGTGTATATACTAACTGCGGTAGAATTGATCCATAATAATGTCCAATTAGTGGTAATGTAGGGATTTTAAATAAAATCATCGTAGTCTAGAGTTGATTTGTTAAACGAACAAATAAAACCAAATATGACAAAATATTTTTTTCGACAGTTTCGTCCTATTAATATTTTAACAAACATCTCGAAAATCTGTTTTTCAGAGAGGGCTTTAAACTGTAGAAGCAGGGCTGTGATCCTAACGGGTTGTAATGACGGCTTAAGTAATAAAGTTGATTTTGAATAGATCTCGAGAGAATGTGTGATGTGAAAAATTCAAAATTAATGCAAAAGTTTAAAATTAAATTTATTGTAGTTTTACCACGATACACAAACAAGGTTTTAAATTGTTGATTAAAAAATGCCCAGGTAACGAATGAAAAAATTCATAACAAGTATTATTCATGGAAAAAATCCTGAAAAAGTTTTACAAAGTTTATAAATAAAAATGATTCGTAAAAGAAGAACAAAATAGAAAACCAAATTCTTAGAAGAAAAAAATTCTTTTTTTCGCGTTTCTCTTTTTTCTATTTTGTTTTAAGATAAAAAAAATGTTTAACGTACGTCTGCATAGTTACATAGGCAGTATAAAAAATACATAAAGAAGAAGGAAGACTAAGAAGAAAAATTATTTTGTATAAAACTATCTCAACGACTTTGTTTTTCACTGAATTTCTCTTTCTACTGGTAGTTGGACTTAAGAATAAAAATATTTTACAAAACATATTTTTATAATTAATTTAAACCTGTGAAATGGAACACATTTTTTTCACTTTTAATTTTGTATAAATTTTATACGAGTATCGGTTAATTGTATAGACAGGGTGGCTGATATACAATGCAACAAAGTAAAGTGCTATAGTTTTTAATTTTTTCTTTTTTTTTTTAATTTTATTGTTCAAAATCAAAAAATGTTGGAAATAACATCAAATTTTAGAATCAGTTTAGATTTGTTCGAATTGGCCACCTTTGGTACGAATTATGGTCTTCCAATGGTCGACAAAGCCTAATGGCTGCACGAAAGTGTCTCTACGGTATTTTGGTCCATTCCTGGCAGAGCGCCGTCTTGAGATGATCGACACTTTGATATTTTTTAGTGAGAACCTTACTTTTCAAAATACCCTAGGCGCAAAAGTTCAACGGATTGAGATCCGGAGTTAGTGTCATCTATGTCGGCGTCCCTACATGTTCTGCAGCCTTCAGTTTGCCTTCTCTCCTTCAGTTTGAGGATGCGCTCTACGTAATTTCCTACTAAGGCGGAATTCTCCCTACTCGCCATCATAACTCTGACAATGTTAGCGGCCCTGATCGTTCAAATCGTTAATGTCATTACAAAGCGATAGCTCTGCCAGCGTGCACATTCGAACACAGTGTGTTGCGCATCATCAATTGCTTCCTCTTCTTCGTAAAGACAGTAAGGGAATATTTCCTAAAATATCACTGACCCGATAGCATCTGCGTAACGTAGAAATTTACTTCTCCAAATTTCCGACCAGTCCATGGCCTTATGTCCGGGATAAGTTTCGCTGCCCACCTTTTTCTATCTTCATCCTTCCATTGTCGTTGCCATTCTAAAATGGTGTTTTCACTGAAGTGGCCGGTTATGTAATTTCCAGCCGATTTTGCCTTATAAATCTCCATCCGGTCTACTGCCAGACTGTCTTTGGTTACTTCACAACACAATCTAGGTCATACTCTATAGAGAAAATGGTCAAAAAACTCATTGCAGACTGAATTAAAATGAAATTTTAATTCTAATTCGTTCCATAGACGTTGCATCATTTAATAATTAAATCCTGTCTTGTGTTGTCTTCCTAACATAAATTTAGAATTTAATTTTTGTTACCAGTTTATTGTTTACATTGTTGTTGTGCATAATGATGCAATAACGTTAATGAGCGTGTATAAAGTGTAATACTCGTACTCGTATTCGTACTTTTGAATTTTATTAAAAACATGATGTAAACATTGTTTCGAAAAGATAATAAAAAAAACGAAAAGAGAAGAAAACAATAACAACAACAATAACAGGGAAGGGATAATAATAAAAAAAAATGTACAGAAGATAAGTATGAGCATGACATGGTTGACAAAGCGTAAAAATTTTAATGTTGAGTGTGATTATTGTTTGCTTACACAAACACATAAAATATTTACAAACATTTGCACTTTCATATGTACATGCATTCATACATACATACATACTTACTTGATTCCGTACATAATATTTGAATTTATGTAGACGTAGGCAAACATTACAGGTGCTTTTCAAAAATTAAGGCTTTAAAGCTTTAAAAAATTTCAAATATAAAGATTTAAAATTGCTTTAGAATTGTTTAAAGTAAAAATTTATATAATTTTTATAGTAATTTTGTTCTAAAGATAACAGCTTAATTAATATTTTTAAAGAGCTTTAATTAAAACTTTAATATCCAGTTTTCAGCATGGTTTTGGAAGAGCAGGTCGACTATTTCTAATCCTCTTGAATTTACTACACATGTTTTCAGAAGTTTTCTTGTCGGAACGCGGACTAATGTATTTTCTATTGATTTCAGTAAAGCTTTTGATAGAATTTTGCTTCTTAAACTTTCATTAATCGACATTTCTTATATTATTCATCGGTGGCTAGACTCCTGCCGCTCCCTTAGGACTCAGAGGACATTGTTTAGGAATGTATTGTCTAAGACTGTATATGTTACTGCTGGTGTTCCGCAGGGTAGCCATTTGGATCTTTTACTGTTTTTATTGTTTCTGAATGATCTTCCTTGTGCTGTTTCTGATGTATGCTGACGACGTTAAATTATTTTATACTTTTGATGATGATTATGGCCAGGCTGTTCTTCAGCGAAATATTGATTTGTTTGTAACTTGGTGCAGAATTAAGTTAAAGGATACTAACTTGAGAAAATATAAATGCATGGTTTTTCTCTTTAGCGGGGGTATAATATCGTCCGCTTATGTAATTAATTCTTGCCCTTTGGAAACTGTGACTTCATTTTTTGATTTGAGGGTGTTATTAGATATGAAATTGTCTTCTATTGATCATATTAGTATGATGATTGATGCAAGGTTCGGGCTGTTCTTGGTTTTGTGAAAAAAATATACAACGATATAACTGTACATTTCACTTGTTAGACCTATTTTGGGGTATGCGTCTGTTATTTGGACTCCATGCTATCGTTGTCATAGTGATTCAATAGAGTCTGTGCAGAAGCAGTTTTTATTATTTTGTTTACATGGCTTACGATGGGACTGTGCCAATGGACTTCCGTCATATGAGGCTAGATTAGGTTTGATAAAACTTCCAACTTTGGAACGTAGAACGGCTGTTTTAGGGTTTTTTTTTTGTTTTTAATTTGGTGAAAGGTGATATCGATTCTGAGTTTTTGCTTTGTAACCTGAATTTCAATATTCCAGAAAGATTTTCACGGCACTATCGTCCTCTTTCTTTAGATTTCTATATTTCTATATTAAATGCAACTTAACAACAATATCGAGTAATGTAAATTAGCAGTTTAAACTTCATTTTCGTGGAATGAAGTGCTAAATTTTCTAAAACTTAAAGTTGATATATGGATGAACATTTATATTCCTTTACCTTTCATGTCAGATGAAGAACACTATATTTTGGTAGGGAAACTCGACAGCCTTTAGGGGTGGTAGTTCACTCATAAACGCCGAATGGGTAGAAAAAAGGTTTTTTTAAAAAATGCTATCTTGACCCAACTAAACGAGAGCCCAAACGATTCTTTAAGAGCGAATACAGAACACATAGAACGGTTTAAAAAAAATTAGTAAGGCTTGATATTTACATATTTTGGATGACAGAAAAAAGGTGAAAGATGACGAATTTTTCAAAATCAAAAATTTGTAGAAAGAACTTCTGTGGAATATGTATGGATTTAGATACCATATAACAAAAAATATATCTTCTACCCGATAAAAATACTTTCACTTGAATTGGTTTACTTACCTAAGCTACAGGTGCAATTATATGACATGGGTAAAGAAATACCCACTTAGGCATTGGTATGAAATATTTTGCATACATACATACATAATTGTTTATTACAACACTTTAGTCAGGATTATTAACCTAGTTTCTTACACCACTTGTTGTGTGTTATTCATTACTAGCGGTACCTACAGTTTAAAGTCGACTCCGAACGACAAATTTTTTGAGAAACTTTTCATGGCAGGTTTATTTACTCTCAGAGTTTTTGCCAGAAATCTGCTGAGAGGAAAATCGCCGAAGAAATACTTTTTGCATTTTGTATTGATGTCTGACCTGGGACTCGAATCCTGGCTTTAAGTCTAATAAGTCAACACACTACCTACTAGACTACGGCAATTTCCATATTTTTCATAAAAGTTTTAAAAATAATTTCAAATAGAAATTTCAAATCAATTATTTTTATTTATTTTTGTATATTTTTGGTAGCTCCGGCATGGTAGCTCCGGCACGCAAGTATATGGGATAAAGGAATAACTAATATCCTGTCATAGAAGCCAACACCCAGCCATAATACCATAATATGGGATCATCTGTTCAGTAGAAGGATTATGGGAAAATATGCCATTTTTTATTCAGTGCATTGTTTAATGGAGTAATTTTGGCAGATTTATCATTCCTGTCAAGATTATTATTATCACGAACGTGTTATTTTCAATAAGACTCTCAAAAATAGCTTAACTATGTTGTCTAGCCGTCATATAATAAAGAGAAAAAATTTTTATTTTAGAACATACTTATGCCGAAGTGAGTAGAAAAATACCCATGCCCTACAAAGGCCCTCACGACACTTAAATAAAAATAAAAATATTCATATCAATAGAAATACTCCAAATACTGTTTATGCCAAATTTTACCAAAATCGGACCACGGATTTTGGGGTCAGGTCTTAATGGGTTAAACAGAATTGCGGCTAAAACATAAAGAGAAAATAAAATTGCCATGAAATCGACTTTAAACTGTAGATCCCGCAACTTATGTATAATAGTGTAAATGGTGGGAGAAGCTAGGTTACTATTCTATGAGAAGGATTGTAATGACCTATTATGTATGCATGTATCGTATTCTAATGAGTAGTGTATTGACTTAGAAACTCTTATTCTCACTTTTCACCAAGAGCTCTGCAATTAAAAAGATCTCATAAACTGTAGGTGTGAGAAACTAGCACATATTCTTATCGATATACTCGTAAAGGAATTGTCAAGGTCAAGTATTTTCGTATTATCTACTTGCGTAAAACTTGTGCCAACGTTAAACAGAGAATCAGAAAAATTTATTGGATATCTTTGGATTATTTTAATTATTATTACAATTATCTTATATTTTTATACAATAACTCTGAAAACCTAATTCATAATTATAAAAACAAAATGTTCCATGATTGTCCATTAAAGCCAAATCTCATGTGATTTGCAAAATTAACTTTTCATCACAGCTTTACCATCACAATTTTTCATCCAAAATGATATGAAAAAATTCTGAACTTTCATGTGCCCTCCTCACTCAGCATATACTGAAAGCAATTTCTTTGTTTTGCAACAAAATTTTTCTTTTTAATGAATTTCTTAAACAAATAATCTCATCAAGAGCACTATTTTAGGCACACCTTACCTCTGCAACATTTCATTTCGATATACAGATCAGATATGACATGGAATATAAGGTTTGACGTATAACTGCAGACTACTTTTGAACTTTAAAAATGCTCCAGTAAAAGTAAGAGTTGTCAGTCGGGCTTGATGATGAATTTGAAAACTGAATTATGCAGTCAACATGTGTCAAATGTAAATAATGTATGAATGTAAATGACTTTTGTAAAAATAAATGTTTTCGTATTTATTTTCAAAATTAAAACATAATGTATGTTTGCTTTTTTTTAATGACACATGAATTTGTTATTCTTGTTCTAAAACAATATTTAACTTAATAATGTTAATGAACTAAATAATACGACATAAACTGAATGATAAGAAAAAAACAATTCAAAATAATTGAGCACAATTTTTCATTAAAGTAAAGAGTATAAAATGCTGTCAATTACGGCAGTAGAAAACCCCCCCAATCATCAGAGTTTAAACATACAATTTTATTAACACAGTAAAGAAACCCCTTTTTTGTTTCTTTCTTTTTTCTGTTACATTGAGGATTACATTTTATTATGTCAGTAAGTATATCAGTTATTTCATTATGTCAGTATTAACGCATACAGTAGAGCCTGTATTTGTTTAATGTCTTTCTTTAATTCCTTTCACGTGCAGGGTGACCGATATATAATGCAACAAAATAAAGCGCCATATTTTTTATTTTTTTTTTTTTAATTTTATTATTCAAAGCAAAAAATGTTGGAAATAACATAAAATTTTAAAATCACTTTAAATTTGTTCAAATTGGCCACCTTTGGTACAAATTATGACCTTCAAACGCCCGACAAAGCAATCGCAGGCTACACGAAACTGGCTCTGAGGTATTTTGGCCCATTATCGGCGAACCGCCAACGGATTGAGATCCGGAGATTTTGGTGCGCATTGTGCGGCAGAAATGAAGCGAGGAACCTCCTTTTAAAGCCATTCTTGGTTGACGCATGCTGAGTGCGGTGGTGCTGAGTCCTGTTGGAATGTCAATGGTCTGCGGACCGAAATGTTTGTCTGCTCAGCAGAGACCTGCGCCGAGCAAAAAGGTTCGGCGGCGGCTTTAAGTCGGCTGTCAGCCGAAATATGGTAAAGTTTCGGCAGCGCTTTTATTTATTTAAATAATATGCATACAACATTTCCAACATTTATTTAAAGAACAAAGAAGACATGTAAATCCATGTATGAAACACTAGCCTCACATAATTGGTCATTACAACTTTTCAGTCAGCATTACGACCTAGCTTCTCACACCACTTGTGTGTGTGCGTTAATTTTATATATGAGTGTTGGGGCCTACAGTTTTAAAATTGACTCCAAATGATAGATTTTTGAGAATCTTTACATGGCAATTTAATTTACTCTCAAAGGTTTTGTCAAAAATTGCAGTAAATTTACCAAATAATCATTGTTAGCAAATCGATTATTCAAAATTAGCGACTAAAGAAAAAATTAGAACAAAAAGTAAAATTACATACGAAGCTAATTACACACATGCTACACGCAGAATCAAAATTTACACACAATATGTGTAATTACACACAAGGTGGCAACACTGGTCTGCTGTGATGCCTGGTTGCTCCACTATGTTAAAGGCCTTAAATCTCTGCAGCACATTTGAACAAGCAGCCGTGCGTTAGCAAATTTTTCGGAATCTGCATTTTTAGAACTTCCTGACAATAAGAATTTTATTTTGGTATTCGAATTTTAAAATTTTTTTGATTTTACGTCACTACCATGAGCACGTAAATGGTTACAGAGGTTTGATGTCGAAACCTGAAATTATTTCGCATTTTATAACACTTACAAAACAATTAGCAGAAAAAAATATTCAAAATAAAATTTTCCAAAAAAATTTGGCTAAAAGCTAATTGAAATTGGAGTTTCAATTATTGTTTTGGGAATTCAATACCATTAAAAATAGCAAGGTCGTCATCGGAATCAGATGAATTTAACTTATTTAAATTATTGAAATTTGTAGTTCTTTGGTTCTCCATATTAATTTTTTGTCTTTTAAAACATTTAACGTAAAGTTAAAAGTGTTACCACATTCACCAAAAACAAGAAAGGGTGTTCAAAATTTCCATATCAAAAAATTTAAAATTTTTCTATTAATATATCACAAAATGAACAAAAACAACTTCAATAATGTATTTAAGTCAAGTAAAACAAAAATATAAATATCATATTTTATATACATATAATTAAAATTTACTGTATACAATTTTAAAAATATATTTTCATATATTTAATTTTCTTACATACATAAAACGGCGGCTGAATTCAAGCCGAATCAAGCCGAATAAATTTTCGGCGGCGGCGGCTTTTAAATTTTGTCGGCGGCTCGACTTAGCCGGCTGTCAGCCGATCGGCGCAGGTCTCTGCTGCTCAGGGGTTCAATACTGTCATTAAGACATTTCCGCCATAATATTTTGCATATATTTTGACCCCACGGTCGGTGAATACGAGCGGGGAGTAATCATCGTTCGTTACGGCGGCCCACACCATTATCATCGACGGCGCTTGAGTTCTGGTGGCCAATCGCAGGTGGAAATTTTCAGCTGACATCTTTGGCAAGTAACGCGACCATTTTGTTTGTTAATAAACTGGTCAATTTGGAATGGCTTCTAATCGGAGAAAACCAAATTCGGTAACTGGCCACTTTTGTGCAAGTGAAGTAACTCCCTGACTCTTTCCAGTCTGATTTGTTTTTCCATGGGTGAGCTTTTACACTTTTTGGAAAATCAATGGCTTTAGTCCAAGCTTATTTTTCAACATGTGTTGTTCTCGCGATATGTTCAGCTCACAAGCAATTTTTCTACCACTTTAACGTGGATTTCGATCAAATCTGGCATTCACTTTTCGGATCATTTCTGGTGTTGTTACCGTTTTTTTTTTTTTGTACACTTTTTGGACGTGACGCAACACCTCCAGTATCACGATAACAAGCAATGGTACGAGAAACAAATATTTATTCACATTAAAATGCTAGAGGGCTCTAACGATAGCCACCTGTGGTTTTCCAACCAAATATAAAGCAATTACACTATCATGCTTGAATTACATCACGAATAACTTTTTTTCTGAATCCAATAGATTAAAATGCTTTAGTAAGCTTGTAAATAATAAAATCAACTGTCACTAGACGACAGACGAGCGATTTACAAATGATAACAACCTGAAATTGGTTGCAATACATATCAGCCACCCTATATGTGTCAAATATATCGATAATTTTTATTCCTTTGAAACATCTATTGAAGCAATTATGTGTAGAATAGAATATCGTTCCATTATTTGAAGTAAAACTCTACCAACCTCATGGGTTATGTTTTATTTAAAAATCATCTTTGTTTGCGAAGAGAGCGAAGAGGCCATTTTTCTGCTAGCTGTTCATGTATTTCATTAACAAGTATCTATGAATACCTAAAAGACATATAACGAGTTTTGTTGCATAAATTGTTGAATCCTTTATTACGTCGAACATTAGAATTTAAAAGTTGATCAAACACTTCATCATCAACTACACCAATTCCCTTGATAGTGGACTATGCAATTTTTCCCACACATGTATATCCAACTGGATCATAAAACAGCCAGTCATTGTCATCTCTTTTAACACCATTCTCTACTACTATAGATAATAATATGAAGTCTAATGTAATTAATGTGCTGTTTTTGTAAGACAAGCGGTTTTCACAGGTTGTTGTTTTTTTTTCATAATAACAGACGTTCGTTTGAAACAGCTTGTCCTTAAGAAGTAGCACATGCGATTTTCTTTATACTCATCATTACTTTTATCGCTATCTTGATCAGTACCGAATGCATCTAGTGTGGGAATTGTATAAATTGGAACGCCATTGAGCTCATTATCGTTTAGTCCTAATAAGCCTTGCCTAATTGAGGAAAAGTTTCAATTATAAAATTGCTTAAAAATAAACGACGACTTTCAACAATATTTCTGTAAATCTTTCAAATCTGTTCGAATCTTGGTGCAGTGTGTGATAAACAAAAACAGATCGCACTTCCTGGAATCATTACGTGAATTTTATGGTAAACAGGTAATATTTTTTAAAATATTTAAACTAAAGTAAACTAAATTTCCAATTTTGGGGAAAACAATTTCAATCTATGAATAAAATAAATTGAAATAAATTCGAATAAAAACGAATTTCATCATGAAACGACATGTGCATTATGCAGACGATCGCCCCAATTATTTAGTTTGTTTTTGGTTAGAAATTTATGCACATGTTAAGTGATTGTGGTTCCTTACAAAAAAAAAAATTAATCCACATACAGGTGAATAAGCGAACGTTTTGAATAGCAAATATTTTCCAGCATTATTCATTTAAACATTTACAACGTGGCAGAATTTTTAAGTTTTTAAACGAAATTTGATAAAAATTTTTAAATCGGTGATATAGTAAAAATATTTTTATTCTTACATTGTTATGTTCAAGATATCTGAGCCAGTGGTTATACCATTGGTTTTCTTCCAATAAGCCAACACACTACCTACTAGATTACGGCGACTTCACAAGATATTATGAAAGTCTTATGGATGCCATTATGTGTGGAATGTAAAATCGTTCAAATGTACTGCATGGCTAAACTGAGTGTGGATGGCATCTGAAATAAAAATGTTTCCATTACTCTAGTTTGTAAACTAGGCCGAATTTGAACGAAGAAAAGGGTATTCTCGTCCTTGAGAACCCCTGTGTTTTATAGTTTGTTCGTATACAGCTGCTGTTGATTTAAGCAAAATTCCAAAATTAATCGCAATGGTTTAGAGGTCAGTTCACATAATTACCGCATGAGACTACAAGACTGCTCAAATTCGTGCTCAAAGGAGTATTATCTGATGACATTACCAGAATAAAATCCACACTAAACTATGACTTCTGACCCATATGTTGGTCAGTTTGATTGGTACCATTGCAATGACAATTTTGTTTGATCACGTACTCATTCATTTGAAGACCATTCTATGCTACTCATTCATTTATAGGACCCATAGCTGAAGGCGTGAAGTGCACTGTAACAAAATTTACATTTTAATACAAATATTTTCACTTGTTGTTGAAGACTATATGCGAGCATTGTCGTTTAACAAAGTGTACTCTTGCCAGAAATCTGGTGAGAGGAAGTTGCCGAAGAAATATTTTTATACTTTCGTTGTGATGTCTGACCTGGGATTTGAACTCGGTCCTTACGTCTAATAAGCCAATACACTATTTACTAAACTATGGCAAATTCTGAGCAATTATATTATAAATACAACAATTATATTCTTAATACAAATGTATAACAATTTAGGAATTTTTATGACAATTTATATACAATGTGATCATGTGCACTTTGCAAATATGCTTATTTGAATTCTTTACATGTGTTGGCAAAAGAAACGCTTCTGTCGTTTATTTGGTAAATTTCTGGACAATAGCGTTTATTTGTATTATATTGCTTAGAACAAAGCAGGGCACTTGTGAGATCATTGAATATTTTGGACAAGATTTCTTGCTTTTCTGCAAGTTCTACTAAATAAAGTCCGTTTTTATTGAAATTCCAGGCAGGATTCATATTAGTCCATATTATATGCTAATACATCTATGCCTCTCTTATTTGAAAATATCGCAAAAGGCCATCGCTTAATCATACTCTTACATGTGCAGTTAGCAACTAGTTGGTCAAGCGCATCAACTCCAGCTTTCGTTTGGTTATAAAGCTGCATTATTTGAGGTTTTCTTTCATCATCTCTTACATCGGTCGAATGATGAAGAGAACTTAAGACGAGAACGAATTTATTCTTTTTTTTTTGAATCAGAGTGTAATACAGGCTTTTTTTCAAAAAATTTTAATTTTATTGTTTTATTTTGAAATCATAGTTTTTGTGCCTGTGATGGATAAATTAAAGTTTCACGATCAGATCTTATAACTAAAGGGAAAAATTTTGCGTTTGCAAATGAAAATGGGGTCAAATTGACCCAAGGAGTGCAGAAGGGTTAAGAGATGTACCTTTAATATTTTGTCCGTTATCAATTGTCAAAGTTTAGAAGTCGCTGTTGGAAGATGCGAAATAAAACCAATAAAATACGTGTAGAACTTTTACCGTACAATTATAAATTAACCCACGAGTCTATGCACTTTCATATGTACATCCATGTGAACATATGTCCGCCTGTATGGTTAGTTATGAGTGAAAATTTATTCACTAAAATACAATATTTTGTTGTGAATATAATATATTTGCTCGTATGCCGAGCTTAATTTAGCCATGTAATGTGCAAATAAAATTCCAACGAAGTATTTTCTTTTTATGCCGTATTCCATTGCAGATTTTAAAGTGGCAGGATTTCAAACTGCATCAATAGTCACGAGTACACTGAGTAGTCCAGTGTGTGAACTGTAAACAATGTAAAAAGTTGGAATATAAAGAAAAATCCATAGTTTGTTGAATCTTACAATCTATGTTCGTTTAAGTACAAGAACAGAGCATATGTTAATACAGCACAAATATTCAAATGGTGTTTAACTGGGACTACTTCAATATTCATCTGGATCTAGCCCATGTGAAATACTTCAGCAATAAATAACTTAACAATGAATACAATGAAAAAATCTTATTTCTTGTAAGTTGATTCGTATCATGCGACCTCTTCGTGGTCTTCTTAGAGATCGTTTAGCTGAAGGCAGGTGCATGCAAAGGTACTATTTTCTACAGAAGTGTTCAGAGGTTTGCATACGTTACAGAAATTGGAAATTGGTTGAAGAATTGCAGCGTTTAGTGCTATTTAATGGATGTTAATCAAGAAGGATTTGGCAAATGGAGTTTATCGTCGTCGAAAATCCAAAAGTTAGCTTTTCGAATTTTACAGTAGAAGCAAAAAACTATAAAATAACAAGTACTTCATATGTACAAACATTTTGAATTATTGATACAAAAACGTTAGTTTTGGTCGCAAAAATCTAAACACTGGTAAAGATATGTTAGGTAACAGCAAGAATTATAATCAATAAAAACTCGATTTTGAATTTTTTGATTTTTGACGACGATATGTTGTCGACATGTAGGAACAATCAATAACTTTACATGTTCGTTGTTGTCAGTGAATTGTTTTTTGTTTGCTCGATCGATGTTTTCCCAATCGAGGAGTCAAGGGTAGGTCTTCTCCTGCCAACGGGTGTAGGCAATTGAGCAGCAAAGACCTCTCACGTACAACTAAACCTATACTCTTCTTCCTTTTTTGAACCCAAGGCTTGGACTGTAAAAGCTCTTCGACGTTATGTATATTGTGCGGTGTAAGACATGGATGACAACTCTCGGATCGTCCATTGGTATAACAAAAACAGCCCGAAATCCGATAAACAGATTATCAAGGGCTAAATAAATAAGTAAATAAGACATATTGATTTTTAGGCCGACCATAAGAATTGATTCCAGCAGATCTTAGAAAGTGTTCTCATGTGAATGTTTCCATAGAGAAAAGGTGTACCAACTATAGTAAAACTATGGAAAAAAGATGAGATTATATTAGAAACATGTGTCTTCAGAAGGAGATATTTTATGTGAAAAACAAAAACAACTTGACTTTTCGACTTTTAGCATTAACTGATGAAAAACCTCATGCACAAAACCTCATGCACATTCACAAACGGTCCTGTTTTTGGAATTCAAGCAGACACAAGCACTCATGTTGTTGATATGTCTGGCGTATGGAAATAAAATTTAAGATTTTTTTATGTTGTGGTTTATAGATGCACATAAAAGTATTTAAATGGGAAATAGTTCAAAAAAATTTTAAATATAAAAGTTGTGAAGACGGTCAGACTAACGGTGATATTGTAGAAAAGTTTGAATAAAAAAGAAAAAAAAATGTTACACCAAAAAACATGCTGCGATCTTAAAGAATAATTACAACAAAGCAGCAATAAATTACTAGACTAAGAGAAACCAAAAATCAAATTACCAAAAAAAGACTACATAGAAAATAGACGAAGGCTAAAACAGAAATAGTTTACTTAAAAAAACTCAGTTGTCAGAATCTAGAAGTTGCGTGATCTAAATTATTTGCATCGAAGCTTTCTCAAGATATTGTCTTATTTATATGTACACATTTATTATTATTTTCTGCTTGTCCCAAGAAGCTTCAAGGATTGATTACATACAAACATAATTGGTCATTACAATCCTTCAATCAGGATTTCTTCCTAGCTTCTCACACCACTAATATAGTGTTCGTTAATTTTATACATACGTGGCGGGATCTACAGTTGAAATTCGACTCCGAACGACAGATTTTCGAGAAGCTCTTCATAGAAATTTTATTTACTCTCAAAGTTTTTGCCAGGAATCAGCTGAGAAGCAGTCACCGAACAAATATTTATTAAAATTTTTGTTGTTATGCCTGACCAGGGTGTTTGAATTCGGACCTTCAGTCTAATAAGCGAACACACTACTTACTAGACTACTGGAATATACTAAATACCAATTAAATATATTTAAAAGCAAAACGTTGGGAATTTTCCTTTTAATTAAACGAAAAGATATTAAATGCCAAATTTTGTTTTTTTATTTTTATTTTATTATGTTTTTTATTATACAAATTAGTCGAATACACTTTCCAGACTCTCTACAAGCACATGCTTGCTTTTAAATATTATTTTCGAGTGTTCTTTAAAAAAAATGCTTAATTTGAAATAAATTGTATGTAACAAGTAACGAATTTTAAAACTTTTATTTAAGCAAAAACAGGGTGTCGTTCAGAAAACCTTACATTCAAATATTCTGGAGGAATTTTCATACAAATTCAATTGTAATAAACAATGATGTACAGATGAGGATATGAAGATTAAATTCCTAAGAAATGTGTGGATATAACTACTCTGCCATAATCGTAAAAAAGGTATTATTGGGGAACAATATGAAAGTTGATACTCGCCTTAACATCATGCACAAAACCCTGGGATTCATAATATAAGGAAGACTTTGTAGACAATAAAAACATCGCTGAGATGACTAATTAAGTTTCCTTTTAAATAAATCGGACCAATACTATATTTATTATTAGGTAGGTAGTAGGGATGCCAAACGAGATCGATTTTTAAAAATCCCGGGATTCTGGATTTTGTAAAAATTCATCATGCATTAGTTTTAAGAAAATTATTTGGATTCCAAAAAAAAAGATTAAAGCATTTACCGTGTGATCTGATAGGCTTGAATGAATTTTGCTGTCAACATACGCTGCCGTTGAAAAACACTTCCCGCAATCAACATTTGTTGGTAAAATAATTCCAAGATAGTTGTATGTAGCTTGTAAATAAATATTCACCTCTACCACCTCCTGATGGAAATAAATCTATTTCCTTGGACAGTTGAGTATCTAAATCAGTTACCCAATTAATTTGTTTTATAGGGCTTTTACATTCTTCGATGCCATCAAATAATATTTTATCACTGGAAGTAGGGTTTTCCTCATCTAAGATGCCATTATCGAAGTCAAGTGATATAGATTTTTGTTTGAGAACCTTTTGTTGGGTCAAAATACATATGAATTCACAATCCCGAAGTTTTTAAAAATACTGGGATTCGGGATTTTATGAATTCCGAAAATCCCGGGATTACGGGATTCGGGATTTCCCGATTGGCATCCCTAAGTAGGTAGGTAGTGGTGGTTGTTCATCCAAGGCACACTTATGCCTCATAGGGCCCATTGACATATCTTAGTTTTCCAACAACTCTGAGCTTCTGATAATGCGACCCAGGATGACAATGCCAATGCGTGACGGTTTCGTCATATTACAATGACTCATAATAACCCAGATAACCACATAGAGTGTGTTTCTTTGGTGTTTATGCATAATAGTCATACGACGTTAAGTCTCAGAAGTCTAGTAAATTCTGTATTGGCTTATTAGACGTGAGGCCACGATTCAAACCACCGATTAGACATTTCCAACAAAATAAAATGGCAATTTCCTCTCAGCAGAGAGGAAGTAAATAAAATTTCCACGATAAGTTCTCAAAAATCTGTCGTTCGTAGTCGACTCTAAAGCGTCCGTCCTGCCACTAATATATACAATTAACAATCAATTATGTATGTATGTTGTCGTGGTACCTTCAGCCAGATATGGTCAGATTTGCTGTACCGTACTACCCACGTCCGAAGCTACACTCCCAATTGTTGACAGAATCGACGATCACTTTGCCAATTATTAGCTTGCTGGTTAAGAAAGGGATTACCAATGTTGGGAATTCATCGGTGAGTTCAATTTTTGAGCCATGCCCGGTCAGTTGCTCTTCTCTGCACTTGTTCCTGGTAACGTTGAAAATTCCTAAAGATAGGTACAGTTTTATATTATTATCTTCCAATTTTTATTATGCACCCTGTTTAAGTCTCTTTTAAAGCGACAACAAGTAAAAAATACTTTTTAAAATGTTGTCAGCATACATAAGGAGTGCGCATAAAAAAATGGGCCTACTTTTAAGCTTATAACTTTTATGATAATTGAAAAAAATTAATACCGTTACATTGTTTTGGTTAGTCATCTGTTTCAAAATCCACGTGCTAAATTTCATTGTAATAGCAAAATTAGTTTTTGAAAATGGCCACCCTACAACGATATCGTAAAAAAATAATTGAACAAAAAACGATTGCTAGGCTAGCAGGTGCTAACTAAAAAACAGTTTCTAAGGTAAGAATAAAACAAAATAAGGAGTCTTTGGCTATTGAGATAAAGCGTGGAAGTGGAAAAAAAGGATTTGTCGACCAAAACGAAGGAAGTAAAATAACACGTATTTTTCTAAAACACCCTAAAATGTCTGGGAGAAAAGTGGCTCAAAATTTGGATGCTCTGAGACCTTTGTTGAAAAAAAACGAAAAAATCCGCCACTTAGTTTTATTAAAGTGTAAGTCTAGTTTTTTTTGTGCGCACTCCTTACATTCATGAGCAAGCAATCCACATGTAGTCTAAAAAAAGGAAGACATTACTTTAATTTAATTTGTCAACAAAAAGCATAGAACGGAAGCAAGGTAATAAACAGAAAATATTGTAAAATAAAATTGCTGTAAATGGAAAGGGAATCGAAAAGACATTGAAGATAAAAAACAATTGCTTTCACATTTTCCCTATCACCCCGAACATATAGAAATGTCAACATGCAAATAAACAAAGGAAACAGCAGTATCATCTACAGTAAACGAATATTTCGTTGTCTTTAGGGGAAAGTGATACTTCTTACAGATACGGCCGTTTAAGGGTATGAATGTACATGTATTTAGGTATCTCATCAAGAAGCTTTACACTTCAGATGACAGTTTATTTACAATGTGAGCATGGTGGCATGGAAATGATTTTAAGAATGTAACTGTTTTCCTTAGGGAGAGTTACATGAACTTTGAAAAATTTCTGTAAATGATTGCTTGAATAGGTGTTGGGATGTTGAATGTTTAGAAGTCATATTGTTATTTGCCATGACATTATTGTGGTTTAGTTTGGTTTAAAAAATAATTACAGTCAACCCTCCCATAATGCGGTATTCTCAGAACGAGGTATTAATATAACGCGGAGCGAATTGCGACAACCCTCCTATAACGCGGAATGGTTTGAGTGGTTAAAACCGAGTTTCTTATAGGTTGGTTTCCATACAACGCGATTTCTATACAACGCTATATGCACTTACCTCTCTATAGGAGTATTGACTGTATACATATGTATGTACAACCATATGAAGATATCAATAGAAAATCCATAAAATTTATGAATTGGTTGACTTTATTCTCTAAAAAATTTTCGGTTTTAAAGTTGTTTTATTGCTCTAATACCACCATTGTACAGAAGCCATTGTCTGACAGGATTAGGTATCTATATATAGAAAATAGCGAAATTTAAAATTTGCTTTCAACTTGCGTTTCAAGCGATGGAATATGTTATCAGAAATTAAATTTTGGCAAACTGAAGGCAAAGGAATTTAATTGTCTTCACTGAGAGTCCAACGATAATTAGAGCAATAGAAGACAGGGAAATTAAATAAAAGTAAAAACCGATAAGTTAAACATATTGGCAACATTTGCTTTCTACCAAAATATCGACCCAAAGCACATATCACACGTTGGTCATAACAACTTTTTAGTCAGGATTACGACCTAGTTTCGTTTTTTTATAGCCGACAGTTTAAAGCCGACTCCGAACAGCAGATTTTTAGAAACTTTTTGAGAGAAAGTCGTCGAAGAAATATTTTGTCATATTTCGTTTGGTTGTTAATGCCTGACCTGGAGTTTGAACCGAGGCCTCACGTCTAATAACATTGTTAAAGTCTTTTTAATTATAAACAAATTTGTATCAAAGCTTTTTTCACTTCAGTGGAAATATCGGCCTTTGAACAGTGAATCATACCTATTGTCCAATTATATGTTTGAGCGACTGTATATTCCTGGGACTTGGGTCTTAGTACACTTTCTAACCCTTCTGCACTCTTTGGGTTAATTTGGCCCAATTTTGATTTTCAAACGGAAAATTTGTCGGTTTAATTATAAGATATGATCGTGAAACTTTAATTTATCCATCACAGGCACAAAAACTATGCTTTTAAATGAAAACAATAAAATTTAAATTTTTTCTCCTCCTTCCAAAATACGAATTACACACACTTAATATTCTTTGGGTCAATATTACCCAACATGCGATATTACAAGTTTACCATTCAGAATCAACGATGAATAATTTTTCCAGTCAAATATTAGTGTTTACAGTTTGATAGCTTTGAAGATAGAGAAGAAAGAAGACTTCGTGACAAACTAGCACCATAAGAAGCATTTAGAGTAATCAGCTCAGTTCAGTTTTTTACAATCCTCATGAAAAGGTTACTGTATAATTGCTTTCATTTCGAGGTCGGTGCAGTTTTAGGCAATATATTGCATCAAAACCCACCGGATACGACACAAAAATTTGGGCACTTTGCGAGATTTTTGTATATTTCCGTATTTTTAATTAAGGTAAGAGAGTGGTGCACAATTACATGTGGTAATTTTTTTATTACATACAATATTGATATTGAACCTCTTTTTTCCAAATATTACTTTAGTTGGCACTTTCCGTAAAAATAAAACTTTTTGTCTTCAAAAATTCAAAATATGAAAAAAAAAGTCTTCCAAAAAAAAAAAAGAAATTAATAAATTCATTCATTCAGAAAACAAATCCTGAAATAATGCATTATTAGCACCAAACGAAAGCTGGAATTGATGCACATGTAAGAGCATGACTAACCGATGGAAAAGCTACACATGGACCATCAGCAAGAAATCTTGTCAAATATATTCAAGAACAAAATGATCTCACAAGTGACCCGCCATGTTCTGAGCAAACACTCTATAGCTTTCCACTGAATGTGATTCTTGTAAAACATTTATTTGCAAAGAGCACATGGTCACATTACGTATAAACTGTCACAAAAATTCCTAAATTTGGTATACGTTAGTATTAAAAATATAATTATTAAGAATAATTGCTCAGAAGTTGCCTTAGTCTAGTAGACAGTGTGTTGGCTTATTATTACACGTAAGGCTCGATTTCAAATCCCAGGTCAGACATCAAAACGAAAATATCAAAAAATATTTCTTCGTCAACTTCCTCTCATCAGATTTCTGGCAAAAACTCTGAGAGCAAATAAAATTGGTATAACGAGCTTCTCAAAAATCTGTCGTTCGGAATCGACTTTAAAACTGTAGGTCTCGTTACTCATGAATAAAATTAAGGCACACAACATACTAAATAAAAAAAAGAAACAACAAAACAAATGAATTTCTTATATTAAATATGAAATTTTGTTTACATTTTAATGTTGAGTCATATTGCCCCAAAGGATCATAAAAAGGGCACATATCCAAGGGATGCAGAAAGGTTAATTTAAGCAACTTTTATCAAATTTAATTTGGTAGGCGAATTCGTTTCTTCAAGATCTAGCATCCATATATATTTTCAATATTGCAAACTGAAAATCACTGAAAATTCCCAATAAATATCAATAAGTTATCAACTACGTCGAAGTATTTCTATTTTGTATCCTCGTAGTAATGTTTGTTCGGCTTAAGAAAGCTTTTATTTCTCTCGTGGTAGCCTTAAAGAAAATAATAAAATTAGTTCTATTGAAAGGTTCCAAACGATTCCTTAATTTTGCATTAAGCAAACTGGTGACTTTTTTTCGTATGTGCTTTAGTAATGTCATTTGCCAATTATTTTACACCAACTAAAGAATATATTTGGACGACAAAGCTAGAAATTACTACGAAAGCAATTATTATTAAACTAAAGGAGTTGTCGATAACACGAATATGCTTGCAAGCCGTTATTTTTTACCGCCAGACGCAGACAATTTATGAAAAAGTTAAAATACAGGTGCCCCTCGTATAACACGGTAGTTACGTTCCAGGAAAATCCCGCCTTTTGTAATTCGCGTTATAGAAGACTTAGCTTTCGTATAAATTTAAGAGTAATGTTCCAATGAACTTTTTTCAACACAAAATGGGTACTAAATTAAAGACGTACGTTTACAACTCAAAATCAATATACTTTATTTAAAAAAAAAAAAAATTAAAAACCATAATTAAAAAAACAATCGGAAAACGTAAATATTCAAGAGTCTGCGTTACTTACTATGTCGAATAGTGAGCGTATAACATCATCAGAAAAAATTTCATCAGAAGTTTCCGTCATTTGATAAAATCATTTTGTTGGACGTTCTTCCAGTGAATGTGGGATTGTGAAATCACTTATCGGCCTTTGTTTGCTTTTTTTCTCACTGTTTTTCGATTTCGTAATAGGACACTAGCAATAAGACGCGTTATAGATGTCAAAGTTTCGCGTTGTAATGAAACTGTTTTTTATTTTTGTAATCGCATTATATCGAAAACGTATTACAGAAGTACAGCATTATACGAGGGATACCTGTTGTTTGTTGTGCAACAAAAACTTCTGCCATTGATTTCTGAATCAAACATATATATTCATCTACTTGGTTTCCAATACGGAAGTGTTAAACATTTTTGGTTAACTTTCACATTCTTCATTTCTCGCATCAAAATCGTTGTCTCGAAACCGTGGAAATTATCTTAAGCATTTTGCTTCTGATAGAGCATGATCATCATCATGATCATCGACAAGCATTCAATGCAACCCTTTAGTACTTTTCTGCATACCATTATACGTTTACATTCTGTACCTAAGTCATAACAGAATTAATAATTTATTCAAAATTTTATTTTTTCACAGTAATTTTCGCAATATGAAGTTTACTTCCATGAAATTTTCCTTTATATTTTACAATAGATTAATTCCCCGTTTTGAAAATGCTAATTTATGAATTATTAATTAATCATAAAGTGTTGTTTTATTTTTGGTTTTCTGCTTAATAAATTCACGAAATGAATTCCACGCTCCTCATTTCCCTGGCTGTGCACATACAACTGTAGCTAAACGAAAGGATGCATTTCACTTTCGTTCAAGGAAATGAAGAAAGTAAGACTTCTTTCATTCAGCACTCCTCGACAGGATGCCGTAGCAGTTTTTAAAATACAAACATTTTGACTTTTATCTGGAAGACTTTTGCATTTTTTTTTTATACGCTCTGTTACTCTTTAAGCGACTTAACGAAGCAGAAAAACGTTGAAATAATTTAAGCAACGATTTAGTTATTGTTCCCATGCAAAGTTGCTAAACAAAGTGATGACAGTACAGCAACAGTGTCTGCCTTGTTGCAAATTGTGAATGTAATTTTGAACTAAAAATAGAAGAAAAAAACAAAAAGAATTTAGTGATTTTATTCTGGTCTTCAGGACTGAGATATAATAAAATGCCTCAACATAATAGGTTCCATTAAAAAATGTTTATAGATCATATTCATGCATTAATAACATTCTGCGACAAAATAAAAAAAATTAAATACACCCAGCTAATGACATAGTGTAGGTTGTGAGTTTTATTGAGTAGATCTTAAAAATATTTTCTTTATATTTCCCGAACCCTCCAAACTTTTTTATTTGACAGAGACTGTTTTTTTTTTTTTTGGACTTTATGCACAAATTTCTTGATTACTCAAACATTTCTAACCCGATTTACAATATTTAAATATTATTGGAAAGGGGAGAGATGGAACTTTAAAACGGTATACATATATCTATTCTTAGACTTAATATGCTGAGAGATTTGATGAGGTAAACTTGAAAAACGTGAATTTTTTTTAAATATTTTTTAAGTTTGTCCGTTCATAGTAGCAAACTTTACCTAAAAACTATGAAATAAGTGTGTATACTACAGAGTGATCGCACTCTTGTAACATACTTCTATATTTCTATGTATCGGTAAATGGTAAAAAATATTAAAAGTTATCATGCACCACATGTTTCATCCTGTGTTCTTTGTTTTCCTAGTTTCAATTCATTTAATAGCGGTCGTTTCCTGCTTTTATTTACCAAAAAAAAAAAAAAAGGAGCAAAACAATTACAATTTAATGTTTAACTGTTATTCTTTTATGCTTTCAAAATAATTAAGTTGTTGTTGTTAAAACAGTTGCAAAACGAAGTTTTACGTACAATGTATAAAGATACTAAAACATGGTACTTTAGAACTAAAAACAATAAAAAGCTGAAAACATGCAAATAAAAGAATTTAATAACTAGCAAGAGTAAGGCTTAATATTATACGGGTTCCAAGTTTAAATAGAAAATATTTTACTTGGAAACATTCAAGCTATTAACCCATTAACGCCGAAAGGCTAGAAAAATACTCAAAAAAAAAAAAAAAAGATTCTATCCTGATCCAATTAAATGAGAGCCCAAAATTTTCTTTAAAAAAGAATAAAGAAGACTTAGAAAGGTTTAAAAAATTAGAAACACAGTCAAAGATCACGAATTTTCCAAAATCAAAATTTTGTAGAAAGAACTTCTGTGGAATATGTATGGATGATACTTACATACATAATTGGCCTTTACAACCCTTCAGTCAGGGTTACGACCTAGCTTCTCACACCACTTATGTTGTGTGCGTTAATTTCAGACATGAATGGCGGGACCTACTGTTTAAAGTCGACTCCGAACGACAGAGTTTTGAGAACCTTTTCATGGCAATTTTTACTCTCAGAGTCTTTGCCAGAAATCTGCTGAGTGGAAGTCGCCGAAGAAATATTTTTTGTTTTAATGTCTGACCTGGAATTCGAACCCGGGCCTTTCGTCTACTAAGCCAACACACTAACCACTAGACCACGGCGACATATGTATGGATGATATCCACACAATAACCTTTAGATGCTATGTAATATTATATGTCATCTACCCGATGATAATACTCTTACTTGAATTGGTCAACTTACCTAAGCTAAAGGCGTGATTAAATGACATGGGTATAAAAATATCCACTTAGGCATTGGTATGAAATATTTGTCATAAAACTTATAAAAATTAATTTCAAATAGAAATTTCAAATCATTTATTTTTCTCTATTTTTTTATATTTTTGGGAGTTCCGGTATGAAATTGTGCAAAAGAATCCCTTGGATGCACATTCAAACCGTATTCTCTATCACCGTACTCTGTTTTCCACCACATTGCGCACAGCAACTGTGTTATCCAATTTTACCAATCATTTGGTCGTCATTGTGTTTTGCTATTTGCTGCGCATTTGTGATAACTTATCTATCACGGAAAATCAATCAATCAAACAATCTTGTTTGCGCATAGGTGGCAATCCTTCACATCCTCTGAACAAGCAGTGTAGTTTCCATGCGTTTACAATAGCTGCGTCAACAGCTGCGTCAATAGCGTTAGTTAGTAACGGCCAATATCACTTTTTTCCGAGGATTTGCATACGATAATTGTTGACGCCATTTCGGATAAGTCAACTTCACTCATTCGCTGATTATGTGCAGGTATCGTGTATAGTTGTTCAACGACAGCCATCTTGCTAATCTTTACCAACTTTACACCCAAAAAATTAGACAAAACAGTCACCACCTTAATAATAAATATGTGTACAGATAATTACCGAATTATCATCGTTCAGTATTTATTATTGTTATTTTTGTCAAAGCAAAAATCTGATGAATCCCGAGATTTCTTTTATTTAATATAATTTAATATCATCCAGCAATGCATGATTGCTCTGATTATCTCAAACAGTACCGGATGCAAAATAACCTTTTCGAGATTATGTCCATAATAAATTATGGCTTTTCGAATGTAACATTTAATGGACTTGGATTTGAAATTTTCTCTAATAGTCGCAGTACCTCGTTTTTTCCAAGGCCGTAGTCATTATTATTATTAGCAGAAGCGCCAGTATATGCGATAAAGGAATAACAATAGCCTATCATAGAATCTAGTATCCAGTATTTAAAGCCAAATCGTATTGGCCTGACCTTTATGTACACCTTTACGGATTTGCAATCAGAATATGCGCTCATCTGTTCATCCACAGAAAGACTATGAGAAAATATGCCAAACTGAAAGATTTGTTTATTCCGTGAATTGTTTAATGGAGTAATTTTGGCAAATTTATCATTCTTGTCAAGATTATTATTGTCACAATCGTGAATATTTCCAATAAAACTCTCAAAAATGTTGTTTAGCCGCCATATAACAAAGAGAAAAATTTTTTATTTTAGAACACACTTATGCCGAAATGGGTTGAAAAATATCCATGCCCTACAGAGGCTTCCACAACACTTAAAAAAAAAAAAAAATATTCTTATCAATACACATACTCCAAATACTTTTTGTGCAAAATTTCAGCGAAATCGGACCACGGATTCTGGGGTCAGGCGTTAATGGGTTAAGTTGTTATTATAGAAGCAGAAAATAAAAGAAACGATTTCTAAAAGAGAAATTTAAGAAAGCTTTCATTATTTTTTTAAAGGTGCAAAGACTGCGGCTGTTGCGAGAAAATCCAAACAAATTGGTTTTGAAACACACACGTAAATAGAAAATTTGTTGATTTTCAAATCCTTGGAATAGAAAATAATATGTAAATACATATTCCATCTAAGACCACTAAAGGAGGAACTGCTTTTAGAAATGAAAATAAAAAAGTTTTGAATTGCCGTATATTTGCGTATACGAATAGTATGGAGTGACCGTCCAAATACAAATATTTCCACAGAGAATATTTACAGTAAACTAAACTTTTTGTGTTGGTGAAGATATCCGTCAAACATCTTCAGTATGTAATAATCATAATCATATAATCATGTTGAAAATAGAAAATTTTGTACAATAAAATTATGATTTATTGTATACATTAATTGTTTGTTGTCATTTTAAGAATAGTGCTGGAGAGTTGCATCCAATTCCTGTTAAGGTATATGGTAATCATGGTCTATCGGAAGCAAAATGTGATGAGAAATGAAAAACTTGGAAAACCATCAAACAAGTTTGAGGATACCGAATTGCAAATAATGTTGGTTAAAGATGAATTTTGAACCAGTAACATTCCTGTAGGCATGGCGCCAGCCTTGTTCACCAGACTTGGCTGCTTCCGTCAATTATTTGTTTTCATCGTTTGAATAAGGATTGACCGAGCAGCATTCTGATTACAACTAGAAACAAACACAATAACAAAACACAAACAGTTTTAATTGCCTGGTAACTGGCAATCGCCATAGTCTAGTAGATAGTATATTGACTTATATTTCCTCAGCAACTTCCTCTTAATAGATGAAAATGTATCGTTCGGAGTCGACATTAAACTGCAGGTCTCATCACTTATGTATAAAATTAAAGCTCACACCATACAATCTGACTGTGCTATATTTCTTAATTTTTACGAAATATGGTCTTCAAACGGCCCACAAAACCATCACAAGCTGCAAGAAGGTGGCTCTGCAGTATTTTGACCCATTAGCGGCTAAGCATCGTCTTGAAATGATCAACACTTTGGTATTTTTTAGTGAAAACCTTAGTGTCCAAATTGCCCCAAGCGCAAAAGTCTAACGGACTGAGATCCGGAGATTTTTGCGGGCATTGTGCGGTAGAAATGAAGCGAGGAGCCTCCTTTTTAAGCCATTCTTGGCATTTATTCTGACTCCACGGTCGATGAATACCACCTGTGGTTTTCCAGCCAAATATAAAGCAATCACATTATCACGCTTCTATTCCATCACGAATTACTTTTTTTTCGAATGCAATAGATAAAAATGCCATTGTAAGTTTGTAAATAATAAAATGTACCGTCACTGGAATAAATCTGCCAGCTGTCAGATGTGCGGTTTACAAATGATAACAACCTGAAGATGGTTGCAATACATATCAACCACCCTTTAATTGGTATGAAAAAATAGGTCGTTATTCTTACTGAAGGCTGGATATGACCAATTACGTATGTATTAAGATCTATCACAATTTGTGATTATTATTACTAGTATATACTATGAACTCTCGATTAAAATTATATCTGAAGATATTTGGGACGATATAATATATTGATATTGTTGACTTTGGATCATTCCTTAGTGCATTTTCAGTACATTATTCCGCATGAAATTTCTGCAAATTACAACACAAAGCTCACAAGTTAAAGAGCGGAATGAAAATTTTGAATACATTACATTTTCCTAATAATATTAGTGCAAGTCCACTCTTTATAATACAAAGCATGGTACCTGATGAACTATTGTTTCAAAGTCACAAATTTTCTCATTTTTCTTACTTCTTCATCATCTCTATAAGCGTCAAGTTGGTTTGCTACTGTTGTCTAACATCAAAAGTGAGAATTTAATGTTGTTGGAGAGAAATACAGTAGCGAGCACAAAAAATGCAACGTTGGGTAAAATTATCTTTAAGTGCGATAATTTTAAAAAAATGGTGACCAGTTCAAAATATTTCTTTGGATTATTTATCCCTACAGTTATAGATACCTATTATCAATAACATTATGTAAATATTTTTAATTAATGATATATTATTTTGTCATTTATTAAAAAGAGTGCGAATTTCATGGGAGCAATAAAAATGCAACAGCATAAATTTTAATGTGTTTATTTAAATTAAATAGTAATTCTTACAAAAAAAAATATTAAAATTAATATTTAGTGGCGTAGCCCTTATTTTTTATGACTTCTTGCAACCTAGAAGGCATAGAGTCGACTAAAGCTATTAATGTATTAATGGATAATTTCTTCCATTCACTTTTCAAAATTTCTTCTAATTGCCTCTTATTTGACGGATGTTTCCTCTTAACTTCCCGATCTAATAGCTCCCATAGATTTTCTATGAGGTTTAGATCGGGAGACTGTGATGGCCAATCCAAAACATTGACATCATTGTCGCTTAAAAAGTTTCGACCTAAGCGACTTGAGTGCTTTGGATCGTTATCCTGTTGGAATATGCTACCAAGAGGCATTTTTTCCCGCAGATGAGGAAGCATGTCTTCTCCAAGGATTTCACAGTACTTCTTGGCGTCCATTTTTTCTTCGATTTGAGTTAAGGGACCTACCCCATCACGGGAAACGCACCTGTAAATACGTAACGTAAAATCAATATATTTTTTTTAAACATATCGTTCCTTACACCACACCATTATTGATCCACCGCCATGTTTTACGGTTGGAAGTTGATATCTTGGAGAATATCTCTGTCCAGGCGGTCTTCGAACAAAATTTATCCCATCGGAGCCAAACAAATTAAATTTGCTTTCATCGCTCCACAAGACTTTAGCCCATTGTTCATTTGACCAATCCTTGTAACGTTTTGCAAATTCCAGGCGCTTCTTTTTATTGATTGCACTGATGAGAGGTTTCTTTGCGGGTCGTCTCGCATGCAAATTAGCCTCTTTCAACCTACGGCGAACAGTGTGAACGCCTATAGAGACTCCCATTTGCTCATTTGCGAAATTAGCAACGTCCACTGCGGTCTTTCGTGGATCTTTTCTAACCAGTGCAATCATCTGGCGGTCTTGGCGAGAGGTAGTTTTTCGAGGATTACCACTACCTGGTTTCCTTTCCACACTATTTCTCAAGGAAAATCGAGATTTAATCCGACATACGGTTGATTGATTTACACCAAAGAGGTGTCCAACTTTACGCATGGATTTTCCTTCTTCTAAGGCTTTAATGATTGCAGTTTTGCTGTCAGCTGAGAGCTGCTTCTATTACGAAACACATGTTGTATAACTTATTTAAGAAATTTTCAATTATAATTAAATAAATAACTTACTTTAACTATTTTTTTATTATGTTGCATTTTTTTGCTCGCTAAAAATTTGCACTTTTTCAACTAATTCAAAAATATTTAACTTTTTAAAGCAGAATTTGGAATAAACTGTTGTTACTTTGAAAACATATAATTGAAAGAATTAACAGCAAAAGAAAATAGATAAATTAGTTACCGTTATTTTGAAACAGATCTTATTAAAGATCATATGGCACAGTGTTGCATTTTTTGTGCTCGCTACTGTATGTAGTTCAATATGCATTTATTATACAATTTGAAACGTATTTTATTTAGAAAATTTTGAAAATAAATTTTATTTCTAAGTGCTTATGCATTACTATTCATTACGTTATACTGTAGCAGCTCTGGCTTCGGTCTATATAGCAAAGTACTTTATTCTGTTGAAAACCTAACTTAATAATTGTACATCATTCAAACGTTTGTTCTCATATTGTTGAGTGTGTTTGTCAGTTGTATTGTTTCATAGAATTTCCCACATTTTCAAAAGAATGTAAATATTCTAATACATTCTTCTATATATGACTTTACTATGTAGAAATATAAATTAAAATATTTAAATAAATAACGAAAATATCTCAAAATTGAGAATTATTGTTTAGTTTCGGACTTAACACAGACAGAAAAGTTCCATAGCAGTAATAAACATACCAACATACGCAAACCTGCACAGAGAATTGAAGTTACTCCAATTGTTGCAACACAAATATTATTTCCACTAGCATTGTTGGTTTTGTTTTAACACTTAATGCCTTATAACGGTTTATTTAAAGACATTTCTCGGAAACAATATACGCACACATACACAGAAGTTCTTGTCCGGTTTCATTTCTAATGAATCGTTCTATATAAATACATACACACACGTTCTAAACTATTCCCTGCTTTATAAATACATACATATATACATATGGATACATTTATGCATATGCATACATATATACATATGCATACATATATACATACATATACTTCACCGTGTGAGTAGCGGAATAGAATACTACCACAGTGCTTCCCTGCTTGTCGTAAAAGGCGACTAAATGGGAGGGCAGAAGTAGAGGGTGCGGATTAAAAGTCTTGCATATACCCGATGACACTGATGCTTCAAGCGAAACAATGCCGCTCAAAGTATTGAACTACCGTGATATCACGGTGACACCGTGGGAACCATGGACCAGCATGCGTGTGAACGCGCTCCCTACGGATGTGAATGATCGGAGCCTAACTGTATAGGCATCAGAATTGATACCAGTAAGATTCTGATTATGGCATACTGGACTATACTGCAACATTTGGATTTGATGACATGGGCTGGCAGATGGAGTAATCTGTTACCAATATGGACTGGGGTGAAACCTGGCCCAGACGGCTTTCAGGCTAATACGATATCTGTCTCCGTCCCGTTAAAACCTGGCAAGCCTTGGAGAACGATCTTGGATTCGTCCCGTTGAGTTGGGGTGTAGGGGCAGTTAAGAATCTCTTCTGTTTAGCTCCCGGTCTGGCTCTGAACACATGCTCTCATGAGGACTTGTGTCAACCCTCGCATGGCCTCCCTGCATTGCAAAGATAACCATGGGACCACAACAAGGGTAACTACACAACGGATCCAAGACAACGGCTTCAAGTTGGGACCCAATAGAATGGAATCTAATATAATAAAACAAAATCAAGAACTTATAGGCGTTACTTCTCCAGCCGGCACCGAGGGTGCAAAGGAGATTCAGCAGGACAGCCCTTTCCTGAATCCTTTCCGGAGGGCTTCGAGGTTGCTCCACTCACCACCGCTGAAGCAGAATGGCGAGAGATCTCTCTCGTCACCACCGGAGTTACAGAGGAGCAAAGCTCCTGAAAAGGAGGTGGATGATTTCACCAAGCTAGGCGATAAAATTTCGGAACTAGTAGAGATGATGGGCGGAGGAAGAAGGTCCATACACCAAGCGATGCGTGATTTAGTGGCTTCTATATCGTCACTATACCAGCAGGCCGCTAAGGATAAAGGAGCAGAGCAGGAGAAGAAGGTCAAAACCAACGATAGAAGCACACAGACGATCCTGCAACAGCAGACGCCCTGTATTTCTAAGAGGCAGAGAGATGAATTGGAAAAACCTAGGGGAACACCACCGAAGAAGACTAGAACAGCCCGTCCTCGTGGACAAATTAAGCCTGCCGCCGAGACTAGGGCTAGTGACTCAACGGCGAAACCAGCAACTACTAATAACCAGGCTATGGTAGTGCCTGCAGCGGCAGATGAAGACACCCAGGTGCACAACGATTGGATCGTGAAAACTAGGAAGCGCAGGAAACCTCCAAGATCGGAAGCAGTGATAATAAAGCCAACCGAAAACCTATCTTTTGCCGACATCCTAAGAAAGGTCAGGAATGCCCCAGAGCTTAAATCAGTTGGTGAGGATGTCCAACTGGTGAAGAAGACGCAGAGGGGCGAAATCCTCCTGGAGTTTAGAAGATCAACCGAGGTGGCTACGGAGATGCACCGTTCTAAGCTAAGGAGCTTATTGGCCGAGGAGATAGAGGTCAGAACAATAACTGAGGAGGCCACATTCGAACTAAGATACTTGGATGAAGTAACAACCGAGGACGAAATAATCGCCGCATGGAGGGACCAAATCGGTGAAATACAACCGACGGCTCTCAAGACGATCAGAAACGTTCCAGGGGGTACTAGAACGGCGATAATCGCAATCCCTGTGAGGCTGGCAAGCAGGGCAGAAGAGGTTGGTAAACTGCGAGTAGGTTGGACAGTTTGCCGCTTATTGAGGAAAGTAACTCCGAAGAGATGTTTCAAGTGCCTGGAGTTCGGGCATGTGGCAGGAAAGTGTCGCAGTAATAGCGACTGGTCCAAACACTGCTTCAAGTGCGGAGGGCAGGGTCACTTTGCCAAGACCTGTGGTCGCGACCCTCACTGCCTTCTCTGTAGAGGCGATCCGGATGCTGACGCGAAGCATATCACGGGTGGACATAAGTGCGCACATTACCTGGCAGCACGACGGAAGTTGACATACGCAGGTAAATGAGAATCCTGCAGTTGAACTTGAATCATTGTGAAGCGGCGCAGGAGCTTCTTAATCAGACGGTGCGTGAACAGAAGATAGACTTGACAATACTGAGCGAGCATTACAGAGCGCCTGGAAACCAACGTTGGATAGTCAGTAAGTGTAACAGGGCCTCGATATGGTCCTGTGGAAAATTCCCAATGGGAAATATCGACAACAGGTGGGAAAGCTTTGTGAAACGTACCGTTAATGAGGTACATTTCCTCAGCTGTTATCTTCCCCCTAGCCTATCAATAGAAGACTTTAGATGCAGAATAGATGACATCGTTAATGAAGCGAGGAACCTGAGGCCTGTGGTAATTGCCGGGGACTTCAATGCTTGGGCAGTGGAGTGGGGCTCGGCTTATACGAACCCAAAAGGAGAATGCCTACTTGACGCATTTGCAACGTTAGAGGTTGTTTTACTTAATAGTGGTGACAAGGACACATTTTCGAGAAATGGACGCTGCTCTAAAATTGATCTGACATTCGTCAGCGACTCCCTGGCGACCTTATCTACCTGGATGGTGTCTGACACCTATACACATAGCGACCACCAGGCTATTATTACTGAGATCCGGGAACGCTCTACGGAACGTAACGTTCCTCCAGCACCGCCGAATCCTCTTTGGAAAGACTCCACTTTTGATAGGGAAACTTTTGTCCTCACATTGGAGGACACTCGGTTGTCCGGGAATGCGAATGACAAGGCGACGGAATTAATGCGCTCCATAGCGGAGGCTTGCAACGCATCTATGGCAAGGAGGCGTCACCTGCCTAGGAAGAAGCACGTATATTGGTGGAACGCGGATATAGCAGATTTAAGGCGTGAATGTAACCGCGCACGGCGGTTGTTCCAAAGAGCCAGAGGCCGTGCAGAATTTGCGGAACTACGGGAAAGATATAGAAGATGTAGGACCAGCCTTAATGGAGCAATGAAAAAAACCAAAAAAATTAAAAACAAAACTGGATGTAACATGCGAATAGTAAAAGAACGTCTTGAATTTACATTTTTTTCTTCTTTCTTTTTTTCTTCTTTTTTCTAAAACTATTAGCTGCTGGCATAATATTATTTGTACGTTAATTTAAAAGAAAAAAAAATAATTTTTTTTATTTTTGTTTAACGCGATTTACTTACGACTTTTTTCTGTAGAAAAAATACAAAACTTAAGAAGAAAAGTGTGCTGTTTATTAACGAGCAGTGAACAGTCATTGTGGCCAACATACAGGTGCGACAATTTCTTGTTCATTTTTTTCTTTATTCTTTGTTTATCAAACAAACAGTAACTGCAACAGCAACATCAACAGCAACAGCTGTTATGAGCTTCAGTGATGATGGTACATGTTGCTGTTATTCCCAGTTCTTGGTTGAACTGTTGATAAGCCTGCTGAAGATGATGCTGTTACTTACTGGCAATGTTGCTTGACTTTCTTTGTTATTTTCTTTTTTTTTCTTCTCTAATTTTCTTCTAATATTTTGCAGTTGAAACTTGAATGAAAATACAAGAAAAATTAAAACAGCAACAGCACAATAACAAATGCTTTCATAAATTACGCACCCGTGTTAAAACAAACAAACAATTGCCCGTTCATACGGAGACGTAAAGAAACAAAACAACATGGCTTTACAAAATGCTTAACATTATGTTGCCGTTTAAAGAATAAAAGAATTGAGAAAGAAAATCAAAAAAAAAATTGTTACAAACGGTAACTGAAATTATTACCATTATTAGAGACGTTTTAAGTAGTTGACCAAGAATTTCATTTCTAAACAAATTATTTAAGCTTTCTGAAGTTGCTACATAAACTGAACGCCATAAACATGTACTGGACACTGCAGAGGCTATTAAAACTAATAAATGAAGCCTGGTACAGTGTTTTTTGTTTTTTAGAATGTTTTCATTAAATCCGTAATAAATTAATGTGTAGCCATTATTAAGGAACTTTAAGGATAGAGTGCTCTTATATGACACAGATGTTGGCAGGAGGTCATATACGGTATCGGCGGGGGTCCCGCAAGGTTCCGTGCTGGGCCCAATACTATGGAATGTCATGTATGATGGTGTACTTAGGCTTAGACTCCCTAGAGGTACACAAATCATTGGTTTTGCGGATGATATTGCCCTGGTGATAAGAGGAAAACATTTGGATGAATTGGTGAGAACGTGTAACACTGCGGTTGGCATAGTCAGGAGCTGGATCACGGGAATAGGTCTCAAACTTGCTGATCACAAGACGAATGTGCTACTTATAAGCAGTAGGAAGAGGATGGAGTTTATTACAATAACGGTAGGTGATCAGCGCATAACATCAAAACAGGCGATTAAATATCTGGGAGTAATGATTGATAACAGGCTTACGTTTAGGGAACACTTGACGTACATCGGCGAAAAGTGCGCGGCGACAACAAATGCACTTGCTCGAATAATGCCTAACCTAGGAGGCCCAAAACAAGAGAGGAGGCGGTTACTGATGAAGGTTGTGACATCAGTCGCTATATATGCAGCCCCTATATGGGCCGGGGCCATGGATAAGAGGACCTATAGAGCAGGAATGGAAGGAGCCTACAGGAGATCAGCTCTCAGGGTAATTTCTGCCTTCCGCACGGTGTCTACTGATGCAGCGTTCGTGATTGCGGGGATGATGCCCCTGAAGCTAGTAGTAGATTTAGAAAGGAGGAAACATGACACGAGGAGGGGATTGGATCTTTCCAACCCAGGTCAGTTAGTGGATGATGCTATGGATAGATGGCAGCAGGATTGGTCCAATTCCACTAAGGGAAGATGGACCCACAGACTCTTACCGAGCATAGGCGTATGGACAAAAAGAAGACACGGTCAGGTGAACTTCCACCTGACTCAGTTGCTAACGGGCCATGGTTGTTATAGGGCTTATCTCTATAAGTTTGGTCACGACGTCGATGAGGCATGCCCAGAATGCCGTGATGAAAGGGAGACGGCGGAGCATGTTTTCTTTAATTGCCCGCGATATTCTGCTCAACGAAATTGCCTGGAGAGATCAATAGGATTCCAGGTAACGCCCGAGAATATAGTAAACCTGATGTTAATCTCAAGTGACAATTGGAACGCAGTATGTGTTTTCGCACGGAATGTATTGACGCAGCAAAGATTGGCTGAGAGAGCAAGATCAGCGGAATTTGAAGGCAGCATTCGCTGAATCACCACCCCCCCGAAGTAATACTTGATTGTGGTCCCGGGGGGGGCGAATGGTTGAAAGTGTGTGATGAGGTTGGTTTTTTAGTACGTATGCGCTTAGCAAGCCGAGAGTAAGTCTTGCGGCGAATCGTGCACTTTGGTAGGCCGGGCTACCAAGGTCTTTCGAAGATTTTCCAACCTTAGCTCGCATAGCTAAAAAAAAAAAAAAAAAAAAAATACATACATATACAGGGTGGCTGCAACAAGGTAAAGCACTATATTTTTATAATTTTTTTTTTTTTAATTTTATTGTTCAAAAGCAAAAAATGTTAGAAATAACAACAAATTTTAGAATCAGTTTAGAATTGTTCGAATTGACCAACTTTGGCACGAATTATGAACTTCAAACGGCCGACAAAGACATCACAGGCTGTACGAAACTGGCTCTGCGGTATTTTGGCGCATTCCCGGCGAAGCGCCGTCTTGATATGATCGACACTTGGGTGTTTTTTAGCGAGAACCTTACTCTCCATAATGAAGCGAGGAACCTCTTTTTTAAGCCATTCTTGGTTGACGCGTGCTGTGTGCGGTGGTTCTGAGTCCAAGGTTTGCGGCCGAAATATTTGTCTGCCAAGGGCTTCAATACTGTTCAAAACATTTTCCCGATAATATTCGGCATTTATTTTGGCCCCACGATCAATGAATACGAGCGGGGAGCGACCATCGGCCATTACCATCGGCGGCGCTTGAGTTCGGTTGGCCAATCACAGGTGTACATTATCAGCTGACCTCTTTGGCAGGTAAACCCGATTATTTTGTTTGTTCACGAACTCCTCAATTTGGAATGGCTTCTAATCGTAGAAAACCAAATTCGGTAACTGGCCACTTTCGTACAAGCGAAGTAACTCCTTGGCAATTTCGAGTCTAATTTTATTGTCCATCTGTGAGTTTTTGCACTTTTTGGAACTTCAATGTCTTTAGTCCAAGTTCATTTTTCAATATGTGTTAAATCCGTTCTCGCGATATGTTCAGCACACGGGCAATTTTTCTACCACTGCTGCGTTGATTTCCATCAAATCTGGCCTTCACTTTTCGGATTATTTCTGGTGTTGTTACCGTTTTATTTCGTCCACTTTTAGGACGTGATGTAACACTGCAAGTATCACAGTAACGAGCAGTGGTATAAGAAACAAAAGATTTATTCACATTTAAATGCCGGAGGGCTCTAATGATAGTTTTCCACCCAAATATAAACCAATCACACTATCACGCTTGAATTCCATCACGAAAAATGCAATAGATCAAAATGTTTTTGTAGGCTTGTAAATAATAAAATAAACTGTTACTGGAATATATCTGTCAACTGTCACACGAGCGATTTACAAATGATAATAACCTGAAGTTGGTTGCAACACATATCAGCCACCCTGTACATATATGCAAAGTTTCCTACATATAGCATACATAGTTCAAAGTTCTAACATTTTATATATTATTTCTCGTTTTTTTTTTTGCATTGTTGAATTTTTCATCTTTTTCCTTCCATTTTTGTTTAATTTTTCCTCTTTGCATGTATTGTACGTATGGTTGATTTTAATACCAGTTATAATCATTACAGTGTGTTAATTTAAAATTTCCTTTATTGGCAAACATTTTACAGTGTGATCGAAGATAATAAAATAACCATGTGCACATGTGAGGTGCACATTAAGAAATGAGCGTATACGTCTTGTACAAGAAAATAAACCAAAGTTTCAAAGTCATACATCGAAAATAGATAATGAATATGTTTTTAAGACAGAAAACAGAAAATTTCAAACGTACTAGTTCATAATCGACCACCATACATAAACAGCTTAGATGTTGTCGTTTATCCGTCTCTTTATCGTGTAACAAAATTCCTAGAAAACTAAACCGAGTTATTTAGATTTTACACCATAGAATTAACGACAACAAAAAGTAGAGCGCTGAAAATTGAAACTTCTATTCGGCAGGTTTTTGCCCTATCATTATTACTATAGTTACACCTCAATTAACCTGGCCTTCATTAACTGGCTACATCTATTAACCGGCATGCATATTTTTTTTGAATTTTTACCTCTATTATCCGTGCTTTGATTTTTTACCTCTATTATCCGTGCTTTGATTTTTTACCTCTATTATCCATGCTGCAATCATATGATTTTTTATTATGTTAATCTTAATTCGGTAGTTCCCCGTTTTAATTTTATATGTCCGCATATAATTGTATCAAAGAGTGATTAAATGCAATTATTGCAAGTCGATTGTGCAGAATCTCCTACGTACAAACAGCAGACATGAATTCGTAAAACCATTACGTATAAGAACAGCAATATGGACAGCAGATGTTTCTTGAGATGCAGGATCCACACAGGTATTGCTTAATGTTTGGTCTAATTCAAAATGAGCTAAGTGACCGTCCAGATATACAATCAAACATAGAAGTACCGGTCGGTTGTTCCATTCATGATTTGACAGAGTGGATGGAGAGCAATGCTGATGTGATGCCGTTTGCTATTTTCACTGACATTGACATCATTGACATGGTCAATCATGCTTAGGAAAGTATTCATAGGTCAAATTCCGAAGATGAAGAGACTGAAATTGAAACTCCAACTTTATTATAAGCTATATTGGAAACAGATAAAATTCAGATGCATAGTATTTAAAACCATTTATTTAAAAAACAATTAAAAATAATGAAGGAAGCTAATAAAAGAATATTTTAAATAAATTAATATTTGTATGTAAATATTCTTCAATAAAAATGAATTAAAAAAAAATAAAATCTCGCATGTTTTAATACAACCTCTGTTAACCGATCGATCCCAAGCGAGCCGGATAATCGAGGTTCAACTGTATAGTATTATGGGATAACTTTACTGGATTGCGCCAGTTTTACTTTGTTTATTGTCCTAGAAGACAAAAAATGGGTAACAAGCTATCGAATTAAAGGACAGGCTATCAAATAAAGGAAAATGGGTATTTTATTGAAGCTATAACTATGAAATTAGTTGTCATTTATTTAGTTTCAAATCACCATGGATAACCTAAGAGCAATTGGCAACTGACCCTAGTTTTTAAGAAAAATTAACTTCAGCAATGAAGCAAATTTCTGACTGAATGGATATGTGAACAAACAAAATTGTAGAATTTGGTAGGATAAAAATTTTTTATATCAAAAAATGCATGCAATGAATGTCAAAAACTTAAATTTTTAATACGGATTTTGGACTAAAGACATCATCGATCCATATTTCTTTGCTCATAAATAAACTGGTTAGAATTTTTCATGTGCAGTATTCTTTAGTTGGAGGTATATGCGAAAAGGTAGAAAACACAGCGATATTCAAATCGCATATAACCCATACATACGATATAACCCATTACAACTCTTCAGTTTGGATTATTGACCTAATTTCTCACATCACTTATGTTGCGTGTGCTGATTTTATACATAAGTGGTGGGACCTACAGTTTAAAGTCGACTCCGAACGACATATTATTTTTTGAAAAACTTTTCATGCCAGGTTTTTGCCAGAAATCTGCTGACAGGAAATCGCCGGAGAAATACTTTTTGTATTTTGTTTTGATGTCTGGCCTGGGGTTTGAGCCCTGGCTTTATGTCTAATAAGATAACGCACTACCTACTAGACTACGACACTACCAACTAACCCATACTATCGTATAACGTCAGCCCGATTTATGAAAAGATGCCATAGAACAGTATGCATTTCGTATGCGCTCTAGTCATAAAATGGTGATGATATACATAATGATCGATGATAAAGGGTGAATCTTATTTCAATTTAAAAATAGGAATCTCATAAAAATACCAATATTTACTCACAAACTACAATTAGGTAATCAAGGAACTGGCCAACTGATAATTTTGAGAACACGTCACTCAGATTTAAATTTAATCAATATTCAAATCGAAATTATGGTGTCCAGCTGTATTGGATTTGGGACTATGTTGGAATGTAATAAAACAATTAAAGATCCTGAAGAAGTCCAATTAAAGACGATTAACGTAGCTAAAATAACTACAGAATTACAGAACCCGAATTCAGATAGCTCAATGCGTATTAGTGTACTGTAAACGGATATGCTACACAAAGAAAAATTTAAAATAATAGTGAGGGACTACGCTGATGGAAGGAATATGATTAGCACCATGAAATTAATAAATTTGAGTTTAGCATACTACTGGCAGTCCTCAATGGTCTTGGTCACGGATAATAATTAATGTAAGAGACGTAGAAAGGGAACGTAGATAGAACACATTAAATCAATATCTAGTTTTCTAAAGCTAGGTAGGAGTGGTAGTATAGCATCAAATCGTCAAATATTAGGAAAAAATTGTCAAAATCGTCAAAGGCATTCATAGAAATCGTAAAAAAAAATCGTGAAAAAAAATACATAAAAGTTATGTCAATGTTCGTATTTTAGTTAAAAATAATTAAAAAAATAAAATACAACTTTAGTTAAAAAATAATAATAATTCTGTGTGTCATAAGATTAACAGCTGTGCTATAGTGATTATTTAAAGAAAATGCGAATAGACTGAAATTGTAGTCCTAAAATTGTACTGTAATCTACGCGTCATATCGTCGGCTTTATTAGTTGCGTGGGTTAGACTTTATATGAATATAGAAAAATGGGAAATTCGGCCTTTTTGTAAGGGGTTGTTCTTATACTTCAGCCTGAAAGGTGCGTTTATTATTAAAAGTATATTAAATTTAAGTTCAAGGTAGGATATTGGCTTATTAGACGTGAGACCATGGTTCAAACCACCTTCAGCAGACCGAAATATGAAAAAATATTTGTTGTGACTCCACCCCGTTTATTACGAACTTTGCCTATAGCGAACTATTTTTTCTGGTCCCATGGAGTTCCTTAAAACCGGGTTTGACTGTATAAGGTTTTATAGTTGCATTTCTCTCCTTTTCAACAGGATTTAAATTTTGGAAATCAGGCCATCGCAGGCTTACTCTCCAAAATGCCCCAGGCGCAAAAGTCCAACGAATTGAGAGAGATTTTGGTGACAATTGTTGGCCATTGTGCGGTAGAAATAAGCAATTTTCGGTTGACGCGCGCTGAGTACGGTGGTTCCAAGCCCTGTAGGAAAGTCCATAGTCTGCGCCCAAAATGTTTAACTGCTCAGGGCTTCAATACTATCTTTAAGACATTTTCCCAATAATATTCGGCATTTATTTTGACCCCACGGTCAATGAATACAAGCGGGGAGCGACCATCGACCGTTACGGCGGCCCACACCATTACCATCGGCGGAGTTTGAGTCCTGTTGGCCAATCGCAGGTGTACATTTTCAGCTAACCTCTTTGGCAAGTAAACCCGATCATTTTGTTTGTTCACGAACTCCTCAATTTGGAATGGCTTCTAATTGGAGAAAACCAAATTCGGTAACTGGCTACTGTCGTACAAGCGAAGTAACTCTTTGGCAATTTCGAGTCTAACTTTTCTTTTGTCCATCGGTGAGCTCTTGCACTTTTTGGAGCTTCAATGTCTTTAGTCCAAGCTCATTTTTCAATATGTGTTGAATCCGTTCTCGTGATATGTTCAGCTCGCGATATGTTTTATCACCGTGGCGTGGATTTCGATCAAATTGGCCTTCAGATTTCGGATCATTTCTAGAGTTGTTACAGTTTTTTCGTGTACTTTTTGGTGCTATGCAACACTGCCAGTATCACGGTAACGAGCAATGGTACGAGAAACAAAAGATTTATTCACACTTAAAAGCTGGAGCGCTCTAACGATAGTCACCTGTGGTTTTCCAGCCAAATATAAAGCAATCACACTATCACTCTTGAATTCCACTACGAATAACTTTTTTTCTGTATGCAATAGATGAAAATTCTTTTGTAAGCTTGTAAATAATAAAATGAGCTGTCACTGGAATAAATCTGTCAGCTGTCAGACTAGCGGTTTACAAATAATAACAATCTGAAGTTGGTTGCAATACATATCAGCCACCCTGTAGAACAATAAATAATGAATTTCATGTGTTTTAAAACATCGATGCTTATTATTCAACTTTTATTGTAACAGAGTTGGTATAGAATTAATATAATTTCTAAAATTGTTATCATCTTAGCATCCTGTGTCGGTTTGATTTGTTGATAGTCGTACCGTATATTCCAAAAGAATTTGTATTAAAAAAGAAATAAAAAAAATAAAGTAAAATAAATAAAACAATACAGATGATGTTCGTATTGTTTTGATTATAAAAGCATTGGAGAGTCGTTCATCAAATTGTCGAAAAATAAATTATAAATTAATCTATAATAACAACTTTAATATAAACAATATGCTCAAATGACAGCAGACATCTAGTTAAATGATTTATGGCCAAAATATGTATTCAATAAGGCCAAGGAACTATTTCATTTATTTATTCATCCTTATAAATGTAGAAGGAAAACAGCAGTATAAGTCTATACCACGAACACAAAAGAAATCAATGGAATCAAGAACGAAAGAATTAAGGAATTAAGAAGAAAATAAAAAAAATTCTCAAGAACTTCTTGAGCCAGTGAACATTTACATGGTAATTTAGTTTGAAAATAAGTGTCTTGGAAATTGATGAACGAAATTGGCAGGTTATTTTGTGTTTTCCATTTATTTTATATTCTCTGTTTATTTAAATGTTTTCTCCTTTCAACCTTGAGATACATATTCAGTTCACTTGAGTCGATATGAAAATCAAACCCAAACCAAATGACCAAATTTGTCCAAAGATAATGAAAAAAGTATGTGAAAAGGTCAATAAACAAGAACGAATGGATTTTAATGCAACTTTTGGGGGTTTTATCATATTTTTCTTGAAATATATTCAAGGTGAAAATGATGTTAATTTTTTGACAATCCTGACAATTTATTTGGAATTGTCAAAATTTTAGCAAAAAATTTAATTTCGCAATTCCAACAGTTGTCCCTTATGAAATGATGTTGGATTTTGAGAAAAGGTTAAAGGTTCAATTGTAAAAACTTTAATAAAAGCATGGATATGAATGTTGCAAGTCCTATAATATTTAATATATCAGCTCAACTAATTCCTTCTTCCAAGCATTGGTCACTTAAATCATTAGAACCTTAAATACAAAGTTTAAATTTATAACCGTTTTATAAGCCGTGATTATTTACATAGTTGAGGTAACCATGCTATAGTAGCAGTCGTATAAGTAATGTTAAGAAAATGATGAAAAAAGTAGTTTGAAAAGTTTGATAAAAACAGCGAATTGTAATATAAAAGTACGTTGTAAGGACAACAGCATTTATACAAATCCTGCCACCAATAATTATTATGTGTCAGCAGCAAAAAATATTGGAGGAGTGTTGCCATGAAGGGATGGAAGTATTTTGGCCAACTTTTGCTAAACACACAATTGTTTTGATCTGGAATACATTAATGTCTCTCACGTTCTAAGAATGTATTTAGAAGATTCATTTTCATTGCCACAGAATCTGTGTGTTTTGTTCGAAAACAAGTACACAGTGTGGCTGATATGTATAGCAACCAACTTCAGGTTGTTATCACGTGAAAACCGCTCGTCTGAATGCTGACAGATCTATGCCAGTGATAGTTCATTTTATTATTTACAAGCGAGCGCCCTGGTAGTCTAGTGGGTAGTGTGCTAGACTATTAGCGTGAGGGTCGTGGGTTCGATTGCCACCAGAGGCTCTGGTCTGTGACACTACACCGGGCATATGGTCGAAGTTACTCAGCTCGTATATGATTATAATATAATTTGTAATTGTATTGTAAATCTTAAATAAATAAAAAAAATAAAATAAAAAATATTTACAAGCTTATAAAAAAAGTATTTTGATCTATTACGTTCAGAAAAAAAGTTATTCGTAATGGAATTCAGGTGGCTATCAGGTGGCTATCGTGGAATTCAGGTGGCTATCGTTAGAGTCCTGCAGCATTTAAATGTGAATAAATACTTTGTTTCTCGTACTATTGCCGTGATACTGGCAGTGTTGCATCGCGTCCAAAAAGTGAACAAAAAAAAAACGGTAACAACACCAGAAATGATATGAAAAATGAAGGCCAGAAAAATTGCTCGTCAGCTGAACATATCGCGAAAACGGATCTAATTGGAAATTGAGCTTGGAATAAAGCCAATAAAGTTCCAAAAAGTGCAAGAGCTCACCAACAAACAAAAAAATGTTAGACTGGAAGGAGCCAAGAAGTTACTTCGCTTGCGGGAAAGTGGCCAGTCACCGAATTTGGTTTTCTCCGATGAGAAGCCATTCCAAATTGAGCAGTTCGTGAACAAACAAAATCATCGGATTTACTTGCCAAAAGGGTCAGCTAAAAATTTACACCTGCGATTGGCCACCAGAACTCAAGGGCCGCCAATAACAATGGTGTGGGCCAACGTAACGGAGAATTGTCGCTCCCCGCTCATATTCATCGACCGTGGGATCAAAATAAGAGCTGAATATTATCCAGAAAATGTCTTAAAGACAGTATTAAAGCTCTGGGTGGACATATATTTTAACCGCAGACCAAGGATATTCCAACAGGACTCAGCACCACCGCACTCAGCACGCATCAAAGAATAGCTTAAAAAGATGGTTCCTCATTTCATTTTTACCGCACAATGGGCACCAAAATCTCCGGATCTCAATCCGTTAGACTTTTACGCCTGGAGCATTTTGGAGAGTGAGGTTCTCACTAAAAAATACCAAAGGGTCGCCGGGAATGAACCAGAATGCCGCAGAGCCACTTTCACACGGGCTGTGATGACTTTGTCGGCCATTTGTAGGCCATCATTCGTACCAAACGTGGACAATTCGAAATAATCTAAACTGATTTTTTGCTTTTGAACAATAAAATTTAAAAAAAAAATTCAAAAATATATTGCTTTACCTTGTTGTATTATATATCAGCCATCCTGTAATTCAGTGGAAGTAGAAGTTGCACCAACCAACTACTCAAACTTCATTGCAATGTCTTCTCGATTGGGGAGCGGGTATGTAACTGCAATGCAACGCCACTGTCCGGTTTTAACTTGGCAAAACCCAGTGATATCCTTGCAGGTACATGCCAAGCAGCTCACAGCCTCCGTATCTTAGATCAGGCGCTCCCCGGGTACTGGTACTCAGCATCCGCTGGGTACTTGCTAATGTGAGAAGGCGAGATTGACGATTTGGCGCGACCTTGGCTATGTTTAGAAGATCGATTGTGAAGATGACGCAAGTGGGCTGACGTTTGTTGCATTCTGTTACCTGAGTACACCGGGTGAAAACTGGTCGAAATGGCTTTCAGGTTAATGTTGCAGACGCCTCCGTTCCGTTAAACCCTTGGCAGGGCTTCAAGTACGTTCGATTATCGTCGCCATTTAGTTGGCGATGCAGGTTTAGTTGAGATGACTCCTAATTAGTGTTCGACCTGGCTCTGAACGCAAACTCCCATAAGGATTTGCGTCAACCCTCGCGAGGACCTCACTGATTACCATAGGCACCCTCGGGGTCTTTAAGGGACAACTGCATATTCGATATGAGATAGCGGCTTGAAGATGGAACCCAAATAATAAAAATGAATAAACAACGCATATTAGAAGTGGAAGAGATGATGCAAGGGGAAGTAGCTTTCATGAGCAGCCCAAGAATCCGGCGATCACCGGCGAAAAAATCCCAGGCAACGGAGAACCCTCAGAGTGCAGACGTGAGGAGGGCTGGGACTGAGAAGAGTGGCGCGACACCAAGATCGGTGCAAGAGGATGTGCACTCGCGCGCAACGCGGCAAGCGTATAATGGAGCGGAGAAACCTTGTTCAGGACACAGTTCCCCTAGACAAGAGTTTATATACAAGATGAGGAACTCAGAGGAGGAGACGTTTAATAAGTGTCAAACTGTTATGCGCAAGATTAGGGCGGCAATAACGAAGGCTAGGAACATTAGCATGGAAGTTCAGAGCGGATTTTCGGAATTAGAGGAGCTAATTGACGTAATGAAGAACTACAGAGAGAACTGGAAGACTGCAGAAAGGGAAAAAGAAGCGAGCAAGACTCTTGACGACGCCAAGAATAAAAGGAACGATTGTGATGTATCCACACCCGTAAGTTCCCTCAACAAGAGAGGCGCCTCAAGCCCGGCGGAGGCCCGCCCAGAAAAGAGGCCGAAAGGAAAACCAACGGAGACCACGACACAGCTCAAGGAAACATTAGTGGATGGAGAATGGAGTACAGTAAAGAGTAAGAAGTCGGTAAGGAAAGAGAAAAAGGAGCGACAGAAAACGGTAAAAAATCGTCCAGAAGCTGTGATAATTCACCCAACCGAGGGGCACAGTTACGCTGATGTTCTGAGGAACATAAGGAGCAAAATAAAGCCGGAGGAATCGGATATAGCGATACGCGCCGTCCGGAAAACAAAAACAGGTGCCATACTCATTGAGATGGGTAAGGGAGGCAAAAGGGACGAGTTCAGGGAGAACCTGAAGAGCGTTCTCAATCAGGAGGCAACCGTGAAGGAACTCACACCGGTGGTCACTCTGGAAATACGAGACCTAGATGCCCTCACAACCACCGAGGAAGTCCTGGCGGCGGTACAGAGAGAAGTGGGCGGTACAAATCCGGATATATCCATTCGTCTAACTGGGGCGAACAACCGGGAGCAGAAAAAGGCCTTCGTATCAACCTCTACGAGCTGTGCGAAGGCGCTTCTGAAACTACAGAGGATCAAACTGTAGGATAATGGTAAGAGAGGAACCTATACGATGTTTCCGATGCTTCGGAATTGGTCACAGACGGTGGGAATGTAATGGGCCGGACAGATCAAGCCTATGTATGAAATGTGGAGAAAAAGGGCATAAAAGGAAGGAATGCCGAAACACACCAAGGTGTTGTATTTGCTTTGCGGAGTCGGGAAAATCCCTGCAACACCTCCCGGGATCGCGGGGCTGTGAGTTGAGCGTGCGAAAGGCAACATGAAGATATTGCAGCTGAATATGCACAGAGGGAAGGTGGCTTCTTCTCTGTTATCGCAAATAGTCAGAGAACAGGAAGTTGACGTAGCTATCATAAGCGAACAATATGCGCCGAAGAATAGTGGATTCTGGCTGGGTGATGAAACATCTACGGCAGCTATATGGATAACGGATAACCAGGGTCCTCGACCGAGGAGATCAGGCAGGGGAGATTGTTTCACCTGGGTACAGTTTGATGAGATCACTCTAATGAGTTGTTATTTGACTCCCAATGATGACGTGGGAACATTTGAGGAGAAATTGGCCAGAATCGAAGACGCAATAGCGCAGATTGGCGGCAATCTCATAGTGGCAGGAGACTTTAACTCTAGAGCAGTAGAGTGGGGAATGCGGAACACCAACCCAAGGGGCAGGCGAATTGTGGAGATGGCAGCTCGAACCGGACTAGTCTTCGCGAACGAGGGGAGCGTAGCCACCTTCAGACGACCAGGCTGCGAGGGCACCATTCCGGATATCACTATGGTCTCGGAGGGCATGTATCACAGAGTCGAGGACTGGAAGGTCCTGGAAATATACACGGGCAGTGATCACCAGTACATATCGTACACCTTTGCTTCAAGGAATAGAGTTGAGGAGGACAATCACAACACGAACAGTCGAAGATGGGATGCACGGAAATTGAATGCTAATCGGCTAATCTTGGAAGTGGACAGACTGTGTAGCAGAGTGGAACTCTCGGACAACGCGAGGACAAGAGTAGAACAAACAATGGAGATAATAAGACGCGGATGTAAAAAGGCAATGCCCTTGCTGAGACCCCCGAATATCAGAAAGAAAGCAGTGTACTGGTGGGACGATAATATCGCAGCACTCAGGCGAGAGTGCCTACGTCTACGGCGAAGGTACACGAGAGCCAGACCCGATGGACCAGCCGTTGAGGAAATGCGGATATATAAGGAAGCAAAGAAGTCTCTGAAAAAGGCTATAACGCGCAAAAAGTTTCAGGCATTCCAAGAACTACGCGAAGACGTAAACTTAAACCCGTACGGACTTGGATACAAGATTGTAATGGGCAAACTCAACAAATGGAAACCAATGGAGATTATGGATGAGCGAGTAATGAGAAATATAGTGGATACACTATTCCCCACTCACGAACCGGCGAACGAACGGCGACAGAACATGTCCAATACGGAATTTTTACCATTTTCCACAGAGGAGCTGAAAGCAGCGGCGGTCGGATTAAAACCCGGTAAGGCACCAGGGCCCGACGGCATCCCGCCTGAGGTAATACGGGAGATTGCCAGTCAAAGACCGGAACTCCTACTGAGAATGTACAACGCGTGCCTAAGGGAGTGTATTTTCCCCGAAATATGGAAGAAACAACGGCTGGTCTTAATAAGCAAGGGAAAGGGCGATCCGGAGGACCCATCCGCGTACAGGCCACTGTGCATGCTGGATACGACGGGAAAACTGCTCGAGAGGCTTTTGAAGCCACGGCTTACTGCGGCTATTGAGAATAGTGGCGGATTGTCTGCCAGACAATATGGATTTCGACCCGGTCGGTCTACCATTGACGCCTTGAGAGAGGTGACAGAAGCGGCGATGGTCACACAACGTGGGAATAGCTCTACGAGGCCAGTGCTACTGCTTGCGACTTTGGATATTAGAAACGCGTTTAATAGTCTAAGATGGAGCGATGTATTAAATGCTTTGGAATACAATTTCTCGGTACCAAACTACATTCTGGCCATGATAAGTAGTTATTTGAGTAACAGACAGCTGTTGTATAACACAAGCTCGGGACCAAGGGTGAAACATATAACATCAGGAGCGGCACAGGGATCTATCCTTGGCCCTGACCTATGGAACGTCAACTACGATGGAATTCTAAGAGAGGATATGCCAGATGGAACTTTTTTGGTGGGATATGCAGATGATATTGCTGCCGTCATCACGGCCAGGAATACGGAAGAGGCGCAGAGAAAACTGAGACGTGTCATGCTAAGAACGGAAAGATGGTTGGAATCCCACGGCCTAGACCTGGCCAAGCACAAAACAGAATTACTGCTGATCACTAGTCGCCGTATCCCCTTACAGGTGGACATGAGTATTGGAAGCGAGGTAATTAGGACCAAGAGCTCGGTAAGATACCTGGGAATAAGGCTGGACCCCAGGCTAAAATTTTCATACCAGATTCAGTACTCGGCTGACAAAGCCCGGAAGATCGTCGGGCAGCTCAGCAGATTAATGGCGAATATTGGAGGCCCGCTACCGGCGAGACGGAGACTCCTGATGGATGTTGGAAGCAACATTATGCTCTATGGGAGCGAAATCTGGGCCGAAACGCTAGGGGTTGAAAAACGGGCGAACTTACTTCTAGCGGTACAGAGAACGGGTGCACTACGTATCGCGTCGGCATATCGTACGGTGTCCGCCCCAGCCGTACTTGTGATAGCAGGTACAATCCCTGTCGATCTACTGGCAGCAGAGCGGATGAAGATTTATAAGGCGAAATCGGCTGGAAACCACATAACCGGTCACTTCAGGGAAAACACAATTTCAGAATGGCAACGACGATGGAACAGCGAGGATAGAGGAAGGTGGACGGCGAGACTCATCCCGGAAATAAAGCCATGGATCTGTCGGAAATTCGGAGAAGTAAATTTTTATGTTACACAGATGCTATCGGGCCACGGATATTTTAGGAAATATCTCAACAGAATGGGCAAGACCACCTCGCCTTATTGCCTTTACGAAGAAGAGGAGGTAGTAGATGACGCGGAACACACTATCTTCAAATGTGCACGCTGGCAGAGCTATCGCTCTGCACTGACGTCGATGATCGGGACGATAACGGCCGCTAACATTGTCGGGGTTATGATTGCGAGCAGAGAGAATTGGGCCTCAGTGGCGAATTATGTGGAGCGCATTCTGAGACTGAAGAAGAGAGATCTGGAGGCCGCGGAGCAGGCGGGCACGCCGGCATAGATGGCACCAGCTCACGTGTCAAACGAGGTCCCAGTCGGGAGCTTGGACGGAAGGAATAGTGGAGACAATTAGAAGTCTCCCCAACCTTCATTACGCAGTCCGGACGCGGATGTGAGCATGAAGGCGGCCAAAGGGCCAAAAAGGACTCCACTCCGAAGTAATACCACCGTAGTTCCGGAGTGGACACAACAGTCCACGGTACGAGGGGGGGATTTAGTGGGTGAGGGCCCCACACACGGAGGACGTGACGACTTCCTCTATGGTGCGGTTAGGTACATTTGCCCCTCCTCGGCGTAAAAAAAAAAAAAAAAAAAAAAAAAAAATGTCTTCTCGATTACAGTGACTATGCTATGTAAGTCATTGCGATATGATAAGAAGCTCAAAAAACTACAGATTCCATCCAAAGACTTGAAGCGTAGGTAGAGATCTGCTGAAGAGGATTTAACCATTTTACGCTCTCTCTGTCAATGTTCATATCTTACTAGGTGCAAATGTTTGTTATTTGATTCTCCATTCATTGTTAGCTTATTTGAGTCGTCATCCATCCACATCAAGTAAAGAGTTTCGTTTATTAAACTTTCCGGCTGATTTTCAGCATAAGGTAGTCGTGTCTTTATTGTGTAACCCTTGCGCTGACGAACTTTTATGATGACATTGGCCGAATTCGGTTAGTGCAGGAAGTGGGGTCACAACTACTTTCAAATTCTTTTTGAATATTTTAAAATAACCAAAAAGAATTTTTGGAAACAATTTGATTACTTTTGGATTACTTTTGATTCTTTTTGGTTATTAGACAAATCGCCAGTAATACTGATTATTTTTTGATTATATTGTAATCGTAATCAATTAGTAATTTCAAAACTGTTCATGAAATTATTTGATCATTACGATTATTTTGAAAAAGTAACGTAATTGATTACTAATCGTAATAGAAATTTAACAGGTATGATTCAAACACAACACTATGAAGTATTAGTGATATTCGTAGTTTAATACTCATACGTCTGTGAACGTTGTAGTTATTTAGTTGCAAGTAAATTGTGGAGTTTTTTCTACTCTTGTCTTATATAAATATTCAGATTTTCTTTTTTTAAGACATAATGAAAAAAATTACTTAATGCGCTCGTCAGTTTTTTGAATCAAAAATATCGTATAAAATTTTTTCATAAAAAATTCTTTAAAACATGTCTCTCGAATGACAACTCTCTATGAAGATACACGAGAACCTTAAAAATAAATAAAAACGTATTCATAATGACAGATGTAACTGCTGATATCTGAAATTGTTTAATAATAATTTAAAAATATTTGTGGCATTTATTAGAGGTAGAAAGCAGTAAAGTTAGATGCCTTAGGGCCATTATTACAACTTGATGTTAACTAAAGGGAGGATTTTAACGGACAGATACATTGTTTTTCATTATTATGAGTAACCAATAAAATAGAAGTGAACGTTAAGCTAAAGGGAAGATCATTTAACATTTAAAGATCACTTTATGTTTCAATTTGCCATATCATATAATATTTTCGATATGGCAACTTCAAATTTTTAACAAAATGAGCATATACAACCAAAAAAAAAAAAAAAAAACGAAGATAAAAAGAAATTTATTTAATTGAGCAGTTTTATCGACTTTGCTCCAGCACTGCCATATTTTAATTTTATTTTATCTGTAAGTTGTAATAACTAAAATCAGTTAAAGGTCATTTTAGATAAAGGTACCCTTAACTAACCCCAGCTTTAACGGGAAGCTGTAATAATGGCCCTTAGACTTGTATGGTAAGAATTCTGCTGACAACTCAAACGTCTTTTGTTTCATCGAAATCTAGGGATAAAAAGCTCATTGAAAATCGCTCTACCGGTTACCTGTAACTATATGCTTAAATATATTTTTAATTATAGAGTGGACCATTTAAAAGTTGAAATTTCAAAATGCAAGAAAATAAAATCAATTTGAAATTTTTCCAATTTTATTTATTTACTATTTTTATTATTTTTAGAATTATTTTATTTATTTTATATTTATTTTTAGAATTATTTACAATTGTTCCACATAGAAATGAGAATTTATTCAATTCATATGATTGATGCAGCTGGCCTTACAGTACCTCTTTCGATCGGACCAATTTCGTGAACTTTTTAAATTGTATTCTTCGGAAATGGTATCGCAAGAGACCACGTCTCCTGTTTGTCGTCATAACACTTTTCTTGAAGGCGCCTCACAGAAAATTGTGCAACGATGTTAAATCGTAGCTTCTTGTCTACCAATTAACATCACCATTTCGGCTAATTAAACGGCCATCAAACAATAAATCGGTGTTGGCATGAGGTAAGTGGCAACTTGCACCATCGTGTTGAAACCAAATATCTTTTACACAAATATCAATTTTGAAGTGCAGGGACAAAAATATCGACTATCATGGCGAGACTATAATGGTTGCGCAGTCCTCATTTTCAAAGAAATTTGGTACAGGGATGTCTCCGGTCCAGAAGGCACGCTAAACAGGGTGCATTGACTTTTTATCGGTAATTTTACATATTAAAGTACCCTACTAAATGGAAATGAGCTTCATCCGAAATTTTTCTTTTTGATTATGTTCAGTGGAGACAGTATCGTAAACGATAATCAAATTAAATTCGATAAATACCATATATAACAGGAATGGCAATCGATTGGAATGTTCAGGAAACAGTGACCACGCAAGGAACGTCTAGGACAAAGCAATCTGCCATAGGAAGATTTAAAATTAAAAAGATGAGAATGCTTTGTGGAAGAGGTGGAAGGGGTTAAAACCCCATTCTGGTAAATAACGAACAAATATGACTGTTTCTCTTGAATACGAAAAAAATAAAACTTAATAACAATACCACGATTATATGTGTAGGTTTTAAATGTTTACATAGCAAAATGAATTTCAGACGAATATCCCTTTGCCATATGAATTCAACTCTATTACGATCGACGAGGCCTAAACGATAAATAATCGTTTTCTATCTCTATGCGCTAATGTTTCAATATAAAGAATGTGCGGGCATCACACCCATAAGCAATAAAATCAATTGGTAGTGTTGCAACGTGCTGACACAGTTAAAGTGTTATAGACTGACAATTAGCCCATAAATCGGAATACTTTTTATATTAATTTAATCGTATCGATTTTAGTTTTCAAAAAGTTTTAAAAACCAAAAGAAACAAGCTAAGGAAATATTGAAAATATTTGGTTTGGTAAAGGTCATGGTAGTGGTAAATATTATTGCCACAGTTTTAGTTTCATGAATTTTTATGTCGAACGAATTAAAGATTACATTAGTAAACGTTACATTCCGTTACATGACGACAAACGTTAATTGTTTTTAAAGCCTTACTATTCGTATTAGTCGTATTAATGTGAAAACGAAATTATTATTTCTTTTCCAAAATAAATTTTCCCATTTCACTATTCCACAGTTCAAGTAGACAAATGTAGTTTCAAACTTTTCATTTAATGCTGTGGTTATAATAGCAAATATACTCGCACTACAAAATATACTCCTATGTAGACTTATTGATTGCAAAGCACTCTTATAACGTTTAAATTTTGTATCCGTACTCTTTGTGTCTGTAAATTATTAAATGAGATCATTGCACTTTAATACTCAATAACATGGAGGGAAACGGAGATTATCCTTTTGAAGCTACTGTTAATCTTAGTGTGTTATTGAACATTCACGAGCATCGCTAATTATTTCTTTTACTTTTGCAAAATGAAGTAACAATTTCATGGAATTTGCATGTGTTTGAGTGTATGAAGATGAATAGAGCATATGCTATAAACTCTTTTCATGTTCTCATAAAATGCTAATTACATACATTCAATAAACTCTTTAAACACTTCCGTTTGCCACCAACTAGCTTATTGGAAATTTTACTCGGAGAAATGTTTATGGAGGAAGAAATAAAACATATACACATATAGGGTGGCTGATATAGAATGAAACAAAGTAAAGCGCTATATTTTTTAATTTTTTTTTGTTTAATTTTATTGTTTTAAAGCAAAAAATGTTGGAAATAACATAAAATTTTAGAATCAGTTTAGATTTGTATGAATTGGCCACCTTTGATACGAATATGAGCTTTAAACGGCCGACAAAGCCATCACAGGCTGCACAAAAGTGGCTCTGCGGTATTTTGGCCCATTCCCGGTGAGATGATCGACACTTGGGAATTTTTTAGCGAGAACCTTACTCTCCAAAATGCTCCAGGCGCAAAAGTCCAACGGATTGAGAGAGATTTTGGTGACCATTGGTGGCCATTGTGCGGTAGAAATGAAGCGAGGAACCTCCTTTATAAGCAATTTTCGGTTGACGCGCGCTGAGTGCGGTGGTTCTAAGTTCTGTAGTTCTGTCCATAGTCTGCGCCCAAAATGTTTAACTGCTCAGGGCTTCAATACTGTTTTTAAGACATTTTCCCAATAATATTCGGCATTTATTTTGACCCCACGGTCGATGAATATGAGCGGAGAGTGCCCATCGGCCTTTGCGGCGGCCCACACCATTATCATCGGCGGCGCTTAAGTTCTAGTGATCAATCGCAGGTGTAAATTTTCAGCTGACTTCTTTGGCAAGTAAGCCCGATCATTTTGTTTGTTCACAAACTGCTCAATTAGGAATGGCTTCTCATCGGAGAAAACCAAATTCGGTAACTGGCTATTTTCGTGCAAGCGGAGTAACTCCTTGGCTCCTTCCAGTCTAACTTTTTTTTGTCCATCGGTGAGGTCTTGCACTTTTGGAACTTCAATGGCTTTAGTCCAAACTTATTTTGTAATATGTATTGTATCCGTTCTCGCGATATGTTCAGTTCAAATTTTCTACCACTGCGGCGTGGATTTCGATCAAATCTGGTCTTCACTTTTCGGATCCTTTCTGGTGTTGTTACCGTTTTTTTTTTCGTCCACTTTTTAGATGCGATACAACACTCCCAGTACTCCGTAAGGCGAAATGGTACGAGAAACAATAGATTTATTTACATTTAAATGATGGAGGACTCTAAGGATAGCCACCTGTCACCAGCGAAATATAAATCACTCACACTATCACGCTTGAATTCTATCACGAATAACATTTTTTTGAATGTAAATAATAAAATGAACTGTCGCTGGAATAAATCTGTCAGCTGTCAGATAAGCGGTTTACAAATGATAATAACCTGAAGTTGGTTGTAATACATATCAGCCACCCTGTATACGCTCACTCAATACTGTAATTTATTCTAATTACTACTTATTTGAGCGTATACGGGCAATTGTTGTTTTTTTTTTTTATTTTCAACCCAAAACACATCGATAAAGCATAATGGAAAGTAAATTATAAATTATGTAAAGAGATGGTAAAATTCAAAGTTAAGCACGTTAATAATAAAGAACAAATTTCTAACAAACGACATCAGACATTTTGATATAAGTTGACATGTTGTAATGAACAATGATTGAAATTATTTCTTTTTGAAATAAAAAAATTCAGGGAAACCACATTTCTGATGAAATTCAAAACTTTAAGCCGAATGGAATTATACATGGAATTTTACATCAGAGTGCGGTTGTTTCACAAGAAAGAATTGGACTGAGTAAAATTAAAGAGTATCAATGATATATTAGATCAACTCTTTCAACTGTTATTAAAGTTAATATACATTTCAGGACACTTTGACAGTTTTCCTCTAAAACGGTATTATAATCTAAAATAAAATGAAAATTGTCTGTGTTGTTTTATTTATACAACGTTTCATTAATTACCCGGAGCGACAGTGAAAATACTCCCGAGTAACTATATAGTCCACGTTGTTCAGATAGTTAATAAAATACCTTTTCTATATTTCTCGAACGTTTCTTACCCGATTTCCAAAATCTTGTTGGAAAGGGGAGATGTGGACCTTTAAAACGGTATACATATATATATATATTCTTCGACTTAATACACAATGAAATTTAATGAGGTAAATTTGGAGTATTTGAATTTTTAACATATTTTTTCAGGTTTGTCCATTCATAGGATGCAAACTTTAATGAAAAAATATAGGATAAGTGATAAGTTTGTTCTCTTGTTAAGAGATTGAGTCATAATTTTATAAAAATTTCTGTAGTTATTATATAAATAGTATAACAAATGAACTTTTACTTCAAAGATTTTATGAATTTTTGATGGATTTTGATTGGTTATTACAAAATGTGTAAATTTTACGTTTGCACGACTTCTAGAAGTCGGCTAATAGTTGTGTTTTTTGGAAATATTATTATTTCTCTACGCGAAAATATTGGCCAAATTCTGGTGGTCGCTCAAGCTTGGAATTGACACATTTTCTTATCCATCAAAAATTTGAAAATTTTTGAACCGAAAGTTCATTTGAAAAGATCACATATAAATATCATATACACATATCACTCGACTGTTAGACTCTTTAAATAATAACTTCGGTAATTTCTGTCCGATTTGATCAGACAAAGTGTCAATCTCTTCGCAAGATAATTCACTTTCAGAATGTTAAAATATGAAATAATTCGCGTTTTCCAAGTTTACCTCATCAAATCTCATAGCATATTAAGCCAAATATACGTATAACGTTTTAAAGATCCATATCTCCCCAATCCAAAGAGATTTAAATATCGGAAATCGGGTCAGAGATGTTTGTGAAATCCAGAAACTTTGTGCGTGAAGTCGAAAAAAACAGTTTTTGTCAAATAAAAAAAGTTTGAAGGTTTCGAGATATATTAAAAAAATATTTCCGAGATCTACTCACAACCTACACGGGTGTATTTAATTTTTTTTATTTTGTTGCAGAGTGTTTCCCAGAAGTCTGCTGACAGGAAGTCGCTTCGAAATATTTTTTATACACCAAATCTTATAAGTTAACACACTACCTATTAGAGTACGGCGATTTAACAAAATGTTTTGTACCAAGTTTTCATTTTAAATCTTTCTACGAACCTGTATCAAATAAATATATATTCTCTAATAGTCGTAGGACCACGTTTTTTCCAAGGCCGTAGCCAATATCATTAATAGTCGAAGCACCAGTATATGCGATAAAGAATTAACAATAGTCTGAAGCTAGTACTTAGTATTTGAAGCCAAATCGTATTGGATTTAGGGAATGGCGACCATAATATGCGATAATCTGTTCATCCACAGAAGGACTATGAGAAAATATCCCAAATGGTATGAATTTTTTATTCCGTGCATTATTTAATGGAGTTATTTTGGCAAATTTATCATTCTTGTCAAGATTATTATTACATATTTTTAATAAAACTCTCAAAAATAGCTTAACTATGTTGTTCAGCTGTCACATAATAAAGAGAAAAAATTTTTATTTTAGAACACACTTATGCCGAAGTGGGTAGAAAAATACCCATGCCCCACGACATCTAAAAATAAATAAAAGTATTCATATCAATACAAATACTCCAAGTACTATTTGTGCCAAATTGCACCGAAATCGCACCACGGATTCTGGTGTCAGACGTTAATGATTAAGGAAATTTTATTACTCTCACGATGTTTACCAGAAATCTGCTGTAATGATGTAACGGAAGAAATATTTCATATTTTTGTTCAGATATCTGACCTGGAGTTTAAACCGAGGCTTAATGTCTACTAAGTCAACTCTTTACCTACTAGACTACAGTGGTTACAATAGTTACTTATATTTCTATTCCTTTCATTTTCTGAACGTTTTAATAATAATTAAATTATTTATACTGGTAGCCGTACAAATGTATTTTAATCTAGTTAATACATCAATATAAAACAGAAAAAGAATGTTCAAATTCTATAAAATCAAATAAATGCCTAAATAAATAATTTAAAAAAAAAAATCACTAAACTAATATAGAAATTCAATGTAATTTTTTTATTTCAAGTGACAAAAACTAAAACATAAAAATTGACACTAAATTGCATGTCAACTTAAACAAAGTGTAATAAAACCAGAACATGAAATGATGAAAGAGGATGCCAATCAAATAAACAGCATCACCGGAAATGAATGCAATTTGAATGCTCAAAGCTACTGCAAGAGATGTTAACGACGTATGCATATGTACTTCAATACTTGCACAGTCTCAGAAAACATTCAGTTTTGTCAGAATTTTTTTTTTTCACATGATGACGGTGGGGAATATTTAGGGTTTATCATTTAGTAAATTAAAAGACGTTACTATTTACTTACATACACTTGGCGAACTAAAATAAATTATTTTATGGAAAACTTAAAAAATTTGTCGTGAGAGCAAAAGGCTTGCGTGTTATCGTTAAACAGAGTATGAAGTGGCATTCACCACTGCATCTACGCTTCGTATACTTTGAGAAAGAATTTGGAATGTAAAACAACATCCTTCAAAATTTAACACCCTACTGCCAAGTGCAGAAATAAATAAATGTCAAATTATTAAACAAAACAATGGCGTTTAGAGTAGCAATTCGACAAGGTTGTGCTCCGTTACGTCTACTATTTGTAATAGGTTTTAACATGAACCTTAGAAGACAATGTCGACTAAAAGATTTTGATAACGCAGATGATATAAGTTTTGGGAATTCTATCAGTAGAGGGACTGCGATTACGTGTGGCATTATAACGGGGCGATATGTTACTTGAAGTTAGGTTTGGTATCAAAGCTACCACTCCAACCTAACCTAGCTTCTTGAGGTTAGCGACATATCTTCTTGGGAATTCTATCAGTACAGGGACTGCGATTATCTGCGGCATTATAATGGGGCGATATGTTACTTGAAGTCAGGTTTGGCAAAAAAGCTACCACTCCACTACCTAACATAGCGAAAACAGCAATAGGAATTCGAAAATGAACTCTGTCCATTTTAAAGTGACTTCCCAGAAAAAGTTTGTAATAGATATTAACGAAATAAGGTTTACCGAAAAGTTCTGTTATATTGGAAGCAAAGGATCCGCCTGTGTGAAACATCTTCGAAATTTCTTATACCTTCAAAATACCATTTTAAAGTTGGATGTGTGTCGTCTGGGATTTAAGGTAACCGCACTAGAAAATGTCTAAAAGGATCAAATCCCACGTTCTCAGTGTCCAGTTCACATCGCCTTCATGGGAATTCATCTTTAATTTTTTTTTTTTTTTAATAAAACCAACACTCAGGGGATGGTCGCTACTCATGCAGGGCATTGTGCAGGTTTAGGAAAAATAGGTTATAGGAAAGTAGAAAGAGGGAGTAGTGTTTGTGGATATTTGATTTAAAGTTACCAATATCGTAACTGACGGGAAAAACTTCCGCAGGAAGGTCATTTCACAAGAGGGCAGTGCGTGCAAAAAATGAATTTTCCCTGTAATGCATTGTGCGGTTCACTGGACAATCAACCACAAAAGAATGTGCTCTATGAGAAGTACGAGTACCACGTAAAAATATGTGATTATCGGGAATGTGAATGACAAATATTGCTGTCATCCACAAAAGAGTAAATAGAATGCGAAGTAATAGATAGAAGATCAATAAGAAAAATAAAAAAAGAGTAGGAGATGGAACAGAGTCCTGCGGTACCCCTGAATTTATCCTGAACTCGTCTTCAAAGCGATTTTTTACAATATTCAATGGGCATTTCAGTGCCTTCCGAATAATTCGATTCCGCCCAACAGAAGTTGATAATCATATACATTTAGTGCTCGCCGAAGACAGTGATAGCGTGGCCAATATCGTTCTAAAGGAACAAATACCTTTTTTATATTTCTCAAACCCTCCAAACTTGTTTTATTTGACAAAAACTGTTTTTTTCGACGTTACTCACAAAATTCTGAATTATTCAAATATGTCGGACACGATTTCCAAAATTTAAGTCTTGTTAGAAAGGCGAGATATGGACCTATAAAAACGGTATACATATATCTATACTTCGACTTAATATCCTATGAGATTTGATGAGGTAAACTTAAAAATTCTATTTTTTTTTTTTTTTTTCATATTCTTCAAGTTTGTCGATTCATAGGAGCAAACTTTAATAAAAAATTTAGGATAGGTGATAATATTCTTAAAGTCTGTTGTCTTCTGAAGATATGGAGTCATCATTTGATCAAATTGTACAAAAATTACCGTAGTTATTATTTGAAGAGTCTAACAGTCGAGTGCTATTTTTATATATGTCATCTCATCAAATGAACTTTTACTTCAAAAGATTTTCAGAATTTTTGATAGATCTTGATTGGTTATCACAGAATGTATTAATTTCACGTTTACACGACTTCCACAATTCGGAACAAACGTTAGCCAACTTCTGCTAAAACTTGGAATTGACACATTTCCCGACAAACAATCAAGATCCATCAAAAATTTTGAAAATTTTCGAAACGAATATTATTAACTGTTAGATTCTTTAAATAATAACTACGGTAATTTCCGTCCGATTTGATCAAACAAAGATAATGCACTTTCATAATGTTACCACTTGTCACATATTTTTTAAGTAAAGTTTACTACTATGAACCAACAAACTTAAAAAAATGTGAGAAAAATTCGCGTTTTCCTAGTTTACCTCATCAAATCTCTCAGCATATTAAGCCAAATAATAGATATATGTACTCCATTTTAAAATTCCATCTCTTCCCTTTCCAACAAGATTTAAATTTCGGAAATTTAGATCAGAAATGTTCGAGTAGTCCAGAAATTTGTGCGTGAAATCCAAAAAAACAGTTTTGAGGGTTAGAGATTTAAAAAAAAAATATTTTTGAGATCTACTGAACAAAATTCACAACCTACACTATGCCACTAGCCGGGTGTATTTAATAGGTCTGCCAAATTCTTAAAAAATATATAAAATAAAGCCGTGGAAAAAATAATAGGGACACTTAAATTTTTTAATATATTCGGATACTTTTAATTATTTTTCCATAAATATTACAAAGTATATACATTACGAAGTCGCCGTGGTCTAGTGGGTAGTGTGTTGGCTTATTAGACAAAAGGCCCGGGTTCGAATCCCAGGTCAGACATCAAAACGAAAAAAATATTTCTTCGGCGACTTCCTCTCAGCAGATTTCTGGCAAAGACTCTGAGAGTAAAAATTGCCATGAAAAGCTTCTCAAAAATCTGTCGTTCGGAGTCGACTTTAAACTGTAGGTCCCGCCACTTATGTATAAAATTAACGCACACACCATAAGTGGTGTGAGAAGCTAGGTCGTAATCCTGACTGAAGGGTTGTAATGGCCAATTATGTATGTATGTATGTATATACATTATATACATTAAATTAAAGCTATTCAAATAGTTTTACTAATGAAATAAAAATATTTGATCAGCTCTGCTAAATTCTTAAAAAAAAAATGTAAAATTAGTTACGGAGACGATATCTTTTTGAAGAATTAGTTGCCTTTTAGACTTCCCTTTGTGCATTTGCTCTCTTTTTTGCATTTTCCAATTGTCCAATTCGCGTACTTCTTCATCCGTCAACTTTACTTTTTTGCAGAATCTTTTAAACCTAGACATACCCCGAAAATATCCTTAGAATAGCACAAACAAAACAATAAACAATATATTATTGAAAGCAGTAAACCTGTGTCTTCAAAGCACAATCTATAAATGAAAATAAAATATAACGCAGCAGAAAATTTAAATAAAAACGAATTTCAAGTTTAGGGGCGATCTTAGATGATACAACTATTAAATGAGGCTCTGTGACAAGGAGTCGGATTATATTTTTTCCCTATTATTTCTAAACTCTCCTAGACATATTTTTAAACAAGATAAAATTTTTTCTTTATATCAATCTGTAATCCTGTCCAATTTTGCAATATAGCAAAGCACCTAATTCACCAAATTTGGAAAAAATATAATGTTCAACTTTGATGTTTAAGCAATCAGAGAATTCAACATTTTTTCCCTAGAAATAAATTTTAAATATAAGACTGATGCTTTCTAAATGAGTTTTTATTGTTTTTCACTAATTTATTTCCTAAATAGAACAGTGGGAATTTTTTCTTTGGTTGTATCTTTAAAGATGTTCTGAGCATTTAAGTGTTAAAAGCTATGGGAATGGTTCGAAAATCTTGAAACATGAATTGCAAAATTTTGCTTTAAAGATATGATAGAAAGTCAGAATTGCATCGAGTCGTTACGAGTATTAAAGAATTGTATTTCCTTTCAGAATCCTAAACGAAACATATTCTGAGGTAATACTGAACAAACATCAAGTTCGGCAGTAAAACCATATCGACTGAACAGGAAAAAATGCTGTCTATCTGGTGGATTGTTAATAAAAATCGCTACCGGCAACAAATGATCAATTCGTATGGTAGGTAATCAGAATGGGCCACATAACGCGGCAAAATAAGTTTACACCATGAAAATTCATTTGCAGACAAGGCAAAGCCGGTTTAGAAAACGATCTAATAGCTGGTACGCTACTATATGTATTCAATGCACTTGGTTCCTTTCGCATTTGATAGGCAGCATTTCAATTCCTACGAGGATGTCCAAATTGATTCCCTTCAAATGATGAGTTTTGTTTTATATGGAATCCTTAAATGGCCTGAGAGATGACAAATACTTTGAATAAAATATTTGCTTACTTACGAATTAAATATTAGTGGCTTATTCTCATAAACAACTCCAGTTCATACCGGTACAAGCTGCAGCTAAGTTTTTTTTTAATTTGGGTAAGAATTGCGCAATTTCAGAGTTCATTTTAATTTGCTTGAAAACTTGTTTATCTTCTTTCGGCGTATGTGTAACATGAGGTGATTCGCTGGAAATTCCATTCGACAATAACATTCTACTAAGAGAAGCAACCACTAATTCTGACAAACTCCGACAGTTGTCGACAGTAATCAGTGTCTTTGGCGGGCTCATTTCTCAAGGCTACTAACAGAAATATAGACCAAACATCGTACTGAACATAGCCCGAATATTTATAGTGAAAATTTAAATTCTTACTTCTTATTTAGACCCCTCCAACAATATCATAATCTTGATAGCCTGTTTATTCATACGTAGTTGAATATAACAATGACGCAAATAACTATGCAAAACAAAGTTGATTTAATAGCTCTTACACTATAACAGACCATTCAAATTCAAAAATAATAAACCGGAATCAGATACTCGTAAATAAACAAAGTGGTTGAAATTTTTGGCCATAAGCAACATCAGCAACCAAACCAACCCAAGCAGTAAATAAAGAAAAAAAGCCAAGCATTTCACAAACAAAATCTCTCTAACGAAGCATTCAAATGAAGAGTAAGTGGGTATAAATTTTCATTAAAGGGTAGCTTTTAGAAGTGTGTTAAAATCATTCGTATTATAAACAAAAAAACATTGTTTGGTTCATGTGGACTTTATACAGAGCAGTTAGAATATTTAATAAAATTATCGCACTCAACACGTGTCAACCACATATTATCACGCTTGAATTCCATAACGAATAAATTTTTTTCTGAATGCAATAGATCAAAATGCTTTTGTAAGATTGTAAATAACAAAATGAACTGTCACTTGAATAAATCTGTCATCTGTCGGACGAGCGGTTTACAAATGATAACAATCTGAAGTTGGTTCTAATACATATCAGCCACCCTGTATATTCTGATACCGAATTCGCATGGTGGCATCTTTGATATCATTATTTCAGTCTGAAAACAAACACATTAATCTGGTAGTGCAGTGGGCAATTTAATATTCAATTGTTCTGAAAAGATTCCACATCGAGTTTGTTACGGTGAAAACGTTAATGTCGATATATACTCGATATCTGAGTTATAAAACTAGAATCGCAAATAGGTTCAGGTGTCGTGTATTCGAAATTAATAATCAAATAATAGGCACATTGCTTTCATGGTCTCGAGGCGCTCGGTCTCATTGCCGTGTTCGCAGCAACTTGATTCACAAATACATAGAGTGATATCCAGTTAAGAATAGTAAACAATACTTCGGATGATGTAGTCCCAAGGGCAATTGTTGTTGTCCTTGCCACCATTCTTATAATCCGCACAAAACGGACTTGAATAGCATAGCCGATAGACATTTTAGAGTACATTTCCTGGTAAGTCATATTGAATATTTTGAAAATAATTCTGATACTTTAATAAAAAAGAAAATAGATGTGCATAGCCTCCTCTCCAATATCTCATATTTTTGTCGGTCTTAGTTTTGAGTTCAAATTCTTCATGTAGTTATTAAGCGTTACAATGCATTTTTTTTTACAATATGTTACAGCACCCTGTATTGGAGAAACAAAAAGCTCTATAGTTACAGTATTTGCAATTGCTTGCTTCAGCTTTAAATAATTTGCATATTATACACCCTTCCCAACACAAAAAAAAAGGGGAAAAGAGTCCATCTTAAATATCCTTTCATTCAGTAGCTTGGTTGACTACTCAACACTGATGTGCTTTATTCAGTAGTAAACAGTCGTATTTACTGTAAAAGCAAGCTATTTTCCTGGTGGTACGGATGGTTGAATGACTCTCTAAGTGAAATCTGATGTCTTTAACACAGTTTTGATTATCAACAGGATGTACAAACACATTAAAAGAGACTTAAAATAAGTGTACAGAACAATTACAAGAAAATCCTCACTTAAAAAATATGATTTTAAAATTTGCAAAAAAATACAAGGAGTAGTAAAGTTATTTGTTTCCAGATGAATGATGAATTAATAATGAATTTCTCTGAATTATACATAACTGTTCCAAGATATAGTCCAACACAGATTAGCCATATTGAGTTTCGAAAAATTTTCAGGTTGTCTGTTCTGTAAAAAAAAAAAAATTCAAATTCAGTGCCATTTCATTCAAATTTTGTCAAGGAATAATTAGAGCAGTGATGTCAAAAGCTAAAACTGTAGTTTTAATGGTGAAAGAAAGAGAACTACACTGAAAGAAAAATTGTGTATACTTAAAAAACATCCACTGACAAAATGATAAAATAAAATTTATTTTATATATCATTAATGAAATTTTCTACATTAATGCTGTCATAATAGCAAAAGAATATTTTTTAAATATGCGGAATTAATTTTATTACGTTGTTTAGAACCAAAGCATTTTAAGTCTGAAAAAATATGTTCACATAGATAAGTTGAGGAAAAAAATGATAAGCATTTTTCATAATTCTTTTTTAATTCTGGGTATAATAAATATAATAATCATAGCGGACTCTACAAAAATTCCTAGTTGATCGAACTACGCTATTCCGATATAACGGAAGGGACTCTATAAACTACAGGCTGTACTTAAGGATTTCAAAACATTTATTTAAAATATTTTTAATAAACATTCCATCAGAAAATGGTCTACCATGTTTAGCAATATTTAAACTTATAAGACTTGACAATTCTTTTTTTTTTAATTTTATCATCTGGATCTTTTCGTTGGTCTCCGTATCAGATAACCAATTCTTCAGTTTTTCCAAAAAAGATAATTTTATATTTTAAAAATTATTTTACTTTTTCCCTATCACTAAATCTATCCTTATTACTATTAAAACCTATACCTGATTTCCTTAAATGTTTTATAACATTATAGACGTTGAGTATTGCCCAACGGATTCATAATCATAAAATATTTTTCGCATATCATATTAATTTCTTTCAGTGCTCTAAACAAAAATTTTGAAAGAAAATCGTACAACCGCTACACATGTGCATTCGTCGCTGGCTCAGTGACGACTAAACAACAGAGAATGAGAATATGTGTGTGTTTCAGTCAGCATAATTGTGTTATGAAATGGACATCATTGAATTAGAGTTAGAAATGATGCATTTAACCATGAACTTAATTTTTAGTTGATAGTATGGGGTGTTCCAAAAAGTTCCGGTCTGGTCTCAAGCTTGTCGTCATTTATTTAGTCTGCTTTGAATGCTGCTTCGTGCCACAAAACTCATGTCACATTGAGTATTTTTCACAAGCGATTTGAAGACTTTGTCAACTCAAGTTTAGATGAACTGGCGCTGATGCGATTTTAATCCGTTAGACTCCTTCTTATGGGATTATTGACCTAGTTTTTCTGCTAAAAACAGTAAAATTGCCATTAAAATGTTCTCAAAAATCTTATCATTTGGATTCGACTTTAAACTGTAGGTCCCACCACTCATGTGTAAAAAAACAAATTCAACATAGTGATGTGAGAAGCTAGTTTTTAATCCTAACTGAAGGCTTGTAATGACAAATTATCTATGTGCATGAGAGAATATCTATTAATTCGACAGATTTAAAATGGCCATTAACATCTGTTGAATTTCGAAAGGTTCGTTTGGAAAAATTAATCCATGTTAATACAGTGTAATATGTTTTAAGTTGCTCTGTCCTATTAGATATCTTTTCTTCGACACCTTTCTAATAACTTAGTTCAGATGGAAAAAATTACATGGTTCATAATCCACTATTTTCATGGTGAAATCAAATTTTATTGGGAGTGATAACATGCATTCTAAATTTATAAGAATTATTTTACCCCTGATTCTTCATACATTTAATACTATTATTTTGTCTGGAGGTATACAATGAAGTGGAAGCATGCAAAAATAGTTCCGTTGCGTAAGTCTAACGAGGTTCTTGAGAAGCTACTCTATATACAAATGATGAATTATATCGATATAAAGAATCTCCTGCGATCAGGCTTTCGATCAGGACATAGTTGTATTACAGCTCTAGTGAATGTTAGTGAGAATGTCAGACAGGCCTTGGAAAATAGTGATGTAAACTTTTTAGTTCTCTTGGATCATTCGAAAGTCTTCGATACGGTCGATCACAATATGTTTATTCAGAAACTTAAATTCTTCTTCGGATTTTTTAATACATTTGACAGACTCATACATTCGTATCTTTCCCAAGGCGCACAATCTGTTTTTTTGAGGGGTAAATGGGGTTGATTCTCTATCTCAGGACACTATCCTTGGACCGCATTTTCTCTCCCTGTATGATAATGGTTTACTTGGATATCTTACTTGGATTTACTTCTATGCAGATGACGTGCAGCTTTACTAAAATAGCCCGATGGATGATATATCATCCGCCGTTGATTGTTTGAATGGAGAACTTGCACGGATCTTATTATGGGCAACTGTTAATGGCCTCTGTTTGAACTCCGGGAAATCTAAGTGTATTTTATTGCATAGAAGAAGTGTTGTATCCATAATATCTAGGTATGTTGTGATGAATGGTGAGAAAATTGAGATAGTTCATGCGATGAAGAATTTTTAACTTCAATTTGATATTGGATGATCAAATAAATTCACTAGTAGATCAGGCATATATTAAGTTACGCGTACTTTGGTCTACGCAACTTTATATACCTTTGAAAACTATAATCACATCTCAGTGGCAGCTAGGAACCTTTACGGAGAGACCTTTGACAATCTTCTGAATATTCGTATACTTTTATTTTTGCATCGAGTTGTAAACGAGCGGGTACCGAGTTATTTATTTGACAAACTACGTTTTATCCAGTCACCCCGTAGTAGTTATAGTTCCTCGGCATCGATACTTATTTTTCGAATGGCAGCTTTATTTGCATGCTATTCGTCTCTGGAACATTTTTCCACAACATAAGCAATGCAACACCAACGCTAATAATTTCAAGAAGTTTTTGTTTCAATATTTTCGTTGATTATTTATTTTCTTTATATTGTTACGAAAGTGGAAATGGTGTTGTTAAAATAATAAACAAAAGCTCCAAACCAAAACAGCGCACTGTCCACGCTCACAAGAATTAAGGATAAAAAGACGTAAATAACCAACAACAACATGAAGGGAACAAAGAAGTAAACAAGAAACAACAATGCGAAATAGCGAACAGACAACAACTAATCTACCTGCTTGAATGTAAACAAGAAACAACAAAAATGAACATAAGTTGTTTACATTTTTAGATTATTCCCGAAAGACGTCATCGTCCTTCAAGGGCATTCATCACACTGATGATCCAGTAATATAAAAGGCAGGGCTGAGTTTGAACTTAATCGTATAAGACGACGTCACGTTGGTTGAGAATTAAAATCTATCGAGCTTTAATTCGGTCAGACTTGTGTGCAGACAAGTTGCGTTTGGGAAAACAGTTGTTAGTGTTATTGCTTACAAAAGGGTTGTAAGCAGAGTAGTATAACGAACAAACACATATTGTGAAGTATCATTGCATACGTGAAACAAATTCGAACAGTGGCACAAAAATTGTGCAGATAATAAAGAATTCATTAAAACTAAACACGAATTTATTTTTACTTTATTTGCAATCTACGAACTCATATTTTTAACGTTTTAAAAGGTAAAAACGTAACAATATTTATTGCCAATAAAAATTATTGAACATTACGATACGCTTTACGTTTATATTTTTTTCCATTCGAGTATCAGATAACTTGAGAAAGATAATATTTAATAGGCTTAAACGATAATCCTATTGCATTATAATACAATCGAAAATGCTGCCATTGCCAAACTTTTTCAATATTTTTTTTGCTTTAACTTTGTGACTGTTAGGTTAGAGGGCGTGCACCTGTCGGTCAAGACAAGCACAGTACCCGGAGGTCCAAATTGACCCATTGTACTTGACTGTTACTCCATTTTATTTTATATTTATTTTTCATTTTTTTGTGTTCCTCCAACGCAAAGTTTTTATGTTAAAATCATTCATCAAAAAAAGGGGCGGCCATATACATAGAAATCCGGATGGTTTTAGCCGATAACAATTAATCACATTATTTAGAATTCATAAATGTTTCCTTAGCTTTTGCTGTAGTTTTCCATTGTGCTTTACTTCGTATACGAATGGTTTGAAGAGTGAAAATAAAAAGGGTTTATGGCGGAAGTGCTTAAGTATGGTTAATAAAACATTTAATACCTGACATTTTGATACATAAATTTTGTGCCATTGGCAATGAAAGTAATTTAAAATAACTAATTATTTATAATTGTTAAATACATTGAATTTTAAAAGAATGATTTGCCTTAAGCAGATGTAGAACAGGATGACATACAAGCGTATTTTTACAAAAAATTATTTTAATTCCTTGAAATAGCATGGGAGTAACGTTGACCCACTCATTTTCTGTTATTGTTTCTTTGTTCTGCTTCATTTTCAAGCAATTGATTAATATTCTATAATAGATCGCAAGACAATAGCCTTACGTTGTTATATTCCTGACTGAAGGTATACAACATACAATTATGTATGTATGTGGAGGAGTCTTTCCCCAAAATATTTTTGCAATTTTACTTACTGTGTATTTACTTCTTTCTTACCTTGTTCTCACAGTTGTCGCGCAATATTATTCGTTTTACAATTTAAAATACATTCAAATTAGAAGTCGCCGTGGTCTAGTGGGTAGTGTGCTGGCTTATTAGACAAAAGCCCCGGGTTCGTATCCCAGGTCAGACATCAAAACGAAAAATATTTTTTCGGCAACTTCCTCTCAGCAGATTTCTGGCAAACACTCTGAGAGTAAAAATTGCCAAGAAAAGCTTCTCAAAAATCTGTCGTTCGGAGTCGACTTTAAACTGTAGCACACAACATAAGTAGTGTGAGAAGCTAGGTCGTAATCCTGACTGAAGGGTTGTAATGGCCAATTATGTATGTATGTATGTAAAATACACTAGATGACCAGTGCGAATATTTCGCACCGTTAGTTGTGATTTTGTAACATAAAATAAAATAATTAATAGAAATTTTATTAAAAGTATAAAAATATTAGAAATCATAATATCATCATACATATTTACATACTTAGCATACGTTTAAATGCTTTTATAATACTTCTTTCAATACAATGTTAGAGGTAATGACATGATCATCGTTAACTTTTTGCCCGTACGAATCCTTAATACAAACAAAAATATCTCTGAACGTACGCACTTGGAGAAAAAGTCAGGTATAACTGCCCATGTGAAAAGACCGGTTCTGGTAAATTCAATCCTACCTTTTGAAGGGTTTGACCTTGTGCTTTTTCATCGTCATAGCAAAAGCAACTTGCACAGGGAATTGTTTTCGTGTCATTCGGAAAGGCACAGTTGGATCAGAAGGTGTAAGGTTGATTCGGGGTATGAGTACAGTTTTATCGGTATGAAGAATTTTTGCTGATATGATGTGCTCTCCCAAGATTGTTACGATTTGCCATTTATTAATCTCTGTTTAGCATTAAGATTTCTGATTTACGTTATAATTGCATTTGTCTTTTCAAATGCACGTTATTTATATTCTTACGTTGCACGTTATTTTTATTCTAATTTTCTTAAAACCGTTTTAATTGTTAAATATCAGGCTGACACTATATATTTGTATGCATATATTAAAAGACACCGTATTACTGTACTGTACAACCTTATAAATTATTATGTGGAATAGCATTACAATTAAGCGACCTTGTTTATCGCACTTGATCTAACAACTACTGCAAAGTATTGCCAAATTAGCTTTTTACAACAAAATATGCATATTACATAAAACTGACATAGTAATAAACGATATTATAGTACATGCGGTATTGCCAGAATGGATTTTAATACATAATATATTATGTAGAACTGCATTAATATTAAGGGACCCTGTATAACCACACTTGAACAAAAACAAATAATCATAATGACAACAGTTCTATATAAAATATTATTTTTATTAATTAAAATATTAGTTTTTCAATTTCTAATTATTTTCGTCATTAGTGTTAGATATAAGCTGTAAAATGTGATATCATTCATTAAATTTGATGCGGTGGTATGGGATATATTTGCAACCGACAAAAAAAGGCCTTTAGAAATAATATATATGATGACGATTTTCTATGGGTGCTTTTATAACTTTTTATTGAGAACTGATTATTGCCACCCTTAGTTTACGCTGTAGTTTGTCGCACCACCCATATTATGTGTGTTAATTTTATCCATACGTAGGGCAACATACGGTTTAAAACCGACTCCAAACATTTACACCACTTACTAGACAACGGCGACTTAACATTTTCCGAATTAGTTGTTGTTTATACAGTGTGTTTTACCAAATCACTACTGAGCTACGAGTCATACAGCAGCATTATTTCATTAAAATCAAATTACGATTAGGTTCAAGCACAAAGGTAACTGCTAGCTATGACACACAAAAACCATTATAAAACAGAACAAAACGGTTAAACCATTATTGGTATTGAAATTTTGAATTATAATTTGGTGTTGATTTTCCAATTTCTCGCTAGATGGCTCAAGTATATACAATTTTATCTGCGTGTGTAAAAATTTATTTACCCACCCACAAAACACATGTTAAACCATAATGCACGAGTAGGTATGTCAACGTGTCCATGTACATACTCACTGTAATTAAAGTATGTATTTGCTCCTTGGTTTGTATGGTTTTACAAGTGCATGTTAAAGCATGCAACCGTTTTGCAGCTCTTGTGTGTGTGCGAATGTTAATTAAAGTTTTCACTTATTGCGGTGGTAAAACATATGCACAGTGAGTACAGCTATAAGGCCTGTAAATACTATGATAGAGAGTGTGAGAAAACAAAAACGTTTACATTGAAAAGGTTGCTATAATGCATTAGCGTTTTATGATAATTAGCATTCAGCCAAACAAAGGATGATGTTATAATAATATTAACACTTTGAGTTTATGACTGCAATAATCATAATTCTTCAGCCATTTGGTTTTCATGGTATTTGTCTTTTCAAATGCACGTTATTTATATTCTTACGTTGCACGTTATTTTTATTCTAATTTTCTTAAAACCCTTTTAATTGTTAAATATCAGCTGACACTATATATTTGTATGCATATATTAAAAGACACCGTATTACTGTACTGTACAACCTTATAAATTATTATGTGGAATAGCATTACAATTAAGCGACCCTATTTATCGCACTTGATCTAACAACTACTGCAAAGTATTTCCAAATTAGCTTTTTACAACATAATATGCATATTACATAAAACTGACATAGTAATAAACGATATTATAGTACATGCGGTATTGCCAGAATGGATTTTAATACATAATATATTATGTAGAACTGCATTAATATTAAGGGACCCTGTATAACCAAACTTGAACAAAAACAAATAATCATAATGGCAACAGTTCTATATAAAATATTATTTTTATTAATTAAAATATTAGTTTTTCAATTTCTAATTATTTTTCGTCATTAGTGTTAGATATAGACTGTAAAATGAGATATCGTTCATTAAATTTGATGCGGTGGTATGCGAGATATTTGCAACCGACAAAAAAAGGGCTTTAAAAATAATATATATGATGACGATTTTCTATGGGTGCTTTTATAACTTTTCATTGAGAACTGGTTATTGCAACCCTTAGTTTACGCTGTAGTTTGTCGCACCACCCATGTTATGTGTGTTAATTTTATCCATAAGTAGGGCAACATACGGTTAAAAACCGACTCAAAACATTTACACCACTTACTAGACAACGGCGACTTAACATTTTCCGAATTAGTTGTTGTTTCTGCAGTCTGTTTTACCAAATCACTACTGAGCTACAAGGCATACAGCAGCATTATTTCATTAAAATCAAATTACGTTTACAATTAGTTTCATGCAAAAAGGTAACTGCTAGCTATGGCACACAAAAACCATTATAAAACAGAACAAAACGGTTAAACCATTATTGGTATTGTAATTTTAAATTATAATTTGGTGTTGATTTTCCAATTTCTCGCTAGATGGCTCAAGTATATACATTTTTATCTGCGTGTGTAAAAATTTATTTACCCACCCACAGAACACATGTTAAACCATAATGCACGAGTAGGTATGTCAACGTGTCCATGTACATACTCACTGTAATTAAAGTATGTATTTGCTCCTTGGTTTGTATGGTTTTACAAGTGCATGTTAAAGCATGCAACCGTTTTGCAGCCCTTGTGTGAGTGCGAATGTTAATTAAAGTTTTCACTTATTGCGGTGGTAAAAACATATGCACAGTGAGTACAGCTATAAGGCCTGTAAATACTATGATAGAGAGTGTGAGAAAACAAAAACGTTTACATTGAAAAGGTTGCTATAATGCATTAGCGTTTTATGATAATTAGCATTCAGCCAAACAAAGGATGATGTTATAATAATATTAACACTTTGAGTTTATGACTGCAATAATTATTATTCTTCAGCCATTTGGTTTTTCATGGTAGTTTGGTTTTTCAAGTGGCTACGCCGATAGTATATATTATTTGTAATTGCGTGTATTTTATATTATTCAGTATCGAATTTCATCAAAAGTTTTCTGGAAACACCAGAAGTTTATAAACATATTTCTTAATAACGAAGAATGCAATTTTATTTAGGTAATCCGAATGCCCATGTTCTGTAGCACGACGGATATTGTGAACTCTGTACCGGTTTCGACAAGCTCAACAGCAATTTTCCTACGATATCCCTGTATTCCGAAATCCATCTAAGTGTAACCTTTGAACAATTCGAATCCGCAAGGAATAGCAAACATTAAACATTCACCGTCTACCACATTTGTACACCATAAAGCAATGATGGCTTCATCATGGCCCAGTAGAACCTATATGCAATGGTTGGTCTAAGACCCCATATCTTGCTTACGGTCCTTATGAAGGTCTGAAGTGTTTTAATGGTTTTCTTAGTCCTATTAATAACGTTATCCTTATATTTAATCTGTTCATTAAAGTTTAGGTCAGAAATTGGTTTCATATGGCGCTTGGTAAAATTTGTCAATTCCATTTCGGGAAAATTGAGACTGTTCTGTGCTCAGTTGTGAACTTTAGAGTTTCTTTCCATCTCAAAGAGGGACTATGTGGATGAAAACCTAACATAATAACGGCCAATTCATTTACATACATACATATATAATTGGACATTACAACCCTACAGTCAGGATTACGACCTAGCTTCTCACACCACTTATGTTATGTGCTTTAATTTTATACATGAGTGGGGCGACCTACAGCTTAAAGTCGACTCCGAACGACAGATTTTTGAGAAGCTTTTCATTGTAATTTTTACTCTCAGAGTCTTTGCCAGTAATCTGCTAAGAGGAAGTCGCCGATGAAATATCTTTCGTTTTGATGTCTGACCTGGGATTCGAACCCGGGCCTTTTGTCTAATAAGCCAACACACTACCCACTAGACCACGGCGACTTCCAATTCAATTCATTTGCATAACCAAATCCCTAAAAATCACCCCACTGCAATTATTCTAACAAGCCCTGTGCTTGGTGAGGTGAGAGGACAACAACATCTTGCCATATGAACCGCATCCACATATACAAATGTATCAGAGGTCAGCAGTGAATCGTTTTTCCGCTACTCATAAGTACTCATGCAATTTTGAGTATGAATGAATCAACTGAATTGAAATTTAACCACTCTCATATATTCGTACTCGCTACAATATTGATTTATAAGCATAAGTAGCAATGAGTATGAGTATAACGTTGACATCAAACTCACAACATTCGAAATGTGTTTGATTCATATGCCTACTCATTCTGATTCATAAATTTTGAAAAATGCATCAAAATATACAGCGTTTGTTGTCGTTGCATATACAAACAAAGTAGAAAGGAAAGACAAAGACAATGACAGTGTTCGTACGCGAATCATACTTATTTGGGCTTCGCGTAAATGTTAAGCAGCGACGAGTCGAAGTCAATAACATCATGCGTATTGCTAAGTATGAATACGACGAGTACTTCTAACTGTGAGTATGAGTAGTATGACTATGATATCAAAATAAGTATGAATGCGTATAAGTATTTGAAATTATAAGTATGACTCGAATCTACTCATTGTTTTAAATCCTTTTTGTTTATCTCTGATATGTGTGTGTAATTGGTCATTACAACCGAGTTTTTTACACCACTTATGTTGTGCGTAAATTTTAAAATGAGTGGTGGGGCATACAGTTTAAAGTCGGCTTCGAATGACAGATTTTTTGAAAAATTTTTAATATCTGACCTGGGGCATTGTTATCCCGTTTGGTTAAAAGTTCATTAACATACTTTGTAACAGATTTACGAAAATTGAGTTTCAATACAAATACTAACGATTAAAGTCTCTATTCGAATTTTTTTGCTCTAAGGAACTTAGTAGCTTTTCAAACCTACTTTGGCACATAAATGCAGTGCAATGTATTAGTTGTTTGAATAGTTTAAATACAAAATATAGCCTTTCAGGTGATTTTTTTTTTAACAATTAAGTTTATGTGAAAATCAACAAGTTAGGCACCTTTTGGGTTTTCATTTTTATTTCTTTATTTCAACAATTTAAACTTTTTTTCTAAATCTCTTCCAAGGCCATATTATTTAATTTTTTCATGGTCTATACTTACTTTTTTCTTTCTTTCGTTTTGTTGACACATTGTTCACGGCTGTAGGTGGTAAGATTGAAATTACAATATGTCTCCTCTATATTGAAATGTTTTCAATTTCGAAATGTTATCTGCTGTCACAGCTTCAAATGCTTTTGGGCGTTTGTTGTAATGGCAGGATAACACATGTCAAATTTATCTACATGATACGACTTAGTGGGTGAATGAAAATTTATGCAGAAAAACATTTTGAAATCTAAAATCGATAAATTTAAATTTACCAAAAATATAAAGTTTAGAAAACGGTAATAAAATACACAGGGTGACGGTGTAAATAAACCCTAACCATCTAAGGACAAGGTGGAAATTTTAGATTTTATTGAGTAGAACACAAAAATATTTCTTCAACCCTTCAAACCTGTATCATCACTTTTTTTTATTGGTAACTTAGAAATTTTTGGACAAATTTTCAAATTTAATATATTGTTACGTTTTTACCTTTTAAAAACGTTAAAAATATGAGTTTGTAGATTGCAAATAAAGTAAAAATAAATTCGTGTTTAGTTTTGATGAATTCTTTATTATCTACACAACTTTTGTGCCACTGTTCCAGTTTATTGCACGTATACAACGATACTTCACAGTACGTGTTTGCTTACAATCCTTTTGTAAGCAACAATACTTGTTAGTTATTCTTCTTTGATCACAACCTTTTTGTAAGTACAACACTAACAACTGTTTTCTCAAACGCAACTTGTCTGCACATAAGTCTGACCGCATTAAAGCTGGATAGACTTTAATTCTCAACCAACGTGACGTCGTCTTACACGAATAAATTCAAATTCCGAATACAACGTGCCGTCTGCATACACGACTGATTCAACTCAAACTGTGAACTCTGAATCTTTCTTGCTCGCTTTGGTTTGCCTTTTATATCACTGGGTCATTAGTGTGATGAATGCCCTTGAAGGTTAATGACGGCCTTCGGGAGCATTCTAATAATGTAAACAACCCCTTCTCATTTATGTTGATTCTTTTCATTCGATCAGGTATATTAGTTGTTGTTGGTTTATTTGTCTCTCCGCTATTTTATACTGTACATTGTTGTTGCTTGTTTACTTCTTTGTTCTTTTCATTTCATTTACGCTGTTTTTGGAACTTTTGTTTATCATTTTATGCATGATCATTGTGTTGTTTTTGGAGCTTTTGTTTATTATTTTAACAACACCATTTCCACTTTCGTAACAATATTTTTAAATCTTCTTAAATCTGCTAGTGGGAGTCCACTTTAAATTAACCGTAGATCGAGCTTTGTATCAAAAATGATACATTTTAATTTTTGAAATTATACAACTTAAATTCAGAAAACGTTAGATGCCTGATATTTTATGAATTCGTAGGAACTGTTATTGCCATTATTTTAAATCAAATAAAAAAAGAAAATTTCTTACAGAGGTGATACAATTTAAAAACTTCATAATTCTATCCTATGTATCATTTTTGATACACAAGACTTTCCTTGCGATTCTTTAGTGCTGCGTTTGAAATATTTTTTAGGTTTTCAAAGATGTTCTGGAGTTTTATCGTAAATAATACATTATTTATGGTATTTGAAAAGGAATTGAAAGTTAAGTGTTGAAGGAAAATGAAAAAGTTGAATTTTCTGTACATAATATTTCCTTGATATTGACGGCAGTAGTCGTAGTCTAGTATTTAGCGTATTAGCTTATTAGATGTCAGACCAAGGTTCGAACCTCAGGTCAGTTATTTTCAATTTATAATGAAAGGTTTTTAAGACAGATTATATTTTTCTACTGCTGGAGACTCTAAAGAAGAAAAAAACAGAAGCTCGTCTTATGAACTGATGAAAGTATTGACAACAGCACAAATTCCAATTGGATGTTTATCGCCAAATATCGTACGACTTTAGTTGTTTGGGAAGAGAAAATACTTGCAATTTTCACGCTGATTGTTCTGTTTTTTGAAATATTGTAGGGTCTTTCTTACTGTTCTTCTCATATTTAGCTCACGTGATAGACAAATATTATAAAAAATCTCCGAAATCGCCTAAGCGTAAAAATTAATTAAAAATAGTAACACAAATTACACATAAAAACATAAATTAATCTAACTAACCTTAGGTTAAAGGTTACATTAAAATATTTTTAATTATCACTTTAGAAAACACTCAAAAGTAATTTTTAAAACACAAAAAGTTAAAATTTGTATGGCACGGGAATAAAATTTCAAATAACTTAAACTATAAAAATTGTTTAGTAACATAACTATAGTTGTCAAATACAAAACTTTTGCACTAGGTTTGCGGAATTTTATCTACTTTTAACGACTACAAAAATTTGTTCGGTTCTGCTAAATTTAATTTTGCAATTAATTCCCATTTTTAGTATCAAAACCCCCACTGTGCGTTGACCAGACTATCAGTGTCAATAGCGAAAGCTGTAGGTTGATAATTACTAACTTATTTTTGATGTAGCTTTTGTTTTTAAATTCTAGAATGCCACTTAGTTCACCACACGTTGGATGTTCTCTCATCTTACGTGGGTATGACGTGAACTGATCGCCATATCGAACGATTTGATCCCAATTGGCTTTTTCTTGTGGGATTTTCTTCGATCGCCGGTGGATGTGAAGGCTAGCATGGATGGTCTTCAAAGCTAGCATAACACATGTCATCAAATTCAATTGAATTCGGCTTAATTTATACCCCAGATTTATGAAAAATTAGACATTGCGGATGAGCTCTACATAGAGACGGCCGAGTTTACATTTAAATAGTTTTCTATTCCACACAAAATGGTGTCAATAGATCTTTCAAGAAATAAAAAAAAAAATTCGATAATGCTTTATATTAAAAATAAATTTTTCTTTTCATTAAAATTTAAGTCTTTCATTATTTTTGTAGCTTAAAATATTTCATTCCATCCCTATTATGTGTTATATACGCCCGTGTATATTTATCTGTATCAGGATTTGTAATTAAGCTTTAAATCCATACGAATATAATTTATTTGAGAGGAAATGAGAAATTCCTGTAACCGGAAATATTACAATTTTATGTGACAAAATTGCATTTATACACCCGCAATGACATACAATTACATATGCATGTACAGTGGTGGACCGAAAAAGTGTATGAAGATAAACGCCAAAACACCCAAAATGGCTAGCAAAGCTTAAGGCAAAAATATATGCGACCGCATAGAAGAACGGATTTGTGGTTTTTTTGTAAGCCTGTCCTAATGGACAAGAATATGAATTTTCGTATAAAATTTTTCAGATTAAATTTTGTTTTGGACAACAGATAATTGAAAATGAGTGTAATGCTCCTTTTTCACTCTGATGAAATGCAGTATTGTTGGAAGGGCCCACTGATACCATTCATACCGTCGTATGTGGATGGTCGCGCTGTCCGTCTGTTTTGTGTCAGTTACAGTTTTAAACAACAACGCCCTCAAACGAAATATTTATTAAAAATAACCTATTACATACACCTTATGATGCGGGCTTCTTGGGGACTATTGCTGTTGACTGTCTAATGGTGAAGGTATAGCACTGGCCATTTTACAGCCATCTAGCAGCTTGTTTCCTTCCCGTTCGCATCTTGAGGTAGGGCGTTTGTCTTTCTTATCCCCGTCAATTACAATATTGGTAAGTTTAAGTCTAATGTCCACAAACACTACACCTTTTTTCCACAATCCTGTAACCTATTTTCCTAATCCTGCCCAATGAACAGCATTAGTAGGGGCCAACCCATGAGTGCTGGTTTTACGAAAAAAAAATAAAGTCATCATGTCAAGTTGACAATGAAACACAATGAAAGGAGTTCAATGGTGTAAGGCATCTAGCCCTCTGATTAAAACAGAAGGCATAATGAAAGAGTATCAAAATTTAAGTTATTTGCAAAACAATTCGGCAGTTTTTATTTAGAAGTGCCTTTATCCTACAACAAAAATAAATTTCAAGCGAAACGAAGATCCAAAGGCACACTGCCAAGATTGTGCAAAAATGCAATTCTGAACAGTAGTCGCTCACATATTAGAATCGCTTTGGTTTTCAGGCAATTCTAATTTCTGAACTTTTTTTTGAACAAAAAATAAAGAATCGAACAGACTTCCTTCAGAAACTGGAATAAAATACAATAAAATTTTTTTGATTAATTTTTTTTTTATACAAAACAAAAATACAATTTATAACTATCCATAAAATACATAAATGCGACAATAAAAAAAAAAAAACATCAAATACGAAAAATCGTATATAATTTGGTGATTCCCCTTTTTAGTTGTACGGAATAAAAAGAATTTGGAAATTTCTTGTGTTACAATAGCACAAAAAAAAACTCTCAGAATTTAGAATTTTGAATTCGAATTTTAGAGCATATTATAGCAAGCACTAATTCTAATTTCTGGAATTTCTAATTTGTGGGGTTCTACTGTACATAATAGGTCAGTACAACCCACTTATGTTGTGTGCGTTAATTTTATACATGAGTGGTGGGACCTACAGTTTTAAAGTCGATTCCGAATGACAGATATTTGAGAAGCTTTTCATGCCAAATTTTATTTACTCTCAGAATTTTTGCAATAATCTGCTACATAAATATAGCCAAAAGTATTAAGGAAATGTGCCAAACTCTCACATTAAACCTCTAAAACTCACAGAAAAGGTATGCTCAAAAAGTGAAATTTATAATAAATAAGTGCGAAAGACTAATGATGATAAAAAAAATCCTGTAAAGAAGAAAATTGTTTCAGTTCTTTTTATTTAATTTTTTGAGGTACGTTTCTGTGTCTTTTTTACTGAAGAAATATGCTCGAGTTTAATTCCATAAAACTATTGCAAGTTTTTTTCTTATAAAATGGAAACTAATTTTATTTGAATCCAATTTCGTCCACTAGTGTAATTATGTACACCACCACAAATACAGGGATTTAATTTTTATAAAATGTAGTGATAATAAATTAAATTTAAGTGAAGTCAAATAAAATATATTTTAATACCGTGGACGGATAAGTATACTGATTTTAATGAACAATATTTGTACATTAATTCGATCAGTATATGTAGAGTTTAAATACATGTTCGAATTGGAAATATTTAAATATTGCCCAAATGTAATTTGATTTTATTTTGGCTGCTGTTAATTAAGGAATTACGATTTTTTTACGCCGAGGACGGGCAAATGTACCTAACCGCACCTTAGAAGAAGCTGTCACGTCCTCCGTGTGAGGGGCCCTCACGCATTAAATCCCCCCTCGTCTCGTGGATCATTGTGCCCACTCCGGAACTACGGTGGTATTACTTGGGAGTGCAGTCCTTTTGGCCCCTTGGCCTCCTTCATGCTCATATCCGCGTCCGGATTGCGCATTGAAGGTTGAGGAGACTTCTAAGTGCCTCCACTATTTCTTTCGTCCAGGTTCCCTACTGGGATTTCGTTTGACACGTGAGCTAGTGTCATCTAAGCCGTCGTGCATACATGTTCTGTAGCCTCTAGGATGCGCTCCACGCAATTTGCCACTGAGGAATGATTCTCCCTGCTCTCCATCATAACTCCGACAATGTTAGCGGTCATGATCGTTCCAGTCGTTGACGTCACATTCGAACTCAGTGTGTTCCGCATCTTCAATTACTTTCCCTTCCTCGTAATGGCAGTAAGGGGAGTCGGTCTTGCCCATTCTGTGCAGTTATAGATAAAATATCCGATAGCATCTGCATAACATAGAAATTTACCTCCCCAAATTTCCGACCCATCCATGGATTTATGTCCGGGATAAGTCTCGCCGTCCACCTTCCTCTATCTTCATCGTTCCATCGTCGTTGCCATTCTGAAATAGTGTTTTCTTTGAAGTGGCCGGTTATGTGATTTCCAGCCGATTTCGTCTCAAACTATGGCAAAGAGTTTCCAGTAAAGTAAATTTAGCTTTCATATGAAATTTCGCAGTTTAGGAAGTTTTCCGAATTTCAATTCTGCAGATATTGTAAATCGCTTGAAGAAAAGGACTGTTCTGTCTACTTAACAAATAAACGTGTTGTAATATGAATGAGAAATGATCCTAATTAGCAAATACAATTTCAATAAATACGAATTTGTTTTAGTCGTCGTGACCTGTAGATCTTTAAAAAATAATGCCTAGCACACTATCTTAAAATTTTATTAAACAAAACTGTATTTACGCTATCATCAAACAGATTAAAGGTTCTATTATGTATGGAATATAACATCGTTCAAATATTCACTACCTCTCTACAGGTTTCCAACACCATAAATCAGGCTAAAGTTGACCGATAACATGGATTTTATTCGCATGAAGGATAGCTTTGCAATTGCAGACAATAAAAAGTCTAACGTGGATAAATCGCACGAGAATGTGAAAAAATTTTGTTAATCGTCGATCTACAGCCCTTGTCGTTAACAGTGAAGTTGTAGCCAACGTCGTTTTTAGGGAAATATGAACAGATGATGCTCCTTGCTCAAAATCCAAACCAGTGACATTTTCGGAATTCATTGATCGCTCCTGGATCTCATATGGATTGGTTCCGTCACAATTCGATAATTTTCTTTTTTCGCGTACGCACTCATTGCTGAATATGACTGTGAAGGGATTTATTCTCAGTTTGGTTTGACAATTCATCATGAATAGACTCACGCCTGTACAACGCTTGCAAACAGTGGAATTTTATTTCGAAAATAATGGTTCTGTGCGGAAAACGTATCGCGCACTACGTCCGTTTTTTCGTCGACAAAATCGTCCATCAGAGCAGTTAATTCGATTAACAATGGAAGGTTTTCGCACCACGTTTGCTCTTATTGATAACTCGCAACGCCAGAGGCGCTGTACGGTGCTTACAGAAGAAGCTATTGCTGCTGTAGAGCGTCGAATTGAGGAAGACCCGAATGAGTCCATCCGCCATTGAGCACAGGAATTGGATCTGTGTCCATCCACTTTATGGAAGATTTTACGGAAGGATCTTGGTTTGCGCACTTACAAAATCCAACTCGTGCAAGAATTGAAGCCAAACGATCATCAAGTAAGGCGTAGATTCATCGAACGGGGCCAAACCGGGATTACCGTTGTTCCCGATTTTCATAAGCGAATTTTGTTTAGCGATGAAACGCATTTCTGGTTGAATGGCTAAAACTGCCGCTTTTGGAGTGAAGGTAATCCTTAAGTGTATGTGGAAACACCGTTACGTCAGGAAAAACTGAATGTTTGGTGCACTCTTTGGGCTGATGGAATCGTTGGTCCGTACTTTTTCAAAAACTATGGTGGCCAGAATGTTACAGTCAATGGTGATCGAAATAGAGCCATGATTACTAAGTTTTTCATTGAATACCTATGGTATCCAGGAGATGTGGTTTCAACAAGACGGCGCAACATGTCACACAGCTCGTACCACAATAGATTTATTGAAAGAAACGTTTGGTGACCGCTTAATTTTACGTTTTGGACCTGTGATTTGGCCTCTAAGATCTTTAACACCACTAGACTACTTTCTGTGGGGCTATGTAAAATCATTGGTCTATGCGGTAAAGCCACAAACGCTTGACCATTTGGAAGATAACATTCGCCGCGTTATTGCCGATATACGGCCACAAATGTTGAAAAAATCATCGAAAATTGGACGTTCAGATTGGACTACATCCGCGCCAGCCGTTGCAGTCATATGCCAGAAATCATATTTAAAATGTAATGCCACAAGAATATCTTTCGGATAAATAAAATTCATGTCAAACGAATAATCCATCCATTGTTTTCAAATCTAAGCAGACTTATTCAGTAGGGTATTAATAGAAATGAAATTATTTTATTATTAATTACAATACTATTACAAATTATATTATAATCCTATACGAGCTGAGTAACTTCGACCATATGCCCGGTGTAGTATCACAGACCAGAGTCTCTGGTGGGAATCGAACCCACGACCCTCACGCTAATAGTCTAGCACACTACCCACTAAACTACCAGGGCGCTCAGAAATGAAATTAAAAATTTAATTAAAAACCATTTAAATATTTAATGCCAAATAAATTATAACTTAACGAAAATTTATGTACACATTATGAAACAAAAAAATTTTAGAATTAAAAAACAACAATGAACTAAATCGTTATATGCTTTACACGTTAGAGGCTGACCACAGAAACCACAATTTCATATAAACTATGTAAATTTAATTAAGTACACAATGTTTTCGAGTTTATATTAAAAGTTTTGTAAGGCAACATGTGTTTAGATGGCAATACATTGAATTTTCGTTTATTTTATACTACTAATCCTCAACATTCTCTAAAATTCGAATAAATTTGTCCAAATGTTCATAATATTAACTAATTTGACGAAAACAGTCTGTTATTATAAAGTCGCTGTAGTCTGGCAGGTAATGTATTGGCTTAATGAGACTTGAGTCACGGTTCACACTCCCTTTAAGACAGCCCCAGCAAAAGGAAATATAAAAAAAATATTTCTTTGACGACTTTCACCAAAGATTTAAAATCGTTCGTTTCCAGTAGTTTTTCAACTGTAGGTCTGGCACTTTTGTATAAAAAATTAACACATACAACATAAGTGGTACGAGAAGCTTCTCTCCGGTTGAAACCAGCTGGTCCCCGTAGTGGCACGTTCACCACCATGCCCAGCACACCGATTCCGTTTCTTCCGCATACAGGACATTTTTGCAGTAGTCCGGGTGGGGCAGATCGAACTTGCCAGCGAAACTGTTAGAGTACCAATCTTGTTGATATCAAGTAGTTTCCTCGTTTTCCTGCCATCCACAACAGTTTTGATATTCGGTAACCACATATGTTAGATCACTTATGATTCATTGAATTTCATGCTACCTTTTTTAAAAATTTCGAAAAATTTTTTAGGGGCTGAATTTGGCAAATTTTTGGCAAAAGCTCTGAAAGTAATTAAAATTGTTTTTTCCAGAAGAGTGCTGGGAAGTTGCAGAAAGAAATAGTTTTTCATGTTTCATCTTGTTCGAGATGTCTGAGTCAGCCATACCACAAATTAGAGTTTAACTTCTAATATTGACTTTCCTTAAGTTAAATATAGTCCATGAAGGTTATTCTTTTTAACTATGAAGCATAAGGCTTTTTTTAACCCTTATCCTGTATTAATGGGTCAAAATTGTCCAAACAGTTTTTAATGCTCATTTATTCTTTAAATACTCAGTGGATCTTTTTGAAACTTATGTACAATAATTATTTTAGTGAATACTATTAAAATTTTTTATTTTAATTTTTGAAGATCGTTTCACAAAGCAGAAAAAAGCGCTGCTATTTGATAATATTACACAAATATTTTTTATTTTTTATAACGATATTACAAACTGAAAATATGTAGTGTAAATATTTCATTCGTTTATGTGTTTTTGAATTAAACAAAGTGATAAAATCTAAATGAAAACGATCTCGTTTTTGAACTTGCATCTGGCTATGACTAGAACTCTTCGTCAGACGCTGGCATGGACATTTCCGAAATACTTGATCAAACTACGGATAAAGATTTAATGTATCTGTCCAAAAATGGGAAATATTTCTGGTCAGAAACATCAACAATAAAAAAATAGGATGATTTCCTAAACATGCTCAGTGATACTATGAAATTAGTCGTTGACGTGATTAATTTACAAGGTAACTTATAGGAGTAAAAGATATTCAATCGGTTCACTTAGGTCAATCTGTAGTTGGAGATAATTGGATTGCTGTAGACGGTAGAACAACTAAAGCATATTTTGGGCTAATTTTGTTAGTGGATGTATTTAGATTTCATGGTGAAGCCTTTGAATCTGTACGGGACGACCGTAAAGTGGATCACTACTCACCACCAAGAGTTTGCGGCGATTTCAAAATATATCTCGAGTGATACGGCTTGATAAAAAGTCACACAGGAGCGAAGGACGATTCTGTGAGAGACTTGCTCCGATAAGAGATTTATGGAATCGTTGGGAAACGTATCTACGAAATATATTTCATCCTGGCGAGTGTGACAGTAGAATAGCAGCTCGTAACGAATCGTGGACGGTGCCCATTCAACCAAGACATAAGATCAAAAGATCAAAAGCAGGAAAATATGGTATAAAAATTTGTTTGTTGTGTGATGCAAAAATAAATTATACATGCCCATACAGGTTTATACTGGATATTCTTGGAATACTTAGGCATGGATCTTATAAGTGGAGAAATATCTCGTAGACACAACATGCCACAAAGTAATCCTGCTAACGTAGTCGTAATAAGTCTTTAAAAGAATTCTGCTGAAGTTCCGCAAACAAAAAATTTAAAAAGGGGAAGTTGTTACTTTTTCTATAACAGCACCAACTACATATGCAAATAAATGTTCCGAATTTCCAAAAATTTTTTTCAAAAAGCATTCTGAGACCAATACTGTATGTAATGAATGTAAAAAAATGATAAAAAAAAAACTGAATAAATATTACCATTTTGCGTATTGTTCAAATTTGACTTACTAATGTCATATCCGTTTTATTTTTGAAGTACAGTATAAGGGTTAAGTCCGCTTACAAATTATACGCTCATTTTTATGAAAAGATTTTATTTGAGAGAAAAGTAATTGTAAGTAATGAAGTTTCTGTCTTTATTATCTGGGTCCTCTCATTTTACAGTCAAAAATGTTTTCTTAAAGCTTTGTTTGGGGCGCCTATTAATTAAAACGAGATTTGCTAATAAAAAGTATTTTTTCGGCGATTTCTTCTCTTTCTCTTCTTGAAAATTTTCTCAAAAATCTGTCGTTCGGAATCGACTTTAAACTGTAGATTCCGCCACTTCTTTATAAAATTAACACACACAACATAAGTCGTGTGAGAAACTGCGGGCTTCTTGGGGACGATTGCTATAGACTGTCTAATGGTGAAGGTATAGCACTAGCCATTTTATAGTCACCAGCAGCAACTCGTTTCCTTACCGTTCGCATCTTCCCTCTTTCCACCTTTCCTAAACCTGCACAATGCACTGCATTAGCAGCGGTCATCTCCTACGTGGAGATTTAATAAAAAAAAAAAAAAATTAGGGAACTGAATCATCGCAACAGAGTGAGGAGTGCTACAAGCGTTTAAAAGTTAAAAACGCCTTTTTATAGTAGTGACATCGGAATACTTAGGTGCAGTAGTCGCTTTAGTAAAAGTTGAAGCATAAAATACGAATTTTTGTACTTTGTCGCACGCTAAATATAAATTGTAAGGGTAGTTTTTCAAGAGGGATTTAAATATTTCAAGTTTGTGAAAAAGATATTTGGCATTATTATAAGAGAACTTCACTATCCAGTTCGCATTTTTTGCCTCGCTGCTACACATTACGTCAGCTTCTACTACAACTACTTCAAACTGTTCCAGGCTCTATATATAAATCATATTAAATTTTAAATTTAAAATTTACATTATAAGTTTCTAAAACTAGTCTTGCACCATTAATTTTTTTTTGTTTCATACATACATTCATACGTATATGCAATACATACATAATTCGCCATTACAACCCTTCAGTCAGGATTACGACCTAGCTTTTCACACCACTTATGTTGTGTGCGTTAATTTTATACATGAGTGGCGGGACCTACAGTTTTAAAGTCGACTCCGAACGACAGATTTTTGAGAAGCTTTTCATGGCAATTTTTACTCTCAGAGTCTTTGCCAGAAATCTGCTGAGAGGAAGTCGCCGAAGAAATATTTTTCGTTTTGATGTCTGACCTAGGATTCGAACCCAGGCCATTTGTCTAATAAGCCAACACACTACCCACTAGACCACGGCGACTTATCGTATATGTAATATTCTTGTTTATTATCTTCCAAAAGGAAGTCCATTTGTGTTAAATTTTGTAATGAAACGAATAATTTCGTAATGCATGTCTCCGTTCACATACTGAATATGAACTGCTTTGAGGATAGTTGAGAAAAAAAGTATGTCTTACTGTTATTATAATGGAAATGCCGTACTTTCCAAAGCATATGCTATTGCAGGCGATGCTATTTAATTTTATTTCAGTTCTTAAGAAGCAAAATAATCACTGCTTTTTATTTTTTCTAGATAATAAACAATTGAAAATAAGAAGGATTTTTGTATTTTTCTTTTTCATTTTCAATTATGAGTCTTTTATTTGCTTTTAATACCCAGAAGTGTTCGGGTTGTATGCCACTTTATTGTTTGGCAAGTTAAATTGCTGGAAGAGATACACCTTCTTCTTTAAATCTTTGGACTTTAAAGGACACTTTAAATGGTGCATTGATTTTTATTTTGTTATTTCAAACAAAAACTATGAACAATAAGGCATCCGCATATTGCTTGGATTTTGTTAAATTTCACCTGCTTTTTTAAAAAGATTTTGAAATTTGAAAATGATCTTATAAATGTGCGACACACTTTATACGTACCAGTATGTTGCGTTCAGTTCCACCCTTTCTTTGAAATTAGCATTCAAAGATAACAGAATCTATAATTCAGAATTTATAAATAGAATAGCAAAAAACTAAATTGTTTAAATTATACAAAAACTTGGCTTATACATGCAACTAAACGACTTTATCCTAACCAGACACTACATAAGCCATAGTTTCTTATTTATAAGCAGCAGTTCTCTTAATCATTCGTAACACAAAACTTGTGGCATAGTGTAGACAACAAACAGCAACAGGCGATGCATAAATTCAGAGTAAGAAAAATCTCAGATGGTTAGCAGGCAATTCATTTTTCTCAGAAATACTTCATACAGAAATACTTAAGGATTTTGTTGGATAATTAGACATGAGGCCACGATTCAAGACCTAGGACCGCAGTAAGAAAAAATTTTTTTTTCGGCAACTTACTCTCCGAAGATCTCTGGTAAATATCCTGAAAGTAAATTAAAAAATAAAAAATCTGGCATTTCGAGTTGTTTTTAAACTGTATGCATAGCTGCCAGATAATAAAGCATCAAATTGTCAAATATTTGAGAAAAAAAAATCGTCAAAATCAACAAAGACGTTCATTGAAATCGTAAAATAAAAATAGTCTGAAAAAATAAATAAATAAATTTGAAGATCCTAAAAACGAAAACATATAAAATCAATGTTAAGCAGCAATTATATTGCTGCTCAACAACGACTAATGTGCTTCAGTTAACGTACGTAATTGGCCATTACAACCCTTCTGTCAGGATTACGACCTAGCTTCTCACACCACTTATGTTGTGTGCGTTAATTTTATACATGAGTGGCGGGACCTACAGTTTAAAGTCGACTCCGAACGACAGATTTTTGGGAAGCTTTTCATGGCAATTTTTACTCTCAGAGTCTTTGTGCTTCAGTTAACTCCCATGATAAATGAGGCCTTTTCTCAACAGATGCAAACTGATGTAATTTTTACGGATTTTAGCAAAGCGTTTGATAAAGTGAATCACAAACTTCTGTTAACTAAACTTGATTTAATGGGTGTAAATCATAGGAGTTTAAGATGGCTGGAGTCGTATTTGACTGATAGAAAGCAGACCGTATATGTAAACAATGGCTTATGTAAGCTATCAGGTGTTCCTCAGGGCAACCATCTTAGTCCATTTCTTTTTTCGTTGTTTATAGACGATCTTCCCAACTTAACTCATTTTGCCAATATCTTGATGTATGCTGACGATGTAAAAGTTTTTCTCTCCTTTAATAATTTAATCGAGCACATGTATCTTCAAAATGATCTCAATAACTTCTTTTTGTGGTGCAAGTACAACATGATGGATCTGAATATTAAAAAATTCAAGTGTATGCGATACTCAGGAAATAATTTTATTGCGGTTAATTACTTGCTTGAAGGTCATCAATTAGAGAATGTTGACTCTTTTATGGATTTTGGTATCCTATTAGACCCAAAAATTAAGCTTTAATGACCATATCACTTTGACTGTAAATAAGGCAAGGAGTACACTTGGCTTAATAAAACGTTGAGCAAAAGAATTTTCTGATCCATATGTTACGAAACAGCTATTTGCATCGCTTGTCAGACCAATTTTGGAGTATGGATCCATTGTATGGGATCCTCACTATTACGTTTATAGCGAACACATTGGATCTGTGCAGAAACAATTTCTGCTCTTCTGTTTGCGTGGGCTTGGATGGAATTATTTGGACTTGCCTTCATATACTAGCAGACTGGCATTAATTAAACTGCCTACCCTTAAGAGGAGTCGACCAATGTTAAATGATTGACCCGATCAATGGTAATATTTGTTGTGGCTATCTGTTAAAATCTGTTAAATTCAATATTCCTTGTCGTAACTTCCGCTGTTATAATCTGATTTCTATTCAGTTCTGCAGGACTAATTATGCTATTACAGATCCGTTTGTTGATTTTTCTGTCAATTTTTGTATAATAAAAAAGGAATATTTTTGTTTTTCTTAATTCGTAACAATTATTGTAATAATTAATTGTATTATTAAAGAAACTGTTTGCATTTTTTATTTAATATTTTTTCTCGTACCTATTTTTGTTATTATTCGGTAAGGAATTTGTCCATTGACTTAAATTAAATAGATAAATAAATACCAATATGTGGTGTAAATATCAGGGAGTCAGAAGATCTTGACATTATGGTCATGAAAATTCGGTGCGAAGCTCGCTGGAACTGACACATTTTTCAGTGCCTTGGTTTTTTAAGACGTTGCAATAAATACTTTACTTCATCTGATCTACTTACAAATTACACTACTTATAACCGACCGAAAATTGAATTCAACTCTCACGTATGAGTGAGTACATCATCTACTGTTTACAGGTGAGGCCGTAGTAGGTTGTTAATCACGATAGTGTTCCAACTTCATTGATTCATTGGAGTATCGCTGTAATGTGGCTTGTGGATATTGCTCGAGCGAAATAAGGTGAGTATTATATGAAGATCATTAATTCCTAATTAACACTAGTCTTTCGTGTATCGTTTTTTAGACGGAATATTCTTATGTGGAACTGACTTCCTGCAGAGATCTTTTCTATTACTTATGATATGCAAATACTTAAACCTAGTCTTCATAAACTCTGCTCCCTATTTCCTCATTCCTATAGTATATTTTCCTAGTCCTAATATTATAATAATTTACAATTGAAAATGAATACCACAACGTCCTCATCTATGGCGGATTTTTACTTTACCAGACAATAATTAACAGAGTTTTTAAATGAGAAACTGCGGGCTTCATGGGGACGATTGTTGTAGACCGCTAATGGTGGAGGTATAGCACTGGCCATTTTATTGTCACCAGCAGCAGCTCGTTTCCTTACCTTTCGCATCTTCTCCACTTTTCTCTCTTTTTCCACTTTTCCTAAAAAACCTGCACAAGGCACTGCATAAGTAGAGGTCACCCCCAGAGTGCTGGTTTTATAAAAAAAAAAAAAATACCTTCAGCAAATAACGTAAGAATGGTAATTACTATCCCCCATTCAATGACTTAAAATTTTTATATAATTTTAAAGGAAGATAAATAAAAACAATGAAACACGACTATAAGAAAGCGGAGAACAATTTTAATTGAGTGATAACTGAGTGTAATTGTTTGTTTAAATAAGGATACAAGGTACATTCGATCGTTTGTTCTATCGTAAGCCTTTATATATCTACAGTACATTACGTTGCCACACATTCATCTAGAGACGCACTTCATTCTCTGGACCAGAGCTTTTCTAGAAAATTCATAGCTTGTTGATGAATATTGATTGGCTGAGAGGCATCAAAATGAGTTCCAATATGGTTGATATACTATGTTTGATGTTTTCACTTGGAACACTGCTCACCATTTCATGCATTTCTCCTTCAATTCGACCGTAAGCAAGTGTTTAGTGTATCGCTTCACACGCCACTTACAGTGTACAGCAACGGTTGCGTAAACCTCAAACAAAAGTCAAACGAAAGTTTGCTCATGATGCCACCAGAAAACACTAAGCAATACTTGATCATTCAATTTCAAATGGAGTGCTAAGATATTAAGAGATATTCTAGTAAATACAAGAGATAACATTTTTATGTATTAGGCTTTTGAATTTTAAATTTGTTTTGGGTTCCCTTAATATTCTGGGCTTGTAAATTCAATGTAATGTTCACAGGAAGTATAATATTGTTACGTAAAAATAGTCGAAACGACCGAATATCGTTTCACAATAATAAAGATAATCAAAAGCTATAAATACAAAGACAATGCGTACACAATACACGCTAACACATACGTCGAATTTATTATAAGTAAACCAGCTGCAACAAGTATGAGAGAAAAAGAGACGGATAAGTAAGCGACCGCAACAACAAACAATGTAGTCGCAATGGAATTCTGGAGAATGCGAAACCTCGAACGTTCCACTTCGAGAACCATCATCAGACTGAATAGATTCGTGCGTGCAGTTGCGTATGAAGTAAAACGTCGCGGTATGAAGACAAGTTTACCGAAGAGCTGTCGGTGCTTACGCCAGTAGAAGTGTTGTGCTTACATAAAGGTTGTAAACAGAGAATAACGAACAAGAGCTGTTGCTTATAAAAAGGTTATAAGTAGAAAAGAGTATCGAACGAGCACCTAGTCATAGTCATAGTTATTGTTGTGTACTTTGTATAAGTTTGGACAGTAGTGTAGTGTGAATAATAAAGAGTTTCATTAAAATAAACACAGATTTGTTTTTACTTGCTTTGCAATCAACGAACTCATATATAAACGTTTTTAAAAAGGTAAAAACGTAACAATATTTATATTATATTTTGAAGTTTCTCGTACCGATGAGCGTGGAGATGCTTATTATTTAAAGTAGAGTATTCGACTTTATTAGTGTATTAGAACGTATTCGAAATCTGACTTGAGTATCACTCTTCTACCCGTACTTCAACGGAATGTATTCAAGGAGACTTGTTTCTCAAGATTCCACTTTATTATGTAATTTTCTTTATAGTAATTACCTTTGGACTAATAAACAGTAGATCGTATTATAAATTTCCTTGAATTCGTAAGTAGTTATCGTACTTGAAGCACTTAAGAAAATAATGAAACAAAAACAATCCACCACTCAAGGTTGTCTACCAAAATAGCAAAAATCATTTAAAATTTTATTTGATTTTTAAAGTATAACAAGATTTTTTACATTAACGGCATCTAGTGACTTATCGTTTAACATTCAAAAATAAAGAAAAAAAAAAGCATTAAAAATGGAAAAAAATGCAAAATAAATTACTTTAAAATTATGCCATTAAGGCGATAAAAGAAAATCGATTTAAAGAGACTAGAATCTGAAGATGAAATAATGTTCAGGGAGGAGTAACGTAATGTAACGTAAAAATAAAACACACATTAAATTGGTTGTAAAGCATCCTTCCTTTCACACTTAGATGCGATACACCATCCTAATTCACCTATCCATTATGGTGTACATATTCGCAACAGACGTTCAATATATTCTATGAGAAACAGTTTTTTCTATAAAGTCTAAATAAATATTGTACAATGAAATTCGTTACAAGCAGTGGAGGTAAAAATTTTGTAGAATATCACTACAAATACTGTCTAATTTTAAAAAGGAGATTGTGGTTTATAATATTCTTTTAATTTAATATTGCACATAATAAGTCGGCTCCAGTTCGATTCTTGTGCGAAAAGAAGAGGATTAGATTGACAACTACATAGATACAGACAACCCTCCTATAACGCGGTACACACCCACCGCGTGCTACAAAAAACTCGGATTCCAGGTACAAACCAGTCTAATTCGTAACGCGTTCTATGGAAACCGTCTACCACGTTGTATGGAAACCGGGCTATAAGAAATGCAGGATTAGTACAAATGACACCATTTCTACCGCCTTATATGCAGACCTAGAAATACAAAAGGCAACATAAATGATTTTTATTAAATGCAAGAGTTCATATAAGGATTAATAAAAAAAAAAAATGAAATAAAAACTAAACTCATACACCGGTTAATCCGTTAAAATAGCGATAGAACAATGAAACACAAACCATATTACAACAATGCTGTTCGATACCCTACCGTCATAAACGGGCAACATCAGCCTCTCTTGTATGCGGTCAAGAAATCTCATAATAGACGTTGAGGTACCGCTCTATACATGATCAGTTGAAGTAAAATTTTTCTTGCACTCTTTTAAAAAGATAAGAGGCATTGAAAAATGTGTCGGTTCTAGTGAACATCACACTGAATTTTCACATCGATTTTTTGATGATTATTTTTACGATTTCCATGAATGTTTTAAAGATTTTGACGATTTTGTTTTTCTAATATTAGTACGAAAATAATTTTTTGGTGAATTCCTCTCAACAGATTTCTGGCTAAAACTCTGCCATGGAATGCTTCTCATAAAAATGTGTCGTTCGGAGTCGACTTTAAACTGTAGGTCCCGCTCTTCAGAAAAATTTATTTAATCGCTGTCGGAAAATGTAAATATGTAGAAACATGAAATCGTTAACTAAATTCTGTTCATCACTGTACATTTTGTGTGCAATTATTGTAAAATTTACAATTTTTCTACTGCTTCTAGCTCTGCAAGCAAACTTTTTTATTTTTATATTTTTTTCCTTGTTGTTGTATTTTTTTTATATACAGTCAAACACGGTTATAACGAACTCGTGCGACCGGAAAAAATAGTTCGTTATAAACGGGATGAAGTCATAGAAGAAAATATAAAACACAAATAATTTTTTTCATTTATTAAAAACAAAAAGTTTTTTTTTTATTAAAAACCAAAAATATGTTTTGATTCTTTTTATCTATCAGCTGATTAAAGATGTTGAATTATAATTTAATGCTGCCATATTAAATAAAAGTAAAGGCTATTGCCACACTTCAAAGTTATTTCTGAACGTTTGTTATAAAAAAAAGGTAAAATATATGAAATTTAATTAATGGGACAACTTAAAGTATTTCCTTTGAACCGAGAATTCGTTATAAACGAGTTCGTAATAAACGAAGTTTTTTGTATGAAAATTGTGAAAATATGTACGTAATAAACGAGTTCGTTATAAAGGAGTTTTACTGTATGTATGTTATCTACTTTTCCTTTTTTTTCAATTTCCCTACAACAAGTAAAGCTTTTATCGAAAACCATTTGTCAGTAAGTGACAAACTAGTTAAATATTAATCAAATACATTTTACCAGGATATATTCAACATCACCGCAAAAACCAATCACCACAATTTCATTCTAGATGTACGCTCTTTTGTCACTGTTCGTTTTCTGCTGGGTGGTTTGTTTTTGGTTTATTTTTTACAGGACCCAGTGCAGTATTGTATAAGGAAAGTTTGTCATTTCACATGCATTTGTGTTTAGAACAATAATTACTACCTACATATAGATGGATAAATTGGCTAAAGATAAATTAATTATGGAGAAAGTAAAAAATGAACATCTGTGGTATCAAAATAAAAAGGGTGGGCTATTTAAAAGTTTAAATTTAAAAAAGCAATGAAACCAAAGACATTTTGAAATTTTTCCCAAATTTATTCTTTTTTTTCTTGTGAAGTACAATTGCTTCGGTTAGAAATGGAATATTATTTCATTCATATGGTTGGCCTTGTGTGCACTTTTTCGAATGCATGAGGTCTTATATCTGTAATGGTATCACAAATGTTGATCCACAAATGCTCAATTGTCTCTGCTTTGTCGACATAACCATGGATAGATGGCTCACCCGAGTTGCAAGAGTTTAGTTTGTACTTGGGAACCAAACGATTAACGCCTGACCCCAGAATCCGTGGTCTGATTTCGGTGAAATTTGGTACAATATGAATATTTTTAATTTTTTTTTAAGTGTCATGGGGGTTCTGTAGGGCATGGGTATTTTTCTACCCACTTCGGCATAAGTCTGTTCTAAAATAAAATTTTTTTCTCTTTGTTATATGGCGGCTAGACAACATAGTTAAGCTATTTTTGAAAGTTTTATTTTAAATATACACGTTTGCGACAATAATAATCTTGACAAGAATGACAAATTTACCAAAAATTACTCCATTAAACAATGCCCAGAATAAAAAGTACATACAATTTGGCATATTTTCCCATAGTCTTTCTGTGGATGAACAAATGATCGCATATTATGGTCGCCATTTGGCTGCAAATACTGGGTGTTGGCTTCTATGGCAAGATATTGTTATTCCTATATCCCATATGCTGGCGCTTCTGCTAAAAATAAGGCTGACTACGGCTTGGAGTAAACGTGGTACTAAGACTATTAGAGAATAGTTTAGAACCAAGTCAATATAATGTTACATCAACAATTATCGTATGCGAGTCCGCGGAAAAAAATGGTATTAGCCATTACTCACTAACGCTATTGACGCAGCTATGGTAAACGCATGGAAATTACTCTGCTTGTGCAGTTGATGTGCAGGTTTGCCACCTATGAATCAACTCGATTTTCGGGTAGGAGTTATTTGAAGCGTTGGTAAAAATTTGTGAAAATGGACGCCGTGACAAATTTGACCATATGATTGATAAAATTGAAAAACACGGTCGCTGTTCGCAATGTGGTGGGAAAATAGAGTAGGATTGTGCAAAATACAGTTTGAATGTGCATCCAAGGGATTCTTTTGCGCAATTTCATGCTGGAACTTCCAAAAATATAAAAAAATAGAGAAAAATAAATGATTAGAAATTTCTATTTGAAATTAATTTTTAAAAGTTTTATGAAAAATATTTCATACCAATGCCTAAGTGAGTATTTTTATACCCATGTCATTTAATCGCACCTGTAGCTTAGGTAAGTAGACCAATTTAAGTGAAAGTATTTTTATCGGGTAGAAGATATATTATATTAAGGTTTTTCTGAGAATATCATCCACCCATATTCCGCAAAAGTTCTTTCCACAAAGTATTGATTTTGAAAAATTCGTGATCTTTGATATTTCTTCTATCATCCAATATATGTGAATATCATGCCTTCTATGTCTGCTTTATTCATTCTTAGAGAAAAGTTTGGGCTCTCGTTTAGTTGGGTTAAGATAGAATTTTTTAAAAAACCTTCTTTCTTTTGGGTATTGTTCTACCCATTCGGCGTTAATGGGTTAACAGAGTAAAACAGACTTTCATTGCCCTCTATGTTTGTAACAAAGTGTTGGGAGAATAAAAGTGGCCTATCTTTATTTATAGATGGCTAGTATGGTGGGAATGACTCCGTAACGACTAACTTAAAACTTATACGGCGGTTACAAATATGCACTTGTATTATTACCACTGGTGTCTTGCACACTGCCCCTACATTAGTACTAAAGATAATTTTTTGGTTCTTTCGGTCAGATCTTAATTGTACGCGCTTGGCGGCTGAGCTTAGTTGGCTTCTCTGAACCATCGAATAGTGCAGTGATACTCAGAATATCCATTCTATATAAAAAGGTGTGGAGCAATGGTGCAGAATTATCTTTATTAACGGCTCCAAGTTTAAAGGAACTGTGTGAAGCGGCATTTTTTCGGAAGCAATTAGTAAAGTCCATTCACTAATGTTGTCGAAATAGCAGCAATTGAAGCTTCGGAGGTAATTGTTAGGCATGCAAATATCCCCAGACAAGATATTACAATGTATCGTAATGATTTCAAGAGGTCTGTAATGATTTCATAATTTTGACAATATCCGTAAATGCATGCGTGGATTGTGCGAGTTCGTATAAGGACAGAACGACAAAGATAATCTAACCAAAATTGGATAGCGAAGGTAGGATAAATTTGCTGAGCTTCAAATATCGGTGTCACTATGGAGCATTCAATGGGGATACATATTAATCTTGCATATTGTGGGGGTAGCGGGGAAAACAAAATAAAATAAAATATTTGGCAAATAGAACGAAATACAAAAGGTATTAGTTTCAATTATAAATTTATTGAATACGATAAACGTACCTTATTATTCGGGGTGTGTGTGGATAATAATATCTTTTAGATTCATATTTATAACAATTCACAATTAACAAACATGGTTGTAAAAGAACTTAAAACTAAACTTAACATTAGGGTGGCCAGCGTGAACATCCCGCCCCCCTTGCAACATTGCAACAAGCGGACCGAGACGTCACCTGGCCAGAGATCAATAAGTTTACAATTCAGGGTGATTCATAGTAGGTTGTAAGTTCAAATAAAAAAGTAGAAAATTAAAAGGTAGATGAAAGCAATTGAGAAGGAAATATAATATTATAATAAAGAGAAAAAAAAGGAATTTGTTTAGAAGCAGCCACGATGTAAGGAGGTTGATCTGCACACGCGCACGTTTTCTTAAGAGCCTGGTTGTGGGTTGTGCTCTTCTTTGGCTGGAGACAACAGCAATCACTTCAAGGTTGTCGTTATCAGGGCGTTCGACAGATAGCCCACGGGGTATTACACTATCTGAAATTAAACGACAAACACGCAACAGGGAGAAAACAAGAGACCGAATTAGTTTTACTCTTAGTAAGGGTTAGAAAGCCGCATGGGCTTCACACTTGGCCGTATTAGAACGCCATTGGGAGTTCGAATTCCGGCCACTCACACTCCGAATTAGGGACAAAATAAACCTGTTCGATTCAATTAAAGTTCCGGGTTAATTGTCATATCAAATGAAAAAACCACATCACTTCGATAGGTTTTTGGTGTGTAAGAGGCCATCATAGGGAGATTCCATTTGTCAGTGCCTACCTGGTCCACGATAAACGATACTCGATTTGCCGCAAAAGTTGGCCAATGGCACGGGGGTTTTTGAAACCAGGACAGAACGATAGTCGTAACTGTCCCACAAAGGTTAGATCCAGCTTCTTGCGAAGTGAAAATACCATTTTTTGCCAATAGAGTTGCAACGCAGAGCTCTCAACGGGGTAAAGTTTACACTTATACAGGCACAACTTTTGCTTTGGCAGCGAGCAAGTGGGTGATAAATTCACCAGACGGGGTTAGGACTCTACTATACAGAATGGCATTTGCTTTCTCAGAAGCATCACAAAATGCATGAAATATTTCACGCTGAGGGTTAAAATTAACCCAACGGGGGATGTTAATCCTGTCGCTGTACGAATAATCATCGACAAACTTTAGCCATCTGTTAAACGTCAAGGGTTCCAAACATTCGCCACAATCTGTTCTGCTTTTACAACTTTGTCGCATAACAATCTTAGCAACTATGATTTTAGGTGCCACTCACCCAACGGGGTCAAACAGCTTTGGCTATTTGAAAAAAGACAGAAAGTTTTGTGACTACAGGGAGATAGGGCGTTGGAGCTGGCTTGAAGCAAAATGTATCAATGCTCGCATTCCAACGTAAACCCAGAGTTTAAGCGGTGCTGGCGTCTGACAATTTCAAAAATTCGGAATCTAGTGGGTATTCGGGTAGCACAAGAGAAAAGATGAGTGATGGGAATTAAAACGACATGAGGAGGAGAATAAAATAGTCATGATCGGCGAGAGGTCTAGGGAAAGATATTCACCAATTACTTCCTCGTATGAGGTTTCAATCTCGGGGCTCTGGAGCAATCAGATCTCTTACATTGAGCAAACGCACCTTTACGAGATCCACCAAGACTCAAGTCTGTAGGGATTTTAGACTTTAAGGGTAACAAATTTAACTGACTTGTTTTGCCAGTTACAATCCAACCGAACACGGTTCGTTGGGCGATCAAAGGATTTTTGGAGTCTTTTCGAAATCCGGAAAGCATTATCTGGGGGTATACATCTCCACCCAATAGCAAATCCATATGCGCATATTTAAAATCTGTTAACGGGAGATCGGGTGCATCAAAATCAACATACTTCGCTAACGAGCATGTGGGTAATTGACCAGTGAGCTTTTCGACAACATATGCCACTGTGGTCAATTTAAACGATGGATCAATGGGAGATCGTAATGAAACATTACAAACTTTTGTTGAGTTTGCTACCACTTTGCCATTAAGGCCCACAATAGTGGTAGCAGGTGCCGAATAGGTTGGAAGATCTAGCTTCCGTTGTAACTTTCGAGAGATGAAAGTAGCTTGAGATGCTGGGTCAATCAGAGCTCTTGCTGAAAATATGGCATTATTCAACTTTATATTAACGTTGGCAGTTCCTAACAGCACTGTGGAAGACGGGGTGGACTGTATTCGGGTAGCGAAATTTTGAAAAGGTCGAGAAGCAGCGGATGGGGTATTATCCACTTCATTTCGCTTTTGTACAGGAGAAGTCCGAGGGAATTCCAAAGAACTGTTTGGGTTAAAAGGGTTAGCGAGGTTAGTTCCAGTCTTCGGTTCCTCCCGGGGGGGAGATTCGATACGATGAAGTAGCGAATGATGTTTTTGTTTGCAAATATAGCAAACATTTAAGCTCTGGCATCTTTTGAACTCATGCGAGGCAGCCAAACAATTAGTGCAGCATTTATGCCTTCTAACGGTTGCCAAACGATCACAAACCGTCATTCTTAAGAAGTCCGAACACAAACGAATGGGGTGATTTTCACTGCAAACTGGACATTTTCTATTAGGTAAGTTAGGGACCATAGTTGTCCCAAAAGTTCGAGAATTAACAGAACTGCTTTGGTTATTAACCCGTGCAGTACCTTGGGAGAAATTGTGGCTGCCGATAATGTCCGACACTGATTCGAGAGTTCGGTATCTGGCAGTCAGAAACTCATCCATCTTGCTCCACTTAGGTAAGTCTGAGCAAGGCCCTTGAGATTGCTCCCAAAGACCAAGAGTGTGTTCGGGGAGTCTAGTGGAGCAAATATAAACAAAGATGATGTCCCAATTCTGAGTTTCTATGCCCAGCAACGACAAATTCGTTATACAATCATTAATTGTTCGTTGCAAACTTTTAATGGAAGGGCCAGATTCTTTGGATATCGAAGGGAGGTTAAAAAGAGTTTTCAATTGAGAATTCACTAAAACGCGTTTATTCTCATACCGATCTACAAGGTTCTGCCACGCCATGTCGAAACCATCATTCGTCATGGGGCAGGTTCGAATAATGTCCCTCGCCTCACCTTCTGTCTTTTGCAAAAGGTAATACATCCTTTGGATGTTACTAATATGGGGATTGGTCCCATAAATGGCCGAAAACATGTCCCTAAACGTTGGCCAAGATGCGTAATCACCAGCAAAGGTTGGGGTGTCACAAGGGGGAAGATGGATCGGGATACTATTATTAGAAGGGGGGTTCGAGGCCTTGCTCTTAAGGCTATCAGTCAACCCATCAATGACCGAGATGCATTGAAAATATAGTGTATATCCCGACATATACTTGGCCTTCAAGTCCTTAGAAGATAACTTGGTATCGTCGGCATTTTCCAATAAATCCTCATAAGTGTCCCGGAACGCTTCCCACAAACGGGTGAGTTCCTGTCGATGGACACTCAGAGTGTGGACTGAGTGTTCCCCTTTAGGGATAGCTTGAATAAAGCTTTCAAAATCGCCTAAGCGATTGTAGTTTTTCGTTAAGCTTCTTAACGCGGCCATTCTATCAGAGTTGGGGTAAAGAAAAAGCTATAAAAACTCCGAATACAAGGAAAAAAAAAAAACCAAAAGGTAAGAATGTTCGCGAGAGGCGACTACCAAATGCAAAGTTTGAATAGAAACAAACGAGAAAAGGAAAAAAATTCAAATCGCGTAACAAAAAAAATCCAAAAATTCCAAAGAAATTTTCGAATAGTATAATCCCAACAATAAGAAGAGGGATAAATTAATTCAACGCAAAATTAGTCCGGAAAAAAAATGAGAGAAAAAGAATGTGTTCGCGAGTACTGATACAAAAAGCAAAGTTATTAAATTCCAAAATAAAAAAATTAAAAATCGCGATAAAAAATGATTACCTCAAAGTTAATCAAAAACGAATTCTTTCACATATATATAAATTATAATAAAAAAAATATAAAAATATATACATAAAGATTTAATAGAAAAAAAAATATATATATACAAGCAATATCTTAATATATATATAAAAAATATCAAAAACAAATATATATTTTTCTTTCAATCAAAAAGTCAGAAATGTCTCAAAACAAATTCGTCTATTATATTGGTGCAAGAATATATATAAACTATTAAAAAACAGCGGTCACGTTAACGTGTGACAACCTTCCAGCTGTTTTTCAAGCAAGAACACAGCAACAAAACACACAAGGTCAATGTACTCTGTGTTGTTTGTGTATCTTTTTCCCGTTTATTTGTTTAATTGCTTTTTGTTTTTATTATATTCTTGCACTTAGAGACACTTCACTGAACTTATTTTTTTTCTATTATTTTTATTATTTGTTTTTTCTCTCTTTTTTTTTTTTTTATTTATTTATTTTCACTTTTTTTTTTTTTCTCACATATGAATATATGTATATATATCACCAAATTATATGTGTTTTTACATACCTTGTAAACAATAACTTTTAAGGGAAAAGGGATTACTCAAAACGAAATCCAACGGTGAAACGGGTGTGCACCAACAAATATCCAAAGTCAATGCAGCAAATAATCTACAAAAGATTATTGTCAAATATTTTATTTTATTTTTTAGGGGATGATTATCCGGCTCGAAGGACCAAAATGTGGGGGTAGCGGGGAAAACAAAATAAAATAAAATATTTGGCAAATAGAACGAAATACAAAAGGTATTAGTTTCAATTATAAATTTATTGAATACGATAAACGTACCTTATTATTCGGGGTGTGTGTGGATAATAATATCTTTTAGATTCATATTTATAACAATTCACAATTAACAAACATGGTTGTAAAAGAACTTAAAACTAAACTTAACATTAGGGTGGCCAGCGTGAACACATATCTAGCTAATGATTTCTGTATAAACTCTTGAGAGAAGGAAAAAAAGACTATTTTCGAGCTATTGGGTATGTGCCCAACGCTATGTCGGAGGTGAAAAAATCCAACTTGATTAAAACAAATAAAGATTGATAGTCTCATGAACTTTATTAGAAGTATGGTATTTTTTTCCAAATTACTTGATCTAGTGTATACGTGCAACTTCTTAGGGTGGACAGATACCACCCTATCATAGACAACTCTTGCCATATTTATACTCCACTATGGTGATCGCTAAAACCGGAAACGAATGGATTTAGAAATAACTATTTAGAATGGCTTATCAATTTATACAATGCGACAAACTTGACAATAGGTTGATTTTCATTCACATACCATAAGTAACACAACACAACTTATAAGAATCACATTTGCATAGTAAGAACTAGGAAATATTGTCCTTTTGACATTCTTGTTTGAAGAAATCTATATACTGGATCCAAGCATTAACATTTACGACTGAATACGTTTGGGATATAAGACCTTACGAATATTGCACGATCTCGGTGGGCAGTTCTTGTAGTACTGCAGGTTTTGTCTAGATCAAGAGATAAGCAATAAGTATTCAAAACGATGAGTAGATTCGAGTCATATTTATAATTTCAGATACTTATTTTAATATGATACTCATACTACTTATAATGAAAGTTGGAAGTACTCGTCGTATTCATACTTAATACTATGCATGATGTTATTGACTTCGACTCATCTCTACTTAACACTTACACGAAGCACAAAATAAGTATAATTCGCGTACGAACACTACTATGCTCACAAGAAGTTTTCGTGTATGCTTTGCTTGTTGTCTTTGCCTTTAATTTCTTCTTTGTTTGTATATGCAACAACAAAAAATAATAGTAACTCGCATCACTTGTAAGTATTATGAGTATTTTTCCAAATTTATTAATCAGAATGAGTAGGTGTATGAATCAAATACATTTTGAATGTTGTGAGTTTGATGACAACGTTGTACTCCTACTCATTGCTACTTATACTTATAAATCAATGTTGTAGCGAGTACGTATGAATCAGAGTAGTTGAACTTCAATTCTACTGATTCACTCATGCTCAAAATTGCGGAAAAACGATTTAATGCTGATCTCTGGCCAGATTATTGCTGCTAATACATTGGTGTGACACTTGGCAATGGAATTTGTAATACTACCTTAAATAGGCATGTATTTCTAAAACTATGGGTTAATTTTTTTTTATTTTTTGCCAAGGTATTCTAGCAGATGTAGTGGCTTAATTATAGTTAATTAAGAATTTAGTAATTTAAAACCGAATGGCTATACTCTACATAGTAACTTGTGTTCAACAATAACGCCTTGGCGTATGAGTGATATTTAATTAGTTTGATCATTTAAGAGTACTCATACGTCCATGGTCATCCCTAATTGTAGATATTTTTATTTATTTACTAGCAGATTGTACCCGGCGTTGCTCGGGTAATAAAAATAACAATAAATAAAAATCCGGTTTCGAAACCGGCTTCTTAAAAAATTAAATTTTTCAAATTATTCGGAAACCGGTTTATCAAACAACCCTGTTTTTTGAATACTCTAAGTATTTTCCCCCTTTTTGGATCCCTTTTGGAAACTTAACCAAGCTAAATCGTAAAAAATTAACAAAAATTTCCTAAAGCGTTGGTGTTGTATTGCTGACGTTGTGGAAGAATGGTTACAGAGACGAATATCATGCAAATAAAACTGTCATTCGGAAAATAAGTATCGATGCCGACGAACTATAATATTCCTACTAAGGGGTGACTGGACAAAACGTAGTGGGTCAAATAAATAACTCGGTACCCGTTTGTTCACAATTCGATGCAAAAATAAAAGTACACGAATATTCAGAAGATTATCAAAGGTAAAGTCTCCTAGCTGCCACTGAGATAAGATCATATCTTTTCAAATTATAAACATATCTAACAATATTATTGAATAGAACGTTTAGCTTACGTTTGCTGCTAGAATTGCAATTACCAAACAGCTCGCATCCATATAGTAAACTGGGAATGAAATAAGTTTTCGCAATTAAAATTCTAGTTTTCAAAGGTATATACAGTTGCGTGGACTAAAGTGCGCGTATATGTCTGACCTACTAGTGAATTTATTTGATTATCCCACGTCAAATTGAAGTTAAAAATTATTCCTAAATTCTTTGTCGCATGAACTATCTTAATTTTCTAAGCATTTATCACAACATCCCTATAAATTATGGGTACAACAATTCTTTTATACAATAAAATACACTTAGATTTGCCGTGGTTCAAACAGAGACCATTAGCAGTTGTCCATAAGAAAATCCGTACAAATTCTCTATTCAAACAATCAACGGCGGATGAAATATCATCCATCGGGCTGTTTATGCAAAGCTGCACGTGGATAAGTAGATTTTGCAATTCCAAAGATATTCTGGTAAACTATTGACATGCAGTGAGAAAAACAGTGGTTCAAGTATAGAGCTCTGCGGCACACCTTTGTCAAAGGTAGAGAGTCAGACTATTAATCCCTGAAAAAGCAGATTGGGCGCGTTGGGAAAGATACGTAGATATAAGTCTGTCAAATGTATTTGAAAATTCGAAGAAGAGTTTAAGTTTCCGAATAAGCATATTGTGATTGACCGTATGAAAGGCTTTCGAATGATCCAAGAGAACTAAAAACTTCACATCACCATTCTGCAAGGCCTGTTTGACATTCTCACTAACATTTAGTAGAGCAGTAATACAACTATGACCTGATCGAAAGCCAGATTGCATTGTTTATATCGATATAATTCATCATTTGCATGTAGAGTAGCTTCTCAAGAACCTTCGAGAGAAAGCATAAGATAGCAATTGGTCGATAATCCCCGTTAGACTTACACAACGGAACTATTTTTGCATGTTTCCACTTTATTGGATACGTACCAGAAATTTTATTAAATAAATGAGTTATAAAAGGAAGAATCAGGGGTAAAAATATTCTTATAAATTTAGGATGCATATTATCACTCCCAATTGAATTACATTTCACCATGAAAACAGGGGATATGATATCATAATGGCTGACGCATTCAAACTTAAAGCTGCTATATTCCGGTAAATAAATGTTGGAATCAATTTCAGAGTCAGCTTGAGTACGATGAAAGCTATAGAAACTTGAGTTAGCCCTCCCCTAGGGGGTATTCGCAAAGGATTTATTAAGTTCACTAGGATCCATTTGACAACTTGTATTCTTGTGGGTATTACATAGACCAATCTCCCGAATAGTCCTCCAAGTCTGCCTAGTTTCCATTGCTGAGTCAAACCGCCTAGAATAGTACTCAGTTTTCCATTTAATACACCTGTTTACATTCGCCCTAGCAGCACTATATTATAATTTCAACTCAAGTGCCCTAAATCTTTTCCACCTTGAATAAGCAAGATTCCTCAGATCAATGGCGCATTTGATGGAGTTTGTAAACTAAGGTTTTCGCCTATTAGAGATCCTTTAAATCTGATTGGAACAATCGCAACAAATAGAAGTTTTTCAGTGACATATGCGCAGGTTCATTTTACCGAAATACACGCAATAATTTTTTATCTTAACTATTTGCTCTTCTTTTACACCGGCTCTCTCTTTTGTGTGTTAATTTTATACATGAGTGGCAGGACCCTACAATTTAAAGTTGATTCCGAACAACAAATATTTGTGAATTTTTTTTCTTTTTGACAAGTTAATTAACTGTCACAGTTTTAGCCAGAGCTCTGTTAAGGGGAAATCGGCTAGGAAATATTTCTTTCATATTTCGTTTCGTTTGTCTGACCTGGGATTAAACCGTGGCCGTATTTCTCAAATGCCAATACACTGCCCACTAGACTACGGCGACTTATTAGCTGTAATCAGTAAATTATTTAAATTATTTAAAATAGCATGTGACAAAAAAATTAACCATTTTAATGTAATTAGAAGTACAAATTCGCAAATTTGCTATCACCACTATCATCTAAATAAGACCAACATTTGTCTCCCCAGAACAGTGAGAAATCATACTTAATTTTTATGCTCAAAATGTTTTCGACAAAATTATTTTGCAGTTTGTATTGAATTAATGCAATTATAAGAACAAATTCAAGTCAAATAACAAAAAAAAAAATGTAAAAGAAAATATTTAAATTTCCAAATCATTCATTTGTAACGTAATTGAACCAACAAAAGAAAAATTATTAAAAACCGGGAAACTGTAACGACTATTAAACAGAATTTTACTCAGTCTTGTATCAGAAGTGTTTAAACTCTCGGGGCAATTCCATAAAATTGTGATAATTTTGCATAAATATTTATAGTCTAAATAAAAGAAACTTTAAAGGCAAATGCGCCAAATTTTACGTCAAGTAAAACGTATAACTATGGCGTCTCTTGGTAACGCCGAATGGGCAGAAAAATACCCAAAAAAGGAAGTTTTTTTTAAAAAATTCTATCTTTACACAACCAAACGCTTCTTTTATAACGAACAAAGAACACATAGAACGATTTAAAAAAAATTAGTAAGGCATGATATTCAGGTGACAGCAAAAAGGTCAAAGATCACGAATTTTTCAAAATCAAAATTTTGTAGAAAGAACTTCTGCGGAATATGGGTGAATGATATTTTCAGAAAAACCATTATTTGTCTTCTGCCCAATGAAAAAACTTTTACTTGAATTGGTCTACTTAAATAAGCTACAGGTGCGATTAAAGGACATGGGTATAAAAATACCCACTTAGGAACTTGGTATGAAATATTTTTCATAAAACATTTTAAAATTGATTTCAAATAGAAATTTCAAATTATTTATTTGTCTCTATTCTTTTATATTTTTGGTAGTTCATTTTATTATAAACTTTTAAAAATGAATTTCAAATAGAAATTTCAAATAATTTATTTTTCTTTATTTTTTTTTTATATTTTTGGTAGTTCCGGCATGAAATTATGCAAAAGAATCCCTTGGATGCACGTTCAAACTGTATTTTGTACAACCGTACTGTATTTTCACACCGGTTTGCGCACAGCGACGCTTTTTGCAATATTATCAATCATGTGGTCAAATTTATCAGTGTGTTTTGTTATTTGCTACGGATTTGTGGCAACTTTTCCATCACGGCGTCGTTTTTCAATGCTTCAACAACTCTAACAAGAAAATCTAGTTGGCCCATAGGACGCAAACCTTCACATACCCTACACAACGTGTGTGGTTTTCATACGTTTACCATAGCTGTGCCAATACCGTTACTGAATAGTGTCCAATATCACTTTTTTCGGCGGATTCGCAAACGGTGATTGTTGACGCCATTATCGAATAAGTCATCTTCACCCATACGCTGATTATATGCATGTATTGTCTACGGTTGTTCAACGACAGCCATCTTGCGACATCCTTTTAGCAGATTTCTGGCTAAAACTCTGTATGGATGACATTCTCAGAAAAATCTTTAGATCCCATGTAATATAATATATCTTCTACCCTATAAAAATACTTTCACTTAAATTGGCTTACTTGCCTAAGCTACTGGTGGGATTAAAGGACATGGGTATAAAAATACCCACTTAGGCATTGGTATGAGGAAAATAATTCATTTTATTATAAACTTTTAAAAATGAATTTCAAATAGAAATTTCAAATAATTTATTTTTCTTTATTTTTTTTTATATTTTTGCGAATTTCGGCATATATTGTGCAAAACAATCCCTTGAACGTACATTCAAACCGCTTTTTGTACAACCATACTCTGCTTTCCAGCCGGGTTTTATCAACCATGTGGTCAAATTTATCAGTGCATTTTGATATTTGTTGCGCATTTGTGACAACTTTTCCATAACGGCGTGGATTTTCAACCCAAAAATTGAGTTTGCTCATAGGTGGCAAACCTTCACATCCCCTGCACAAGCAATATAGTTTACATGCGTTTACCAAAACTAGTGAATAATCGTCAATTCCACATTTTTTCACATATTCGAATAGGATACGCTATTACCGAATAAGTCAACTCCATTCATTCGCTGATTATATGCATGTATTTTGTGTATGGTTATTTAACGACAGCCATCATGCTGTATTTATGGTCATATCTTTTGGCTTTGCACATCGGCTCTACCAAAAAATTAGACATCACAGTCACCGCTTTCAGAAAGATTTAAAATATATACACACATAGGAATAACATGATAATAAATATGTGTACAGGTGATTACCGAATTATCGTTGCAGCGAACTGCGATAATAATTTTATTTTTGTCAAAGCAAAAATCTGATGAACACCGAGGTTACTTTTTCATCAATTTAAAATCATCCAACAATGCATGATTGCTACGATTATCTCGAACAGTACCTATTGCAAAATAACCTTTTCGAGATTATGTCCATAACAAATTATGGCTTGTTGGATGTAACATTTTATTGACTTGAATCTGAAATTTTCTCTAATAGTCGCAGTGCCACGTTTTCTCCAAGGCCGTGGCCAATATCATTATTAGTAGAAGAGTCAGTATATACGATAAAGGAATGACAATAGAAATTAGTACCCAGTATTTAAAGCCAAATCGTATTGGCTTGCCCTTTATGTACATCTTTAGGGCATGGCGACCATAATATGCGATCACCTGTTCATCCACAGAAAGACTATGAGAAAATATGTCAAATTGCATGAATTTTTAATTAAATGCATTGTTTAATGGAGTAGTTTTTGGCAAATTTATTTTTCTTGTTACGATTATTATTGTATATTGTCAATAAAACTGTCAAAAATAGCTTAACTATGCTGTTTAGCCGTCATATAATAAAAGAAAATTTTTAATTTTAAAACACACTTATGCCGAAGTTGGTAGAAAAATACCCGTGCCCTACAGAGGCCCCCACGACTCTTAAAATAAAAATAAAAATATTCCTATCAATAGAAATACTCCAAATACTATTTTTGCCAAATTTCACCGAAATCGGACCACGGATCCTGGGTTCAGGCGTTAATGGGTTAAGTACATACATTCACATATAATTGGCCATTACAACCCTTCAGTCAGGATTACAACCTAACTTCTCACACCACTTATGTTGTGTGCGTTAATTTTATACATGAGTGGCGGGACCTACAGTTTAAAGTCGATTCCGAACGACAGATTTTTGAGAAGCTTTTCATGGCAATTTTTACTCTCAGAGTCTTTGGCAGAAATCTGCGGAGAGGAAGTCGCCGAAGAAATATTTTTCGTTTTGATGTCTGACCTGGTATTCGAACCCGGGCCTTTTGTCTAATAAGCCAACACACTACCCACTAGACTACGGCGACTTCAATGGGTTAAGTATTCATATAAAAAGAAGGAAAACTCCTTGACCGGTCTCCTAGTTCAGTTATTTGATTTTCCTATAAAAAACAGCTAACGAGACTGGTCTGATTTTATTCGTTGTAGTTTACTTGCTGATTATATGTGGGGCTACGGTTCAAACCCCAGGTGATCAGTCATCCCCAAACAACATGAAAAATGAAAAAATATTTTTTCGGCGACTTTTTCTCAGCAGATTTGTAGCAAAAACTCTGAGAATTAATGCAACTGCCATGAAAGCTTTATCAACGATCGTTCGGAGTCAACTGTAGACGAAAATTGTAAGGTCCTGCTACTCATGTGTAAAATAAGCAAACACACCATAAGGAGTGCGAAAAGATAGATTATAATCATCAGTGAAGGTTTTGTAATGGCCAATTATGTATGCATGTATGTGTGTTTGAGGGTTACAAGATAAGGAGCATAAGCTGTATTCATATATCGGTCCATTTTATGTTTCTTTCTTATTTTCCCCGTTTGAATTTTTATTGATTTTTACTGTAACAGAAAACTGTTGTTTGAACAAATCGAAAACTTATTTTATAAAGTTTATGTAACTAAAGCAGATTCTTTCATTGTCTTTTAATAACATTTTATGATGAAAAATTTCTTTATTGAAAATTTATTTATAAAATATCAAAAATTTTATATAAATTTGTGGTTTTTATGTTTGCCTTTAAGGAATTATTTGTTGATTATTGAAGTATTTTTAATTTAAAATCTTCAAACCTTCAATAATTGATTACAAGAGAATTTTATTGAAAAGAATTAAAGTGAATAAATTGAATATTATTAAATTGAAATTTATGTAGATCTCCTTACTTATTTACAAAAAAAAAAAATTTATTTACAAAATTTTCTGTGTTTTTTTCTTTTTTCAAATGTAAACCGTATTCAAATGTAAGCTTTAAATTATCACAGCAATAAACTAATTGCTGATGCAAATTAAATAACTTTTAGAGAATTTGTTACATGCATAATAATTAGTATAAGAATTTCATGTTTCAATTAAAAAATAAAAAGAAATTTTATTTTTGTAAACTGGAGATCCCATTGCATTTATGTAACCATACATGTGTATCCAAAGGCAATGAAGTTAAATCTGATGGGTTGTTTTAAAACGTAGATTTCATTTCATCAACAAAATGGCTCAATTATTGGAATGGAAGTATATACGCACCAGCTAAAAATAATAGATACACCTTATTCTAAAATGTTAAAGAAACGTTAACTGTAAAAATAGCCTCGAAAAAGCAGCGAAAACAGTTTTTTATTATAGTTCCATCTTTTTAGAGGTCGCCGTGGTCTAGTAGGTAGTGTGTTGGCTTATTAAATGAAAGACTCGAGTTCGAATCCCAGGTCTGACATCAAAACGATGACTTCCTCTCAGCAGAGATCTGGCAAAAACTCTGAGAGTAAAAAAAAAATTGCCATGTAATGCTTCTCAAAAAAAAAAAAAAAAATGTGCCGTTCGGAGTCGACTTTAAACTGAAGGTCCGCCACTCATGTATAAAATTAACGCTCACAACATAACTGGTGTGAGAAGCTAGGACGTAGTACAATGGGTCAATTCGACCACCGAGTACTGTACTTTTCAGAATTGACAAGTACACGTCCTCTAACTTAACCTAACCTATCCATCTGACTACATTTTTAAAACGAAAAATGTTATAGATACTTGCAATAATTTAAGTATAACAAGCGAAATTTCGATGAATCTATAAAAACTGTTGATCATAATAATAGGTACACTTGACTAATTTAAAATTTTTTCCATAGTAAATTAAATTCTTGAGTGATTTTTCATTGTGTTTATGTAAAACGGTAAGAATAATTCCATTTTGATATAAAATTTCTTAGAAATCAAAAAATATTATGAAGAAAATGGAAGGAAATTATCATTGAACTGATGGAGAGGAAAAAGTTGTTAAAACCATGAGAAATTACTGAAGAATCGACCATCGACTATTAGAGAAAATTTCAGGTCCAAGTCAATAAAATGTTACATCCGACAAGCCATAATTTGTTATGGATATAATCTCGAAAAGGTTATTTTGCAATAGGTACTGTTCGAGATAATCGTAGCAATTACTCATTGTTGGATGATATTAAATTGATGAAAAAGGAACCTCGGTGTTCATCGGATTTTTGATTTGACAAAAATAAAAATATTATCGCAGTCCTCTAGAAAGATAATTCGGTAGTTACCCGCGCATATTTTTATTATCATACTATACCTATGTATATATGTATTTTAATTCTTTTTGAATGTGGTGACTGTGATGTCAAATTTTTTGGGTGTATAGACGATGCGTTAAACCATACTCGCTGCAATGATAATTCGGTAATCACCTGTATACATATTTATAATCACGTTATTCCCATGTATGTATATATTTTAAATCTCTCTGAAAGCGGTCACTGTGATGTCTAATTTTTGGGGTGTAGCGCCGATGTGTAAAACAAAAAAAAAATGACCGTAAACATCGCATAATGCCTGTCGTTGAATAACCATACATAATACATGCATTTAATCAGCGAATGGGTGGTGTTGAGTTATTCGATAATGGCGTATCATATCCGAATACGCGGAAAAATGTAGTATTGGCGATTACTTACTTATACTTTTGACGTAGCTTTGATACCCGCATGCAAACTATATTGCTTGTACAGGGGATGTGAAGGTTTGCCATCTTTGAGCCAACTCGATTTTTGGGTTAGCGTTGTTGAAGCATTGAAAATCAACGCCGTGATGGAAAAGTTGTCACAAATGAGCAGCAAATAGCAAAATGCACTTACAAATTTGACCACGTGATTGATAAAATTAGAAAGCATGGTGGGAAAACAGAGTATGGTTGTACAAAGTGCGGTTTGAATGTACTTTCAAGGGATTGTTTTGCACCACTTCATGGGTAGAAGGCAAATAATATTACATGGGAGGGGTCTCAAGGTTTTTCTGACAATATCTTCCACCCAGAAGTTTTTTCTACAAAATTATGATTTTGAAAAATTCGTAATATTTGACCTTTATGCTGTCATCGAAAATATGTGAATATCATGCCTTACTAATTTTTTTAAATCGTTCTATGTGTTCTTTATTCATTATAAAAGAAGCGTTTGGACTCTCGTGTAGTTGGATCAATAAAGCATTTTTTAAAAAAATTTTTTGAGTATTTTATAGCTTCTCAAGTACGTTTTTTTTTATTACATTCTACTGTATTTGCTGATGAAATATCAAACATTTTTATTACGCTTGGCATTTGAAAATGTATAAATTTATTTGAAAAATTTTATTAAAAAAAAACAATAAATTTCTGTACTTAAAAATGTGTTCGATAGGAAATAAACTTTTATTCACAAATATCTACAGAAACTAGAATAAAACTAAAATAGTCAATTTAATGCAAAAACCAATAAAAGAACCATACAAATTGAAAATACTGAAACCCACAGTTAATTGTCAGAAAACCAAAATAAACACAAATAAAGGAAATGAAAATAAAAATTCAGTAAATCAATGGTAAACAACAAAACTTTAGCAATACAATGGGATACGGTAACCTAGATATGTAGTTGAGAATAAATACACAATTTGTATAGTAAACTTTGAAAAGGATTCCTATTTGTGGCGGACAGCAACAAGTGAAAATAGATAAAAACCTTCAATGGCAAGAAGGACGATGGATGATACACTTTATTTCGGGAAAATTGAACTATAAAGTGGTGTTGCCTAACCCTTGTTACATTCTCATATGCGCTCTCTTTCTCTCTCCATCTAAAACTTGTTCAAACAAATATAAAGCGGATACAAAAGATTTGCCAAAATCAATAATGAGAGACAACAACCCCACAATCACAAAGTTTTTTTCTTTTATCTTCAACTTATAAACAAAGCAAAAAGCATGAAAATATTTTTATAAGAAACCTCTATTAATTATTCATGATGTTCAATATACCGCATTGTATATGCTTAAGCGTTTTTTTTTCGAACCCCTTGAAATTTATGACCTCGTATTACACTGTCAGTATGTGAATGTTCACATGGGATTTGTTTACTTTTTTACAATATTTTCACACAATTTTATTTATTAAATAAGCGATTGTGATTCTGCTGCGAAGTTTTGCAACTTTATAGTTCAGATACTTAAAATTGAGGCATTACAGACAAAATAATAATAATTTTTATAGGTTTTTTATTTTTTACAGCCGTTACGTCAATACATATTAGGGATGCCAATCGGGAAATCCCGAATCTCGGATTTTGTGAATCATATGTATTGTATATGTATTTTGATCCAACAAAAGGTCCTGAAAAAAAATTCTATATCACTTGACTTCGATATTAGCTTTTCAGATGAGGAAAAGCCTACTTCCAGTGATAAAAAGCTATTCGTTGCCATCGAAGAAGGCAAAAGGTCCATAAAAGGAATTAATAGGGTAACTGATTTAGATACTCAACTGTCCAAAAGGAATAGATTTATTTACATCAGGCGATAGTAGAGGTGAATATTTACAAGCTTCTATCTTGGAACTATTTTACCAACAAATGTTGATTGCGAGAAGTGTTTTTCAACGGCAGCGAAGGTTAGGTTAGGTTAAGTCAGAGCACATGTACTTGTCAATTCTGACAAGTACAGTACTCGGTGGTCGAATTGACCCATTGTACTATGTCCTAGCTTTTCACACCACTTATGTTGTGTGCGTTAATTTTATATATGAGTGGCGGGACCTACAGTTTAAAGTCGTCTCCAAACGACACATTTTTTGAGAAGCATTCCATGGCAATTTTTTACTCTCAGAGTTTTTGCCAGAAATCTGCTGAGAGGAAGTCACCGAAAAATTATTTTCAAATTTTCGTTTTGATGTCTTACCTGGGATTCGAATTCGGGTCTTTCGTCTAATAAGCCAACAATAGTAGGTTGTTACTAGACCACGGCGACCTCCAACGGCAGCGTATGTTGACAACAAAATTCGTTCAAGCCTATCAGATCACATGCTAGATGCTTTAATCTTTTTGTTGGAATCCAAATAATTTTCTTAAAACTAATGCAATTGCTTATGTATGTCGGAATAATTTACACTTCTGTTAATTTACTCTTTTTTGTTACTTTTTGTCTTGCTGTTTTAATATTTTATTTTTAATGACATATAATTCGGATATACAACAACAAATGATTTTTTTAACGTAATATTTTTATTATTAAGAGAAATCTTTCAGGCAATTCTCGGGATTTTTCGGGATTTTTAGATCCCGAATTACTATATTGCTCTGCAAACATATAGCACGAAATGAAGTTTGAAATTTAACAGTTTTTGTTTTTTTCATTTTGGGGTTAATGGGTTAAACTGGCAAAAGTTATTGATATTGCGTCGGCATTGCCATATTTTTGAAAAAGTTAATTTTGTTTTCTCTGGAATTTGTAATAACGAAAATAAGTTTAAGATAACTTTGCCATTCACTTTACCTAAAGGCACCTTTAACTAACCTCAGTTTTAACGGGAAGTTGTAAAAATGGCCCTAAATGAAAGTCAAGTCAAGTATCAACTTCGATTGCGAAACCAGATTGATTCGGCAGTTAGACAATGCTGTGTGTCAGGTGAAATCATTAAAAGCTCCTAAAATGTGATAAAACCGTTTATACAGATCGCTACTATGATCGACCATAATGAATCACAAGATACTGCCCTATTCCTCTCTTGATTCCTTCAGACGACTGTTTGCTTTCACAGAGGGGCCATGCATTGACATAGCAGGCGAAGAATTTTATTGCTACGGAATATAGGAATTGCCTGAAAGATGACAACAATTTGTTACCAGCAATACTTCAAATAACATGGTTTTTACTTTCCAATAAAAATAAGTGTTTAAACCCTTCTGCAACCCTTGGATATATGCTCTTTCTATGATCCTTTGGGTCAATATGTAAAATGTAAATAAAATTTCATATTTAATATAAGAAATTAATTTGTTTTGTTGTTTTTTTTTTTTATTTAGTATAATAAAAAATAATGATGACAAAAATAAACAAGCCCTTCCTGAGCAATTCATTTATACATAATTGGTCATTACAACCCTCCAGTCGGGATTAGGACCTAGCTTCACACACCACTTAAGTTGTGTGCGTTAATTTTATATATGAATAACGGGACCCACAGTTTTAAAGTCGATTCCGAACGCCAGATAGCAATTTTATTTGTTCTCAAGGTTTTTGGCAGAAATCTGCTGAGAGGAAATCCCCGAAGAAATATTTTCACATTTTCGTTTTGATGTCTGACCAGGGATTTGAAATTGGGCCTTTCGTATAATAAACCAAGACACAATCTACTAGACTACGACAACTTCTGAGCAATTATCAATAATAATTATTGTTTTAATACTAACGTATACGAAATTTTGGAATTTTTGAGACAATTTATACCCAACGTGACCATGTGCTCTTTAAAAATAAATTTTTTAAAAGAATCGCATTTAGTGGAATATTTGTTTGAATTCTTTCCATGTTAACAAAAGAAACACCGTCGTCGTTTATTTTGGTAAATTTCTTGACAATAATGTATTTAACCAACACTATCTACTAGACTACGGGAACTTCTGGGCAATTATCAATAATAATTATAGTTTTAATACTGACGTATACGAAATTTAAGAATTTTTGTGACAATTTATACACGATGTGACGATTTGCTCTTTGCAAATAAATTTTTCAGAATATTCGCATTTAGTGGAAGGCTGATTTGAATTCCTTCCATGTTGACAAAACAAACACTTCTGCCCTCTATTTTGGAAATTTCTGGACAATAGTGGATTTGTATTATTTTGTTTACAACATTGGGGGGCATTTGTGAGATTATTTTGTTCTTGAATATTTTTGATAAAATTTCTTGCTGATGTGGCAAAACTTTTCTTCGCTTTTCCATCACTTAATCAGGCGCTTACATGAATAATTCGCCCAACACTCTTACCTTAATTAAAAATATAGAAATATAACGAATATAATACGATGTACAAAAGTCGCGCCTTTTTTTCTGACTGTGTATTTCTTGCTCTGGCAGTGTGCACTTCCATATTCCAGCCATATTTAGTTGTAGAATCGCAAAGTGTCCAAATTTTTATGTTATATCTGGTGGCCTTTGATGGAATATACTGCCTAAAACTGTATCAAACTCGAAACGAAAGCAATTATTTATCCACAGTAACATTTTCATGAGGATTGCAAAAAGCTTTGAGCTGATTACTCCACTTATCTTAAACGTTTCTTATCGGTGCTAGTTCGTCACGAAGTCTTGTTTCTTCTCGACCATCAAAGCTGCTAAACCATAAACACTATGATATTTGACTGAAAAATTTATTGATTAATGATTCTGAATGGTAAACTTGTAATATCGCATGTTGGGTCATATTAAACCAAAGGATATTAAATGTGTGTAAATCATATTTTGAAATGTAAGGGAGGGATGGGAAATTTTAATTTTATTATTTTCATTTAAAAGTATAGTTTTTGTGCCTGTGATGATTAAATTAAAGTTTCACGATCGTAGCGTATTATTAAAGGCAAAAGTTTTGCGTTTGAAAATCAAAATTAAGTCCAATTGATCCAAGCAGTGCAGAAGGATTAATTCAACATACTGCTACTTCTGCCACTGTTAAACATTTCTTTAAATAATTTTAATTTCTACGTACTTCATATTTTTAAAACCATGAAAGAACTTTTCATTTTACGATTCGGTAGAAAGTTATTATAATTCATGATTCTGTTTCCTACATTTTTTTGAAATTTATTTCAACTTTTTTTCTAAGTATAATCAACATTTTTTGTATATTACTACCGCTTGAATATAAATTAACAACAATAGTTGTAATGAATTCTGTAGCAATGAAGTGAAACAAACTTTTTTCTGTATTTATAATATTTCTCTGAAATTTCTAAAAAAAAATTACAAAAAACTTTCAGTTACGAAAAATTCTAATTTTTATTATTATGAAAATAAAAATGAACCACAAAAAAAAAAGCTTTTCATGTTATTTTGATTAAAATTTCCATTACACTATGCGACAAAATACAAGCAATTAAATGCGCGCAAGTAACTACCTAGTCTTAGTTAATTGACTTACTTACTTACTTAATTTGCCATAACAACCCGGTTAACGGATTTCGGCCTGCCGCAACACTTCCTTCCAGGCGCTTCTGCTTCTTCCGCACCTACGTCAGTTGGTCCCATCAATCGATGACAGGGCTTGCTCGACTTGGTCCTTCCAACGAATACAAGGTCATCGTCTTCGTCGACTTCCCCAGAACCCCGCATTAAATACCTGTTTCGCCGAAGCATCCTCCTCCATTCGAACGACATGGCCGAGCCAGCGCAGCCGCTGGATATTAATACGCTACACAAAGTCTATGTCGTTGAGGAGCTCATACAGTTCACTGTTGGATCGCATGCGGAAATCAACGCCAACTCGCACTGGACCGAAGATCTTACGTAGGACTTTCCTCTCGAATACCCTCAAGGCTGTTACATCAGTTCTAAAAAATACTTGAATTTTTCAAATGGGTTCAAATATAATTTTGCGTAAAAAGATAAAAAAAAACATTTTTGTCAAATAAAACAAGTTTGAAGGGTTCGAAAAAATGAAGTATGTATTTTTGAGTTTTACTCAACCTTATGAATAACTTAGAACATGTAGTTACACGGGAGTATTTTCACCGTCGCACGGTGATATTATTTAAAATTTATGAACACAAAATGAATACGTAGATGTTTGTACTTCTAAAAAAAAAAATTTTTTTTATTATAGAAAAATCATTTTTCTCGTATTTCCTCTTCATGGAGTTTAATCTGGAATTTGATACTTTAATGTTTGCCATGCGGTAAAGAGGTTTTAGCTGTACCAGCTTAAATCATCGATGATGTTAAAATACAATTTTAACACTGTTTAAGGGAGTGACATCCTCAAAGCAGAATTCGAAATCAATTTCATTTGCAGCTAATTTCAAGGAGTCAATTTTTTAAAAACATTTGTATTAATTTCTTTTATCTTTAAATAAGGAGTGCGCACAAAAAAAGGGGCCTACTTTAAGATTTAACTTTTATTATAATTGCAAAAAAATTAATACCATTACATTGTTTTTGTTAGTCATCTGTTTCAAAATCCGCGTGCTAAATTTCATTGCAATAGCAAAATTAGTTTTTTGAAAATAGGCACCCAACAAGAATGTCGTAAAAAAATAATTTAAATTGTTATTTGCCGATCTAAACAAAGCAAGTCTTTGTCAGAAAAAATTTTACAATGGACTTATTGAGAGGTGAGTTCAGTGAACATTATATTTCACGTTCAGGATCGGTCAATTGGCCGCCTAGATCGTGCGATTTAACGCATTTAGACTATTTTTTCTGTTAAAGCTCATGTCTATACAGACAAGCCCGCTTCAATTGATGCATTGAAAGGCAGCATTGAAGCATTTATTCGTGAGATACCGGCCGGAAAGAGTATGCCAAAATAGGATTAACGGATGGACCATTTAAAGCGCAGACGCGGTCAACATTTGCATGAAATAATCTTTTAAACATTAAATTATATGGACCGTACTATCGATTCGAATGAAGATTTCATATATTATCCTGTATTTTATGTGTTTTTTTGAAAAATTCTTCTATAACTCTTAAAAAATCACCCATTACATGAGTGGCGGGACCTACAGTTTAAAACTAATTTCCAAGGACAGATTCTTGAGAAACTTTCTCATGGCAATTTTTTTTTACTCCCAAAGTATTTGACAGAAATCTGATCAGAGGAAGACGCCGGAGAAATATTTTCGCATGTTTCATTTTGTGATGGACATCTGACTAATACTATGTATTGTATTTATTTATTGCAGCATTTAAGTCATTAAATTAATGAAATTTGTTGTGTTTGATGAAGAATAAAATTTGCTTTCATTATTATAGCAAACCAGCCTACACATCCACATTATTTGTCACAATTTAGAGCTTCTAGAGTATTTTCTTTCCATAACTTTTAAAATTGTTGCTGTGTGGCAAAAGATTTGCCTACAATGAACAAGTAGAGTCTGAAACAAAATATTTTGTTTTACTGAGGCCAACCAAATCAATGCTTTTCTGTATAAATCCCCCCCTTTACGTATGAGGAACATTTGTTTAAAATCAGTTCATACGCCATATACTGCTTATTTTGGCATTTTTTGTTTAATATTAAATTTATTTTTATAAATTTTAATATAACCTTTTAATTTTAATTAAATTAAGTAACGACCAACCACACGATAATGTCATTCAAAAACACAAAGAAGCAAAAGAACGAAAATCCTAATCTTTCTCATACAACAGTTGTGCAATATTTAATTAATATTTTTGCATGTGATCAAACAATATACCAGGTATGGCCAAATTGCGACTCTTTGATTGAATGAATGAATGTGGCTCTCGAAAAGAAATGAAAAATAAATAATACATACGTATTTAATAATTTATTCAAATTGAATGTGTAGCAACAGACAGAGTACCTGCAATGTTTGGATAAAACGTAGGCCTTATAGGTGAGTTAAGAAGCCATCCTAGAATACTAGAATTTTTACCACTTCTTTGTATTATTCATCGTGAACATTTAGCTGCTAAATGGAACTACAATGGTGGAACTACAATGCTGTTTGAAATTCAAGTGTGTCTGTTATTGTCTGAGCTGTCCAACTCTACGTTGAGTTCTTTAGCTAGGAACCCTTTTAAATTTCTAAGAACTTATAATTGATTTTGTTAATGCCACGTGCGCGACTTCAGAGAAAGCTGGATTTTAAATTGGAGTCACCACTGGATATTGCAAAATCGGCACTCGTGCTAATTACATTAGTGTTTGACATATAGTAGAAACCCATGCAGTGACTGCAACGCCAAGAAAGAGGAGAAATCTGTTCTTCATCTATTGCATATACTTCTAGCAGTATATTGAAGAAGGATGTCTCAAGGCCTAGAGAAAACATAGGACTGTGCTACTATAATATGTGAGACCTATAATGTCTTATTCTGTACATTTTATTATTATGGACTGACTTTACAAGCCATCAGTCAGGACTACGACCTGGCTTCTCACACCACTTATGTATGTTGTGTATGTCAATTTTATACAGAAGTATAAACACACAGAAGTGAACACCAATTTCGATTAACAGATTTTTGAGAAATTCTTCATGGAAATTTTTATTTATAATAAAAACTTCACAGTTTTGACTTGGAAAATAGAAAAAATTAAACTACTAATACATACATTTGACCACATTGTCGTTGAGTTTTCTAAACAAAAAAAAAAATATTTTCCTCATGATATGATGTCTGATGGTGTCCATTTCATGCATTTCTTTCAAAAGAATTCCGTACGTAGTCATCGACATATAGTACGATGTTAGCCTGGTAAACTTTGTTATCAAGTTATGGATCTATGGCGCCTACCAGAAAATTCACACCAAACAGTGTTTTAATGGTACTGAAACTCATATGAATTGCTATCGTCTTAGATCATCCAGAAATGGAGAGAATTTTAATGTAATCTAGGAATAGTTGTTGATTACTGCAGAGGTTATTCAGTAATTACATGTCATTGTTTAACGTCGTTTGTCTTTGGTTGCTGTATAATATCTGTCAAGAAGAAGTCACCACAGGAAATAGTTTTTTACATTGGTGGAGTTTGCAGGGTGGCTAGTATAAAATGCAAGAAAGTAAAGCGCTATATATTTTATTAATTTTATTGTTCGAAAGCAAAAAAATGTTGGAAATAACATTAAATTTTAGAATCAGTTTAGATTTCTTCGAATTGGCCACCTTTGGTACGAATTATGGCCTTCAAACGACCGACAAAGGCCTTACTCTCCAAAATGCGCCAGGCGCGCAAGTCCAACGGATTGAGATCCGGAGATTTTAGTGTCCATTGTGCGGTAGAAATGAAGCGAGTAACCTTCTTTTCAAGCCATTCTTGGTTAACGCGTGCTGAGTGCGGGGTGCATGGTCTGCGGCCGAAATTTTTGTCCGCCCAGGGCTTCAATACTGTCTTTAAGACATTTTCCCGGTAATATTCGGCATTTATTTTGACCCTACGGTCGATGAATACGAGCGGGGAGCGACGGCGGCCCACACCATTACCACCAGCGATGCTTGAGTACTGGTGGCCAATCGCAGGTGTAAATTTTCAGCTGACCTCTTTGGCAAGTAAACCCGACTATTTTGTTTGTTCACAAACTGCTCAATTTGGAATGGTTTCTCATCGGAGAAAACCAAATACGGTAACTTGCCACTTTCGTGCAAGCGAAGTAACTCCTTGGCTCTTTCCAGTCTAACTTCTTTTTGTCCATCGGAGAGTTCTTGTACTTTTTGTAACTTCAATGGCTTTAGTCCAAGTTCATTTTTCAATATGTGTTGCATCCGTTCTCATGATATGCAATTTTTCTACCACTGAAGCGTGGATTTCGATCAAATCTGGCCTTCATGTTTCGGAGCATTTCTGGTGTTGTTACCGGACGCGATGCAACACTGCCAGTATCACGGTAATGAGCAATGATACGAGATACAAAAGATTTGTTCACATTTAAATGCTGGAGGGCTCTAATGATCGCCTGCTGTGGTTTTCCCGTGAAATATAAAGCAATCACACTATCACGCTTGAATTCCATCACGAATAACTTTTTTTCTGAATGCAATTGATCAAAATGGTTTTGTAAGCTTTTAAATAATAAAATGAATTGCCGTTGGAATAAATCTGTCAGCTGTCAGACGAGAGGTTTACAAATGATAACAATACATAATAGCCACTCTGTAAGGTTAGGATAATTGTAGAAAATTTTCCATAACATTTATCAAATGACATCTTGAAGTGATACAATATATTACTTAACTATGTACAAAATTCTGATTCAGTTGCCGAAAACAAACGACCATAGACCATAAAGTGTGTTTTTGGTAAATGATCTCTGAAGCAGTTAGCACTTCTAACTTATATTGAAAATCATCTCTAATGAAGGCGTCCATGTGTGGATAAATGGGGGATGATGAGGTCAATTTCTGTATAAGTTTCCATATCATTCAAAACACTGTGTCGTGTTAATTTTATTCCGGCGGTGTCGTATATAATGACCAGGTTCAAGCTAACGTCACACTATAAGTCGATGATTAACAAGTTCTTTTGGTCTGAAATTTGCAATCTGAATACGAAAAATATTTAGTTTCAATGTCACACAGTCAATACCATCTTGGATATTCCACATGAGCGCTTTCAGGATGCTTTGCATCCTATTAGATCTCTTTTGTTTCGTTATCCACTTATCCAGCAATGGCCATCTTACGTAGAGTTGATGGGACCTAGTCGGCGAGCTTTTGCAAATAGACTCCGTAATACTTTTTCTTGCAAGGTTTTTTTTTAAATGTAGGTGTATGCCATATGTAATAACCCATAATCTATGGTGGTCCTCAAAGCCAACATAACCTATGACATCGGTTAAAATTAGCTCAATCATTATGGACTAAAACTTCATCAACTTTTACATTAATTAAAAATATGCAGTGATAATGCATTGCTTCTTAACCCCATTAACGCAGAATGGGTAGAAAAATACCCAAAAAAAGGAAGTTTTTTTTTAAAAAATTCTATCTTTATCCAATTAAATGAGAGTTCAAACGCATCTTTTATAACAAATAAAGAACACATAGAACGATTTATAAAAAATTAGTAAGGCATAATATTCACATATTTTCGATTCTTGTTTATTCATCGATCTTGTAAACAAGCCCTTTATTTTTGTTGGTATATTTTTTACTCATTCATTGATCACGTGAACAGTGCGCTGTTTTGTTTTTTGAGCTTTTGTTTATCATTTTATGCATGATCAAATATATTGTGTTGTTTTTGAAGCTTTTGCTTATTATAATTATTATTATTATTATTATTATTATATTATTATTATAACATGATAATAAATACAGGTGATTACCGAATTATCATTGCAGCAAACTGCAATATTTTTATTTTTGTCAAAGCAAAAATCTGATGAACCCCGATCTCCAGCAATGCGTGATTGCTCAGATTATCACGAACAGTACCTGATGAAAAATAACCTTTTCGAGATTATGTCCATAATAAATTATGGCATGTCGAATGTAACATTTTATTGACTTGGATCTGAAATTTTCTCTAATAGTCGAAGTACCACGTTTTCTCCAAGGTCGTAGTTAATACTATTAGAAGAAGCGCCAGTATATGCGGTAAAAGAATAACAATATCCTGTCATAGAAGTTAGTACCCAGTATTTGAAGCCAAATTGTATTGTCTTGTCCTTTATGTACATCTTTAGGGAATGGCGATCATAATATGCGATCATCTGTTTATCCACAGAAAGACGATGAGAAAATATGCCAAATTTCATGAATTTTTTATTCCGTGCTTTGTTTAATGGAGTTATTTTGGCAAATTTATCATTCTTGTTAAGATTATTATTGTCACAAATGCGTATATTTTCAATAAAACTGTCAAAAATAGCTTAACTATGTTATTTAGCTGCCATATAATAAGGAGAAAAAATTGTATTTTAGAACACACTTATGCCGAAATGGGTAGAAAAATACCCATGCCCTACAGAGGCCCCCACGACACTTAAAATAAAAATATTCCTATCAATAGAAATACTCCAAATACTATTTGTGCCAAATTTCAATGAAATCGTACCACGTATTTTGGGTTCAGGCGTTAATGGGTTAATATTTTCAAATCGAGCGTAGATACATTCTACGGTCTGAATTCTTTGTTGAGTGTCAACATTTTTGCTTAACAGAATTTAGCAACACTGAACTCAGTACACACAATTCAATGTAATAATATTGTGATTTATTTTTTTGGAGTTTTTTTTTCATATAATTAATCTGTGTGTTAACACAAGAAAACTTAAACGAACAGCGAGAAAGAAGAAAGGATTTCTGAAAATTATCACGCAATCTATCCCACTGTGTTTGCGTGCTGTCATGGATCATTTGGTAATAAATGTGCAGTTTGTACAATTTTCCCTTCTCTTGTTTCGTTTTTATTTTAATTTTTGTTACTTTTTTTAAACTTTCGAAAATGTAGTTTTCTCTTGCAATTTGTATTGGAAGTAACAGCAAATGCTGGCATTGCTTTTCTTTCTTTTGTTTGACTTTGTTAGCTTATTTGTTATGCCAAGAAACATAAGAGAATTTTATATTTTCATGGTTTTTCTTTAAATTTGAATTGAATGATTAAATTTATTTCAAGGCTAAATAAAAATAAATAAAATATGGACTTTGAAGATTCCCTAGTTTTAGTACAAAAGTTCCCAATTATTTATTTGATCATTTCCTAAAGAATACCAAAAATAACGCCAGACTAGACCTTAAAAAGGCTACATACATACATAATTCGTCATTACAAGATTATTGATTATTGATTAGAGGTTTATTGATCTGGTCTCTCACACTAACTATGTTGTGTGTATTAATTTGATGCATAAGTGGCGTGACCCACAGTTTAAAGTCGACTCCGAACGACAGATTTTTGAGAAAATTTTCATGGCAATTTTATTTACTCTCAGAGTTTTTGCCAGAAATCTGCTGAGAAGAAATCACCGAAAAACTACTTTTTGTATTTTGTTTTGATGTCTTGCCTGGAACTCGAACCCTGGCTTTACGTCTAATAAGCCAGCACACTAGATATTAGACCACGGCGACTTCATGATATATTATTCGTAGCCTAATATGTAGCGTGTTAGCTTATCAGATGTCAGGAAAAAGTTGAAATTTCAGGTCAGTTATTTCCAAACTACAATAAAAGGTTGTAATGATCGATTATATATATAATATTCCTCCTGCTGAAGATTCCAAAGCAGAAGAAAATAGAAGCTCGTCTCATGAACTGATTAAAGTATTGGCAGAAACAAACATGACAATAGGCTGCCAAAGATTGTACTACTTGGGACAGAGAACCACATTTCTTTAGCAGTTAGAAAAGAGAAACCATTACCAATTTTTTCGCAGATAGCTACCAGCTGCTTTCAGTAATCTTGTAGTCTTTCTTACTGCTCTTCTCATATTTAACTCACGTGACAGACAAACATAAGAACAAATTGTTTCGTCCTAAGTTTTATTTCATAGATATTATAGAGGGATAATATTTCTGTCTGTCCTCTATATATGTACGTATGCGATAATGGAATCATTCAATTTGATAATGTGCGACTCGGAAATGATGGTAAATTTACAACTATTACGCCTTTTCAAAAAATGAACTGAAAGTCTTTCAGTCTGTAATTGGGATGCCAAACGGGATCGATTTTTAAAAATTCCGGGATTCGGGATTTTGTAAATATTTTGGGATAATTCGGGATCCAGAAATCCCGAAAAATCACGAGAAACATAACGATTTTCTCTTAATAATAAAAATATTTTGTTAACAAAATCATTTGTATACCAATTATGTATATCAGAATTATATATCATTAAAAATAAAATATAATAAGAACAAGAAAAAAAGCGTAAATTTACAAAAATAAAAATTATTCTTACATATACAAATGCATTAGTTTTAAGAAAATTATTTGGATTCCAAAAAAAAGATTAAAGCATCTAACATGTGTCTAAATGAGTTTTGTTGTCAACATACGCTCCTGTTGAAAACCACCTCTCGCAATCAACATTTGTTGATAAAATAGTTCCAGGATAGCTGTATACAGCTTGTAAAATTCACCTCTTCCACCTCCTGACGTAAATAAATAAATAAATCTATTCCTTTGGACAGTTGAGTATCTAACCCTGTTACCCTTTTAATTCGTTTTATAGGGCTTTTGCCTTCTTCGATGCCATCTGTAGTTCTTTGATGGCATCGAAGAAGCCAAAAGCCCTATAAAACGAATTAAAGAATTAAGAGGTGAATTTGTACAAGCTGTCCTTCAACTAGTCCTAAAACTAGTCCTCCAACTAGTCCTACAACTAGTCCTACAACTAGTCCTACATCTAGTCCTACAATTAGTCCTTCAACTAGTCCCTTAACCAGTCCTATTACTAGTCCTACAACTAGTCCTTCGACTAGCCCTACAACTAGTCCTACAACTAGTCGTACAACTAGTCCCACAACTAGTCCTACAACTAGTCCTACAACTAGTCCTACAACTAGTCCTCCCAGTACTCCAATATAATGTACTTTACAATGAATGTAAAAGGGTCGAACGGGTTTCATTTCGAAGCAATACTGTAGTTCCGGAGTGGGCAAAACTCCGATGAGGATTTTCCTCATCTGAGATGCTATTATTGAAGTCAAGTGACGTAGAATTTCTTTCAGGACCTTTTGTAGGGCCAAAATACATATGAATTCACAATCTCGAAAATTCCGAAAAATCCCGGGACAAGTTTTCAAAAAATCCCGGGATTCGAGATTTTGTGAATCCTGAAAATTCCGGGATTTCGGGATTCGGGAATTCCCGATTTGCATCCCTAGACTGTAATAATTCCAATAATTTTGTCGTTTTAGATTAGTAACCAATTGAATTTTATGGTCGTTATAAATTTCGTGGTCCACCGTAATCGCATTGGCAGTTTTATATTCAAGTACATCCTACATGTATAGCAAAAACTAACAGCTGTACGTGGGAAACCTGTATCCGGGAAATCAGAAATAAATCAAAGAGAGAGCATTGTTATTCACATAATCGATGTTCTATGGCTACGGGAAACTTTTTTACCTCACATGACGTTAACAACAAATTTTTCTAACGAAATATAACAATGGTTTGTACCATCAGGTTCTAGCCAACTGTCAATTGAGAGTGTTACTGATGCGAGTGAAAATAAGCTGCCCAATCTAAAAGGGTAACCCATTTTATTCCTCTACATAATCAAATCATAATATCGTCGATTATTGTGTTGACTCATGCACTTGTGGTTAATGCAAAAAGTATTTTCCAAAAGTTACAGAAATAATGTTTAACTACTAAAGGCAGACAAATATCAGAAGATTGGTTGCTCATATGGCTACTTATGGAAAATTGGAATCAATCTATTCAACAATTGTTTGAAAGTCAAATGTCATTTCGCATTGTCACTCTGTATTCCAAACTATAGGGTTTTGATGTCGGTAATGACAATACCAATTTGTCATTAAATCGGTTTATCCAACTATTTTATTTCTAAAATCCTTCCCCAGGCTTCTTTCTGAAATGTCTTGTATTTGGAGAAAGGTTTGCATTTTAAGTCGCAAACCACCGTTTAGAAACATGATATATGAAAATAGTTATAATCTGTTGAAGAACGTGTAGTTTAAATGCGTTTTTAAGCTTTACATACAGAATTGGCCACTATAACCCTTCAGTTAGGATTACGATCTAGCTTCTCACACCACTTATGCTGTGTGTGTTATTTTTACACAGCAGTGGCAGGACATTTAGTTAAAAGTCGAATAGATTTTTAAGAAACTTTTTCAAGAGAATTTTATTTACTTTAAGAGTGTTTGCTGTTGTTCACGGACCAAACTCCAACAAAAGGAAATATTAAAAAATATTTCTTCGGTGATTGTTTCTCAACAGATTTATGAAAAAACTTTGAGAGAAAATAAAATTGCCATGAAAAGCTTTTAAAAAAAATCTGTTGTTCGGATTCGACTTTAAACTCTAGGTCTCACCACTAATCCTAATTGAAGGGTTTTGATGTATACATACATACATAATTGGTCATTACAACCCTTCAGTCAGGATTATTGATCTAGTTTCTCACACTACTTATGTTGTATGTATTAATTGTATACATTAGTGGCGGGATCTACAGTTTAAAGCCGACTTCGAACGACAGAACTTTTCATGTCAATTTTATTTAGTTTCCACGGCGAAGATGATGTATATTCCAAGATATTTCCGAAGGAGTAATTTCATCCCTTTAATCCCATAATTTTTGGGGCATTAGAAGTCGTCAGGTTATTGAAAAGATAACGCCTAAAGAAGAAATCTTCAGACAGTGAATTTCAGTCTACAGCAGTTTGTTTAAATCACATCATATTTAGCAATCATTAGTGGGTACGACTCTTTTAAATATAATTAAACCAAACGACGGATTTAGAATCAGAATTTTTGACCCAGCACTGGTGGGGGGAAGTCGCCGAAAGAAATATTTGTTGAAATTTCCATTTCTTATTTGGTATACGTAGAAGGCCGATACAGTTTACAAACAAGATAAGGAAAGTTTTGTATTGCATTAACCATTCGATGTTGAACTTTACAGCATTAGTGATTTAATAAGGTATTGTAAGAAGGTTTAATATAAGTTCAATTTTCGCCGCAAAAGCTCAGCCGAGATTCAGTACCGTGCAAAGCAATAGCAGTTGGATTTTCAATTAAAAAAAAAAAAAACAATGAATGAAGACGAACCAAGTGAGTATAAAAATTAAAAAATTACATTATTTTAGAAGTCTTTCTTAATTTTGTTGGAAACCGGTATTTTAGTTTAGTTTTTATTTCATTTTTTTTATCAATCCTTATACATATGAACTCATGAATTCAATAAAATAAATTTATAATTTATCTTGCCTTTATTTCTTGGTCTCCATATAACGCGATACGAATGATGTGATTTGTATTAATTCTGCGCGCGATTTTCATACAACACGGTAGACGGTTTCCATAGAATGCATTAAATGAGGGCAAAACGAAGTATATGCTATCGACAAGTAGAGACGTGCGGCGTATTGATTCTCTAATTACGGCCGATAACTATACTTTTGATATAGTCAAGGAATTAATTTACCTTGGCTCCGCCGTTACCACCGAAAATGATGTCAGTCTGGAGATCAAGCGTAGGATTACTCTTGCCAACAGGTGCAATTATGGTCTCAATAGGCAATTGAGTAGCAGAGACCTCTCTCGCAAGACGAAACTAATACTCTATAAGACGCTCATCCTGCCCGTGCTTCTTTATGGCGCAGAAGCAAGGACCCTATTAAGAACTGATGCAGCTGCCTTGAGAGTATTCGAGAGAAAAGTCCTACGTAAGATCTTCGGTCCAGTGCGAGTTGGTGATGAGTTTCGTATCCGATACAACAGTGAGGTGTATAAGCTCCTCAACGACATGAACGTTGTACAGCGTATTAATATCCAGCGGCTGCGCTGGCTCGGTCATGTCGTTCGAATGGAGGAGGATGTTCCGGCGAGACGAGTATTTGATGCGGGGATCTGTGGAAGTCGACGAAGAGGACGTTGTATCCGTTGGAAGGACCAAATCGAGGAAGCCCTGTCATCGATTGGTGTGACCAATTGGCGTAAGCGCGCAAGAAGCAGAGGCGCCTGGAAGGATGTGTTGCGGCAGGCCGAAATCCGTTAATCGGGTTGTTATGGCCAATTAAATAGGTAAGTAATAGATCGAAGAAGTCCCTTTGAATAAAATTGATAGCCTTTTGTGGATTTAAAAAAAAAAATACAAAAGTTACAAAAAATATAAAGAGTATTACAATGTTGCCTCGTAAAAGTTAAGTTTTCTTGCAACAAATGTTGCAAATGTTCGTTTAGAACTTTTACGCTGACACAATAAAGTAATAATTTTTCTTTTTCCCCCTTTTCTTTTGTTACTTTTTTTCACAATATTTTGCTTTTCGTTTTAATTCTTTTTCTAAATTTGCCCCATTGCTTTGGTGTTAAAAGTGAATTTTTTATTTTGGAAACATTTTTTTTTATCGGATGTATAAATTTTCTTAAAAGTCTTAATAAGATTGTGTGCTCTCCATTTCTAAAGTTTTAGTAGCCGTTCTCATGTTAAATTATTGCTCTAGTCCTTTACTTCTTTAATTTATCGCGGGTAATATTTTTGGCGAATTGAAGCACACAAAAGTAAAACAAGCATAAGCAAGTGACTTCTGAATTTTGGCTGTAAGAGGTTATATACTATACATCCATAAATACATATTCATTATACATCAATTTGATTTTGTTTTTATTTGCAGAAAAGTGATGGCGAATCGTATCGAATATTTTTCGAGGAACATGGTGTTCATGTTCTATCAGAACAAAATTTTTTTTTACGCCGAGGAGGGGCAAATATACCTAACCGCACAATAGAGGAAGCCGTCACGCCCTCCGTGCGTGGGGCCCTCGTTCCATCTAAGACTGTTAAATGCGTTTTTAATATCTAAAGTCCCAAGCAGAAGCATGGGCCTCGTAAAGCGATTCCCATGCTGCGTGACTATGGTCGCTTCGGTCTCTCAAGGCATCAACTGTAGACCGACCACTATTCTCAATAGCCGCAGCAAGCCGTGGCTTCAAAAGCCTCTCGAGCAGCTTTTCTGCATGTACGCATGTTCAATGGCCTGTACGCGGGTGGGTCCTCCGGATCGCCCTTCCCTTTGCTTATTAAGACCAGCCGTTGTCTCTTCCTCTGTTGTTTCTGTTTCTGAAGTCGCCGTGGTCTAGTAGGTAGTGTGTTGGCTTATTAGACGTAAAGCCAGGGTTCGAGTTTCAGGCCAGACATCAAAATAAAATACAAAAAGTATTTCTGCGGCGATTTCCTCTCAGCAGATTTCTGGCAAAAACTGTGAGAGTAAATATAATTGCCATGAAAAGTTTCTCAAAAATTTGTCATTAGGAGTTGAGTTTAAACTGTAGGTACAAACTGTTATGTAAAAAATTAACACACACAACATATTCTTAATTTCTCACCGTCGAAAACATATTCTCCATGTTACATACATACATAATTGGCCATTACAACCCTTCAGTCAGGATTACGACCTAGCTTCTCACACCACTTATGTTGTGTGCGTTAATTTTATACATGAGTGGCGGGACCTACAGTTTAAAGTCGACTCCGAACGACAGATTTTTGAGAAGCTTTTCATGGCAATTTTTACTCTCAGAGTCTTTGCCAGAAATCTGCTGAGAGGAAGTCGCCCAAGGAATATTTTTCGTGTTGATGTCTGACCTGGGATTCGAACTCGGGCCTTTCGTCTAATAAGCCAACACACTACCCACTAAACCACGGCGACTTCAATGTTGCTTCTGATAAATAAGACAGCGTACTGATGGGACGATAATATCGCAGTACTCAGACGAGAGTGCCTGCGACTATGACCGAGGTACACAAGAGCCAGACCCGATGGACCAGCTGCTGACGAAATGCGGGCAAGAAATATCGGGCATTCCAGGATCTACGAGATAACGTAAACATAAATCCTAACGAACTTTGATACAAAATTGTATTGGACAAACTGAACAGGAGAAAACCAATGGAAATTATGGATGAGTGAGTAATGCGAAATATAGTGGATACACTATTCCCTACCCACGAACCGGCGAACGAACGACGACGGAACATTTGATAATTTTTTGATATTTTCCACAGAGGAGCTGAAAGTAGCAGCGGGCGGATTAAAACCCGGTAAGGCACCGGGTTATCTCCTGAGGTAATGCGGGAAATTGCCGCTCAAAGACCGAAACTCCTACTGGAAATGTACAGCGCGAGTACGCGCGTGTATTTTCCCCGAAATATGGAAGAAACAACATACATAACCTAATTTGTCATTACAACCCTTCAGTCAGGATTATTGACCTAGTTTCTCACACTACCAATGTTGTGTGTGTAAATTTGATACATAAGTGGAAAGAAATCTGCTGAGAGGAAATCGCCGATAAAATACTTTTTGTATTTTATTTCGATGGCTGGCCTGGGACTCTATTAAGTCAGCACACTACCTACTAAACCACGGCGACTTTATTCCCTTTCCTTCTTGCATTTTTATTTTAGCCATTATTTGGGCGCATCCAATCGGATTTCATTTTATTTTGCAATATTTGGCGAGAACATATTAAAGTAGACCGCCACCATGGTAATGCCAATAAGCAATTCAAATAAATTTAGTTATGATTGCGAATATGTGAATATTTACTTACCCTTATTGCATTGAAGGTGTTACGAGAGGCAGACTAAAAGTGTTTATCAAAAATATACAAATACGCACTGTATATAAGGGGCTGGTCAACGTTATGATAAAAATCACACATTTTTGTTGTATTTGAATCTGGGAGTTGTTTTGGAGGTTTTCATTCCTTTTCTCTTTTTCTTTTGTTCTGGCGTTGTCAGAAGCGTTTCCATTTTTTTACTTCTATTTTCATAAGTTATGAAATGCACTGTGTATGACGTAAATTTGCCATGGAAATTGTAGACTGACGTTGAAAGCAAATTCTTTGAAAACAAGTGAAATTCTTTGGGTATTCTGCTGTGATGATGAAGTTTTAGAAAATGAGGTGAAAATATTTACTCTTATAATTCAAAGGCAAGCAAAGTGCATTAAGTATGAAAAACAACGATATAACATGCTATGCAACTACCTTGTCACTTATGAAGTAGTATTATGGAATAGTTAATTTTGTTTGTAAGAATTTTACATATAAAACCGAGAAGTTTATAAATCGGAAACAATTCTCTCTAACTGTTTAAGAAACTGATTGCCGATTTTTTGGTTTATCGTACTTCATCGTTATTATCATCTCATCAACATGGATTCCGAAAGAGCTGCTGACCAACGACTAATGGGATTCAGTTAACATCCATGATAAATGAGGCCTTTTCTCAACAGAAACAAATTAATGTAATTTTTACCGATTTTAGCAAAGCGTTTGATAAACTAAACTTGATTTAATGGGTGTAAATCATGGGAATTTAAGATGGCTAGAGTCGTATCTGTCCGGTAGAAAGCAGACCGTATATGTGAACAATAGTTAATCTAAGTATATTTATGTGCTATCTAGTCTTCCTCAGGGCAGCCATCATGGGCCACTTCTCTTTCCGCTGTTTATAAACGGTCTTCCCAACATAATTAATTTTGCCAATATCTTGATGTATGCTGACGATGTAAAAATTTTTCTCTTCTTCAATAGTATAATCGGGCATATACATCTTCAAAATGATCTAAATAACTTCTTTTTGTGGTGCGAATATAACATAATGGGGCTGAATATTAAAAAATGCAAATGTATGCGATTCTCAAGAAATAATTTAATTGCGGTTAATTACATACTTGTTTAGAGGTCATCAATTGGAAAATGTTGACTCTTTTATGAATTTAATTACCCTATTGGAGTCAAAATTAAACTTTAATTATCGTATCACTTTAAATGTAAATAAGGTAAGGAGTACCCTTGGCTTCATAAAACGTGGGCCAAAAGAATTTCATGATATATATATTACGAAACAGCTGTTTGTTTTACTTGTCAGACCAAATTTGGAATATGGATCTATTGTATGGGATCCTCTCTATTATGTTTACAGCGAACACATTGAATCTGTGCAGAAACAATTTTTACTCTTCTGTTTGCGTGGCCTGGAATGGAATTATTTGGATTTGCCTTCATATACCAGCAGACTGGCGTTAATAAAACTGCCTACCCTTAAGAGTAGTGGAGCAATGTTAAATGTATTCTTTATGATTAACCTGATCAATGGTAATATTTGTTGTCAATTTCTGTTAAGACCTGTTAAATTCAATATTCCTTGTCGTAACTTCCGCTGTTATAATCTTATTTGTATTCAATTCTGCAGCACTAATTATGCTATTGCAGATCCGTTAACTAGAATTTGTCGTCAATTTAATTATTTGTTAAGGAATTTGTCCATTGACTTAAATTAAATAAATAGATAACTAGACTCAAATGTTGACGTTATTTTGTCGAAATCTTTATGAAATTTTTCTTTTTAAAATTTGTAAGAGGATTGTTAAATTCCGTTTGCATTACAAACATTACAAACTGAATACTCGACCACCATTTGAATACTGTACAGCTCCAGGTTAGAAAAATTTTTAAATTTCTATGTTTTTATGAAGAAGTAGTTTTTTTCCATAAGGAAATTGATGCATTCCGTGCCAAGACGACATAAAATACTTTTGCCTTAATTAAGGTTTCTTCACTTTATGTTTGAAATTTAAGTTCTTTTTTACGAAAATATATTCAAAAATGTGTAATACGTTATGAGTGCTTTACTTTCATTTAATTTAGTATTTCACACTATAGGTAAATATATTTTAACGTTGGTTTAAATCTTTTGAATTCTATATCACAATATCATTTAACTTTAAGAATCTGAATAAAGCATTGTTAAAAAAAAGAATTTATGTATCTTAACCCTTTTACGACCAAAAGACATATTTTTAATACAAATTACCAAAACCAGTATTTTGTCGACCGTTTTTCTTTAAAATCCATGATATTAAGGAATATAATTTATAATTTTTAAATTTTTAATTTTATTTATTTTATTATTTATTTTAAGAATTACAATACAATTACAAATATATTATATTCATGTACGAGCTGAGTAACTTCGACCATATGCCCGGTGTAGTGTCACAGACCAGAGCCTCTGGTGGGAATCGAACCCACGACCCTCATGCTAATAGTCTAGCACACTACCCACTAGACTACCAGGGCGCTCATAAATTTTTAATTTTAAAAATCAAACACTTAATGCCAGATTGGTTTTATTTTTTTCTAACTGGCAATAATTTTACATCTAGCACCCTTTCCAATTGTTTAGATGGGATAGCTTACTGTCACTCAAATCAGTAACACTCCCAATTGAGGACTGGCTGAAGGCTGATGGTACAAACCATTGATATATTTCGTTAGAAAAATTTGTTGTCAACGTCATGTGAGGTAAAAGAGTTTCCAGTAGTAATAGAACATCGATTATGACAATAACAATTCTCTCCCTTTGAATTCTTTCTGATTTCCCGGTTACAGGTTTCCCAAGTACAGCTTTAAGTACTTGTTATACATGTAGCATGTATTGAAGCCTAAAATTGCCAATTCGATTTCGATAAACCACGAAATTGATAACTACCATAAAATTCAATTTGTTACTAATCTAGAGAGGCAAAATTATTGGGATTATTCAAATCTGGAAGACTTTCAGCTAATTTTTCGAAAATCCATTATAGGTGTAGAATTATGATTATTTCCGAGTAGCACATTATCAAAGCGCATTATTCTGTTATTTCATATGTACGTAGTTGACCGAAATATTATCCTTCTGAAATATCTATGAAATAAAACATAGGACGAAATACTTTTCAAATGTTTGTCTGTTATGTGAGAAAATTATGAGAAGAATAGTAAGAATGGATGTACAACATTTTAGGAAACAGCTACTAGTAATCTGCGTGATGATTAGTAATATTTTCTCTTCCCTAACTGCTAATGGAATGCGGTTCTCTGCTCCAAGTAGAACCATCTTAGGCGATAAACATCCAATTGTCATGTTTGTTGCTGTCAATACTTTTGTCAGTTAATAAGACGAGCTTCTGTTGGGCATTACAACCTTCAGTTGTAAATTGGAAATAACTGTCCTGATGTTTGAAGCTTGGTCTGATATCTAATACGCTAACACGCTACATATTAGACTGCGACTACTGCAGCAGTCAATATGAATAATCCTAATATCTTAATATATATTATAAATCTTACTGTACTGTTTTCTTGTTTGTTTGTTTGTTAGCCAATCACGATCGAACGCCTGGACTGATTTTCTTGAAATTTCGGATATAGATCGGTCTTTTGTCGGTGCAGGTTATAGGCTATAAATCTTTTCAAAATTTTGAGCAAAACGAGAGAAAAAATGGGACAAATGGGGAAAAAATATACGATTTAGCTTTGTAAAGTTCCCCAAATAGCTTTTGGAGGTATTCAGTTTCTAAAGTTGAACCAAAAGGGGCCAAAAAGGGGCAAATTGAATACAGGTTATCCTAATCCCAATATCCTAATCCTAGTATATATTATAAATCTTTCTGTAAGTCTGTTTTTTTGTTTGTTAGCTAATCACGCCTGGACCGATTTTCTTGAAATTTGGGATATTGATCGGTCTTTTGTCGGTGCAGGTTATAGGCTATAAATCTTTTCAAAATTTTGACCAAAAGGGGAGAAAAGATGAGACAAATGGAAAAAAAATGGTGATAGGTAATTTTTTACGATTTAGGTTAGTTAAGTTTCCCAAATGTTTGTTGGTTTGTTCGTTAGCCTATCACGCCAAGGCCGATTTTCTTGAAATCTGGGATATAGATCGAACTTTTGTCGGTGCAGGTTATAGGCTATAAATCTTTTCAAAATTTTTACCAAGACGGGAGAAAAAATTTGAAAAGAAAGAAAAAATGGGCGAAAATTATTTCTTTTATGCATAAATGCTGTATTTTATGGGTTTTAAAGGTATTTTTTTACGATTTAGCTTGGTTAAGTTTCCCAAATACCTATTGGAGGTGTCCGTTTCTAAAGAACAAAAAGCGGTCCAAAGAAGGGAAAAGGGGCCAAAAACGGGCAAACTAAGTGCATACCGAATCACGCCTGAACGCTTGAACCGATTTTGTTGAAATTTTGGATATTGATCGAGCTTTTGCGGTGCAGGTTATAGGCTATAAATCTTTTAAAAATTTTGAACCAAAGGGGAAAAATGGGAAAAAGGGGAAAAAAATGCAAAAGTTTGTAGTCAAATGCTGTATTTTATGGGTATTTTTAAAGGTATTTTTTACGATTTAAGTTAAGTTTCCCAAATAGCTATTGGAGGTGTTCTGTTTATAAAGTTGGGCCAAAAGGTGTCCAAAAAGGGAGAAAGGAGCGAAAAACGGGCAAATTGCATGCATTTATATTTAGGACTTAGAGTATTCAAAAAACTGGGTTGTTTGATAAACAGGTTTCCGAAAAATTAGAAAAATTGCATTTTTTAAGAAGCCGGTTTCGAAACCAGATTTTTATTTATTGTTATTTTTATAACCCGCGCAACGCCGGGTACAATCTGCTAGTATATTATAAACATAGTTGCCACATAAACGAAGCATGATATCTTCAAATATTTGAGAAAAAAATCGTCAAAATCGTCAAAAATGTTCATTGAAATCGTAAAAAAATCGTCAGAAATAATGAAAAAATAAATTGAAAGGTTTTAAAAACAAAAACATATAAAGTCCATGTTAAGCAGCGATAATCTTGCATCATCTATACATATGTGTGGTGTAAATTCTAGAGAGTCAGAAGACCTTCAATTTATTGGCATGAAAATGCTCGCTTGAACTGACGCATTGTTCAGTGACTTGGTTTCTTAAATACTTCATGTTATCTGATCTACTTAGGAATTACACTATTTACAACCGACCGAAAAAGGAATACAACTCTCATGTATGGGTTAGGCTATTAAGTCTATTTTGAGGCTTCTCGTGTACAAGTGAGGCCGTAGTAGGTCGTCAATCAAGTTAGTATTCCATTCCATTGAATTATTGAAGCATCGTTGCAATGTGACTTTGGATATTGATCTGGCGAAAGGGGATATGTTTATGAAAATCATGTATTCCTACGTAACACTAGCCTTTCTCGGCCAGCACATCCCTAGGTGGTCGAGAAGCCAGTGTATCGCACACTGCATTACAGACAAAATTTGTGTGTTCGACGGACTATTCGTATGTGGAAATGATAGAATTCTGAAGTTTTTGATTTTTTTCACCTCTGTATGAAATTTTCTTTTTTTATTTGATTTAAAATAATAATTATAATAATTCCTACGAATTCTAAAAACATCAGTCACCATCTAACCTTTTCTAAATTAAAGTTAAACAATTTCAAAAATTGAATGAATGAATCATTTTTGATACAAAGTTCGATCTACGGATAAACAATGACTGTTCGAGCATATCCGGGTATGTACTCGTATAAGAGATTTAAGAAGATATCCGTAGAATAAATAAAAGTAATATAACCCTCGTAGTTGTTAGGTTTTATTAAGATTTTTGGAATTTTAAGTTTAGTCATATGTGTCCCGGTTCTTTGATGGATGCTTATAGTTAGTTTCCGAACTAAATATTTGCGGAATAAGCATGGTAAGACAAGTTGGAAGCAATAGATCCTTTTACTAACTTCCCATTTGTTACAGCTTTAAATGTGTCAACAGATCGTATGAATTTTGAATCATGAAAGCAAAAAACTTCGGTACTTTACTTTGTTAAACTTATTACAGAGATTAAGTTAAAATTTTTCAGAAAACTTTGCGTTACTCATTGAATAAGTTCGATTAAAAAATTATGCCTTTTAAGGCGTTGATTTCACGTAATGGAATTTACTTTGTAGACTTAACAGTTATCTGAACTAAGAATTGGGAAACGCATAGATTCTCTCAAAATTATATCCACCTTAAAAAATTATATCAAATTATCCAGAAAGTGGCATATCTTATGAAATACTAGAATGTTCTTGGAAGATCTTTTATACCTAAGCCAACTCTACGGTTTCCGGTTGATGATTTGAGGACTACTTTTAATCCGAATTTATGTAACAGCATATCCGCTTTGTACTTCGTTTTGTTTAACATTCACTTCGCATACATTTGAAGTTTTAAAATGTCTAAAAAAATATTAAATTTCAATTCGTAAAATGAAAATTTTTCTAAGGACTTAAAAACTTTTCATTACCATACAATGGACTCACTGATTTTATGTAAACCTACAAAGATCATTCGAAATGGGAAAAACCATACTAATAAGTTTATTGTGTTCACTGTGTAAACTATTTATAAATTAGCAGATAACTTAACTATTTTTCTAGACCATCAATTTAGTTTCGAAAGAAGAAACAGCCCTGTTAAAGACATCAACTATATCTGTCAACAGAAAGCACTATTGATCGATTATTTTCAACTTCTTTTGGTCTAAAATGGATGATATAGACATCAGCCTGTTGAGGCATGGTAATTCACATGGAACTGGATCGTCCCTGTTCATTACATACTTTCTTGTATGCTTTTCTTAAGTCCCAGAGTCCTAATTTGACACTACTTATACTATAGGCAAGAGTTACGGAGAATTAGAAGATTCGGATGAATCCAGAATACTGGTATGGCATATGGCTTCCACAAAGCATTTACATCTTATCCGTTTGAGTGTTGTTATTTTTGCGTTTTCCCATATAAGTTGCGTTGTCTTCAGATGTTCCTTGATTGAACCGTGAATATTTCGCTGTATGTAGTATGGCCTAACCATCTCCATTTCCTACGTTTTATTTGCATTATTATGGGGTACTTGTTATTAAAGTTCTAGAGATCCATGTTGTTGATGTTATTAGTCCAAAATATTTTGCATATGATTCTGAGTCAATGTGTGTAGTTGTGAATTATGGTGTTACAGGTTTCATTTTCATATAAAAAAGCTAATTTTACACATGCTTATAGGCTGTAGTCCTTTGACGTCTTCCTCTAAGCAGATTAAGTGACAGTAAATAAAAATTGCAATGAAAAGTTTCTTAAAAACCTGTTGTCTGTGATCGACTTTAAACTCTATGTCCCACCGATAGTGTATAAAATTAATTCGTGAGAAACTAGGTCGTAATCTTGACTAAGCTTTGTAATGATTGATTAAATACGTAATTCGTATTGTGTGTATTTCTTTAAAAAAAATTAAATTTTAACCTCATGCTACAACATTTCGTTAAACTTATTATCGTATGCTGATGATAATCTTTGCAAATGATGAAAATTCAATAAAAATCGATAAATTTTTAATATCTTTATCAGGCAGTTGGTTATTTATTATAGGCTGACGGAAACGTGTAAATCTACTATAATTTAAACCTTCAATATTCTGTATACTAAAAGGACCTTTTTAAGGGAAATTTAATTTTTTTGCCCATACATAAATAAATTTACAGCATTATTGTGGGGTCTGCTGCTTCTTGACTTACTTGTTGATGTGTAAACCTCACAACAGACCAACATTACAAGCAGAACATCAATATGTAAATTACAGATGCGTTGTATAGTAATTTATTATAATTTTTTCATTGCACAGAAACCCACATATTGCGTACAACAATTATTGGACGGACAAAAAGTACATTACGTACGTGGTCTGCTTAATTTCTACGTTTTCCAAAACCCAAACAACTTGATGTTGTCAACAACATTGTATTCGAAATGTTTTGTGCTGTCGTCAGCCACAGCAGCGTTTTAGCGAAAAAAGAAAGTCATAATAATAAGCACGTCTGGTTGAAGCTTCGCAAAAAATGTAATCTGCAAAGGGTTGACCATTAGCGTTAAATTTAATTTTTGAATTATAAGTCGTGCTAAAATTGTTTCAATTACAACTTTCCCACAATAATTAGAAAATTTCTATAGCTCTCTGTAAGTTTATTTCACATTTGACCACCCATCATAAACTTTGAAGGCTTCTGCACTAAGCCAAAAGTTTTATAACTACACACAAGTATTCAAAAATAAGCTTATGAGGCTACAGAGCTTTACAAATAAATGTTCATATGTAGCGGTTGATTTATGAAGCATGTAAGAAAATTCTAAAAATTAAATGAAACACTTATTAGTGATGATATTTGATTATTTAATAGAAATATTGCACTGGATTCGCAATCAAAGATCAGCAACGAATCGTTTTTCCGCTACTCATATGCACTCATGTAATTTTGAGTATGAACGAATCAACAGAATTGAAATTCAACTACTCTGATTCATTCGTACTCGCTACAATATGGATTTATAAGCATAAGTAGCAATGAGTATGAGTACAATGTTGACATTAAACTCATAACATTCGAAATATGTTTGGTTCATACGCCTACTCATTCTAATTCATAAATTTAGAATAACACTTATAATACTTATAAGTCATTCGAGTAGCTCGAATCATTCATCAAAATTTACAGCATTTGTTGTTGTTGCATATACAAACAAAGAAGAAAGCAAAGACAAAGACAACAATCAAAGCATACACACAATCTTCTTGTGAGCATAGTAGTGTTCGTACGCGAATCATACTTATTTCGTTCTTCGTATAAATGTTAAGTAGAGATGATTGGAAGACATCATGAGTATTGTTAAGTATGAATACGCCGAGTACTTCCAACTTTAAGCATGAGTAGTATGAGTATCATATTAAAATAAGAATTAATGCGTATAGGTTGCTGAAATTTTAAGTATTACTCGAACATAATCATCGTTTTGAATACTTATTGCTGATCTAGAAAAATATTTATAATTAATTCGAGTGGCTCGAATGATTCATCAAAATTTACAGCCTTTGTTGTTGTTCCATATACAAACAAAGAAGAAAGGAAAAACAAAGACAACAAGCAAAGCATACACACAATCCTCTTGTGAGTATAGTAGTGTTCGTACGTGAATCATACTTATTTTGTGCTTCGTGTAAATATTAAGTAGAGACGAGTCGAAGTCAATAACATCATTAGTATTGTTAAGTATGAATACGACGAGTACTTTGAACTTTGAGTATGAGTAGTATGATCATACCTGTTAAATTTCGAATAAGATTTAGTAATCAATTACATTACTTTTTAAAAATAATCGTAATGATTATATAATTTTATGAACAATTTTTTCGAATTACTAATTGATTACAATTACAATATAATCAAAAAATAATCAGGATTACTGGCGATTTGTCTAATACTCAAAAAGAATCAAAAATAATCAAATTGTTTTCGATAATTACTTTTAAATTGTTTTTGATTATTTTCAAATATTCAAAAGTAATCAAATTGTTTTCAAAAATTCTTTTTGATTATTTTAAAATAAACAAAAAGAATTAGAAAGTAATTATTGAAAAAGATTTGATTAGTTTTGGATTACTTTTGATTCTTTTTTGTTTTATAATAATCGCCAGTAATCCTGATTATTTTTTGATTATATTGTAATCGTAATCAGTTATTAACTATTTTAACCAAAAATAATCGTAATTATAATCATTATTTCATCATTAAAAAAAAAGAAAATTAATCAAATTACTAATCATAACGATTACTAATCATAATGATTACTAATCATAACGATTACTAATCAGTATTTAACAGGTATGAGTATGAGTATTATATTAAAATACGTATGAATGCGTATAGGTATCAGAAATTATAAGTATAATTTGAACCTACTCATCGTTTTGAATACTTACTGCTAATGGATTTTACTCCATTCTTTTGGAGTAAAATCTTATGATTGTGAAATTTACGTAACCACGCTGTACCGTTTGGTTTACTAATAAAGTCTAAATCTGCTATTTACGCTCAGAAATTATAGCCTTTTCTAAACCACAAAGTGATGAATTTTGCATCGTAACTCATAAGCTGAAGTTAGTCAGTTATCTACAGCATGTGAAGCAGTACAGAATGATGATAAATGGGATGACAATAATCGATTTTAAAACCTAATGTTTCACGTAATAAAAGATTTAACAATTTATAGAACAGAACTCCTTATATGCATTTCTGGTATTCATAGATCGGAATATATTGTTCATGAACAATACCTGAAAAGTGAACAGAAAAATGGCCTCTTCGCTCCAACAAGGTTAAAAAAAAGAAGGACGGACACCTATAGAACATTGATTGAGAAATAACGAAAATATATTGCTCATACGATGATTAATAATTTTGTAACAAATGCAACAAATGTTGATGTCAATTAAATCGTAGCAAGAGTGATCCTATACTTGTCGTCCAAACTGATATCATTTTTGCTGGTAAAGACGGAACCAAGATAAATAATATCGAAAGTATAATTATCGACAGTAATCTGGAGTCTGATACGCTGCGTGTCTCTACTTGTCGACATCATTTACTTCGTATTCCCTCAAAAATCGAACTAACAATCTCGCCACTTGTAGCTTATTCAGATTTAAGTGGCAGGAAGAAGTTAGTCAATCCAAAATTGTTAAGCATTGCACTTTATATTGGTCTCAAAATTATTTGCTACTGAAATTATTTCTCAACATAATTGCTTTATAATCTTCTCTTTCATAAGAATTATTTAATTTTGTACATTTTTGACAATCTACGCTATTGCGTATCTCATACCAAATTGTTTCATAATGTTTGTCTATTATCTATTGTATTTCTTATCTCCTTTTGTTATACTCTAGTTTGTGGCATATCTTATGTTATTTCCTCTTACATCACAATCTTGCCACAGATAATTTCCGCCACACATCCTTTGCGCATATATATTGTAGTACTGCTTGAACTACTCTTCCTTTAACATTTGCTTGAATTTGTATTTCTTCCGTTAAATGTTTTTCTATTCTCTTGGCAAATATTAACAGTCGTCTATAGCTGTCTTCACTATAACGACAAATGAACAACAAATTTAATGTCGTAGTACTATACAAATCTAGAATAAGCTAATAAACGAAACGACTAAATGAAGTGAACAAAAAAAAAAAAATACTACAAATGTGCAGAATATATTATAATTAAAAGATTTGTTTCGTACGTGACGTACTTGCAAATTCCTTCATAAGAATTTCTTAAGCTGCAAACATTCTAATAAAATAACAAAAAGGCTTCATAATGGCAAATGGTGATAAAGATTTTCAAATTTAGAGAAAGAAAAATGAAAATGAAAACTTTATAAGCCATAATATTGTGCCTGATAATCACTTATCCATCCTTTATTGGATTACTACACTTCACTGTAATATACTGTACTACACTTCATACTATGATTTCTTAAGAAAATGGATCTTCAGCTTTAAAACAGAAAGAATGATACGTTTTCAAGTCTTCGAACCAAACAATGCTCGTGTATCCGCTGATTTGCATATGAAAATACATAATTGGTCGTTATACCCCTTCAGTCTGGATTACGACCGAACTTTTCACACCACTTATGTTGTGTGTGATTATTTTATATATGAATTTAACTCCGACCAACAGATTTTAGAGCAACTTTTTCATGGTGATTTTAGTTATTTTCAGAGTTTAAACGAAATTTTATCGCAAGAAATTCTAACAATTCCGGTAGCAGGAATTTGTAATTTCCTATTAACCCATTTGGCGCCGCTGTACTCAATTGAGTACAGGTAAGCATTAGGCGGAATTTTTTAAAATTTAAAAGTTTTTGTAATTTTTTTTTGCGTTTTTAGCATGAAAGAACCATATTCCCTGTTAAAATAATAAACAAATCTGGCTAAATATAGATCGAATATCACAAAATGGACTCTTAAACTTATACAAAATTGGTGTGGCCAGAAAAGCACAGACTTTACCATTTTTTTAGATTTTTCAGTTTTATTAATTTCTTTTTTATTTTAACGTCCCAGCCTCATACTAACCCACCCTCACCCTACCGCGGAGGGCTCGTCCCCATTACGTAGGGACACGTACACACTATAGTCCGGACTGTAGCGGGAAAGGGAAAAGTTATGGCAACGAGAACATAAAACAGCTACAGAACTTAATCACAAGCTGAATAGGGAAACAAAAAAAACGGAACTATCTAAGACAAGAACAAAAATACGTTTTCATACAATAATTTATAAATTAATGCCAGAATACAATCTACGTTTTATATTACAAACACTACAATTAAAATCTATAAATAAAATCATTACATAATTTACGAAAAGGAAAATTACATGCATAATTCGATCTATAGAAATCTAAAAAAAGAGGACGAGGAATTCAGGTTAGAAATCAAAAACTCTGAATCGATATCACCTTTAACCAGATTAAAAATAAAACAAAAACCTAAAACAGACCTTCTACGTTCCAAAGTTGGAAGTTTTACCAAAGCTAATCTATCCTCATACGGCGGAAGCCCATTGGTAGAACCCCATCCTAAGCCACGTAAACAGAATAATAAAAACTGCCTCTGCACAGACTCGATTGAATCACTATGACAACGATAGTATGGATTCCAAATAACAGACGCATACTCCAAAATAGGCCTAACAAGTGAAATGTACAGTAGTTTTATTATATAAGGATCAATGAATTCCCTAGCCCATCTTTTCACAAAACCAAGAACAGCTTGAGCCTTGCCAATCATCAAACTAATATGATCAATAAAAGACAATTTAATATCCAATAATATTCCTAAATCAAGATATGAAGGCACAGTTTCCAAAGGGCAAGAATTAATCACATAAGTGGACGAGATTACACTAAGGCGAGAGAAAACCAATATTCTAAAACCAATCATTTCTGTCTATAAAATATATAAAAACAAATGGTCTGCAAATTTACTTTTACAATTGAGTACAGCGGCATAATCCATATATAAAATATGGTAACACTGTCGTTTTTACAGAAATATGAATGCACATCTATGTTAGTCTCTGCTAAGCAAATTATAAGTGGAAAACCAGTACGATTTGGTTTTAAGTACTGGGTAGCAGCTAGTTCCACTGGATATTGCTACACTTTCGATTTTTATTGTGGGAAATCAGAGGAAATTTTTATTGATCCCCTAAGGTCAAGAGTAGTAAACAAATTGCTTGAGCAAATGTAGACTAACTCAGCATCGTATGAAGTAGTTTTTGATAACTTTTTTACCAGCTATAATCTCTTCGTGGATCTCAAAGAGAAAGGATTTCATGCATCTGGAACAATTAGAGAGAATAGAACAAAAAAGTGTCCATTACGAAGTTCGAAAGAAATGAAAAAAGAAAAGCGGATCTCATATGACTATAGGTTTGCCAAGCAAAATGAAATTCTTTTGGTGAAATGGAAAGACAATAGCGTCTGTACAATGGCAACCAACTATGACACAATAGAATCATTAGGAGCAGTAAAAAATGGTGTTCACAGTCAGCTGGCGGATGCCCTCAAGAAATGTAGAACTGACATCACTGCCATACAGGAAATGCGATGGATAGGACAAGGATGCAAAAGGCTAGCATCTTGCGATGTGTATTACAGCTGCCATGTTGATAAGCACGAATTTGGATGCGGATTTGTGGTTAATAAGAGACTCCGCCATCTTGTCTCTGGGTTCACACCTGTGAACGAAAGAATACCCACAATCCACATCAGGGCAAAATTCTACAACATCAGCCTGATTTGTGCTCACGCCCCGACGGAACATAAGGACGATGTGGTTAAGGATGCCTTCTACGCTAAACTCGAGGACGTATATGATAAGTGCCCGACCCATGACGCAAAAATTGTCCTCGGGGATTTTAATGCAAAGGTCGGGCGGGAAGGTATCTTTGGCCCCACTGCCGGACAGTTCAGCCTCCACGCGAACACTACCTCCAATGGTATAAGGCTGATCGATTTCGCCGCGGCGCGTAACATGGTAGTATGTAGCACCAGGTTTCAACATCTCGACATCCACAAGGCCACTTGGATGTCCCCCGATCGATCAACTTCCAACCAGATCGATCATATTGTGATTGACGGAAGGCATGTATCCAGTGTACTAGATGTGCGCACATTTAGAGGTCTGAACATTGACTCGGACCACTACCTTGTCGCAGCCAAGTTTCGATTGCGCATTAGCGCCTCGACGATAGCGCGCTCTAGTACATTGCGGAAGCTGGATGTCAGGAAGCTGCGATCACAAGGGACAGTTGAGGCGTTCTCCGCTCAACTCTCGAATAAGCTCCGTCGATCCACATCTAATCTCAATGACATTGGAGGACTGTGGGCCAACATCTCCCACTCCTTGCGCACTACTGCGGAAACAGTCCTTGGTTTCGAGCGCCCACCCCAACGAAATCAATGGTACGATGAGGAGTGTCGTGAGGCAGCTGCAGCGAAAAACGCCGCATACAAGAAGACGTTGCAGTCTGCTGCTACGCGAGCCATTGTCGAGAACTACAGAGAGAAGAGAAGGGAAAAGAGACGCCTTTTCAGACGCAAGAAAAGGGAGCAGGAAAGGCGTGAGCGTGAGGAAGTCGAGATGCATAGACGTAGAAATGAGGCTAGAAAATTTTATCAGAAGGTTAAGCGTCTAACCGAGGGTTATAGACCCGGAGTGTCTTCTTGCAAGGACGAGAAAGGAAACCTGGTTACAGATCCGCAGGGGGTGCTGAGGTTGTGGAGGAAACACTTCTCTACTCTGCTACAAGGCGATGACGACACCAAACCGCCTCTAGAGATGATCTTCCGAACCCGATCAATGATGACGGCGTGGAGATTCCGCCGCCTAGCTATGAAGAGGTCAAAGTCGCGACTACGCGCCTTAAAAACAATAAAGCGGCAGGTCCTGATGGCCCCCCCGCTGAATTTGCGCCAACTACAGGGGTATTATATATCGCATATAAAGTTCTTACAGGCGTTTTGTTTTAACGACTGAAGCCAGTCGTCAAAACACTGATTGGACCTTATCAGTGCGGCTTCAGACCTGGCAAATCCACCATAGACCAGATCTTCACACCGCGCCAAATCCTGAAAAAGGCCCACGAAAAACAAGTCGACACACACCATCTTTTTGTCGACTATAAGGCAGCCTTCGATAGCCCCATAAGGGATCGTGTTTATGCCGCAATGTCTAAGCTCGGTATACCTGCGAAGCTGATAAGGCTATGCAGAATGACGTTGAGTAATTCCTGCAGCTCCGTCAAGGTAGGAATGGACCTCTCCGAACCTTTTGATACCGTGCGAGGTTTCAGACAAGGCGACCCCTTATCATGCGACCTCTTCAACTTCGTCATGGAGAGTGTTCTGTGAAAGGCAGGAGTGCATCGCAATGGCACTATCTTTCAAAAAAGTGTCCAATTGCTTGCGTACGCTGACGACATCGACATCATAGGGCGTACCAAGCGAGATGTTACTGCTGCCTTTAGCGCTATTGAACAGGAGTCTAAGAAGATGGGTCTGGCAGTAAATGAGGGCAAAACAAAGTATATGTTATCGACAAGTAGAGACGTGCGGCATATTGATTCTCAGATTACGGCCGATAACTATACTTTTGATACAGTCAAGGAATTTATTTATCTTGGCTCCGCCGTTACCACCAAAAATGATGTCAGTCTGGAGATCACACGCAGGATTACTCTTGCCAACAGGTGCTACTATGGTCTCAATAGGCAATTGAGCAGCAGAGACCTCTCTCGTGCGACAAAATTAATACTCTACAAGACGCTCATCTTACCCGTGCTTCTTTATGGCGCAGAGGCATGGACCCTGTTAAGAACTGATGCAGCAGCCTTGAGGGTATTCGAGAGGAAGGTCCTACGTAAGATCTTCGGTCCTGTGCGAGTTGGCGATGATTTCCGCATACGATCTAACAGTGAGCTGTATGAGCTCCTGCGCTGGCTTGGGCATGTCGTTCGAATGGAGGAGGATGCTCCGGCGAAACGGGTATTTGATGCGGGGATCTGCGGAAGTCGGCGAAGAGGACGACCTTGTATCCGTTGGAAGGACCAAGTCGAGGAAGCCCTGTCATCGATTGGTGTGACCAACTGGCGTAGGCGCCTGGAAGGATGTATTGCGGCAGGCCGAAATCCGTTAATCGGGTTGTTATGGCCAATTAAGTAAGTAAGTAATATAATGAATTAAAAAATAAACTATTTTGTTAATTATCGCTTCTGGATTTATTTTGGCGGTTAATGGGTTAAAAAATTATATTCATACTGTTTTAAAATGTAATTCCAAGCTCTGTTAAAGCTTCATTTAGAAACTTCCTAAAGAAGGATTTGAAAAAACAGTATAGTAGTAATAATAATAATTAAATAATAATTTTTAAATTGGGAAACAATTTTGATAAGAGTACATACTTAAGTTATTTGCATCCAATATTCAAAGATTCGGTAACATCGATGGCCAGAGACGCGGCTCAATGATTACCAACTACTGCTCTGAAACGGATGATCTGAACACAAACGATATGTGGTTTCAACAGAATGATATTACGTGCAACGCAGCATATGCTACATGGAAACGTTCCAAAAAATTATAATAATAAACCAGCCACCCCTATACCTTTCTATTTTTAATAACATGTAGCCACTTCTAAGAGTGTGGCTTGCCAGTTTCTTGAATAAGATGCATGTGTGTTTTACACGACCTGAAATAAGAGAGCCTTAGTTACATCGATACATGCATATAATGTACTATATTGTTAAATTTATACCCTTTAAAAATGGTTGAAATATGAACTCGTAGATAAAGAAATAAAAATTAAATTTGTGTTCAGTTTTAATTAATTCCTTTATTGTTTGCAAAATTCTCTCTGCCACTGTTCACAACTTAATGTAAGCAACAATAATTTGCTTTATTTCTTATTCTGCTTTACACTCGTTTGAGTAAACGAAACTGATAAAATTTTTATTGATCCCGTTGGCTGTTTTGACTTCCATTTTATATAGCGACGTAAAAAGTCTGATGAATGCTCTTGAAGGAAAATGACTTCGCCCTCGTGAAATCTTTATAAATGTAAAAATGTTGTTTACGTTATTGTTGTTTGTGTATTTTATTTACATTTGTTTTTACAGTGTTGTTGTTGTCTGTTTATCCCTATTTTTATACTGGTGTTGTTGCTGTATTTTTATTTATTCGTTGATCATGTATAAAACAAAGAACAAAAACAATTGTTCTTGTACCTTTTGTTTATCATTAAAATGTTAAACGATATAACACCATTTCCATTTTCATAACAATCTATTCGCCTTCATTGTAAATGTAATCAGAGACATATGAGTAATAGTGAAATGTATTACGAGTTTTAAACACTCATACGCCAGAGTATTAAATAAAGACATTATAGGTAATGCACTAAATTAAAATAATATAATTTTCCATTGTTTTAGATTTATCTAACTTAACTTAACTTATTTATTATAATCGAAATCTAATTGAAAAAGTGTGAGTGAAGATATAAACAAATAGACGACAGAGAGAAACTTAACAGCTTTATAGAAAATTGTGCCAACTGTTTTGTCTGCCGTATGCCGACTGCTTAAATTCTGTGAAGATAGAACAGCAAAGAAAAATAGCTGATAAAAAACCAAAATAATAAACAATAATTTAAATTAAGAAAAAATTCAGTGGTGTCACTATCGAGTTTTTTACGTACGCAAAAATAAAATCATAAATATAAAAAAATCATATAATCACGCATACATATGTATGTATGTATATCATAAGCACTCATGACATTTTGAATATAAGTGAGTCAACAATATTGAAATTTACTCTGATTCATTCGTACTTTTCCAACGGTGATTTATAAGTAAAGGTTACAAATGAGTTTCTACGCATACTCATACTGGAAATATGTTTGATGCATAAGTCTACTAATTCTGATTCATAACTTTAGAAAAATACTTATAAATGAGTTTCGTGGAACTCGAATCATTCAATAAAATTTACAGTCTTAGATGCTGTTGCATTTAAAAAAGGCAGCAACATCAGACGTGTTGTTAAGAATATGAATATGACTGAGTTCTTCAAACTTTGACTATAGTAGAGGTCCCGTGATATTAAAATAAGCATGTATGCGTATAAGTAACAGAAATTATGAGTATGATTCGATTCTAGATGCACAAAAACAATTCATATTATTTTTTCTAAAATTTTAAAAATTATTAAATTACCCTTCGCCCGAGAAACTATTTCTTTTACAAATTGATTATTGCATTCATAAAAATATTTTTGGTTAACGGGCTTATCAAATGAATTCGCATACAAAATTAGATTAATAGAGCCTTTATAATTAAATTTTACTTTTTTTTAAAAAATATTGAATTGCATTTTAAGCTGTTATTTTATTAATATTTTATGTTGAATTGGCATCACTAATTTGCTTTTAGCTGTTCACAAAGTTAGAAAATAATTTCATTTGGACAGGGTCTGCTTAGGTTGTTGTCTTTGCCTTTTCTATGCTGCCTTCAATATAATCGTTTCCATATAAACGTGTGTATTTTAAACTTGGCTGCTTTCTGTTGTCTGTCGTCTATGTGTTTATACCTTAATTTTTACTTTTAGAAATAAAGAGAGTAATAAAAAGCCTTCCAATGTTTGTTATCTACTAACTCAAAAAAAACCAATCAACTGATGTACGAAGTCATACATGCATTGGCCTTGTTATCACAATAATGTTTTCAATTATGCGTTACATGCACAGTTTCGTAATGGTGCTTGCTGTCGTATACAGTTTGGTAATACCGTCACATTTTTCTAACCAGAAGTACATTGAAGTCGCTGTAGTTTATTAGGTGTTTATTTTCTTATTAGATATCTCCAGTAAAACGAAATTTGAAAAAATATTTCCTCAGCGATTTCCTCTTAGCAGATTTCTGACAAAAACTCTGAAAACAAATAAAATTGTCATGAAAAAGTTTCTTAAAAATTTAAAGTGATTAAAATCCTACATGTAAAAATCCTACGTGCAATGTATGTATGTAGTTAAATTGACTAAAATTTTTTATAAGGTATTAATAATAAATTGTGTAAATTTTTTATGTGCTATAATATTTTATAGAATTAATAAACAGTATTGGTAAAATACAAAATTAATAAAAAGTTCAGAGCCGTAATTTAGTTTATTTTCAAAATAGTTATGGCTTGTTACATTTTTAACAATAACAAATATTTTCCGCAAACACATTTCTTGCAGACGTTACAATTTATTGAACTTTTGTTGTTATTGCAAAATCCGATTTGGCTCCATTAGAGTAGTTGAACAGTCACCTACACGTGCTATCTCTTGACCTAATGACTGATAATCAAAAGTTCTTTAGCCAAATAAAATACAGTTGTCGGTTGTTGCAATCCTAGCTTTCATGGTAGAAGGCTCCATCCAGTAATCTCATTACTACAAATTCAGTAAGAGGTGTTGCGAAATTTCATGTTTCGACGTACTTCGTTTCAACGTTAGAAGCTAGCCGAAATTTTATTCTAAACTTGTCTGGTTTGTTTTCGTTGGAGACAGTTGCTCCTGGTTTGAAACAATTTTAGCTGTTGATAATAAATTTGTTCTAAACAGTTGACTCTAACACAAATTTATCAGTTTACAAGCGTTGATTTCTTTTATTTCTTTTATCGCAACGTATGAAACGTAAAATTTCTGTAAAATCATGTCTACTCACAGTTTTAGAAAAAAAATTTAGGACCCCCTTTTTTGTGCCACAAATACGACAGCTTCGAACCTCTTGCTTCGTATGCATCTCGTGCATACAATATTCCAATGAAACCTTACAATTTATCCTGTGAGAGTGTCCAAATTTTCCCTAAAATTCTAGAGGCTTGTAATTCGGGCCGATGGGTAATGAGTAGTAAAAAGGCACTGCTTGGCTTCTCTTCCATAATATTTCTTCAAGCATATGCTGTAGGCCCAGATCAGTTGGTGATCTTCCAATAACATCTCCTTCTTTTATTTTTCTTCCAAATAGTGCCACTTGCGGAAACTACAAGTTGTGTATCTTCCCTGCTCTCTTTTTCCTCTTCAGAACTAAAAGGAAACCGTTATCCATTTTTTCAAATTCAACACATAATGTTATTTCTCTATAAAAATTGGAATCCACCCGGAAAATTGCAAGAGAATGTACATTATTCCAACAAAAACCTATCGTTGCCATACCAGTCAAAATGACTGGCACCGGTATAAGTGCCAAAAACAAAAATTATTTTTTTTTTATTGCGGACACAAGATCAAAATAAATTATAAAATTAATTCTATTTAGTTGTCGTTATAAAATTAAATAAAATTATATAATAGTTTCGGAAACAAATATTCACACAAAGTCAATATTTACGGCTAAAAAGGCAAAACCAGTCATTTTGACTTGCAGGGTGAATCTAGTGTTAATCCAATACAATATTTGTGAGTTTTTATGAGAACTTAATTACCTAAATACCATGTTATCAACAAGAAGGCAGGGAAAGGCACCTGTAGGAGTCTGTGCGCTCATATAGAAATCGTGACAATAAATTAAAGATCATTATATAGAATGCATTTAAGTGCCATATAGTATATTGATCTTGATGATTTTTTTCTTTCTAAATAACCTTAAATATGGAACCATAGTATCTGATTAAAATTTCTATATGAAAACGTCTACTACGAACACTACTCTATGACAACAATTTAAACAAATTTCCTTCCGGTTCATTCTTAAATTTATTTTCTTACCTGATTTTAATTCTATCATTCACCAATTCAACGTTACATATGTACATATAATATAAAGAGTAAAGCAAATCTGTTCTATGTACGAATGTAATAGCAGATCGTTGGAAATAAAGTTAAAACCTTTGGTTTCAAATTGCCTGGCATCGTATGTCTCTTAGTTTGTTCTGTTTGTTAATATGTTTGAAAACCCAGTAAAAAATTAATTACTTTCCTCCTTAATGAGGTTAGTAAGTGATACCCTTTTAATTGAATTTTAGCATTAAAATTAAATGCAGTAATTGGATGATAATTTTTTCTTCCCCTTGCTTAACATCACTTGTTTTTACTTTTAACGTTTGGTGGAAGAGAAAGTGTGGTTTGTGTAAAAAACAAAATACACAAAAAAGATATATTTTTCCCCGAAGAGAAATGTATGTAGATAAAAATGTGGTGTGTTTTTGGGTTTTGAAGAAAATTTCATTTACTGTAAAATTTCATTAAATTAAGGGATTTTTTATAATTTTTACGTTTTCATAAATGTTTATAAAGATTTAAACGATTTTCTATAATAATGAATGAAATAAACATCCAGCAATTCTTTACTTTTTCCGAGAAGAATGAGCCATGATATGTATACCATGTTTTGGTATTCTTTCGGAATTAAACTTCAAGAGATTTTTACACCACCGAGAAGAGTAATGAAAGCACTAAAAAATAATAAGGAATGTACTGCTTTGACTTCACTAACATACTGTAGAATTATTAAAGTTGTAAATTGTTTTGTTGTTTCTAGTCGAGTGCACTTTTAATGTGCACAGTTCGACTGGACTTTATTAATTAATTCTTTGAGGGAAAATGTCCCTTCTTTTATACTAAAATTTTGGCTGATTTGACAATTCCAAATCAGCCCCTTACTTCTAATACAATATTTGTTTGGCTTAATACTAGAACACATGTTTGTGTGTACAATTAATACTTAACTATATATATTAAAGGGTTTGTGTGTGTTTATCGTGGGACAAGTGGATGTCATACGACACGCGTCTGCTGTCCATAATAATTCCCACGGTAAAGTGTGAAAAGAGCCACACACAATCACTAGCTATGCAATACAACAACAACACACATAGTGCATATTAATAGTACCGGCGATCACTCAACAAGGTGTAAAATGATCGTCGCGTGTGCGCATTACTATTGTGGCGTAATACGCTGCAGCGACGGTCAGCAACATTGAGTCAAGTGGTCGCTTCTCATATGCAATTGGATATTCTTTTGTTTATGCACATGAAATGTTGTGTTGGTATTGACAACTTTAAAATCGTGCTACACCTCCACTCTTTACAAGAATGTTCATATAACTTTTGTTCTATGGACATTCTTTTACACAACACAGTACAATGATTTTACTTATATTTTAATTTAAATTTTATTAGTAAACTTAAATAGTATGATTAAGAATAATAATCTTAATTTAATGTACTCCAATTTTAATATTATTTCTTATTTAATTTTAAGATTCATTTTGGTTTTAATAAATGTTTAGCTATAAGTTTACTTAGTTATTTAAAATTTATTATTTTTCTCTTTCTTTCCAATTGAGTTTATAATTAATACTATTTATTATATGGCTTAAGTCTATTTTTATGAACTATTTGTTCTTTATTATTTTTCTTATCAACTATAGTTACATTATTTCTTAAATCTATATTTTTAATTTTGTATGGACCTTTATATGATTCCTCTAACTTATGTCCTGTATTATTCCTAAGTAAAACTAAATCTCCTATTTTAAAATTGTAATCTAATATATCCTTATCATAGTTATTCTTCTGCTTGATTTTATTTATTTCTAATAAATGTTTTGCTCTCTTAAGTGCAACTTCTAATCTAAATTTTGCCTCTTTGGCATAATCGTCCACATTGTATAATGGAGTAATTGTGTCTACCTCATTGAAATCTTTGAAATTGTTTGGTACTTTACTAAAAACCAATTCAAAAGGACAATAATTATGTACAGCCGATGGTGTTGTATTAAAACAATATGTAAAATACCTAATCCATTCATCCCAGTCATCTTTTTCTACAGATATGTAGGAACGTACATATTCATTAAAAGTTCTGTGACTTCTTTCTATTGTGCCTAGGGTCTGGTGATGATGTGCTGTTGATGTTAGTTTCTCAACTTTCAACAGAGTGCACAATTCGTTTAATATAGAATTTTTATATTCTGTACCCATGTCCGTAATGAACGTCTTCATTAGTCCAAAGGTAAGTATAAAATTTTCAAATATCGCTTTTGCGATCGTCTTAGCCGATTAATTTGGTATTGGTATTGTTACTAAGTACTTAGTTAAGTCACATATTAATGTGACTGCATATTCATTTCCATGTATTGATCTTGGAAATGGTTCGATTGTGTCTACATACACTGTATCGAACGGTTTGTTAGGAGTTTCTGTTATTATCATTGGGCCTTTAACGTGTTTGGTAGTTTTCGCTATTTGGCATTTGTGACATGCCTTTACATATTTAGCTATGTCCTTTGTCATATTTTTCCAGTAGTAGTATCTTTTTATTTTTTCTGCGGTTCTATTCTATATGCCGCAATGTCCTCCTTCGATAGGGTCATCATGATATTTCAGCATGATTTCTAGAATTTCCTTAGAATTCTTTAGATCTAGTATCTTTATTTCATTTAAAAGCGCTATTTTAATTCTATTTAGTACCTTATTGCCCATATTTTTAAATTCAACTTTTGAGATAAATTCGAAAATCTTCTCACTTGGTGCTACTTGTGAACTGTGCACATTTAAAGTGCACTCGACTAAAAATAACAAAACAATTTACAATTTTAATAATTCTACATGGCAGCATGACAGCTTAACGAATTTTTGTTTCTAAACCTCCCTCACTTTTGTTGTACTCGTCCTTCAGCAGTAAAATTTTCTGCAGCAAAATTTATATATAGTGGTGCTGACGTCTCATAGGTCATGCTTCCTTAGACCCACTGTCTATCGGCCAGACAGTTTCTTCCTTCACGCAACTAACGGATTTTCGGCTGTTCGTTAGGATAACAATTTATTTTGGTTGCTTTTGAGCACACCAGTTGTTGTTATACTTTTTTGGTTCCTACACACTTCAGTAGGGGTTACGACCTAGCTTCTCACCCCATTTATGTTGTGTGTGTTCTTTTTTAACCGGCTCCAAACAACAATTTTTTTTTTTTAAGAAAATGAATGAGAATTTTATTTATTTTATTCTCAGAGTTATCAGAAATCTTTTGAGAGAAGGTCGTTTTAGAAATATTTTTTTTTTTTTTCGGAGATATCTGACTAGCCTAACCTGGGGTTTCAACCGTTGCCTTATGTGTGATATGCAAACACACAGGCTACTAGACAACGGCGACTTTTTGTTTCTTTCATAACTGATGGTGTTCTACAGGAGGTAATGGCTATAAAAACTATTAATCTTATACGTTGTCCATGAGGACATGTTCATTGTGTCGCAGTATGTTCATTCGCTGTGGGCCAGTAGCCCCGAACAATTTGGAGTTCAACTGGTAGTAATCAATCTGATTACGAGCTTTGCCGGAGGCTTAATTCTGGTACCACGGGAACCAAGAGCCTCTGGAACCTCGGTTCCAGCCTGGCTGTTGGTGTGCCCCCTTTTGTGAGCATCGTGGTGGCTGTGGTTTGGAACCAAATCGCGGGAATAGTTTAGTTAATGGGCTCGGAGTGGAATTGCATTTTTAACAGGGTGCCGTGACCCAAAGAAGTTTTAGATAGACTTCGTTCCTAACCAAAGGTGAATTCATATCCAAATACATGGCTTCGAATTGGTACTTAGAAGTACCAGTCCGTTATATTTGGTGGCGTTCGTAGACGAATTGCCGTTCACCCTTTGCGAAGAGCACCGTGAGATTTGGTCTACACGGACAGGTACCCACGACAAATCAATCGTAGTTATTCTTATATGCGAACATTAGACATGTGTAAAAGGGGAAGAATGTGTACCTGTCGAGACATATACAGATACGAAACGGGATCACATTTCATACACCCTATTCACCTATTCACAAACAATCGCTGGTATACCGCATGGCCTAAACATAACAAAATATTTAGACGATGCTAGTCGTTCCTCGCATCACTTTGAGGATGTTTGAACATTTTGTCTTCTGGAAAAACTCCCAAAGGGTCTTATGAGGAAAATCTAACTCAAGTGCATTTGAACTAGCATATTACTTACTTCATTAATCATTACAATCCTAATCATGTCCCTTTTATTTATGAGGAGTGATGGAACCTACAGTTAAACGTCGATTACGAACCACAGATTTGTGTGAAACCTTCAATAGTAATTTTTATTATACAAATAATTTCTTAAATGTAACTTTTACAAAAGGATGTTATCAATTGTCAAAGTTCGAAATACCTTGAATTTATTTGTAAACTCTATAGCTGGTCATCTTTAGTAATTTCTTTAGTTTAGAAGTGGAATTATAAATTTGAATGTTCTTTTATATACAACGTTCCTTATAAATTTAAGCATGTCGATAAACCCAAACCTATCCTTGTTATCCTAATCTGCTTGTTTCTTTGCAATGAAAGTCCACAAAAGTCGAAGAGCTTAAAGTTCATGTCAACATTTTTTGACAAAATATTCTTTTTTTTCATACTTTTGTCAAAGAATTTACCCCATAAATTTTTTGCAAAAAAGTACCTAAAATACCTGTGTATAGCTATAGTATATACAGTCAACCCTCTTTTAACGCGGTGAGTGCATACCGCGTTATATGGAAACCGTGCTATAAGAAACTTGGATTTCAGGTACTAACTAGACTAAATTGTAGCGCGTTCTATGGAAAACGTCTAACGCGTTGTATGGAAACCGCGCTATAAGAAAGACAGAATTAGAACAAATCACATCATTCGTACCGCGTAATATGGAGACCAAGAAATACAAAAGGCATAATAAATTATAAATTATTTTTATTGAATTCAAGAGTTTATATAAGGCATGATAAAAAAAAAAAATTAAATAAAAACTAAACTAAAGGCTGGTTTCCAACAAAATTAAGAAAGACTTATAAAATAATGTCATTTTTTTATTCATTGTTTTTTTTTTAAATAGACAATCCAACTGCTACTGTTTTGCACTGCACTGCATCTCGGCTGAGCTTTTGCGTCGAAAATAAAACTTATATTAAGCCCTCTTACAATATCTAGTTACTATTCATTCATAGGCTGTGCGGGTTCCATGGGATGAAGTTGAGCGCAAACCACGCTATAAGAATACCGCGTTATAAAAGGGCTGTCGCAATTTCAGCCCCGCGTTATATGGAAACCTTATTCTGACAGTACCGCGTTATAAGAGAGTTGACTGTACATAAATATTTTAGTAAAACTGCAATCTGGAGTTATACTTATAATAAGGATTTAAAAAAAGAAAGTCAAAAAAAAAAAAAATTATGTTCTGCAGTTGATAACAAAAAAATTTTTAACATGCAGTCAAAATTTATTTTCTCCTGAAACTTCCAATATTGTTGGAAAATTTTGTTATTTCTTTTTTTTTCATTTACATTTCTCACATTTAAATAAATCTTGTATTGATTTTTATCTTTTTCAATAAAACGAAAGTTACGGGAGATTTCAAATGCTTTAAGGAAAATACAATACAAAAAAAAAATTTAAAAAAAAATCAAAAATTATAAAATAAATTTCATCGACTTTCGTTTGAATGCATGTTAAAAAATGTTTGAACGCATGTTAAGGCCAGAACACTGAGACATGATGTGAGAGATAGTCTATTTCTCTTTCTTAGACCAACAGCTGCTGCAAAAGAATGCCAAGATTTTTAGTATGCCTATGAAAAAGTTAGTGGCTCCAGAGATTCGCATGTATGCGAAGGGGAATTATGGAAGAATAGATGCGGCGAAGTTGCCGTGGTCTAGTAGATAGGGCATTATTTGACGTAAAAGCCAGATTTCTGGCAAAAACTCTGAGAGTAAATAAAATTACCATGAAAAGTTTCTCATAAAATCTGTCATTTGGAGTCGACTTTAAACTTTAGGTCCCGCTGCTATTGTATAAAATTAACACACATAACATAGGTGGTGTGAGAAACTAGGTCAATAATCCTGATTAAACAGCTGATAACAATCGTCCTGAAACATGTCGAAGTTTGCGAGCTTTGTAATTTTATGCCAATTGCTCAAAATTTAATTAAAAGTTGCCTATAAATGATCCGAAATTTCCATAACAAATCCCTTTCATTCATTAATCGAAGTTGAAATTACGTTCGTTAAGAATTTAATCGCAGTCTAACGGTCTTGGCCAATAAATTACCCTTTTACAAGGTATATAAAAATATTCAATATCAGAACGCTTAATAAACATACCACAGCCTTCTCCGTCATGCATCTTTTAGCCATCGGTATAAACCCCAAGGGTCCTATTGGGAACATTCTGATCTTTCGACCACAGGTTTGATCTTGTAATTCTAAAACCAAATGCCCAATTTAAAAAACTGTAAGAAACCATAAAATAGTTGGCAGTAAAATTAGTGTTTGCACAACATCCTCTAAACATATAGACTAGGGTGCCAAACGAAATCGATTTTTAAAAATCCCGGGATATTTCGGGATCCAAAAATCTCGAAAGATCACAGAAAAACTCACGAATTTCTCTAAATATTGAAAATATTTTGTTAACAAAATTATATGCATTCCACTCGTGTATATCAGAATTATATAGCCATTAAAAATAAAATATAAAAAAAACAAGATAAAATGTAACAAAAAAGCGTAAATTAGCAAAAATTAAAATTATTCATACATATGCATTAATTTTAAGAAAATTATTTAGATTCCAAGAAAAAGATTAAAGCATCTAACATGTGATCTGAAAGGCTTGAATGACTTTTGTTGTCAACATACCCTGCCGTTCAAAAACACTTCTCGCAATTAACATTTGTTGGTAAAATAGTTCTAAGATAGCTGTATGCAGCTTATAAATATGCACCTCTACTACCTCCTGATGTAAATAAATCTATTTCTTTGGACAGTTGAGAATCTAAATCAGTTACCCTATTAATTCGTTTTATAGGGCTTTTGCATTCTTCGATGCCATCAAATAATTTTTTATCACTGGGAGTAGGGTTTTCCTCATCTGAGATACTATTACCAAAGTCAAGTGATATAGAATTTTTTTTTTTCAGAACCTTTTGAAAAAATCCCGATAAATCCCGGGATAAGCTTTTAAAAATCCCAAGATTCCGGATTTATGGACCCCAAAAATTCCGGGATTTCGGGATTCGGGATTTCCCAAATGTACACTATATTGGATGATTGGTTACATCACTATCAGATAAAGCCAGTATGAAATAATAGTTCGTCTGAAATCTTGCCTACTGATCTTTTTGATGTGAAAAGTTTTACTGTTGCTTTCTAAAACTTAGGCTTTCCATTCGCAGCAGAAATGATCGATTCAATTTTGCTGTATTTTACTACTTGATGACGCTGTTTAGGTGAGGACAATTCTAGTGAATAGTAATGCGCGCGCCCGATTTGTGGGTTAAATTAAAGTGTTGAAAATTAGTTATTCGTTCCTCCCAAAAACAGAGAACATTTTCAAATTTTGTCATCATAAATACAAACAAACAAGCAAATAATTTGTTAGTCCACGGGAAATTAAACATAGCAACTGAAATTTGGGTTGTAAGCCATTACAACTAGAAACTTTCAAAAATCAAAGAAAATTTTTGCGATATCGTAAAATTTAATCGTGTAGTTTTGGAAATTGATAGCACTGATGTAAGTTTATACCGATACTATTAAATTTTCCTCAAAAATATTTATTGCTTATAAACAGGTGTAGTAATTAGTACGATGATGCCGAGCTCTACAGATAAAGAGAAGGATTTTTTCTATTAATGTGTCAACATTGTGTGACATCAACATGGTTTCCGAAAGGGCTGTTCAACAACGACTAATGTGCTTCAGTTAACAATCATGATAAATGAGGCCTTTTCTCAACAGAAGCAAACTGATGTAATTTTTACGGATCTTAGCAAAGCGTTTGATAAAGTGAATCACAAACTTCTGTTAACTAAACTGGATTTAATGGGAGTAAAACATAGGAGTTTAAGATGGCTAGAGTCTTATTTGACTGGTAGAGAGCAGACCGTATATGTGAACAATAGCTTATCTAAGTATATTTATGTGCTATCTGCTGTTCCTCAGGGCAGGTCCACTTCTTTTTTCTTTGTTTATAAACTATATTTCCAACATAATTAATTTTGCCAATATCTTGATGTATGCTGACGATGTAAAAATTTTTCTCTCCTTCAATAATATAATCGAGCATATATATCGTCAAAATGATCTCAATAACTTTTTTTTGTGGTGAGAGTACAACATGATGGTGCTCAATATTAAAAAATACAAATGTATGCGGTACTCAAGAAATAATTTTATTGTGGTTAATTACTTGCTTGGAGGCCAACAATTAGAGAATGTTGACTCTTTTATGGATTTTGATATCCTATTAGATCCAAAATTAAACTTTAATGATCATATCGCTTTGACTGTAAATAAGGCAAAGATCACCCTTGGCTTCATAAAACGTTGGGGAAAAGAATTTTCTAATCCATATATTACGAAACAGCTATTTGCATCGCTTGTCAGATCAATGTTGAAGTGTGGATCCATTGTATGGGATCCTCACCATAATGTTTACAGCGAACATATTGAATCTGTGAAGGAACAATTTCTACTCTTCTGTTTGCGTGGCCTTGGATGGAATTATTTGGACTTGCCTTCATATACTAGCAGATTGGCATTAATAAAACTGCCTATCCTTAAGAGTCGAATGTTAAATGTAATATGCTTTGTGATTAACCACCTGATAAATGGTAATATTTGTTGTGAATTTCTGTCAAGATCTGTTAAATTCAATATTCCTTATAATAACTACTTAAAATTTTATTTGTATTCAGTTCTGCAGGACTAATTATACTATTGCAGATCCGTTAAATAGAATTTGCCGTCAATTTAATTATTTGTCAGACTTTGTTGATTTTTCTATAAATTCTTGTATAATAAAACGGAATATTATTGATATTCTTAATTAGTAACATTTTATATTGTTATTGTAACAATTAATTGTATTTTTAAAAAAACTGTTTGTAATTGTATTTAATTTTTTTTCTCGTACCTATTTTTGTTATTAGTCAGTAAGACATTTGTCCATTGACTTAAATTAAATAAATAAAAAAAACCTTTACTTACTATTTCTTACATCAAATCGATTTATTCAATCTATTCATTTCATTTCTCAAAAAGTATTTTTACTGATTTTATTTTTGTGCCATATTTTTACAAACACATTTCACTTCAAAAGAAAGAGAAACATTTTCTTATACGCCACTACCATTCTCAGTGCACTCAACGCCTTTTTTTTGGTATTGTAGCATTACTTTCTATACAACATACGTACATATGTGGCTTCCCATAGCATTAAGACATTTTAGTGTGGCATTTAAGGGAGGATTTTCAGTGGTTTCATAAAATATTGATTAATTTTCTTCAGTGTATTCTTTTATACTGAATATTATTATTATTGTGTATCCTTTCAAAACAAATTGGAGTTCAGTTTGCCAATAATTTCTACGATTTATTGATAGAATTTTAGATTCTAAAGAATTTCGTTCTATGATTTCTCTATAACATCTAAGACTTTATGGCAGGTGCCGCATACGATGGAGTTTATTTCAAAAATCTTTACTTTTCCATTGGGTATTGGTAGGTATCTACAGGGTGATTGATGTAAAATGCAAAAAGTAAAGCGCTATTTTTTTAATTTTTTTAATTTTATTTTTCAAAAGCAAAAAATGTTGGAAATAACATCAAATTTCAGAATCAGTTTAGATTTGTTCGAATTGGCCACCTTTAGTAGGAATTATGGTCTTTAAACGGCCGACAAAGCCATCACAGGGGCTGCACGAAAATGGCTCTGCGGTATTTTGGCCCATTCCCGGCAAAGCGCCGCCTTGAGGTGATCGACACTTTAGTATTTTTTAGTGGGAACCTTGCTCTCCAAAATGCCTCGGGCTCAAAAGTCCAACGGATTGATATCCAGAGATTTTAATGGCCATTGTGCGGTAGAAATGAAGCGAGGAACACCTTTTTTAAGCCTTTCTTGGTTGACGCGTTCTTAGTGCGTTAGTGCTGAGTTCTGTTGGAAATGCTTCCGAAATTTTTATTTGCCCAGGGCTTCAACACTGTCTTTAACACATTTTCCCGATAATATTCGGCATTTATTTTGACCCCACGGTCGATAAATACGAGCGGGGAGCGACCATCAACAATAACGGCGGCCCACACCATTACCTTACCTTTTTGGTAAGTAAAGCCGATCATTTTGTTTGTTCACAAACTGCTCAATTTGGAATGGCTTCTCATCGGAGAAAACCAAATTCGGTAACTACCCACTTTCGTGCAAGCGAAATAACTACTAGGCTCTTTCCAGTCTAATTTTTTCTATCCATCGGTGAGCTCTTGCACTTTTTGAAATTTCAATGGCTCACGAGTAATTTTTCTACCACTGCGGCGTGGATTTCGATAAAATTTGGGCTTTACTTTTCATCATTTACCGTTTTTTTCGTCCAATTTTTGGACGCGATGCAACACCTCCAGTATAATGGTAACGAGCAATAGTACGAGAAAATAAAGATTTATTCCCATTTAAATGCTGAAGGGCTCTAACGATAGCCACCAGTGGTTTTCTAGCCAAATTTAAAGCAATCACACTATCACGCTTGAATTCAATCACGAATAACTTTTTTTCTGAATGCAATAGATCATATGTTAGCTTGTAAATAATAAAATGAACTGTCACTGGAATAAATCTGTCAGCTGTCAGATAAGCGGCTTACAAATGATAACAACCTGAAGTTGTTTGCAATACATATCAGCTACCCCGTATTACGCATACATACATACATACATACGTACATATATATATTGTGTTAAAGATAACCATTCAGTTAGTGTTACGACTTAAATTATCAAAGCAGTTATGAAGTGTGTATTAACTTTATCCACAAGTGGCGGGACCCACAATTTAAAATTGACTCAGAGCTACAGATTATTTTGAAGAACTTGACGTGGCACATTTTATTTACTCTCAGAGTTTTTACCAGAAATCTGCTTAGAGAAAGCTGATTAAGGAATATTATTCTCATTATTCCGTTCAGTAAGAGATTTCGGACCTTGAGTTTGAACTGTAGCCTCCAATCTAATAAGCCAAAGCACTATCTACTAGACTGCTTTCCGACTTTCTCGTTTAATAAGAGACTCGCTATTGCTATTGGGACTCTACGGTTACCAAAATTCCATTTTCAATTAATTTCCATTGTTATGTACTTTGTTCAAATAAAATATAATCAACCACAGCAAATAATGTGGAATTCAAATCTTATGAAATGAGTGCAAACATATCGTATTTTAATTAAAGCTAAACTAAAATTATCTCTTAATCGTCTTTACGTCTTTCCAATGGAACTGTGTATGAACAATAGCGTGTATTATTTTACCCGAAAGCAAATAAAAGGAAAATATTTGTTTTAATTGAATTGAGTTCTTTGTTAGAATTGTTGAAATGCTTTCAGAATATAAAATTATAGCAAAATAATACAAATACCTTTAGCTAAAAGAAAATTCAATTAAATATTTTAAATATAAAGGATTCGTAAATCTATGTGCTGTTTAACTTTATAATATGAAATAGGAAATAGGAAAACTCTGTCAAATATATTCAAATAATAGTTTGCATCTCTAATATTAGTATTCCATCCAATCACACCTTTCCGCAAATACTAAATAAACTAAAAAGAAAATATTGAATTCAACTGTTCATAGTGGATGCATCTGAAATGAATATTCAGCTGTCCAGTTGGTAATTGGGAGGATCTCTCATAAAGAGTATTCTATTTACGAAGATATCGTTGGGAATACAAATGGAGTGTAGTTTAGTTAGGTGACAGATATTTCCAGAGAAAGAAGTCCGAATTATAATTTAACAATTAATTGTGCCCGGTGATCAACTATTCTCCTGTTGCAGCAATCTTTATATTAGAAAGCTCGATAAACGATGTCAGAAAGTGAGAGCTCAGAAATCTCCGTCATTCACACAGTCTCTTCCTGCTTCGTAGCTGTTGAAGAAATCTTTAGTTGGAGTGCCGATTTTTTCGACATATCTACGAAAAGGGCAATTGCCCGTAAGGATCGCTAATGCGCGATGGATGCGCATACTATTTAAGGATAGAGGTGAACCAGTCTTTTTCTCGTCAAGCAGACCCTGGCAATATTGCACATACTTCCGGTTGCCTACGAGATTGAGCCTCCTTGTAAAACAAGTGAATATATTCAATTCAACCGCAGCAATGAGAATACCTACAGGGTGGCTGATATATAATGCAACAAAATAAAGCGCTATATTTTTTTATTATTTTTTTTTTTATTGTTCAAAAACAAAAAATTTTGGAAATAACATCAAAGTTTAAAGTCAGTTTAAATTTTTTATAACTGGCCACCTTTGGTATGAATTTTTGGCTTCAAACGGCCGACAAAGCTATCACAGGCCGCACAAAAGTGGCTCTATGATATTTTGGTCCATTCCCGGCGAACCGCCGTCTTAAGATGATCGACATATTGGTATTTTTTAGTAAGAACCTTACTCTCCAAAATGCCCTAGGCGCCAAAGCTCAACGGATTGAGATCCAGAGATTTTGGTGGCCATTATGCGGTAGAAATGAAACCGGGAACCTTCTTTTAAAGCCATTCTTGGTTGACGCGTTTGAGTGCAGGTGGTGTAGAGTTCTGTTGGAATGACCATGGTCTGCGGCCGAAATGTTTGTCTGTCCAAGGGCTTCAATACTGTATTTAAGACATTTTGCAACAATATTCGGCATTTATTTTGACCCCACGGTCAATGAATACGAGCGGCGGACGGCCATCGGCCATTACGGCGGCCCACACCTTTACCATCGGCGGCCAATCGCAGGTGTAAATTTTCAACTGACCTCTTTGGCAAGTAAACTCGGCCATTTCGTTTGTTCACAAACTACTCAATTTGGAATGGCTTCCCATCGGAGAAAACCAAATTCGGTAATTAACCACTTACGTGCAAACGAAATAACTCCTTGGCTCTTTCCAGTGTATCTTTTTTTGCCCATCGGTGAACTTTAATGAGTTTAGTCCAAGCTCATTTTTCAGTATGTGTTGCATCCGTTCTCGCGATATGTTCAGTTCACGAGCAATTTTTCTTCCACTGCAGCCTGGATTTCGATCAAATCCGACCTTCACTTTTCGGATCATTTATAGTTCTGTTACCGTTTTTCTTTGGTCCAATTTTGGAAGCGATGCAATACTTTTGCAAACCCTCCAGTATAATGGTAACGAAGCAATAGTACGAGAAATAAAGATTTATTCCCATTTAAATGCTGAAGGGCTCAACGATAGCCACCAGTGGTTTTCTAGCTAATTCTAAAGCAATCACACTATCACGGCTTGAATTCAATCACGAATAACTTTTTTTCTGAATGCAATAGATCATATGTTAGCTTGTAAATAATAAAATGAACCTATCACTGGAATAAATCTGTCAGCTGTCAGATAGGCGGCTTACCAATGATAACAACCTGAAGTTGTTTGCAATACATATCAGCTACCCCGTATTACGCATACATACATACATACATACGTACATACTATATATATTGTGTTAAAGATAACCATTCAGTTAGTATTACGACTTAAATTATCAAAGCAGTTATGAAGTGGTATTAACTTTATCCACCAGTGGCGAGACACACAATTTAAAATTGACTCAGAGCTACAGATTATTTTGAAGAACTTTTATTTACTCTCAGAGTTTTTACCAGAAATCTGCTTAGAGAAAGCTGATTAAGGAATATTATTCTCATTATTCCGTTCAGTAAGAGATTTCGGACCTTGAGTTTGAACTGTAGCCTCCAGTCTAATAAGCCAAAGCACTATCTACTAGACTGCTTTCCGACTTTCTACTTTAATAAGAGACTCGCTATTGCTATTGGGACTCTACGGTTACCAAAATTCCATTTTCAATTAATTTCCATTGTTATGTACTTTGTTCAAATAAAATATAATCAACCACAGCAAATAATGTGGAATTCAAATCTTATGAAATGAGTGCAAACATATCGTATTTTAATTAAAGCTAAACTAAAATTATCTCTTAATCGTATTTACGTCTTTCCAATGGAACTGTGTATGAACAATAGCGTGTATTATTTTACCCGAAAGCAAATAAAAGGAAAATATTTGTTTTAATTGAATTGAGTTCTTTGTTAGAATTGTTGAAATGCTTAATGAAAATTATTGCAAAATAATAAAAAAAACTTTAGCTAAAAGAAAATTCAATTAAATATTTTAAATATAAAGGATTCGTAAATCTATGTGCTGTTTAACTTTATGATATGAAATAGGAAATAGGAAAACTCTGCCAAATATAATCAAATAATAGTTGGCATCTCTAATATTAGTATTCCATCAAATCACACCTTTCCGCAAATACTAAATAAACTAAAAAGAAAATGTTCAATTCTACTGTTCATAGTGGATGCATCTGAAATGAATATTCAGCTGTCCAGTTGGTAATTGGGAGGATCTCTCATAAAGAGTATTCTATTTACGAAGATATTGTTGGGAATACAAATGGAGTGTAGTTTAGTTAGGTGACAGATATTTCCAGAGAAAGAAGTCCGAATTATAATTTAACAATTAATTGTGCCCGGTGATCAACTATTCTCCTGTTGCAGCAATCTTTATATTAGAAAGCTCGATAAACGATGTCAGAAAGTGAGAGCTCAGAAATCTCCGTCATTCACACATAAAATGAAAAACAGTCTCTTCCTGCTCCATAGCTGTTGAAGAAATCTTTAGTTGGAGTGCCGATTTTTTCGACATATCTACGAAAAGGGCAATTGCCCGTAAGGATCGCTAATGCGCGATGGATGCGCATACTATTTAAGGATAGAGGTGAACCAGTCTTTTTCTCGTCAAGCAGACCCTGGCAATATTGCACATACTTCCGGTTGCCTACGAGATTGAGCCTCCTTGTAAAACAAATGAATATATTCAATTCAACCGCAGGAATGAGAATACCTACAGGGTGGCTGATATATAATGCAACAAAATAAAGCGCTATATTTTTTTAATATTTTTTTTTAATTTATTGTTCAAAAACAAAAAATTTTGGAAATAACATCAAAGTTTAAAGTCAGTTTAAATTTTTTATAACTGGCCACCTTTGGTATGAATTTTTGGCTTCAAACGGCCGACAAAGCTATCACAGGCCGCACAAAAGTGGCTCTATGATATTTTGATCCATTCCCGGCGAACCGCCGTCTTAAGATGATCGACATATTGGTATTTTTTAGTAAGAACCTTACTCTCCAAAATGCCCTAGGCGCCAAAGCTCAACGGATTGAGATCCAGAGATTTTGGTGGCCATTATGCGGTAGAAATGAAACCGGGAACCTTCTTTTAAAGCCATTCTTGGTTGACGCGTACTGAGTGCGGTGGTGTAGAGTTCTGTTGGAATGACCATGGTCTGCGGCCGAAATGTTTGTCTGTCCAAGGGCTTCAATACTGTATTTAAGACATTTTGCAACAATATTCGGCATTTATTTTGACCCCACGGTCAATGAATACGAGCGGCGGACGGCCATCGGCCATTACGGCGGCCCACACCTTTACCATCGGCGGCCAATCGCAGGTGTAAATTTTCAACTGACCTCTTTGGCAAGTAAACTCGGCCATTTCGTTTGTTCACAAACTACTCAATTTGGAATGGCTTCCCATCGGAGAAAACCAAATTCGGTAATTAACCACTTACGTGCAAACGAAATAACTCCTTGGCTCTTTCCAGTGTATCTTTTTTTGCCCATCGGTGAACTTTAATGAGTTTAGTCCAAGCTCATTTTTCAGTATGTGTTGCATCCGTTCTCGCGATATGTTCAGTTCACGAGCAATTTTTCTTCCACTGCAGCCTGGATTTCGATCAAATCCGACCTTCACTTTTCGGATCATTTTTAGTTCTGTTACCGTTTTTCTTTGGTCCAATTTTGGAAGCGATGCAATACTCCCAGTATCACTATAACGAGCAATGGCACGAGAAACAAAGGATTTACATACATACATACATAATTAGTCATTAAAACCCTTCCGCAAGATTGATCCTCACAAAGCTAATAATGTGAGATTAAAACAAAAGATTTATTCGTATTTAAATGCTGGAGGGTTGTGACGATAGCCACCTGTGGTTTTCCAGCCAAGTATAAAGCAATCACACTATTACGCTTAAATTCCTAATAACTTTTTCTCATTTAAGAATGTTTTGTAAGCTTGTAAATAATAAAATGAACTGTCACTGGAATAAATCTGTCAGCTATCAGATAAGCGGTTTACAAGTTATAACAACCTGAAGTTGGTTGCAATTCTTATCAGTCACCCTGTATGCCCTATAACATGTCAGAGATTACTATCTCAATAGCAATGCAATTTTCAACGATATCCCTGTAGTCCTGAAGAGCTATGTTTAAACTTGTCAGAGGATTCATAAAAAAAAAATCTAGAGTTTAGAAGCTACGCTGAGCTAAGCAAGCTAGTTGGTATAATATCATCGATAATTATAAAATTAAATTTCATAAAAATATACGACTATAAATTATATAAATACAAAATTTATATCTTGTTGGAAAGGGAAGAGATGGACCTTTAAAACGGTATACATACATTTATTATACGGCTTAATACGCTATGAGATTTGATAAGGTAAACGAGGAAAATTTTTTTTATATTTAACGTATTAAAAAATAAAATAAGAAATAGGAAATATCAATTCATTTCTCTGTTGCTTTGAGATAGTTTAGCTTACGCTTAATCATAATAAATTTGCTAATAATTAACTCTTATCGGAAACAAAATAAATTTTCTCATTAGTAAGATTCCATATAGTCATCCACTACGTATGATTAATATATCAAATACGAAAGCAAACTGAAATTATTTTGCCATTAATTAGGTATTAAATGAAATAATAAATTTTCCTATTTTTTTTTTTTGCTAAAATAAAATCAATATAAATATTATACACTAAGTATCAAAAGTATGCGTACACTACTTTTTGTTCCCTTTATTTTCCAAGATATTTAAGTATCTAATATACCAATAGCAAACTGTATATCGGCAGTATTAATTTATCGTTATAAAATAGGAAAAAATTTTATCTCAGTTTAGACAAATTCTACATACATGAAAAAGTTACGATGCCATATAAATAGTTGCTATAGGGAAATACGTTTTAAGTTCTTATATTATTTTATATCATCAAAGAGAGGTTCCATTTTTTGAATTCCTTAAGAATTCTAAGAAAATTTAATTTTTGCGGCTGATACATACATACATAGTTAGTAATTACAACCGTTCAGTCAATATTCTGACCTAGGTTCTCACACTACTTATGTTGTTCGTGTCAACCGTAGATCGAACTTTATATCCAAATATATATAACTTTAATTCAGAAAGCGTTAGGTGCCTGATATTTTTAGAATTCTTAGGAATTGTTATCGTCATTATTTTAAACCAAGTGAAAAAAGAAAAGTTCAAACAGGGGTGAAATAATTCAAAAACTTCATAATTCCATCTTATGTATAATTTTTTCTAGCGCTTCTTTAGTGTTGTGTTTGAAGTTTTTTTAAGTTTTTAAAGATTTTGTCAAGTTTTATCGTAAATAATACATTATTTATGGTATTTGAAAAGGAATTGGAAGATAAGTGTAGGAGGAAAGTGAAAAGGTTGAATTGTCTGTTCATGATATATCCTTGATATTGACGGCAGATATCGTAGTCTAGTACGTAGCGTTTAAGCTTATTAAATGTCAGATCAACGTTCAAATCTCAGGTCAGTTATTTCCAATTTAAAAATAAAGTTGTAATGTCCGATTATATATGTAAGAAGAAGAAAACAGAAAATCGTCTTATGAATTGACGAAAGTATTGGCAGCAACAAACATGACAATAGGATGCTTTAGCAGTTTGGGAAGAGAAAAAACTTAAAATTTTCACCCGGATTGCTAGCAGCTGTCTTTTACTGCTCTTCTTATATTCGTCTCACGTGATAGACAAATATTGTAGAAAAGTACTTCGTCCTATGTTTTGTTTTGGTCTACTACGTACGTAAAATCATTCATTTTGATAATATGCTACTCGGAAATGAAGATAAACTTACACCAATTACGCCTTTTCGAAAAATAAGCTGAAAGTCTTTCAGCTTTTAATAATCCCAATAATTTTGTCGCTCTAGATTAGTAACTAATTCAATTTTATGGATGGATCGAAACCGAATTGACAGCTTTGCTTTCAGGTACATGCTACCTGCTCAGTAGGGATGCCAATCGGGAAATCCCGAAAATCGAAATCACGGGATTTTCGGGATTCATAAAATCCCGAATCTTGGGATTTTTAAAAACTTGTCCCGGGATTTTCGGGATTGTGAATTTATATGTATTTAGACCCTACAAAAGGTCCTGAAAAAAATTCTATATCACTTAATTTCGATAATAGATTCTCAGATGAGAAAAGCCCCACTTCCATTGATAAGAAGTTATTTGATGCCATTGGAGAATGCAAAAGGTCTATAAAACGAATTAATGGGGTAACTGATTTAGATACTCAACTATCCAAAGAAATGGACTTATTTAGATCAGGAGGCAGTAGAGGTGAATATTTACAAGTTGCATACAGCTGTCTTGGAACTATTTTACCAACAAATGTTGATTGCGAAAAATGTTTTTCGATATCAGCCTATGTTGACAACAAAATTCGTTCAACCTTATCATATCACATGTAAGATGATTTAATCTTTTTGTTGGAATCCAAATAATTTTCTTAAAACTAATGCAATGAATAATTTTTATTTTTGTTAATTTACGCTTTTATTGTTACTTTTTGTCTTGATTTTTTAATATTTATTTCTAACGATATATAATTCTGATATACATACATAATTGGAATACAAATGATTTTGTTAACAAAATATTTTTATTATTAAGAGAAAATCCCGATTTTTCGCGTGTTTTTTCGGGATTTTTGAATCCCGGATTATCTCGAAATATTTTGTAAATCCCGATCCCGAAATCCCGGTATTTTTAAAAAGCGATCCCGTTTGGCATCTGTAGTGCTCAGCAACTACTTACAGTCGTCTTTGTAGAAACCCGTATCCGGGAAACCCAAGAGCAGTCCAAGAGAGAGCCTTGTTATTGACATAATCGATGTTCTATTACTACGGGAAACTTTTTTACCTCACATGACGTTGAAACCAAATTTTTCTAACGGAATATAACAATGGTTTGTACCATTACGTTTTAGTTAGCCCACAATTGAGAGTGTTACTGATGCGAGTGACAATAAGCTGCCCTATCTAAACGATAGGAAACTTATAAATAACCGCAAAGCAAGCATGCTAGATGCCAAATTATTACCATTTAGATAAAAATAAAGCCAATCTGATATGAAGTGTTCGAATTTTACATACAAACCCTTAATGCAACCATATCATGTCAAAAATTTTGTCGTAAATTTCATAAAAGTGATAATGAAATCTAATAATCGATTAAAATATTAAAATTTCTTAACAAAATCTAGCAAAAAATCGTAAAAACACTATGTAATACAAGCACGTATAAAAAGTGATACATAAGCTAAAATTATGAAAATTTTTTAAGAGTCGATCTCGGTTAATTATTTATGTACATGATTGGAAGGACCTACAGTTAATAGCTTAAAGGTTGTAAGGAACTTATTCATGGCAATGTTATACACTCTTAGAGTAATTGATAGAAGTCACCGAAGAAATATTTTTTCATACTTCGTTTTGTTCGATATGTCTGATTTGTGATTTGAAACATGGCTTCACGTTTAATATTTTCAGCATCAAAGGCACACAAATAGTATGGAAAGTGAATTGGAACTGTTCTCTATAAATATAATTTTCTTGCACTGAAGTATGTTGATAATGCTGTAATAATTTAATTTATCGATCAGATACTCTGATGGATCAGAGTATTCATATACTTTTTTTTCTCTTTTCAACAAGATAATAAACCTAAATCTACTGATAAAGTCAAATAGTGGCTTCTATACAATGTTTCTAAACAATTGGAATCATCTTCTCTAATTGTGGGATTTCTTAAAAAAAATTAGTGACTTTTATGTGACATTAAAATACAGATTAAAACAAGGGATGCGATAAAAATGAAAGTACACACAGGACTCGTTTTATGCTATAGATGCATTCCAAAAAAAAAAAAAAAAAATCGTATAAATTGAATTCGCATTAAACGATACTCTAGTTCCATATAAAAATTAATGATTCGTTCTAAAATCCTGAAAAACCGCATAAATTCAAATTTTAATTGAAAAATCAAAGCAAAATCGCGTAAAAAAAAAATCTACAAAAGCATATTTATTTCATTTTCCTTATGAATAAAAATAAAAACTTAAAAAAAAGCAAAATGATCGAAAAAATTATAAATAAATAATAAACTGAAGTACGATCAATCATTCTGCATCGTTTTGAATTTGGTTCAAAATCACTTTTATTATTACATACCTATCAGGTAGTGCATACATACATATGTAGAGGACTAGATTTAATTGTTTCTTCTAAATCAGAACCCTAAAGTGCCAGTTATTAAATCATAAGGAAAGATTGACTTGTGAAGGCTTTTATTGGCATAGTTGGAACAATCTAAAACTAAGACGATTGATTTTCACATGCTATTTGGCACTGAGATCAAGCTTAAACTACAAGAGATTCTCAGGGAAATCACTGGCACTTTCTGATTCATCCAATTTGCTTATTACAACCCTTTATTTAAGGTTAACTATAATGATTATATCAGTGGCGCAAACTTGGTTAACCCTTAAAATGATGCGAAAGTTTAAAAAGTATCATACATAAATACATAATTGGCCATTACAACCCTTCAGCCATGATTACGACCTAGCTTCTGACACCATTTATGTTGTGTGCGTTAATTTTATACATGAGTGGCGGGACCTATAGTTTAAAGTCGACTCTGAACGACAGATTTTTGAGAAGCTTTTCATGGCAATTTTTACTCTCAGAGTCTTTGCCAGAAATCTGCTGAGAGGATATCGCCGAAGAAATATTTTTCGTTTTGATGTCTGACCTGGGATTCGAACCCGAGCCTTTTGTCTAATAAGCAAACACACTACCCAAAAGACCACGGGGACTTCAAAAATGTATCATAACATCTCAAAATCTAACAAAATTTAAAAAAATTTTTTTTTCATCTAAAATCGCATAAAAAAACTCACATAAAACGACATCCGAGTGTGTAGGATCTAGAGGTCTAGTGGTAAACTAAAAAATTAGTTAGTAGTTGATAGAATTTGTTTTCTCTTTTTATTTTTATTTTGTTGTTATTACAAGGAATTTATTTTAATTTACCTTTAAAATTATTTCAAGAAACCAATGCATAAAACTACTTGAATTACATTTAGAGCCAATAATGTAAGTTGAATATGCAGACTTTTACTATCTACTGTATCTTTAGAAACACTTGATTATAGTTTATACACCATTAAGTGGTATACACTATGACCACTCTATGTGGTAGATTCCTATGGACACTCACTCTAGTGTATACCCTGACAAGCAAAACAATGTGCTTGATAAACACATAAACCTTTAGTTACAACTGCTTTAAGAAGAAAAATAAAGTTTCAGCATTTGATCTTTAATATAATAACATAAATTACATATTAAATTTAATTATAACTGAACAGCACACAATTATTTTAAAATTACTTTTATGTGCTATTGATGTAGAGACCATTTTAAGAAAGGGATACGGAAAACATAACACTCGCGGCGACACTGACATGTCTTGGGGTTGACATGGACGTATCATACATAACAGCATCACGGGGAAAAGAAGTCAGTCATGCGCGAATGGTATGCCATTCAGGTATTATTCACTGGATGTATAATTTGTTGGCCCAACCTGTGGTGAAATTATCTCGATAGATCGAACATATCTAAAACAGTTCAAATGAATGTTGAGAAGATACGGAGACTAGCTTGTGCCATAAGAATTTGTCCTATAGCGGCGCTTGCAGCTCTGTAAGTCTGCAGGGTAAGTCTGCACTGAAGTCCGAAGTGCAGACCAAAGCTTTGTAGACTTTGGTTAGGATGATGATAGCCGCCAAGTCTAACGTGGAATTAACTAAAGTTTTTCATAAACTGAGAAATCGATTGCTTGTCACTCTTAACGGTCCTCCAGATAGAACCAGTATGATTTCGGAAAAGCATAGCAACGAATTTAGCGCTAAAAACGAATGGAGTAATCTAGAAGTCGCCGTGGTCTAGTGGGTAGTGTGTTTGCTTATTAGACAAAAGGCTCGGGTTCGAATCCCAGGTCAGACATCGAAACGAAAAATATTTCTTCTTTCTACAAAATTTTGATTTTGAAAAATTCGTAATCTTTGACCATCGAACAAATATGAACAGCATGCCTTACTAATTTTTTTTAAATCATTCTATGTGTTCTTTATTCGATATGAAAAAAGCGTTTGGACTCTCGTTTAGTTGGATCAAGATAGAATTTTTTAAAAAAAAACTTCCCTTTTAAAGTTTGGGTTAAATGGATCATGTATTCGCAAAGCTAAGATACCTCTTTACGGCCATAGTGACAATTATAGGTGGCTCTCGTTTGAATTCTGTGAATAATGTTTAATTGTTTAAAAAATTATATAATAAATTTAATGTATAATAAATTTAATGACTTAGTTTCGTACGATACCATTTTTCCATGCTTTAATAATTTGAAAATATAATACATACTCCCAGATAAAACTGTAAAGACCCAAAGTCCTTATAAGAAAAAAAATTAATTCTTAATAATGCTTATAATTGAAGAAGTTCAATCAAATGTTGTATTGAAAAACAAAGTAAGTTTTTGTTTTATTGTTAAAAGGACTATTGGTGAACTTTACTGCCACCAATATCAACAACGTATTGCAGTAAATGTCATTTAATTTCGAACAATACGTTAAAAAGCTTCTACCTAACGAATATTATGATTCGGTACTTGCTTACAATGCTGAAAAAGTTTTTATTATTGTCCTTTGTATGAAATATAAGGTTATTTTCTGCAAATCGGATTTAAGAAACGTCAGAAAAAATCGCAGTCTCCCAATAAAAGACAAACATTTACTTTCCCTCCATACTTTGTAAATCGCACACGTTAGCTGTGTATTGGCAAGCCAGCAGAATGCACAATTACAGGACGGTCGAAGGACAATAAAGTTTGGACAATCTGGTGCATCAGCAGCATAATTTATCTCAATCTCATTTTGCCGGCAATGGTATTAAAGAATTTCGAATGAAATGCAAAATCTTAAGGTAAGATTCATCATTTTGCAAATAATGAATGTAAACCGAAAGAAAGAAAGTGTAGAAACAAAAACAATGTCCGGAATAAGGGTCATATGTGAGTACTAAATTTGCAGTAAAAAGAATACCGTCTTCATAAAAGGTTTACGCAATTGAATTAAATGCGAAAACTCTTTTAATTTTAAATGTAAATGTTATGCTTGAAATAACTTAAGATCTTTGATGAGACTATATGGGATAAAAGGCTATTCGCTAAAGGCTCTTGCTTTCACGATAAATACTTCAACATCACTTCAATACTAAACACCAAATTTCAAAGAGCAGTTCAAAAATTTTTTGATACATGCTTCCACAAATTACTTTGGATTTCGTAAGCGTTTGCCTGATGACCAATATTGTAACTCGAATATGATTGATTGCCACAGTAAGTGATAGAAATTGGGGGGTCACACTTAGTTGCTTTAATGACACATATGAAGTCTCTAACACAATAATGTCCAATTTCACTTGCAGAAATTTATTATTCTTATCAATAAAAAAGTTCTTTGAAGTGAGAAAATGTTGTCCAAAAGAATTTTAACTAATACCATAGAAATCTGAAAAAAACATCGCTTGTAAGACGCAATATCACTAACACCAGACTTATTGGACGTGGAGCCATATTTCCAGCTCAGACATCTCGAACAAAACAAAACATGAAAAATATTTTCTTGGCATAAACCTGCCATGAAAAAGTTTCTCAAAAAATCTGTCGTTCGCAGTCAAGTTATAATAAAAATTAACACACACTATGGGTAATGGGCGAAGCTAGGCCCTAATCCTGACCAAAGGCTTGCAATGGCCAATTAAGTCAGTAAGAACGTCACTTAATAATTGCTAACTTATTCCGGACACTTTTTTCATGCCTGTGTAGATGTTTTTCTGTGAGGCATTCTTTTTCTTACATGAAGGTAAACAAACGCCTGTAAAAATAAGAATCGGACATACAATCAATCCTCATCTCACACCACTTATGTTGCGTGTGTTCATTTTATACAGTTTTATTGATAAAAGTCCGGAAATATAACAAATATAATACGATGTACAAAAGTCTCGCCTTGTTTTTATTACTGGCTAAGTATTTCTTGCTCTGTCTGTATACAACTCCATATTCCAGGCATATTTAGTTGTGGAATCGGAAAGTGCCCTAAGTTTTATGTTATATCTGGTGCGCTTTGATTGAATTTATTGCCAAAAACTACACCGACTTCGAAATGAAAGTAATTGTAGCATTTTCATGAGGATTATAAAAGAGTTTGAGCTGATTACTTCACTTATCCCAAACGTTTCTTATCGGCGCTCATTCGTCACTAAGTTTCTTTCTTCTCTATCTTCAAAGCTGTCAAACCGTAAACATTTCGGTAGGTTAGGTTAGAGGACGTGTACTTATCAATTCTGACAAGTACAGTACTCGGTGGTCGAATTGAACCATTGTACTACGTCCTAGCTTCTCACACCACTTATGTTGTGTGCGTTAATTTTATACATGATTCGCGAGACACACATTTTTTGAGAAACATTCCATGGCAATTTTTTACTTTCAGAGTTTTTTCAGAAATCTGCTGAGAGAATGTCACCGAAAAATTATTTTCAAATTTTCGTTTTGATGTCTGACCTGGAATTCGAACTCGGGTCTCACGTCGACCTCAAACATTTTATTATTTGAGTGAAAAAAATTATTGATCAATGATTCTGAGATGTGAGGGGGGGAGGTAGAATTTAAAATTTAAAAGCATAGTTTTTGTGCTTGGGATGGATAAGTTAAAGTTTCATATCTTATAAATAAAGGGAAAAATTTTGCGTTTAAAAATTAAAATTGGATCAAATTGTCCCAAGGAATGCAGAAAGAATAGGAGTGGCAACAAATTTCGCATCAAGTATTTACATACGATGATTTAATAATGCAAAAGCGAAAGCAACAACGTTTTCAAAGATTCCTTCTTTTTAGAACTCTTCCCTTGTACACTCTTCTTAACTAGAAAACCTTTGGTATTTTTTCTGGTGTACACTGTATTTTGACGTTTATAATATATTCATCATTGCCGTCAAGAAAATATTTGTAAAAAGTCATATTTAATCCATGCACGAACTCTTTCAGGGCTATGTTTCCACTTTACATGGAGGTAAATGTAAAATAAAAAATGAAAATCTTAAATTTTTCTTCGTTTTATGTTAAAAAGAAGAAGAAAATAAAGTTGAGCATAAATATTATTAAAGAAAAAGATTAAAAAATGGCAAATGTTTTAAGTCCGACTAATTAAAGGTAAGAGGTAAGGAAATTATGTACAAATATTTTCGGTGTAAATAAAACGTAAAAAAAGTAGGTGCATGGCAATCTAAGAATTGATAATAAGTTAGTAGAATAAAAATGGACATAAAAATGTACGGGAATCTTTATTTAGAAAACTGTAAAAAAAATAAATACAAAAAATAAAATTTAATACAAATATATGCAGTAACTCCGCTCTTTTCTGAGCATACATTTTAGTAGACATTTTGAAGAAAGTTAATGAAACGAAAATTTAAATAAAACCAAATTGTTTCCGAGATATCTTATTTACTTACTTAATTGGTCATTACAATCGATTAGTCAATATTTAGACGACCTACCTTCGTACACAATCCATTTGTGTGTTATTTTTTTTTTAAGATGAGTATACGGTTGGTTGATATATATTGCAACCAATTTCAGGTTGTTATCATTTGTAAACCGCTCGTCTGACAGCTGACAGATTTATTCCAGTGACAGTTCATTTTATTATTTACAAGCTTACAAAAGCATTTTGATCTATTGCATTCAGGAAAAAAGTTATTCGTAATGGAATTCAAGCGTGATAGTGTGATTGCTTTATATTTAGCTAGAAATCCACAGGTGGCTATCTTTAGAGCCCTCCAGCATTTAAATGTGAATAAATCTTTTGTTTCTCGTACCATTGCTCCTTACCGTGATACTGGCAGTGTTGCATCGCGTCCAAAATGTAGGCAAAAAAAAAAAAGCGGTAACAACACCAGAAATGATCCGAAAAGCGAAGGCCAGATTTGATCGAAATCGACGTCTCAGTGGTAGAAAAATTGCTCGTGAGCTGAACATATCGCGAGAACGGATGCAAGACATATTGAAAAATAAGCTTGGACTAAAGCCATTGAAGTTCCAAAAAGTGTAAGAGCTCATCGACGGACAACAAAATGTTAGACTGGAAAGAGCCAAGGAGTTAGTTCGCTTGCGCGAAAGTGGCCTGTTACAGAATTTGGTTTTCTCCGTTGTGAAGCCATTCCAAATTCAGCAGTTCATGAACAAACAAAATGATCGGGTTTACTTGCCAAAGCGGTCAGCTGAATATTTACACCTGCGAGTGGCCACCAGAACTCAAGCGCCGCTGATCAAAATAAATGCCGATTATTATCGGCAAAATGTCTTAAAGACAGGACTGAAGCCCTGAACAGACAAACATTTCGGCCGCAGATCATGGACATTCCAATAGAACTCAGCACCCGTCAACCGAGGATGGCTTAAAAAGAAGGTTCCTCGCTTCATTTCTACCGCACAATGCCCACCAAAATCTCCGGATCACAATCCGTTGGACTTTTGCGCCTGGGGCATTTTGGTGAGTAAGGTTCTCACTAAAAAATACCAAAATGTCGATCATCTCAAGACGGCTCTTCGCCGGGAATGGGCCAAAATACTGCAGAACCAATTTCGTGCCGCCTGTGATGGCTTTGTCTTCCGTTTGAAGGCCATAATTCGTACCAAAGGTGGCCAACTTGAACAAATCTAAACTAATTCTAAAATTTTGTGTTATTTCAAACATTTTTTGGTTTTGAACAATAAAATAAAAAAAAAAATATTAGAAAAATATAGCGCTTTACTTTGTTGCATTATATATCACCCAACCTGTATGCATACCATTGTTTAATGGCGACAACGAAAAGAAAATTGCACAAAGAAAATCACCTTGAGAAATATTTTAACCCTTTCCGTTTTGCTCGAGTCGGAGACAACACACTACCTACTAGACTACGGTGTGAGATATCACACATTTTTTTGCTTTTATTTGTTGGTATCCCTCTCTATGATATCCCTCCCATATAAATCAGATGTAATATGCTTTGAGAATTACTGTCATTTGTGTCTTCTTTGCATACACCTCCAATTCAGGAATCCACAAGCAAAGACCACAAGCAAAAACATAACGAGATCAAATCGCACATTTTCAAATCACTCTTTCAATATATGAAATGTGGCATGGGCAGTGATTTTTCAGAATACATTGGAAGTTCTTGCATCTCTAAGAAATATTATCAGAAATTCGACAATTTTGTTTGCCTTCATACTCACTCACCTAGAAATGAGATTCGTTATTGAAGATGATTTTTCTATGAAAACTGGAGTGAATTGTCAACTACTCCGGAGGCTCATAGTGAATTGTCAAAGTGATTAGTCCCGTTATGACACAGTATAAGATTATATCATCATATTGAAGTAAGTATGTATTATCAAATGTAGAAATTAATTTTGGAAATATGAATTTTTACGTACCCATTTTGTATAGAAAATATATCCTGAAGAAAATAATGATAAATTATTGAAAAAAAAATATGCTGACAGCAAATACACACATTCATTAAAATGGTGAAAAAAAAAAAATATTTTTAACAAAAGTTTGCAACATATTCTAGCTGACATTTATTGTGTTGTAAAACATAAAATTGTTGTAGAAAAAGAAAAAAAAAAAAATCTTTTAAATATAAAAGGTAGCCATGAAAAGAAAAACATTTCACTGTCAAAACTAGAAAAACTAAAAAAAAAATACTTTTGCGATAACGTTACACTTTCAATATCACAGCTGCGCTTATATTTTACCACACCCTATGTTGAATGTTACACACGTCAACAGTGTCTGATAGAAGTGTTGATACAAAGCTGTAAAGGCAATAAAAAAATGTTTTACTTTTAGGAAAAATCAATATGAGTACAGGGTGACTGATATATAATCCAACAAAGTAAAGAGCTATATTATTTAAATTTTTTTAATCTTATTGTTCAAAAGCAAAAGATGTTGGAAATAACATTAAATTTTAGAATCAGTTTAGATTTTTTCGAATTGGCCAACTTTGATACGAATTATGGCCTTCAAACAGCCGACAAAGCCATCACAGACTGCACGAAAGTGGCTCTGCGGTATTTTGATCCATACCCGGCAAAACGCCGCCTTGAGATGATCGACACTTTGGAATTTTTTAGTGAGAACCTTACTCTCCAAAATGCCCCAGGCGGAAAAGTCCAACGGATTGAGATCCTTAGACTTTGGCGGCCAATGTGCGATAGAAATGAAGCGAGGGACTTCTTTTCTAAGTCATCCTTGGTTGACGGGTGCTGAGTGCGGTAGTGCTGAGTTCTGTTGGAATGTCCATGATCTGCAGCCGAAATATTTGTCCGTCCGGGTTTCAATAATGTCTTTAAGACATTTTCTCGATAATATTCGGCATTTATTTTGACCCCACGGTCGATGAGTAGAAGTGAGCCCCACACCATTGCGATCGGTGGCGCTTGAGTTCTGGTGGCCTAATTTCCAGCTGACCTTTTTAGCAAGTAAACCCGATCATTTTGTTTGTTCACAAACTGCTCAGTTTGGAATCGCTTCTCATCGGAGAAAACCAAATTCGGTAACAGGCCACTTTCATGAAAGCTAAGTAACTCCTTAGTTCTTTCCAGCCTAATATTTTTTTGTCCATCGGTATGCTTTTGCACTTCTTGGAACTGGAATAGCTTTAGTTCAAGGTCATTTTTCAATTGGGTTGCATCCGTTCTCGCGATATGTTCTGCTATCGAGCAATTTTTCTCTCACTGCGGCGTGGATTTCGATCAAATCTGGCCCTCATTTTTCGGATTATTTCTGGTGTTGTTACCGTTTTTTTTTAGACGCAATGCAACACTGCTAGTATAACGATAACGAGCAGTGGTACGAAAAACAACAGAATTATTCACATTTAAATGCTGGAGACCTCTAACGATATCCACCTGTGACTTTCCAGCCAAATAGAAAGTAATCACACTATCATGCTTGAATTACATCACGACTAACTTTTTTCTGAATCCAATAGATCCAAATGCTTTTGTAAGCTTGTAAATAATAAAACGAACTGTCACTGGAATAAATCTGTCATCTGTTAGACGAGCGGTTTACAAATGATAACAACCTGAATTTGTTTGCAATACATATCAGCCACCCTGTATTATGTGGGGCAAAATAATAAATGTCCAAAAGAATACAGGAATACAAACATTCATATAAAGTTCAACTTAAAAATTTTAAAAATAAAACAAGAAACACACAAACGAAATAAATACTGTTGAGGCGCACCTCATAATCAAAGTTGTATATTTGCTTTGATATCAAAGGAATTTCGCCTTCATGTATAGCAAACCGGTAGACCTTGTTTGTCACTGGCCTTTTATATATTTCTAGACATTCAAAAATACTTACATATTTACTTTAATATTGCGATCATTAAAGAAAAAGAATTATTTTTTATTTTTATAAAACGCCATACATACTCTTTAAGCAGTAAAATACAATTGGTTTATAAGATTTTAGTTTTATTGATTCTTCTTTTTATTTTATTTATTAATTACAGCACAATTACGAATTATATTCTAATTCTATACGAGCTAAGTAACTTCGTAACCAAATTCTCGGTGTATTGTCACAGGCCAGAGCCTCTGGTGGGAATTGAACCCACGACTCTCACGCTAAGAGGCTAGTACTCTACCCACTAGACTACCAAGGCGCTCTAATTTTATTTCATATAATATTATGTATTTGAATTAAATTTACTTCACGAATTGTATGAAATACAGTAGTAGTTACTGCTCGATTATTGGTTGGTATTTGTTATCTTGTTTGTAGGGATTGAATCTTTTGGATCTGTTGAAACCCATCGCTTCATATTGTCTGCAATCATAAAGAAAATTTATAGAATTAAATAATTTATCAATTATTCTATTTTTTTTTTATCTTCTGATATCATACAGAAATAGAAATTAAAAAATACAATTTTCTTAAATAAAGTTTTCCTTGCAATGGGAAGAACACCTTATTAGTTTTTTACTAATACAAACACTCAAGATATGACCTCTATTCATGCAGTGTATTGTGTTGGAATTAAAAAATATTTAAGATATAGGGAGAAGCGCAAAGTAGTATTTCTGGACATAAAGTTGAATCTTTTGAAATTTGATAGGAAAACCAATGCAGGTAGGAAGGAAGTTATATATTCGGATAAATAACGAATCCTCTATGTAATGCAGTGTGTGATTCAGTGGTTAATCGATCATAAACGGATGTGCCCGGCGAAAAAGATGGGTCTAACGTATGTTTACATGATTTTTAGAAAAAAGTCCCTTCATCTCGTTAGAGCAAAATCCGTGTCACTAGTGTTAGAACAGTGAAATGCAAGTCATATTGTGACAGTGTTGCCAACTCGAGGTGACTAAAAATGGCTAAAATCGTGTAAAAAATGCCTGAAAAATGGCTAAATAATTTTGATTAATAAAACACAGACATTTAATTAAAAAACAACAGAAACTATTAAATTTTTTATTTTTACTATTATTTTGTAATAATGAGATAATTTTTATTACAATAAAATATTTGTAAAAAAAATTGAGTGTTTAAAGAAATAAATCGCCCATAAAATGTGGATCATTATTTCTTTTATCATAAGACTCCCTAGTACCAACTATTTTAGTTTTGGGGGTCACCGTGGTCTAATAGGTGGCTTATTAGAAGTAAAGCCTGGCCAGACATCAAAAATAAAAAAAAATACAAAATACAAAAAGTATTTTTTCGGCGATTTCTCATCTTGAAAAGTTTCTCAATCTGTTGTTCGGAGTCGACTTTAAACTGTAGGTCCTGCCACTTCTGTATTAAATTACACACACAACATAAGTGGTGTGAGACAATGCGGGGTTCTTGGGACGATTGCTGTAGACTGTCTAATGGTGAAGGTATAGCACTGGTCATTTTATAATCACCAGCAGCAACTCGTTTCCTTACCGTTCGCTCTTCTTCCCTCTTTCCACATTTTCTAAACCTGCACAATGCACTGCATGTTGCTGCACTTGGTTGCAGAAAGTTTTAACGATGAGCATTCCAATCGATTTTTGCGGACTTCTCCTAAATGATCGACAGTAGAAACTGAAGTATGCACTCCTAAAAACATACACAATGAAGGACGTCTCCTGTGTTGTACACCCAATTCTGTTTTTTCACGGTGATATTTGATATGGCACGGTGGAGAAAAGTTCATGAGTGTACAAAGAGCTGTCCAAAATTAAGTAAATCATAACGGCTAATAACGGATTTTGTTATTAAAGGTAATGCTGTCCAATCGTAAACTGAAAATGCTAATCCTGTTGGAGTTTTAAGCTCTTCTGTTTAAATTACCTTTAATAATTGATGAATGTGCCCTTTGTTCATCAACTTATATTATTGTTTTGACTTTCGGAACTACAATTATTTTAAATTTATGTTACTTTTTTATAAGATTTGAATTGCTTTTCATTTAATGAAATAGAATATGCATTAATGCTTATAAAAATTTTATTTAGTGTTTTATAAAGACTCTGGTATTTCAGTTTTTTTTCTACGAATTATTTTGTTTTTACTTCTTTTACAAAGATGAAGGATATGGAACCAAACCCCTTCTTTTCTATGTACTTCATGTCTTTTTTACACGGTTTTTTCTGGAACGTATCTACCGTGTAAAAACAGAATTACAGTATTCCCTCGATTAACGTTGTTTCGATTAAAGTCGTCAAAAATTTTGTTCCCTTCAACCTCGATTTGCGTCGTCATTCGATTTACGTCGCCTCTTTGTTTATAAATAAAACAGAATGCAGTGTGCTGGCTTATTAGACGTAAACCCTGGGTACGAGTCCGAGACCAGACATCAAAATAAAATTCAAAAAAGTATTTCGTCGACGATTTCTTCTCAGCGCATTTCTGGCAAAAACTCTGAGAGTAAATATAATGCCATGAAAAGTGCATATGATAGTATGAGTTCTTTGAAAGTCGATTTACGTTGCCTTTTTCCGGAACATTCTACGACGTAAATTGAGGGAATACTCTAAGTGTATTTTCAAACTGACTGGTTTAAAAAGCATGTGGGTTGGTGGCATCAATGCGCTCAACTGCACTGATATGTTTTTCACTTTCTGCATAAATGTTCAGCATATATAACTTTGCGTTTATTTCGCATTTACAATATTTTCAATAAGCTTTCTCTAGATCTTTACATTCACTGATCCAATTTTTTAGCTTTGAATTTTTGAGTGTATTTTTGTCAATTTTTATACTTTTTTGGCTTAACTTTTACCAATTCTTATATCATATCAAATGTTAATATAAAAGACATAACACTTGTATTTTAGCCGTAATAAAGTGTTACATTGTTGCAATTTTAAATAATTGAGATCATTTTTATGTATCATTTTAGTAAAATTGCTGTAAAAATATGAACACGGCCAAAAACGGCCAAAAGAAAATAAAAATGCCTAAAAAATGGGTAATGCCAAAATTTATTTTTTAATGTCTAAACATGATGACTAAACTACATTGCTACTATAAATATATAGAGTCGGTTAGCCTACCGTCATTAATGAGCACCATCGTTCTATCCTGTACGCGGTCAAGAAGCCTCAAAATAGAGTTTGAGGCATCAGCCCATACAATCTTATGCATAAATGGCGGCTCCGAAAGTCGCATTATTCGTAAACTTTTCGCCTTGACTTTGTACATTTCAAATAATGCAATTTACGACAGAAACTTTTTTTAATTATTTAAATTCTCGCAATTAATATTATATTTTACTATTACAGACAGTTGTATTACTTTTTTATGGCAGCTTTAATGAGAAGTAAATTTATTCAAAACTTCATAAGAAATTTCAGGCCTTTGAGCTATAAAACATAAGAGTTTGAATTCTTCTTCTAATTATTGTCAAGTAATTGAGTGTAAATTTTGAGTTAATCAAGGTACAAAAGAAAAAACTGAGAAAACTTTGATATTCAAATTCTATCAAATTCTGATACAATATTTTATAGCAGAAATAATACAAAAGAAATTTTATGCAAATTGATAACAAAAAATGTTTAATTACCAAAAAAGAAAGTAAAGATTGAAGAAATACGAAAAAATTTGTTCTATAAATTGTTCGACTTATGTTGATAGTTTAACTTATAACCGGACATTTTTACTGGAAATAAATGATTTTTTTAAGAAAGCTTTTTGGAAGTATATGACACATATTATTCTCAAAGATATGTAGACAGATGACGCCGCTAGTCTATAATCCTTCCTAAATAGTTTTTTTTTGCGGTATGCAATAGAAGCTCTAAGATCTAATGTGATTTCCAGAGATCAGCAATAAGTATTCAAAACGATGAGTAGGTTCGAGTCATACTTATAATTTCAGATACTTATACGCATTCATACTTATTTTGATATCATACTCATTCTCAAAGTTGGAAGGACTCGTCGTATTTATACTTAACAATACGCTTGATGATATTGACTTCGACTCATCTCTACTTAACCTTTACACGAAGCACAAAATAAATATGATTCGCATACGAACACTTCTATACCCACAAAAAGATTGTGTGTAAGCTTCGCTGGTTGTGTTTGTCTTTGCTTTCTTCTTTGTTTGTATATGCAACAACAACAATGGCTGTAAATTTTGATGAATGATTCGATCTACTCGAATTACTTATAAGTATTATAAGTATTTTTCTAAATTTATGAATCTGAATGAATAGGCGTATGAATCAAACACATTGCGAATCTTGTGAGTTTGATGTCAAGGTTGGACTCATACTCATTGCTACTTATACTTATAAATCAATGTTGTAGCGAGTACAAATGAATCAGAGTAGTTGATTTTCAATTCTGTTGTTTCATTCATACTTAAAATTGCATGAGTACTAATGAGTAGCGGAAAAACGATTAATTGCTTATCTCTGGTACATACGTATGTATATTGGTTCAGTTAACAACACGAAGGATTCTAATATTCGTGCTGAGTATGTCTATTTACAAACTCATATTGTTCATCAAATATTTTTAGGAAATATTAATTAATTATAACATCAGACCATATATTTAACTGATTTTGGAAAAATGTCGTGAGAGTCATTTTATCAATATTCATTGTAAACCGGACTGCATGAATGATTGTATATTTTACTGAATCATAACATTACACCCAAAACGCTTAGTACTTTAGCTAATGTTTTGGATATGAAAGATAAAAAATTAACAAATTTGTTAAATTTTGTTTTCTTGTTTAATCTAATAAAAACTTTGGTCACGAATGCCGCCATAATAAGTCATAATCATGTTATTACTATTAATTATTAATTAATTAAATAGCTAATTATTAATTTAGTTAATTAATTAAATGACATTAAGCACATAATAATATAATTTTATATCATTTCCCTAAAATCGTGATTTTTTCGCATAGAATTGAGAAAGAAATTCTTTGTTTGATTTCCTTCCAAGATAGGAAATATTTGTAGTGGTTTGCGTATTAAAAAATTGTGATTTTGATATCAAATGACCATAAATTGGAAACGTTGCCCAGTCTTATTTCATGTCAGACAAAAAAACAGCGTGAGGAATCATTAGACGTCACTGAAGCAAGCATTTCAAAGCATTTAAAAACAGTAGGATTCATTAAAAAAGCAAGGAAAATGAGTGCCAAAAAATTATATTTTTATTTTTATTTTTATTTTATTTTATTTTATTTTATTTTATTTTTATCCTATATTTAGCAATATGCCAAAAAAATTTACTTTTTCATTTTAAAGCTATGAATGCCGAATTATTTTTAATGCTTTGGGGGTAGAGTCAGCTACCTTAATTGCTAATTAGATTGTCCCTCACTTGCCCTAAAACGGAAATATAGGGTTGCCTTTTAAACTTGGGCTTTTTATCTTTTCGTGAATTTAACGCATTATTTACGTTAATAGCTACAAAATCAATATATTTTTTTATTGGATAGTTAGTTTGGCTATTAATCTTCCATTTTTTGGTATTGTTGTAATAATACACTAAGAGAAAAAAAATTACAACAACAAAACTTGAAAGTAAAAAAATACTACTGCTAACATTTAACGCGGCACAAATTGGGCTGAATATTAAGTCTTGAAATTCAACACAGTTGTTAACGACTTCAAAATTTATAATTTCGCGAAATTGCTTGACGATCCCACTTTTCGTTTTCAAAAAAATGTGGAAAATGTAAAAAAAAAATGTGAAAAAATTAAAAAAAATGCCCTTTTTTCACCTTTATTCACATATAACTTTTGAAGTAGGGATGTAATCTTTAAGCAACTTCGCAGAATTTTACATATTATAGTCGTCAACAACTACGCTGACTTTCAAGCCAAAATATTGAGCTCAATTTGTGCCGTTTAAAAAACACTAAACACTATTTTCGGCTAATTTTATTAATTAATTTTAAAAGTAGAGTACATATTGTAAAAAACCGAAATTAATGCTAATGAAATGAATTATATGTCAGTAATTAAGCCTGATTTTACATTGGGAAACAAAACTCCTTTCATGGGTGAAGTAAATAAACTTATATTTCATTTATTATCCTGATAAGACGGCACATAGTGCATTGAGCCCTTAAAACAAAGGGTCAGAAATAGAAAGAATGAAAAATAGGGTTTTGAAATTTGGTGTACTATCGCGAACGCCCTTAATTAATCAATAAAATATATAATATTCCAAAGTTATCATTAACTGAGAGTTCACTAAAACGGTCTTGGTTTTCTCTTAATTTCTTTTTTTCGTTTGCATTTTATTTTAAAAATTGTTGAATAATGTATTAAATCTGTAAAGCTTTTTAAAACTGTTTATATAAGGATACTAACGGGCGTCTATAATGGAAAAACGATTTGAACAATAGTGATGCGTTTGACTTTTTTAAAATATTTAGGGTTAAAAACATTAGCACTTGTAAGTCAATTGTTGCTCGTGATCATATTACTTTCAAGAATGTGCTGCTTCAAATATTCGAATGTCTAGAGTTTGAGGATATAAATAAAGTATCGTTCTTAAATTTAGTTCCCCAAAAATTTCAGTTTGCTTTTAAAAAAAATAAAATAAAATAATCTTATTCGCGAAACTAAAAATGTAAGCAATTAAAAAATTTAATGATGAATTTAATTATATTTTTTATAAATTGGAAACTATTTTAATATTTTATAGCTCTTTTCTTTCTCAATTGGTCATTTTCAACCGATTTCAAAATTTGTTTTTTGATCGAAAGGTACTCAAATTATCTATCTAATTGCTGACTACTGGTATTACAAATTATTGCCGCTAGATGGCGAAAAATTAATTTTTATTGAAAAATGTTTCGAAGCACCCTGTATGTGCAAATATTATGAGTTCATATATTCTGCAAATGTACTCGTCAAAGGGGTTTGTACAAAGTTGGTAAAGATCATCTGGTTGAATTTTCGAAATTTATGGGTCAAAATTTAGATTTTCTTCAATAACATAAAAATAACGGTAATTTTGTAAATAACGGAATTACGAAAAAGTTCCAGAACAAAAGTTGCTACTGAAGCCCTAAGGAATCATTTTCAACAACAAAAAAGTTCTTTTTCGCAAAAAGCCATTTTTGGCATATTGCTACCTATATTATCATTAATTGTGAACAAATTTATAAGTACTCTTTAAGTACTTCCTTCCAATCGTTATTACACAAATACACCATAACAGGTCAAATTTTTTTACTTTTAAGATAAGAAATTTTAGACAATAGAAAATATTAAATATTTTTTTATTAGGGTGACCATAAATGACCCGATCATAAAGGTTTCGTCTGTATTATATAACCACATGTAACAATTGGTTCTTTAAAAAGTTATGTATGCTGTAGGTAGTTAATAAATTTAGGCAGTATACTGTCTGTCATCGATGGTTTACTGTTAATGGTACCCTAGCTGCAATAGTTTATCAGATATATGATGTTTAGTATTTACTTTCTGTCTAAGAATTCATATAAAAATAGAGTCCATTTATTTCCCTTACACGAAATGTTTATATTTGTGTCAAAGTAGTTCATGCTAGATTATAGCTATAATAGTTTTCCATGTACACGAACTTTTATATCATATAGTCCGGCAATTTTTTTCCACAAACTATTCATATGGATTTCAGTGTTGCATAGATATAAAAAGTTTTAAAATTAATTCATATGGCGTGGTACGAATTTTTATCTAAAATATTTATATTGATACTAAAGTGGCTTCGAGAAAATTTTACGAGCCTAACTGTTATACATTCTTAGATGTACTAATTTAATATTTTTTATATGGGATGTAAAACGCCCACTATAGCCAATCCGCCCATTTTATTCATATAAACGTCAAAATCGTCCATACAAACTTTGAGGACTTTAGCTGTTGAAGTTCATGAGATATGTGATATTAAATACTTATGGGGTTTACATACATACATAATTGGCCATTACAAGCCTTCAGTCAGGATTACGACCTAGCTTCACACACCACTTATGTTGTGTGCGTTAATTTTATACATGAGTGGCGGACCCTACAGTTTAAAGTCGACTCCGAACGACAGATTTTTGAGAAGCTTTTCATGGCAATTTTTACTCTCAGAGTCTTTGCCAGAAATCTGCTGAGAGGAAGTCGCCGAAGAAATATTTTTCCGTTTTGATGTCTAACCTGGGATTCAAACCCGGGCCTTTTGTCTAATAAGCCAACACACTACCCACTAGACCACGGCGACTTCCTTATTGGGTTTGGGGGCGTGAAATTTTAAAATATAAAATAGCTTATAGTTCCTTCCAAACATAAAGGAAGGTATTGTTAAAATTTCTAGAAAATCAGTCCAGCCGTTTAGCCGTCTACAAACTTCAAACAAACAAACCCACAAACAATATATATAGATATAGATAGAAATAAATTAATGAAAGAGATATAAAAAAACATTAACTATTTTTACATATCATTGTTTAGAATTTATAAAATTTGCTAAAAATTTATTCTGGTACGTAGAATTTTGTTGTCCACTCTATGTTTCCTATGTTTAAATGAAGAAGAATTTTTTAAACACATTAAAACTAATTTTTTTGTCTTTGTATTATAAGTTTTTATTATTCTTAATAAATCATAAAATGTTTGTTTTAAACTCACTTGGTGGTTTTCATTGATAAAAATTGAAGTACCCACGCATTGTTTTTATTGCAAGCATATAAAAAGAAAACCATTGGGAAAAATTAATTTTATTGAAAAATGTTTCGAAGCACCCTGTATGTGCAAATATATGAGTTCATATATTCTGCAAATGTACTCGTCAAGGGGGTTTTGTACAAAGTTGGTAAAGATCATCTGGTTGAATTTTCGAAATTTATGGGTCAAATTTAGATTTCTTCAATAACATAAAAATAACGGTAATTTGTAAATAACGGAATTACGAAAAAGTTCCAAAACAAAGTTTGCTTACTGAAGCCCTAAGGAATCATTTTCAACAACAAAAAAAGTTCTTTTTCGCAAAAAGCCGTTTTTGGCATATTGCTACCTATATTATCATTAATTGTGAACAAATTTATAAGTACTCTTTAAGTACTTCCTTCCCAATCGTTTATTACACAAATACACCATAACAGGTCAAATTTTTTTATTTTTAAGATAAGAAATTTTAGACAATAGAAAATATTAAATATTTTTTTTATTAGGGTGACCATAAATGACCCGATCATAAAGGTTTCGTCTGTATTATATAACCACATGTAACAATTGGTTCTTTAAAAAGTTATGTATGCTGTAGGTAGTTAATAAATTTAGGCAGTATACTGTCTGTCATCGATGGTTTACTGTTAATGGTACCCTAGCTGCAATAGTTTATCAGATATATGATGTTTAGTATTTACTTTCTGTCTAAGAATTCATATAAAAATAGAGTCCATTTATTTCCCTTACACGAAATGTTTATATTTGTGTAATATGTAGCCGGACATACAGGAAGGTATTATTAAAATTTCAAGAAAATCGGTTCGGCCGTTTTTAAATATACAGATTCATATATTCATATGGGAGGTGCCACGCCCCCTATAGCCAGTCAGTCTAGTTTTGTCTAAAATATTAATTTTGATACTAAAGTGGCTTCGAGAAAATTTTACGAGCCTAACTGTTATACATTCTTAGATGTACTAATTTAATATTTTTTATATGGGATGTAAAACGCCCACTATAGCCAATCCGCCCATTTTATTCATATAAACGTCAAAATCGTCCATACAAACTTTGAGGACTTTAGCTGTTGAAGTTCATGAGATATGTGATATTAAATACTTATGGGGTTTACATACATACATAATTGGCCATTACAAGCCTTCAGTCAGGATTACGACCTAGCTTCACACACCACTTATGTTGTGTGCGTTAATTTTATACATGAGTGGCGGACCCTACAGTTTAAAGTCGACTCCGAACGACAGATTTTTGAGAAGCTTTTCATGGCAATTTTTACTCTCAGAGTCTTTGCCAGAAATCTGCTGAGAGGAAGTCGCCGAAGAAATATTTTTCCGTTTTGATGTCTAACCTGGGATTCAAACCCGGGCCTTTTGTCTAATAAGCCAACACACTACCCACTAGACCACGACGACTTCCTTATTGGGTTTGGGGGCGTGAAATTTTAAAATATAAAATAGCTTATAGTTCCTTCCAAACATAAAGGAAGGTATTGTTAAAATTTCTAGAAAATCAGTCCAGCCGTTTAGCCGTCTACAAACTTCAAACAAACAAACCCACAAACAATATATATAGATATAGATAGAAATAAATTAATGAAAGAGATATAAAAAAACATTAACTATTTTTACATATCATTGTTTAGAATTTATAAAATTTGCTAAAAATTTATTCTGGTACGTAGAATTTTGTTGTCCACTCTATGTTTCCTATGTTTAAATGAAGAAGAATTTTTTAAACACATTAAAACTAATTTTTTTGTCTTTGTATTATAAGTTTTTATTATTCTTAATAAATCATAAAATGTTTGTTTTAAACTCACTTGGTGGTTTTCATTGATAAAAATTGAAGTACCCACGCATTGTTTTTATTGCAAGCATATAAAAAGAAAACCATTGGAAAAAATTAATTTTTTTTTGTTTGCTGCTGATGTTGATAAATTAATAAGTTTGTGTCGGTTTTGGATATGTGGGTTTCTTTTGTACTTTAGCAATGCGAATTTATTAAATCTTTTTAAGTGCACATACATATTTTAACCCTTACTTTGCTCTGTTGTTCTGTCTACATATAAAATTATTGAACATACGCGTACACATCCACTTAATAATGTTTGGATTGTTAACATTTGTTTGCTTCCATATTGAAATTAACAATAACAGGGTGCGACACTGAAAATACACACTAGTAACTACGTAGTACAGGTTGCTCAGTTAGTTGAGTAGAACTCACAAATACCTTTTTTATATTTCTCGAACCCTCCAAACTTGTTTTATTTGATAAAAACAGTTTTTTACGACTTCACGCACAAATTTCTGGATTACTCAAACATTTCTGAGCCGATTTCTAAAATTTAAATCTTCTTGAAAAGGGGAGAGATGAACCTTTAAAACGGTGTACATATGTATATGCATTATTCAAACTAATATGATATGGGAAGTCGCCGTGGTCTAGTAGATAGTGTGCTGGCTTATTAGATGTAAAGCCAGGGTTTCGAGTCCCAGGCCAGACATCAAAATAAAAATACAAAAAGTATCTCTTCTGCGATTTCTTCTCAGCATATTTCTAGCAAAAACTCTGAGAATAAATAAAATTGCCATGAAAAGTTTCTAAAAAATCTGTTGTTCGGAGTCGACTTTAAACTGTAGGTCCCGTCACTTATGTATAAAATAAACGCACACAACATAAGTAGTATGAGAAAATAGGTAAATAATCCTGACTGAAGGGTTTTAATGACCAATTATGTATGTATGCTATGAGATTTGATGAGGTAAACTTGAAAAATTAGAATTTTTTCATACTTTGTCAAGTTTGTCCATTCATAGGAGGAAACTTTAATAAAAAGAAATATAGGATAAATGATAATATTCTTAAAGTTTGTTCTCTTGTGAAGAGATTGGGTCATCATTTGATCAAATCGGGCAAAGATTTTTCTTATTTGAAGAGTTTAACATTCGAGTGATATACTTTATATATCTCAGCACATCAAATGAACTTTTACTTCAAAGATTTTCAGAATTTTTGATGGATCTTGATTGGTTAATACAAAATATGTCAATTTCACGTTTGTACGACTACTAGTATATTGTACTTTTATGATTATTGATAAGTTTTGTTAAAAAAATTCAATATTTTAATTTATTTTAATTCATTTTAATTCATTTTAATCAAACTATTTTATATTATAATATTTCATTATCACTTTTATGAAATTTACGCCCAAATTTTTGACATGATGTACATTGCAGTAAGGTTATTTACGTAAAAATCAAACACTTTATATTTTTATCTAACTGGCAATAATTTGGCATCTATAATTTGCGGCGATTATAAGTATTGTATGGATAGAGCAGCTTATTGTGACTCGCGCCAGCAACACTCTCAATTGAGGGATAGGTGAAACCTAATGGTACAAATCATTGTTATATTCTGTTAGAAAAATATGTTGTCAACGTCATGTGAGGTAAAAAAGTTTCCCGTAGCAATAAAACATCGATTATGCCAATAACAAGGCTCCCGCTTGGATTCCTCTCTGGTTTCCCTGATAGAGGTTTCTACAAATACGGTTGTAAGTAGTTGCTACGCACGTAGAATATACTTCAGTCTAAAACTGCCAATTCGCTTTCAGTGAACCACAAAATTTATAATGACCATAAAATTCAATTAGTTACTCATTTACAGCGACAAAATTATTGGGATCAATAAAAACTGAGAGGCTTTCAGGTCATTTTTCGAAAAGGCGTAATAGGCGTAAATTTATCATAATTTTCGAGTAGCATGTTATCAAAATGAATGATTCTGCTATCGTATACGTACATTCGTAGGTCACCGAAATATTATCTGATTCTGTAATATCAATGAAATGAAACATAGGAGTAAAAACTTTATTCTTTGTCTATCACGTAAGATAAATATGAGAAGAACTGTAGGAAAGTCTTTACAATATTTCAAGAAACAGAGCAATCATCGTGAAAATTGTGAGTATTTTCTCTTCCCAAATTATTAAAGTAGTACTATATTTGGCGATAAACATCCAATTGATATGTTTGCTGCTGCCAATAATTTTGTCAGTTCATAAGACGAGCTTCTATTTTCTTCTTTTTAAAAGTCTCCAGCAGCAGGAATATTAAATAAATACAAATAGAATTACTCGTCCCAATCTTACGTTGTAAATTGAAAATAATTGTCCTGAGGTTTGAAGCTTGGTCTGACATCTAATACGCTAACACGCGACATATTAGACTACGGCTACTGGCGTCAATATCAAGGATATATCATGAACATAAGACTCAACCTTTTCACTTTCCTCCAACACTTACCTTTCAACTCATTCTCAAATACCATAAATAATGTATTATTTACGATAAAACTTCACAAAATCTTTGAAAACCTCAAACAATTTAAAACACAACATTAAAGAAACGCTTGGAATGTCGTATTTATCAAAAATGATAAATAAACCAGAATTATAAAGTTTTTGATTTTTTCACGGCTGTTTGAAATTTTCTTTTTTTATTTGGTTTTAAATAATTACGATAATAATTCCAACGAATTCATAAAATATCAGGTGTTAAACGATTTCTGAATTAAATTTATACAATTTTAAAAATTAAAAAATTAATTAAAGCGCGATCTACGGTTGAATATTTTCAATTCATCACTAATTGCTGGATAAACATACCATAAGTTGGATTATAAAGTCTTTCTTAAAATCGATGTGTTGTAAACTATTGGTATAAACTATTTGGAGTTTGAAAGCAGTATCTACTCCACAAAATAAAGACAAATTGATGCCTATCACACAATCTATAAAAACGCAAATGTATTGGTTAATATGTTAACTCTCTGTCATCTGAAGTGTCATTTATGTAGTGAAATATTTTCCATTTACGAATCTGAACAAAAGTTTTACATTTTACACACAAAAAAAAATATTGTGAGAGGTTACACTTAGAAGTGGTTCACACATTTCGGGCATTACGAAATTACTATTTTCGTCATAATCGATCTTCTGTGCAAAGATTCTTAAAAAATTTGAAGAATCTAAAACGTTAAAATTCAGTCCAGGTCTATTCATCTTTATAATGTCTTCGTTTTTTTTGGAATTTTTCAAAAACTATCACACACTAGTAGATAGTGTGTTGGCTTATTAGACTTGAGGTATTGGTTCGTTAGAGAAATATGTATCAAACAAAACGAAATATGAAAAATATTTCTACAGAAATTTATTCTTCGTAAATTACTGGGGAAAAACCTGATTGTCTATAAAAAGTTTCCCAGAACCCTGTCGTTCGGAATGCGTTTTCTTTTAGGTACCGCCAATTCCGCAAAAGCTAGGTTATAATCGTTATTGATGACTAATTATGTACGTAAGTATGTTACGTTACTTGGTGTTTTAGTTTTTTGAAATAGTTTCCAATAGTATTTTATTAGCGAAAATTAGCTATGGCTGGTTATGGTTTTCTAATTTGAAATTAATATATTTTTTTTCTAATTTTTCTTATATATTTCCATAAAAAAGTCAAAAAGTAAACCATTTGTAAATATATCTTAGTGCACTTATTGTATTTATTCGCTTTTTTCCTCTGTTATTATTTTAAATAAAAAGTCGCCGTGATCTAGTAAATAGACTTATTAGACTTAAGGCCCAAGTTCACATTCCAGGTCAGACATCAAAACGTATGTCTTCCTCTCAGTAGATTTCTGACAAAAACTCTGAAAAGCTTCTCAATAAATATGTCATTCGGAGTCGACTTTAAACTGTATGCTCATGTATAAAATTAATGCATGCAAATTAATTGGCGTTAGAAAAAAAAATAATTGTAATGACCATTTATGTATGTATTATTTTAAATAAATTTAACTTTATGATATGAAGTCAAATTATAATTTTATGACATTTACTCAAATATACACCCATTTGCATTTATTTGTGTAAGCACTCTTCGATAGTGTCAAAACTTTGTTTTCGTGTAAACATTTTAACAAACATTGGTGCTCCCTAGGGATTTTCGGGATTCACACAATCCCGAATCCCGGGATTTTTAAAAACTTGTCCCGAGATTTTTCGGGATTGTTAATTCATATGTATTTTGACCGTACAAAAGGTCCTGAAAAAAAATTTTATATTACTTGACTTCGATAATAGGTTCTCAGATGAGGAAAACCCCACTTCCATTGATAAAAAGTTATTTGATGCCATTGGAGAATGTAAAAGCCCAATAAAACGAATTAAGAGGGTAACTGATTTAGATAATCAACTGTCCAAAGAAATAGATTTATTTAGATCAGGAAATAGTAGTAGAGGTGAATATTTACAAGCTGCATACAGCTAACTTGCAACTATTTTACTAACAAATGTTAATTGCGAGAAGTGTTTTTCAACGGCAGCGTATGTTGACAACAAAATTCGTACAAGCCTATCAGATCACATGTTAGATGCTTTAATCTTTTTGTCGAAATCCAAATAATTTTCTTAAAACTAATGCATTTGCATATGTGTGAACAATTTTTATTTTTGTTATTTTACGGTTTTTTTGTTACTTTTTGTCTTGCTGTTTTAATATTTTATTTTTAATGACATATAATTCTGATATTTGCCGTGAAAAGTTTCGTTTCGTTCGGAGTCGACTTTAAACTGTAGGTCCCACCACTTATGTATACATAAAACTTAACACACATAACATAAATAGTGTGAGAAACTAGGTCAATAATCCTAACTGAAGGGTTGTAATGACCAATTATGTATGTATATATATATATATAATTCTGATATGCATACATAATTGGAATACAAATGACTTTGTTAACGAAATATTTTTATTATTACGAGAAAATCGCGATTTAGCCTATGATTTTTCGGGATTTTTGGATCCCAAATTATCCCGAAATATCCCGGGATTTTTTAAAACCGATCCCGTTTGGCATCCCTAGTGCTCACTGTAACAAATGCATAAGAATATGAGAACAAGTATGTATATTAACATTATAACTCACATACAGTGTTTGTTTTAGTTTTTCTCTTTCACTTTTCGTCCATTAATCTTTTAGTTCTTTCACTCAAATTTATTTTTCTCACCTTTTTTTAAACAATATATCAAGGAATCTAGTACTTTAACAGCAATTATTATAAATTTATTGTCACTGCCCAAGTAGCACCTTTTTTATATAAAAAAAATTTTTAAAATCATATTACAAATATTATGTAAAACAAATTTTCAATGCAGTAAAATACCAATTAATTCTTCTAATATTTTATGTCTCCTCAATAGTTAAATTTTTTCAATATTTTTTTCTAATATTTTTTTTATTTTTTTATTTTTTCTTTCAGTTCTTATTGCTTTAACTCTCGGTGATTTCAGTTACGTGTTATAATTTTTTATGAATTACTATTTGCGTTATTATTTTATCCAAACGAACCGTTAGCGACCATGTTGTCTGTAACACTGATACAACTGTTTCATTGGAAACATCAAATAAGTTGCTGTTATGTTTTTATCATTTGTGCTGCTTTATCGACCCGAAGCTTATAGTAATCGTATCGTGTTCTGTAAAATGTATCCACTGCTCTCTTATTAAAAATGTTATGCTCTAAACATTAAGGGTTATTGTGTTATCATGTTTTTTCTTTATTCTCTTCGTATATTTTCATGAACAAAACTTTGAGGAATAAAATTGTGGTTATTAAACCCCAACAATAAAAAAAAAAACATTCTTAGAATAAGAAAAGTGTTATTGCAAACTGTTTTGTTGTACAGATGTATGAACTCGTAAAACATAAGACAGATATTATAAAACTGACAAAATTTTAGTTTGAATATGAAATAAATAGAAAAGAATTTAATTCGCATCCATAACAGGGTGCGACAGTGAAAATACAACCAAGTAACTACATAGTTCACGTTGTTCAGTTAGTTGAATAGATCTGAAAAATATTTTTTTTATATTCCTCGAACCCTCTAAACTTGTTTTATTTGACAAAAACAGTTTTTTTTTTCGACTTTACGTACAACATTTCTGGATTACTCAAACATTTCTGACCTGATTTCCAAATTTTTAATCTTCTTAGAAAGGGGAGGTATTTTATACATACATCTATTCTTCGATTTAATATGCTATGCGATTTGATGAGATAAACTGGGAAAATTCGAAATTTTTCCACATTTTTTCAAGTTTGTCCATTCATAGGAGAAAACTTTAGTAAAAAAAATATATGATAAGTGATAATATTCTTAAACTTTGTTCTCTTATGAAGAGATTAAGTCATAATTTGATCAAATCGCACGAACATCGCCGTAGTTATTATTTGAAGCGCCTAACAGTCGAGTGATATTTTTTTTTATATATCATCTCATCAAATGAAGTTTTAATCTAAAGATTTTCAGAATGTTTGAAGGATCTTGATTGTTTACCTCAAAATGTGTCAATTTTACGTTTGCATGACTTCCAAAAGTCGGCTAATATGTGTTCTTCTTGTAAATATCATTATTTCTCGTTGCTCAAACATTGGCCAACTTCTGGTGGTAGCTCAAACTTGAAAAATTTTCCGGTAAACAAAATTTTTGAACCGATAGTTCATTTGATAAGATCACATATATAAAAAATATAACTCGACTGTTATACTCTTTAAATAATAATTACGGTAATTTCTGTCCGATTTGATCAAACAAAGTGTCAATCTCTCAGCAAGATATTTTTTAAGTAAAGTTTGCTAATATGAACGGACAAACTTAAAAAATATGAAAAAAAATTCGCGTTTTCCAAGTTTACCTCATCAAATAGATATATGCATACACTTGTAAAGCTCCACCTTTCCCCTTTCCAACAAGATTTAAATATTGGAAATTAGGTCAGAAATGTTTGAGTAATCCAGAATTTTGTACGTAAAGTCGAAAAAAAATTGTTTTTGTCAAATAAAAAAAAATTGGAGGGTTAGAGAAATTTAAAAAAATATTTTTGAGATCTACTCAACAAAACTCACAAATACACTATGTCATTAGCCGGGTGTATTTAATTTTTTTTTTTTTTATTTGGTCGCAGAGTGTAATTGGTCATTACAACCATTCAGTCAGGATTACGACCTAACTACTCATACCACTTACATATATTCTGTATGTTATTTTTACCCATGAGTGGTTGCTGAGAAGAAATCTACGAAAATATTTTTCATATTGCTAGTTTCCTCGATATATCTGAATTGTAGTTTGCAATTAGCCTTGCCCGTGTTCATGTGGATTCGAGTCTAAGTACTCTACCTAATCTATTGTCAAATCCATTGTTAGACAGTCAAGGTTGCAAGCTTAAGCTTTGCTTTTATTTATGCTTCAGGGCATTGAAAAGTTGAGATTTCCACGAAATTCTGAAATTATGTTACTCCACTAAATTCTTTACTTCCTATTCGTTCCTTGAACTACTTCATTCTAAATTTTTGCTGGGATCTAGTTTTACTTAAAGCAACGGGTATTATAACTTAATTTAAATTAAAACTATCATAACATAACATTATACAGGCACTGTATGAGAAAACAATGGAAACTTTTTAAAAAATTTATTTTTGTGTTCTAAACGGACAAAATTTGGAAATTTGAGAGAAAAAAATTGGAAAAATATTTGTGCAGTTCAGTAATATGCATAGAAATATAAAAAAGTTATATATTATTGATGTGTTGAAACCTTCCTCCAAAATGATCAGTGTTTACAGTTCTTGACTCAAAAATTTTTTTTAATAATTTTTGAAAGTTCCGATTTGTTAAGTCCATATTTATTACATATTGTTTTTTATAGTTGCTGAAATTCATCGAATAAATATTTATTAATATTATTTATAAACAGCACAAATATTTTGCGAATTCTTAATTCAATTTTGAAAAAGTCTCCATTGTTTTGTCAGGCATTTGTACCTCGATTTGTAGTAAGATTATATTTTAATTCAGAGATTACCATTACATAGCACAATTGTGCAAAGAGAATTTACACACATTATTTATGCTTTTTTATTTGTTGACTCATGTCAACGGATGCTATAATAATTTTTTTTTTATGTTTACATTCGCAAAATAGTTAACACAATTTCTACCACGATTTTGTGTATTCCTATTTCGACCAAAAGGTGTCTTTTGACACCGTGGCGTTTGAATGCAAATAATTATGGAACAATTATTAAAAAATATCCTATTCCTGCTGTTCTCAGAAAAACAATCGAATTTAAAAATAATAACGGGGAATTCAGTGTACCGAAAATTTCTGGCATTTTCGAAAACTTGCTGAACAGAATTTACAAGGCACAACATGGCACATTTCGCAGAATTTCCAATAGCACAGAATTTCCATGGCTTGGTATAATACTGCGAAGAGGAAAAAATTCAAAAAAATTATAGTTCAGTCCAAATGTATGTTAGTGTAGTTTCTTTATATTTTTTATTTCCTGCTGTAAGAAAAATCGTAAAAGTGTCCAAAAGCACCTCATGATAGAAATAGGTCTATTATGTATGCATTAGGAATGCCAAATTTTAAAAATATCGGGATTCGGGATTTTGTAAATCCTGATCCCGAAATCCCGGGATATTTCGGGATAATTCGGGATCAAAAAAACCCGAAAAATCACGGGAAACATCGTGATTTTCTCTTAATAATAAAAATATTTTGCTGAAAAAATCATTTATATTCCAATTATATCAGAATTATATATCATTAAAAATAAAATATAAAAACAGCAAGACAAAAAGAAACAAAAATCATAAATTAACAAAATTAAAAATTATTCACACATATAAAGAAAATTATTTGGATTCCAAAAAAAAGATTAAAGCATCTAAGATGTGATCTAATAGGCTTGAACGAATTTTGTTGTCAACATAACCTGCCATTGAAAAACACTTCTCGCAATCAACATTTATTGGTAAAATTGTTCCAAGACAGCTGTATGCAGCATGTAAATATTCACCTCTACCACCTCCTGATGTAAATAATCTATTACTTTGGACAGTTGAGTATCTAAATCAGTTACCCTATTAATTCGTTTTATATGGCTTTTGCATTTTTCGATGCCATCAAATAATTTTTTTTTCAATGGTAGTAAAGTTTTTCTTATCTGAAATGCTATTATCGAAGTCAAGTGATATGGAATTTTTTTTTTAAAAAATCCCGTGATTCGGGATTATGTGAATCCCGAAAATCCCGGGATTTCGGGTTTCGGGATTTCCCGATTGGCAGCCCTAGTACGCATATACTGATCCAGAATGAGTTGGAGAAAAATGGTAACGCTAAAAAAATTTAACAATTATTATACAAATTATCAAAACATTATCTGAGAAAAAAATTATTAAACTTTGAAATCAATTTCTGTCTTTTGACACCTTTGGTAGGAATAGTGTTAATGCTAAAAAATCCTTTTTCTTAAATTCAAGTTCTTATACGTTCTTAAAATACATTTCGATTGTTTTAATAGGCAAGTAAATAATTTAGATGATATCGAAACAAAACAACAATATTTTGGAAAAATTAAAATGTTGGTTATTAGCAAAAATTAAAAAAAATTAGCTGATTTTTAAGTCCAAGAAATATAACTTTATGCATGTTGATGAGAAAAAATCGAAATAGGATATTTTACTAACATATTTCTGTGACTGCAAGGCTTCAACTTATTTTCTTTCTCTTATTCACTAATACACAATCAAAAAAATTTTTGTTTACCCCTGATTTAATGACATCTTCATAATAACAAACTTTGGTCGTATGAGTGATATTGAATTCTGTTAGTTTCATCTTTTTATTGCATACATTTCAGAGTAACTATTTCAGTACAAGTAATATGATGCGTATACGTAATATATGATAATAGAGTTAAATATAAAGTATACCGTTAATATGAAATTAAAAGCTTCCGGTACGATTTAGTAATGAAAAACTGAGCATAAAATAACCATTGAATTATTATTAAAATAAACTTATTAAATTTTATAATTCTTACACATTCTTAATCAATATACAGTGGTGGTCATATAATTAAAACATTATTATAATCCATTATTTGCTCTATTTTTTTATCATCTCTTGATATTTTAACGGGACTTTTCCACTGGAATGATAAGTTTGATTTCTTTTACAATTGATTCCTTCTTCATTTTCCTTTTTTACTCAGATTTCTTACGACATAAGTAATTTTTTAGTGAAAGTGTTGTTTTTAAAGTGGACACGTAATTAAAACATTTTTAGTTTTGCTATTTTAATACAATATTTTTAATATCAAATTTCGTTCGATTTGTGTAAATTTATTGGTAAGTATGTTGTAAGTGATATAAGCAAAAATGTATACAAAAAATAATCATCAGGTATGGGAAAAGGACCAAGTTGTTCGGAAGAAGAAAGAAAAATAATAATTAACCTCAAAGACTCCGGGAAGACGGTAAAGGACATTTCCCAATTACTTGGCTGCTCTAGAGGAAAAATTTATAATGCGTTAAAACATGTTGATACATTTGGATACACTAATAATGTACCCAGAGCCTCCAGACCCCGTAAAACTTCAACCAGGGAAGATCAAATTGTCGTAAAAGCCTCTAAAGCCGACCCGTTTAAAAGTTCCAAACAACTAAAAGTTGAATTGGAGTCTTCATATGGCATTAACATATCATCTAAAACAATAAGACGGCGACTTAACGAAGCTTCCTTACGTGGATGCATCGCACAAAAAAAAACCTTTCGTCTCCAAAAAAAATTTAAAATCCAGATTGAACTTTGCCAAACAAAACGTTAAGAAACCAATGAGTTTTTGGAAAAATATTTTATGGAGTGACGAATCCAAATTTTGCCGATGGGGATCAGACGGAAAACGGTATGTTTGGCGTCCACAAAACCAACAACACAATCCCAAATATACCATTAAAGCAATTAAGCATGGTGGCGGCAACATTATGGTGTGGGGTGCATTTTCTTGGCATGGTATTGGGCCTATTGTAAGGATTAGTTCAAAAATGGATCAACATCTATACAAACACATCATTGAAAATACAATGATACCATACGCGGAGGATAATTTACCATTAATGTGGCACTTCATGCACGACAATGACCCTAAGCACACTTCACGGCTTGTGAAGGGCTGCTTAGAGGATCAAAATATAAAAGTTCTAAAATGGCCAGCTCAATCCCCTGATCTCAATCCAATTGAGAACTTGTGGAGTGAAGTTGAAAAGAGGATGGAAGGCAAAAATGCTGATGAATTGTGGCAAAACATTGAAATGTCTTGGAAGGCTATTCCTCAATCTTTTTGTAGGCATTTAGTTGAGAGTTTGCCAAGCAGATGTATTAATGTCATTAAAAACAAAGGTTACCCCACGAAATATTGATTGTAAGTAAAAAAAAACAAGCAATTACTGCAATTAAAATGAAAATATTAATTGTTTTAATTATATGACCAATCCAATAAAACATTTGTTTAATTTTTTTTCTTTACAGAATTTAAAATAATATATTTAATAAGTGTCCTGGAAACAGTTTAAGCTTTAGATTTAAGAATTGAAAAAAAAATGTTGTTATCTTTTTTAATTTCCAAAATAAAACGAATAATTTACTCTGATTACGAATGTTTTAATTATATGACCACCACTGTACATGTTTACAAGGTAAAACCTTAATAAGGACATGTATAAGGTAATAGTCTTCAATCGGGGGGACTCAAAACACACTGGTAACTGCAAAGGAATCCTGCATTGCGTACACTTACACTTACACTATTGTACTTACCAGTACAATAGAAATTTTAAACTAAATTAGTTACCATATTCAATAGTTGCTTTAATCACGGTATGGTATGAAAAACTGACGACAAGCTAGACTCCTCATAATACTGGAAACGGATAAACATTTCTAAGCTAAGATAACAATTCTAGCGCAGTTTTTAAAATTTTTAAATTTTAATGTTTCATGTTAGAGTTATCGAAACCTACAGAATAAGAGGACTTATATGTAATTCCTTACTTTCAAGTCTAAATAAAGATTTATTTACATTAAAGTTTTAGTTCTAATTCTTAATTTCGCCCCTAAACACTAACATTCACCATTGGCCATTACAATCCTTCAGGCAGAATTACTTCCTAACTTCTCACACCACTTATTTTGAGTGGGATAATTTCATACATGGGTGGCGGAACATACACTTTTTAATCGACTCCAAACGACAGATTTTTGAGAAACTTTCCATGGAAATTATATTTACTCTCAGAGTTGTTGGCAGGCACCTGGTGAGAGGAATCACCGACGAATTATTTTTTTTTATATTTTGGTTTCGATGTCTGACCTGGGGTTTGAACCGTCATCTTACGTCTAATAAGCCGACACGCTACCTACTAGATTACCTAGACCTTAAGTTTGATTAAATTTTGAACTTTCTTTGTGAAAAATTTTTGCTGGTATTTTACGGGTCGACCATGTTCGCCGTTCATTTGTTGAGAATCGTTTTTTTTTATTTTTCCTACGCTCTAGTCATTACACTAAGATATACGCTCCATATGCGATTAATTATTTAAAGTTCATTTACAGACCATAGAGACACTGATGTTCTTCAGCGTTTGCGTTCTCAAATTAAGAAATTTTTATAACAAATGACAAATGAGATTTTCTTATCAGAACACATTGACTATGTCTTGTAATCCCATGGGAAAAAACTGTGAACCTCATGTGACCATTAGTATGTATGTATGTATAGAGTGCATGTTTGAATTAACCCATCTATTGATAGGAAACATAAATTCGCGTTTTTAAAGAAAAATATATATAACACAAACCCGGTCTTTAGTTATTCAAAATTTAGAAATTTTCTTCTTGGCACATATATATTCTTGTGGTCCTTTGAGTTTAAATATTATTTTAACTTTTCTGTACTTCTTGGGTCAATTTGATCCAATTTTCATTCTCAAATGTAAAATTCTTCCCTTTAATTATAAGATATGATCGTGAACTTTAATTTATCCATCACAGACATAAAAACTATGTTTTTAAATGAAAACAATAAATTTTCAATTTATCAACCCCCCTCCACATTTCAAAATACGATTTTCAAAAACATTTAATATCCTTTGGGTCACTATGACCAAATATTCGATATTACAAGTTTACCATTCGAATCAACCATCAATAATTTTTTCAATCAAATATCAAAGTATTTACGGTTTGACAGCTTTGAAGATAGAGAAGAAAGAAGACTTTGTTATAAACAAGCACCGATAAGAAACGTTCGGGATAAATGGAATAGTCACTTCAAAGTTTTTTACAATCCTCATGCAAATGTTACTGTAGATGAACAATTGCTTACATTTCGAGGTCGGTGCAGTTTTAGGCAATATATTCAATCAAAGCCCACCAGATATGACATACAAATTTTGGCATTTTTTTTGGCGGTTCCACAACTAAATATGTCTGGAATATGGATGTGCACACAGACAGAGCAAGAAATACACAGACAGAAAGAAAACAAGGCGAGACTTTTGTACATCGTATTATATTTGTAATATTTCCGTATTTTTAATTTAATTCTCTTGCTACATACAATCTTGCCATTGAACTTCTTTTTTGGAATATTACATTAGTTGGCACTGTCCGTAATAAATAAAACTTTTCTCATCAAAATTTCTGGATATGAAAAAAAGCATTAAAAAAAATATATTCATTCTAGTCTTAAGTTTTTTTCAGACGATGTAAGATATTATGAAAAAAAAACCTGATATAATGCATTATTGCAATCAAATGAAAGTTGGAGTTGATGCTCTTGACCAACTAGTTGCTAATTACACATGTAAGCGCATGACTAAGCGGTGGAAAAGCGAAGAAAGGTTTTGCCACATGGACCAACAGCAAGAAATTTTGTCAAAAATATTCAAGAACAAAATGATCTCACAAGAGCCCCGCAATGTTCTAAGCAAAATAATACAATTACACTATTGTCCGGAAACTTACGAAATAAACGACAGAAATGTTTCTTTTTGTCAACATGGAAGGAATTCAAATAAGCATTCCACTAAATGTGATTCTGAGCGTCCTGGTAGTCTAGTGGGTAGTGTGCTAAACTATTAGCGTGAGAGTCGTGTGTTCGATTCCCACCAGAGGCTCTGGTCTGTGACACTATACCGGGCATATGGTCGAAGTTACTCAGCTCGTACATGATTATAATATAATTTGTAATTGTATTGTAATTCGTAAATAAATAAAAATAAATAAATGTGATTCTTGTAAAAAATTTATTTGCAAAGTTCACATTGTCACAAAAAGTCCTAAATTTGGTATAAGTTGTAATCTGGTAGATATTGTATTGGTTTGTTAGACATAAATTCCAATTTCAAATCCCAGGTTAGACATCAAACCGAAAATATAAAAATATTTCTTCGGCGACTTCCACTCAGCAGATTTCTGGCAAAAACTCTGAGACCAAATAAAATTGTTATAACACGCTTCTCAAACACCTGTCGTTCGGAATCGAGTTTGAAACTCTAGGTCCCGTTAAGGCACACAACATAAGTGGTGTGAGAAGCTGACTGAAGAGTTGCAATGACTAATTATTTATGCATGAATTGCATAGGAAGTGCTAATTTATATTAGTTATCATTATTTTTATTATACTAAATCAGAAAACAGCAAAACAAATGATTTTCTTATATTAAATATGAAATTTTGTTTCCATTTTAATGTTGGGTCATATTGACCAAAGGGAAGGGCACATATCCAAGGGACACAGAAGTGGTAAATAAATGATAGCGATCACCAAATATTTTCATAACTTTCCAGCATTATTTTGGGTGGAATGTTGCCGGCCTGTCCTTGTCACATATCTTAATAAAATACAATCATTTTGGTTAAATGCTTACGTTAACCTTACAAAATCCTGTTATTTTGGGTAGAATAAAGTTTTTCAATAAACTTATTTTATTTTTAGCAAATAAATTTTTATTTTAATTACGATATGATGTTTTTTTTTTTTTTTTTTTTTTTATAAAATACTCAACAATTTGGTAAGTTTGAGGTTTGTGAACTGATATGTTACGGATTTTATTGCCTAAAAATTTTTGAAAAACAAAATTTTTCACCCACAAAAAAATTCTTAAAACTTTTGTAAATTTTATCATTATTTTTTCCTTTATTTGATTAAATAAATTTTTATATACGATAAATATATTTTTATGAAATGAATAAGATTTCATTTCATTTTTGAATTATAAATTTAGCAATTTCAAATGTGGTTTTTATTTACTTTTTATTTTGTTTATTGTTAAATAGTGTTCATTTGAATTTGTCTTTGTAAAGTATTTTTATTCATAAAGTCTAATAAACTTTCATTTATTTATGAATATATAAAGAATATTTTTTTCTTTGAACAGTGTGCATCAAAATTATGATAACAGGTTGAAGTATTCTACCAGTTTTCCAAAAGGCATCAAATTCTTTGGTTGGCATTACAATAATGATTGACTTTGATGAGGTCAAATTTATTTAAATTAAAAAAAAAAAAAATTAAAAAATGTTTAAAATTAGGGCAATTTTCTTTTAATTAAAAAAAAAAAAACATGTTTGCGAAAAATAATTTTAAAATGCCACAAACGTGTAACATAATCTAGAGTTTATACAATAGAAGCTAATAAAATATGGCTCTAAAATTTATTTGAAGTTGCCATAGTCTAATATGTAGTACGTTGGCTTATTAGACGTGAGGCTACGGTTCAACCTCCAGAAAGTTTTTAACAAAATCCCTAAATTAAATAAAATTGCCATCAAAAAAAAAAATCTGTCGTTCGGAGTCGTAGGTCCCGCCACTCAGGTATAAAAATTAACACATATAACATAAGTTATGTGAGAAACTAAGTCGTAATACTGACTGAAGAGCTGTAATGACCAATTATGTATGTAAAGGGTTTATCAAAACGATGCTTATCTTACTCCATAAGACATGTATTTAATTTACAACATGCTAAGAAAACTTTAGAGAGCAGAGGAAAAGAGGTTAGTGTTGTAGCAAACAAACGCTCACTTGAGCACGCATAGCGGTCCGTTAGGGCGCCACAGGTGACCGCAGTCTCTTTACTGACCAAGTTCCTCCGAGCCAAGAAGGGAGAAGTTGGTCAGCGCAAGGGCTGCATATTCAAAGCACGACTACACCATGCTAGAAAACCAGCCAGAAAGTTCAATAAACGAGGCTATATCGCTGACATCAATGGATGTCAAGCTGTCAAGATTTGGAGAGCCAAATAACCAATATCTGCATCTCGCAAAACATATGCATTGACAGAGAAAGTTGATAACAGTCTCGTCTTCCCCAGCAGATCTGCATCCACGGCAGAAATCGTTAAATGGGAGCCGCATTCTTTCCACGTGTCTACCCATAACAGAATATCCTGTAAGCATGGCCACTGTGATCGAGATGATGTTACGACCAAGTCCCAATAACTGGTTGGTGCGCCAAGTGAGCCTAGGAGTGGAGCAGGACTCCTCGTTGATAGGTTGACGTCCCCAGAGAATTTCCGCGCGATGGCGAGTTTGAGCGAGGTAAGTGGCATTCCCAAGTTGATTGAACAATCTTCCGAAAGAAGTGTCCTAGCTAGCTCGTTCGCTCTGCAAATTTCCCAGAATATCACAGTATCCGGGGATCCCGATAAGTGTGACACTGAATCGCCCAGAAAGCAGGTAGGCAGCGGCGACATTCCCTGACGATCTTAGAATTATCCGCAACGATCGACAAACAACGTGCAGTCGTTTGACAATACAAAATTTAATTGATTTATATAAGTTGGAGAAGAAAAGAAGGAGATGCCGCCGTTGTCTGATAGGTAGCCTATTTGCTTATTAGATGCGAGTAGTATGTTTATGTACCTTCGGGATCAATTTTTCCATACAAATTGGGAGCATGCCTACGCTACAGCCGGTCATGTTCGGTATGTTGATTGGTATGTTACACGGTATGTGATGTATTTTTTATAGGCTTACGAGTTGTGTGTGTTTGTCCGTGTAGGGTGACGAGCTTGGTCCCCCGCGCCTGTCCTCCGAGCTTAGTCCCCGCGCCTGTCCCCTGCCCTTGGCCCCCCCGCCCTGGTTCTGGTCCCGCTCCTGGGGTTGCAGTTCTAACTTTGTCTAACCTTGGTTGATGTGTAGTGTGAAGTCCGTTATGTGTGTGTGTGTGTGTCATTTGTTTTGTAAAAAGATATGTAGGGTGATTGTGATATGTTAATGCCGGTTGTTTTTATATCTGCATGTTGTAACAGTTCTCACAGTTTAGTGTGATAAAAATGAGTTAATTATTTTTTTTGTTAATGTTAAAATTAAAAGAATGTTTAATTAGTTCTGTTATTTGTTATAAAAGTACATTTATTAAAAATAAAAAAACATATTCCCACAGTTTATTCAATGCAAAATGCATATCAAGTTACATAATGTCTGGCGCGTGTAAACAAAAAAATATTTAAAATATTTTTCATTGCGATATTTGATCTGCCGAATTCTCACGCCAGGTGTGATTAATGTTTAAATAAAAAAAATGTTTAATTTGTCATATTTTTTATATTAATATTTTTATTAGACAAAAATAAAAAAATATTCTAAAACTTATACTAAATATATTTCTTAAACTTACACTAACTACATTTCTTATAATTACAATTAAATTTTATTAAAAGTACAGTTTTTACATTTCAATACATAATAGAAATTTATTATTTTTCTTGCTTCTTCTTCTACTTGGTTCTTTTTATTTTTATAATAACTGCAATGGCAGGTGTCTGGACCGCATGTTGCGTCATCATTAGACCAGACGCAATCTTCGAAATGTTCTCCATGTCTGGTTTGTTTTGTTTTTAAATTATCAATATGTTCAACAAGTGATTGTATATCAATCAGTTTTTTCCTATCTTCATCGGAAATAATGTGTGTAAATGTTTTTAAAAAATTAAACAATTCTGTGAGGAACATTTTATATATCTAGTTACTGTACGTTCATATGCAATGTTTGCAAATAATGTTTTACATTAATTGTTCTCATATTTATACTATTTCATCATCATAACGCCTAATCAATTTCTTTGTTTGTTATTTAGTTAATAAAGATTGAAGATGAGATAATTAAAACACTATTAATTTTTCTATTTATATAATTTTATTTATCATTAAAAAATTTATATATTTATATTTTTATATTTATATATTTACAAAAGTTTTTTTATTTCATTGGTAAGAGGAATATATTCAAACATTCTATCGTGTATAATTGTACAATATGCAGATGTACTTGCAGGTATATTTGTTAAGGTTTTAATTTCTATACGGATATCTATTGGTCCAGTTTTAATTGTTTCATTCTGATGGCTGACATCTATTACAATTATTGGCGCTGTTGTCTTGAATTTTTCCCTTGTTAATAATGGTTGTGAGTCACGTAAATAATAGCTTTGTTGAAATTTTGAATACATATCATACAATACAGCAAAACGATTTCGATCAAATTTTAGATTTAAGTCATCATATGGGTATACATCAGAATTCAAATGAACTTTTACATCAGCTAAATCGCAATGAACAAATTTATTTTGATTATTGCGCAATGCTAAAAGAAGGAATCGTGGTCTCTCATTTTCATTCGCTAGCTTAACATTCCATAGAACAGCTGTGCTTTGTGGAAGTGAAGGATAGTAATATGTATCCCAGCTTCTGAAGGCAATATTTAGCGGTCGGCTGCTATTAATTGTTTTAAATATTTCCAACTTGTAAGCATCAGCCAATTGAATATGTGGTACTTTCCATGTAATGTTCAGAATAGATAACTTAAATTTTTCACTAGGAATAACAGCTTTGACTACTTGAGAATCATCTTTAGAGCGTAGGAGAATTAGCTCATGTTTAGAGTTGAGTATTACTTTATTAAAATCTTCAGCAAATCCAAGAATCATTTTTAATGGAACACAAAAATTGAAATAACCGGAAGCTAGTGAAAGTTCGTCAGCATGATTTGGTGCCCAACCTGCATTCATTAACGAATTGCTTTCAAGTTCATTTAGTGATACATAGTTTTTCATTTCTGTAGTTATTCCCAAATGTCGTGTACGATCAATTTCTATACCGTTAAGTTCATATCGGATTTCATCAAAGAGATAACCCATACAGTTGTTAAAAAGTTTTAGAGAGATGGCGGCTGTTGAATCTTCCTTTGTTGCTTGCCCTTCAATATAGAGAAAGCTTTCACTTGGTAAAACATATAAATCCTGGTTTTGAATTGATATTCGAATTTCATCATTATTTTTATAAGATTGTAGATATGATATATAACTATGATATTCCTTTTTAATAATTGAATTATCAAATTGTGGTTTTTGTAATACGTTTATTATATTACTCATTTTTTTCTTCTTCGATTAACTTTAATTGAAATCCTAAACTTTGTAAAAACTTTTGATTACTTTTACTTAGATTTTTAGGTTCGGTTTCCTCTTGTCTTTTTTTCAATTTTATGTGTTCTTTAAAAGAAGAAGATAATTTATCCCTTGTTTGCTGCGTAGTGAGTGTTGATGGCGGAATGAATGTTGTATCCGCATTCGAGATCCTTTTATCGAAAATAATCATTACTGTGCTGGTTTCAAATGTAAACGTATTGATATCTTCTCACCTCGAAAATTTATTAAATTTCCGTCCTGATCGACGATTTTCAAAACTAATGTATTTATTGTTGTTGTATTAAGTGGTAAATATATAACATTAGCTGGTGCTTCTGTTATTTTATAGCCTGGACTAACGTTCAATGAAAACTGATGCAGAGTATGCGCAGATGTGCTGTTTATATATGATCCACTTACAGTATTACAATCAATGGATATTATATTTATTTTTGTAATATCTATGGGTTTATCCGAATAGTGCTCTTCACCATTTTTAAGTACTTTATTGCTAAAGCCAAGCAATGATCCAATTGACCGTTCTCTATCGAAATAAATCGTATCTAATGAACTTTTTATGAAAGTCTGTAAAGTATTGTAATTAGCTTCAATTCTCAGTTGCCCTTTAGGATTCAGACTATAATATTTACTAGTAATCAAATCTGAAATGTCAGATATTTCATATGATCCAATAGGAACTTCAATTTTATAATCACCAATATGAAATATATTATTATCAACATCAACATTTGGAATAGAGTGATATGTATCGAAACTTATTAATCCACAAAGATAAGGTTCCTTAAGTTGAATTGGTGGAAAATAGTTTGCAACGAGTACAGAAGTGTTTCCATTTAATGTTAACGTTATTGACATCTTAGCGTATAGTTGTTGAATAATACGATTTTAAATTAATTAACCATCTTTTATAGTAGATCGTTAGAATTAATCCAAGAATTGTGATCTGATGAAAATCCTAACCATTTAACGTATAACATATTCCCCTTTTTCTTTAAAACCTTTTCGACTAGATACGTTTCCGGATATATAGTTTTCGTTAATTCGAATTCATAAAAACCACCCTTTATATCATGACCTTGATAGTCTTCTAAAATGTATGTTTTTGGATTTGTATTTCTTACACGTTTAATTTTAAAAATTTCAGTAGTCCAATTTGGCGTATAACCCTTTTCAAATATATGTTTATATTTGCTAATACGTACATTATCGCCGACTTTGAATTTAGGTTTTCTAAAAATCTTTAAATTGCTAAAGACAGTATCGAGTAAATATTTTTCTTTTATAGAATTCACTTCGTTTGGTGTCATTTTTATTGTTCTGTGAAGTGTGTTGTTGTATCTATCAACAAGATCTTGATAAATATTAATCCATTTGTATGTACCTTGATAACTAAACTCTTTCCACATCATTCCCTTTAATGTTCTATTAAATCGTTCAACAATTGATGCTTTCAAAACACTATATGTGGAATAATGATTAATTTGATGTGATTGCATTAGTTGACTAAAATGTGTATTAAAAAATTCTTTTCCATTGTCTGTTTGTAAATTTTTCGGTATTCGTTTGCTTTTATTAAAAATATTTTTCATTGCTTCTGTTACACTTAAAGCAGTTTTATTTTTTACTGCTGCGGCCCAAGCTTTTTTAGAAAATGTGTCTATAACAGTTAATAGATATCGATAACCTCTATTATACGATTCATATGCAATCATTTCAACTAAATCCGCTTGCCATAAATCATCAATTCCTTTAACTATAACTCGTCTTCTCTCAAAATGTTTCCGTGCTTGTTTATGTAGTTCATTTACTATATCTCTTTTATTCACATTCATATTCCTATTCAAATGTAAAATTCTATCTGACAAGTAATTAATGTAAACATTTGTATTTTATTAGTTTTTTAACAATTTCAATCCTGTTTTTTAATATTATTTGTTGGACTTGTTTCAGATTTCTTGTCAATGTTCTTAAATTTCTTTTCATTTTCAAATGCAATTCTCTTTATTGCATTTAAATCGTTTTTAATATTTTCATTTTCCTTTATTTGATTATCTTTAAGAGTTGTCACATCAATTTTTATATTTTGTATTTCTTTCGATATCGATATGGTACTATTTGTACATTCCGCCATCAACACTCACTACGCAGCAAACAAGGGATAAATTATCTTCTTCTTTTAAAGAACACATAAAATTGAAAAAAAGACAAGAGGAAACCGAACCTAAAAATCTAAGTAAAAGTAATCAAAAGTTTTTACAAAGTTTAGGATTTCAATTAAAGTTAATCGAAGAAGAAAAAAATGAGTAATATAATAAACGTATTACAAAAACCACAATTTGATAATTCAATTATTAAAAAGGAATATCATAGTTATATATCATATCTACAATCTTATAAAAATAATGATGAAATTCGAATATCAATTCAAAACCAGGATTTATATGTTTTACCAAGTGAAAGCTTTCTCTATATTGAAGGGCAAGCAACAAAGGAAGATTCAACAGCCGCCATCTCTCTAAAACTTTTTAACAACTGTATGGGTTATCTCTTTGATGAAATCCGATATGAACTTAACGGTATAGAAATTGATCGTACACGACATTTGGGAATAACTACAGAAATGAAAAACTATGTATCACTAAATGAACTTGAAAGCAATTCGTTAATGAATGCAGGTTGGGCACCAAATCATGCTGACGAACTTTCACTAGCTTCCGGTTATTTCAATTTTTGTGTTCCATTAAAAATGATTCTTGGATTTGCTGAAGATTTTAATAAAGTAATACTCAACTCTAAACATGAGCTAATTCTCCTACGCTCTAAAGATGATTCTCAAGTAGTCAAAGCTGTTATTCCTAGTGAAAAATTTAAGTTATCTATTCTGAACATTACATGGAAAGTACCACATATTCAATTGGCTGATGCTTACAAGTTGGAAATATTTAAAACAATTAATAGCAGCCGACCGCTAAATATTGCCTTCAGAAGCTGGGATACATATTACTATCCTTCACTTCCACAAAGCACAGCTGTTCTATGGAATGTTAAGCTAGCGAATGAAAATGAGAGACCACGATTCCTTCTTTTAGCATTGCGCAATAATCAAAATAAATTTGTTCATTGCGATTTAGCTGATGTAAAAGTTCATTTGAATTCTGATGTATACCCATATGATGACTTAAATCTAAAATTTGATCGAAATCGTTTTGCTGTATTGTATGATATGTATTCAAATTTCAACAAAGCTATTATTTACGTGACTCACAACCATTATTAACAAGGGAAAAATTCAAGACAACAGCGCCAATAATTGTAATAGATGTCAGCCATCAGAATGAAACAATTAAAACTGGACCAATAGATATCCGTATAGAAATTAAAACCTTAACAAATATACCTGCAAGTACATCTGCATATTGTACAATTATACACGATAGAATGTTTGAATATATTCCTCTTACCAATGAAATAAAAAAACTTTTGTAAATATATAAATATAAAAATATAAATATATAAATTTTTTAATGATAAATAAAATTATATAAATAGAAAAATTAATAGTGTTTTAATTATCTCATCTTCAATCTTTATTAACTAACTAAATAACAAACAAAGAAATTGATTAGGCGTTATGATGATGAAATAGTATAAATATGAGAACAATTAATGTAAAACATTATTTGCAAACATTGCATATGAACGTACAGTAACTAGATATATAAAATGTTCCTCACAGAATTGTTTAATTTTTTAAAAACATTTACACACATTATTTCCGATGAAGATAGGAAAAAACTGATTGATATACAATCACTTGTTGAACATATTGATAATTTAAAAACAAAACAAACCAGACATGGAGAACATTTCGAAGATTGCGTCTGGTCTAATGATGACGCAACATGCGGTCCAGACACCTGCCATTGCAGTTATTATAAAAATAAAAAGAACCAAGTAGAAGAAGAAGCAAGAAAAATAATAAATTTCTATTATGTATTGAAATGTAAAAACTGTACTTTTAATAAAATTTAATTGTAATTATAAGAAATGTAGTTAGTGTAAGTTTAAGAAATATATTTAGTATAAGTTTTAGAATATTTTTTTATTTTTGTCTAATAAAAATATTAATATAAAAAAATATGACAAATTAAACATTTTTTTTATTTAAACATTAATCACACCTGGCGTGAGAATTCGGCAGATCAAATATCGCAATGAAAAATATTTTAAATATTTTTTTGTTTACACGCGCCAGACATTATGTAACTTGATATGCATTTTGCATTGAATAAACTGTGGGAATATGTTTTTTTATTTTTAATAAATGTACTTTTATAACAAATAACAGAACTAATTAAACATTCTTTTAATTTTAACATTAACAAAAAAAATAATTAACTCATTTTTATCACACTAAACTGTGAGAACTGTTACAACATGCAGATATAAAAACAACCGGCATTAACATATCACAATCACCCTACATATCTTTTTACAAAACAAATGACACACACACACACACATAACGGACTTCACACTACACATCAACCAAGGTTAGACAAAGTTAGAACTGCAACCCCAGGAGCGGGACCAGAACCAGGGCGGGGGGGCCAAGGGCAGGGGACAGGCGCGGGGACTAAGCTCGGAGGACAGGCGCGGGGGACCAAGCTCGTCACCCTACACGACAAACACACACAACTCGTAAGCCTATAAAAAATACATCACATACCGTGTAACATACCAATCAACATTACCGAACATGACCGGCTGTAGCGTAGGCATGCTCCCAATTTGTATGGAAAAATTGATCCCGAAGGTACATAAACATACTACTGATGCGAGTCAACGGTTCAAACCTCAGGTGATATAACGAAATTTAAAAACAAATATTTCTTTTGCAATTTCCTCTCAGCAACTCACGTACAAAAAATCTGACAGTAAATAAAATTCCCATTGATAAAAATATCTGTCGTTCGGAGACGACTTAAAAATATAGGTCCAGTCAGGTATGGATAAAATAAAATTAGCATACAAAACATAGCGATTACAGTGGCCATGATTACAGAACACTGTGTTATGAGTAGACATGTGGAAAGAATGCGGCTCCCATTTAACGATTTCTGCCGTGGATGCAGTTTTGCTGAGGAAGAGGAGACTGTTATTCACTTTCTATATCAATGCCTTAGGAGATACAGATATAGGTTATTTCGCTCTCCAACCCTTGTCAGCTTGGCGGAGCTATCGTCCATTAACGTTAAGGACTTAGCCTCGTTTATCAAACTTACTCGCTGGATTTCAAGCGTGGGGTAGTCGTGCTTTAAATATGCAGCCTTTGTGCTGACCAACTTGTCTCTCATTGGCTCGGAGAACTTGGTCAGTACTGGGACTGCGTTTGCCTATGGCGCCACAACGTGCCGCTATGGGTGCTCAAGTGAGCTTTTGGTATAAAGCCACCACACCAACCTAACCGAACCCAACACAACATTAGTGGTGTGAAAAACTAAGTTGTAATCCTGACTGAAGGCTTTTAATGAACAATTATGAGTGTATGTCTATTTAGTATATCTAATGCCACAGTTCGAATGCAAATTCTGTATACAGAATAAAGTAACTGCTGTTGTTTATTTCTAAATAAAATTCTTAATGGATTTTTCTTTTATTTTATTCACATTTCAAGAGATTTTTGTCGAAGTTTTACTATTCTTGACACGTAGACTACATTGACACATAAGTGACAGGCAATTAACAAAAACAATAAAAATAAAATGAAATAAACAAAAAAAAAAAATCAATCAAACATACACACATACATACATATGTGGATTCTATACAAAAATAATATTTTTTTAATTTTGTTCCTTTGTCTGGTCTGCTACTATTATTTATACCGCAACTGTATGTTGATTCTATACAAAAATAATATTTTTTCAATTTTGTTTTTTTGTTGTTTGTTTAGACGATGTTTGTAAAAAATGTTCGGGTTTCAAAAGTATGGGACTGGAATTTTTCAAGAATAATTTTTATATTGTGAAAAATATTATATAAAGAGATTTTAAAAAAGTGAAATACAGAAAAATATTCAAATATTTGATTGAATTAAGCATTAGTCCAGAAATAATTGTAAGGCACAAAGTATGCACTGCTCTGATTTCAGTTTCCATAGGCACGATAAATGAAGGTAACTAGATGGAGTTTGGCAGTGCATTGAAATTGTTCCTGCCTCTTCTTAAAATTATTATCCACTCTTCACTACAGGGTGGCTGAAATATAATGCAACAAATTTTATAATAACATCAAATTTTAGAATCAGTTTAGATTTGTTCGTATTGACCACTTTTGATATGAATTATGGCCTTCAAACAACCGAAGAAGCTATAACAGGTAGCACGAAAGTGGCTTTGCGGTATTTTGGCCCATTTTTTATTTGTTCTTGCGGCCGATCATTTTGTTTGTTCTTAAACTGCTTAATTTGGAATAGCTTCTCATCAGAGAAAACCAAATTCAGTAACTGGCCGCTTTCGTGCAAGCGAAGTAACTCCTTGCCTCTTTCAAATCTAACCTTTTTTCGCCTCTTTCAAATCTAACCTTTTTGCATTTTTTGGAAGTTCAATGGCTTTAGTCCAAGGTCATTATTAAATATTTTTTGCATCCGTTCTCGCGATATGTTAACCTCACGGGCAATTTTTCTGGATTTCGAACAAATCTGGCCTTCACTTTTCGGATCATGTCTGATGTTGTTACCGTTTTTTTTTCGTTCACTTTTTGAAGACGACACTGTCAGTATCACGTTAACGAGCAATGGTACGAGAAACAAAGGATTTATTCACATTTAAATGCTGGAGGGCTCTAACGATAGCCACATGTGATTTTCCCGCCAAATATAAAGCAATCAGAGTATTACGCTTGAATTCCATCACGAATAACTTTTTTTCTGAATGCAATAGATGAAAATGCTTTTGTAAGCTTGTATATAATAAAATGAACTGTAACTGGAATAAATCTGGCAGCTGTGAGACGAGCAGTTTACAAATGATAACAACCTCAAGTTGGTTGCAATAGATATCAGCCACCCTGTATATCCATATATTCATTCATACATACTTATATAAAAATGTTCGTCATTTTATAATCCGAGATCCACTCAACCGATTTTAAAAATAGTAAACGTGTAGGGAAGGTTTTTAATCTCTGTAGACTAGTTAGTAGTGACATCTCCAACTAAACGAAATATGAAACTAGTTATGTTTCTAAGTATATCTATCGCTTTAAATTTGAACGATCGGTTATTTCGAATCTAGCAATACTTATGTCATTATATTCTGTCACAAAATTCATTACACTATCTTGAGCAACGTTAAGATTTATTAGGCAAACGATAAACTGAACAATGATGTCGATTTTACCAAAATAAAAAACACCTTTTTAGATGAAGATCATTTTCATCTTTGGCTCAGAAAACCCACACGTGGTCTTAGAGAAGACAATGTACACATTAAGGCTTTGGGAGTGGGGGCGTCATTGGTCCTTATTTCTTTGAAAATTAGGAGGGCGTAAGAATTACGATTAATAGAGACAGCTGTCGCACTATAATAATCGATCTTCCTAGTATATTGAATGATATTTGCCAAACATCTCATACCACATCCACGGGGATGCACTATTTGCAGTATAAAAAAAGCGTTATGTCAACAGAGACCATTAAATATTTGAAGGCCAACATTTGTGTTGCCATTGCTGAGTTACGATCGTTCGATCACATGAGCAGCTGTGGGGTCAGTCGCGGGAACTATACAAATAAAATAATATTCCACTTCTAACCGGAACAATTGTACTTCCCAACAAAAAAAATAAATTTGCGCAAAATTTCAGAAAGTTTTTTAAATTTCAACTTTTAAATGAACCACGTTTTATTTTCATGCATTGTCTCGTAGAGCCGACTTGATAACGCTAACGTATGTATAAAACCATCAAATGTATTGTTGGTCCATTTAATGTATATGCCAAACCACAGTTATTCTAAAATTAAAACATATTTAGTGTAGGAGTAAGTAATTATTCCATTATCATTACTGCTGTCAACATTTCTAGCTCCGTGCCTTTATCGACGATGATTTTGTTAAAAGTAAAAAAAAATAATTAATTGAACATGTAAAATAGATTTTTGTGTCGAATACAAAGTTGTTTGTGTAAATTTTTTATTATTTTAATATTATTTTTTTATGTAACAGCATGTATGTCAATTGTGTAGTTTTGTTTCGTGAGTGCACTGTCAATAATTTTAAATAGCCATAGTACACGCTAACTTATTTTCATTGCCTTGTCTTCATTGGTTAGTTAATATAAAACATTGTTGACTAAAATCTGAACTGAGGACATATATAATAAATCATTATAACTCTTCACTCAGGATGACGACCTAGCTTCACACACCACCGATGTTGTGCGTGTTAATTTTATACATGAGTGGGGCGGAACCTATAGTTTAAAAGTCAATTTCGCGCGACAGATTTTAGCGAAACTTTTACTCTTTTGAAATCATCTCTAACTCTCACCCGACCCTACTTATCGACATCATATACTTCATTCTGAAAGGCAACAGTAACACTTTAACATTTCGCTTGGTAGTAGGGATGCCAATCAGGAAATCCCAAATCTCGAAATACCGGGATTTTCGGGATATACAAAATCCCGAATCCCGGGATTTTTAAAAACTTGTCTCGGGATTTTTCGGGTTTGTGAATTAATATGTATTTTGAAATATCCCGGGATTTCGGGATCAGGATTTACAAAATCCCGAATCCCGGGATTTTTAAAAATCGAACCGTTTGCCTTCCCTACTTGGTAGGGCTTATATAATTGCTGTTAAAAAGGTTTTTGTAAAGCTTATAAATAGAATTAATATTTCCCTGCAAGTATATAGGTCCTAATGAAAAGTTTTTGTATAGCTAAAATCGCAATCGACACATATCTAAAGTCTGCGACACGCTGTACATTTCTAAAATGTTTCTCAAAATATTTCTAAATGTAAAACAGGGTTCAATATATCCTACTAAAATTAATGAATGATCACAAAAAGAAATTAAAAGCACCCTTATTTACCCTTGGGTTATTAATAGATCGCTTACTAACAAATTTTACTTAGTTTCAGTTTTCGTATTACAATGTTGAGGCTTATCCAACAAGCCCTAGATGGTTAAGCCATCGTTTTCTGCTGCATAGAAAATTGACCCCCTAAGAATTTTAATTGAGTTGATCTACTGTAGACACCGTAGTCTTTTAAGTAGTGTGTTGGCTTATTAGACAAGATGCCACGGTCATACTCCAGGTTAGACATTTCTCGGCGACTGCCTGTCAGCAGATTTCTGGCAAAAAATCTTAGAGTAAATAAAAAAAAAATTTTTTCACGAAAAAGTTTCTAAAAAATCTGTCATTAAGAGTCGACTTTAAATTGTATGTCCCTCCACAGATGTATAAAATTAACGCACACAGCATGAATGAAGCTAAGACGTAATCCTGACTGAAGGGTTGTAATGAGCAATTAGGGACGTACATATGTTTGTATGATCTATCGAGGGTAACTTAAGTAACTGATATATGCGAATATACGTACAAATCTATGTGCTCCTCAAAGCCATCATATGCGGTCTACTATGAGAAGTTATGGATAACTTTTGAAAGACACTAGGTTCTACATATAACGACATCAATAGGTCTTGTTTAATTCATAGTTTGATTTAAGGAAGCGCTTGAAAGAAGACCCCAAATATAAAAACTTTTATTAAGCTTATCTTTTACTATTTTTTGGAAACAAATAGGTACAGGTTTACTATCAAGCAAGGTACTCGCAAAAGTACAGTTTATAGGGCTAATAAAACTCTTACAACCATAAGACAAGGTAAGGACATAAAAGTAGCTGCAATAAAAATGCTTTAAAATAAACCGCTTGTCAATCATAAACCTCTCAGGAGGAGAACAACACGCCAGTTAGAAAATTTAATAAAATATTAGAAATAAAACAGGGCGTCGCTTTGAAGAATGGACAAGGAAGATAAAGAAAACAGAAACAGTCATCTTTTTGTAATTGATTTTTGCTTGTGTATCTTGCTATTACAAGAGTTTTTTCTGTTGAAACAATCCTTGATGTCCCTTTAAATGAAAAGTAAAAGTTTACAATTTGTTTGTCGTTATAACATATGTTTGTTGATGAAGTGATGTAGTCCTCATTTGATTCTTTTTATTTATTTTCGAACAGGAAACAAAATTCAATTTCCATAATCAAGTTCATTCATCTAATGAACTGAAATGTTTATTGCAGCATGCCCTAGAATAGTTACTTTGCAAATTGTTGGCAGGGCTAAATATCATTTCTAAAATATCTTGTTAAAGGGTTCCCATAAAACGTCGCTATCTATTTTCAGTTATTGGGTCAGTACAGGCTTAAGTTATGAAGGGAATTCCCCAAGTTGTGGGCGAGTTTTTGCGAGTAACGCCACATCAACTGCTGTGGTTTAACCCGCACATTCCACATCTAGAGTTGAAGTTTTCGGCAGATGTTGCATTTATTCGATGTCAATGTCGGTTCTGGTCAATCATTTAGAGAACCAGTGGACTCGAAACGAAATATGGAAAAGATATCTTCGGTGACAGATTTCTCTCGGCAAATTTCTAGCAAAAACTCTGAAAGTAAGAGTAGGTCCGGCCACTTATAGATAAAATTAACACACACAACATAAATGAGGTGAGAAATTTGGCTATAGTTCTGATTAAAGACATTTTCCTTCTAATCTACACAATTAGAGTATATAAATTTCAGTAACATCTACACACCTATCATGTCAAAATCTCTGCAGATACTTCCTACAGAATCCATGACCAGTTAGGAACTGGGTCATATAGAAATTCAGCTCGCGATGTTCGTCTTCCATTCAAGAGGTTATATTAGGCACAAGGCGAAATGATCATTTTCCCTTTAAACTGTTCTCCCCTAGTGACTGTCATTTGTGCTTGGAGGTCTGCATTTATAGCCGCTGTTTGGCCCGGTTACTCCAGCAGCGAAAGTATATCCATTTCATCTTGTCTGCCAATAAGTCTATCGATATTGTTTTCGCTAATACCAGTCAGAAATTGCTGTCCTGAAACTACTTATATGTCTAATCGAACATAAGCGATAAGCAGAGGGCAGCTTCCTTCTTCTTTGTTCTTCCGTCCCTTCTCAACTCCGTACAGAATGTCCGAGAGAGCTCCACTAGCATCGGCATATGTCTGAAGTCGATTGTATATTATCGTCTCCAATATTTTTCCCATCGTGTCAAGTTGGTACGGTACGACGATAGTTCACCTGCTTCTTCCATCTATGTGGAAAATGTACCCTCGACGAAGCATCTATGGAACACATTGGCTAGCATATCCGGCCAATGCCGGACCTTTTGGGCTACCATCCTGCCCCGGAATTTACCCATCTCCTATTGCAGTGCATACATAACATACATAATTGGTCATTACAACCTTTCTGTCAGGCTTATTGACCTAGCTTCTCACACCACTTATGGTGAGTGCGTTAATTTTATACTTAAGTGGCGGGACCTACAGTTTAAACTCGACTCCGAATAACAGATTTTTGAGAAACTTTTCATGGCAATTTTATTTACTTATAGAGCATGCGGTAGGTATTTCCTCTCCTATTACTTCGGGTGTGGCAGTAGCCGCTTCTGGCTCCCTACTTAAAAAAGTGTTGGACTGGCCTAATAATCTCCGCCAGCAAAATTGGATAACGTAATTAAGAATGATCGATTTTTCTGCAGGCATCGCTGTTCACCGTTTTAAAAGTATTGATATCAGCCCCTTAGCATATTCGCTGAAGGGATAGTTTCCTGCTTTGTCACTCCGTAAGCTTTTCATGGGATATTTTGGAAAAGAATTTACAACACACCGTTACAAACATGCAAATGCCTAATGGTACTATTGTTGTAGACGTCTGGAATAAAACCAAGACATTTTTTTCAAAAAAGGCTTAGAAGAAGTACTTGCCACAAAAAGGCTACAAGCCTGCAGGAAATTTGAAAGAAAACAATTTAAATGTTTATTGCTGTTCGGAGACTGTCATAAGTTTTTATATCAAAAGTAAATGAAATTTTTTAAACAATTTTTTTGTATTCCATTATAGTGGACACAATTTGAATTTTTAAACAATTTTTCCTCGAATCAAATGTGGTAAATAGTTTATAAAATATTGTGAAATTTGTCGCCATCTGTTTTGTTTACAGAGATTTATTTGAACCAGTGTACTCATATATGTACAACGTTCAATGTTCTAAACTACCTGGGTGTGGCACTAAATACTGAAACTGTATTCATTTCCGGTGATGCTGATCAATTGATTGACATTCACTTTACTTTCCAATATTCACAATATTTTATATCATTTCTCTTCACTATTTTTATTGCTATTTTTCGTGTCAGTTTAGTGGCTTTATTGCATTCAGTGTTTTGCCATGTGAACCGTGCCTTTGCATAGAAATTGAATTTCAATTTCAATTGAAATTGAATTTATTAAGGAATTATTTCAAGGCTTTCGATTCAATTAGAATTGTTAAAATTAAATTCATCGGAATTTATATGTAAATTCTCTTGTAGATAGAGTTTAGTAAATATGAGAAAATGTAATGAGTATTTATTTTACTTGTTGAGAATTGAATTTAAATTTAAATTGGATTTTAATTAAATGTCTTTTAAAAATATTGTAATTTACAACGAATTGGTATAGCGAGTACAAAACAAATAAAATTAATAAAATTACCAGATTACCCAAAAAAAAAAAAAAATAATTAATTTAATTGTAAACCTTAATAGATACTAAACCAAAGATTAATAGCACAATTGTGCGGAGAGAATTCACACACTTTAATTAGCTCTTTTATTTAGTCGTCGATCAGACTGCAATGAGCGCACATGTCGGCGTATGCTATGTTATTTTTTTTATGGTTACACTCAAAAAAAATTTCATATTTTTTTAAATTCAAAGTCTTATGCAGTGGCGAGCAGAAGTGAGTGCATGTTCACAATATAGAGTTTCGTCATCCACAAAAACAAAACCATACGAGCAAATACAAAAATAAAAATAATTTTAATTCTTTATTTTATTCTTAACAAATATCAATAAAAAAACAATAATTAATGAAATGAATTCAATGAGTTTGAATGAAAAAACGAAAATAACCCACATAAACTCAATTTTGCACGTTTCAAGAAAATTCATGAAGCTAACCCAATTCCAATATTTGGCCTATAGACCCTTATTAGAAATAGCTTGATTTACGCGGCTTGACTTGTTTTCTACCAATTATCAATAACATCTATCGGAATTCGATTCCATTGCGCATTTATCCGATCCCAAAGTTTGTCCATGTATGTTGGGGCTGTTTCGTACTGCTCGAGTCGGTTTTACACGAATGACCAAATATTTTCAATTGGATTGAGGTCGGGACTTTATGCTGGCCATTCTGTCAATTGAATATTTTGTTTCCCACTCCATATCTTTACAGTTATTGCTGTGTTCTTCGGATTACTATTTTGTTGGAAAACAATTTCTTATTCGGGATAAGCAAATTTGTCCATAAAATTCGGAAGATGGGTTTGTAGATACCATCTACTAAATGTAGAGGGCCAACATGCCACCGTATTAAGCATCACCAAACCATTATATTTTCGCCGTCATGTTTAATATGCTTTCTTTGAACCCGTTTCCCGGGTCTTCGCTAGCAGCAGTGCTTTCCATTTGATTGGAAACGTGTTATCTAGTCTGATGAGTCCTAATTTAATAAATATTAAGTCAAAGCTATGTTACTTGATGTATGTTGATGAAATAAAAATCTAAATAGGGTATTTTACTAACATTTTTTTCAACATATTTTTTCTCTCTCACTCACTAATACACAACCAAAAAATTTTTGATAACCCCTGTACTAAGCCCTCCACTAATCATTATTTACTTAAAATTTATTTAATTTTAAAGCAGAGACAGGCAACACTTGCTATTGGTCAGTTGTTGCGAGAGCGAATAATAAAAAAGAGCAAAATTTATACTCTCACAGTCACTGCAATGCAGGCATGGGAAATTTAAATTTTTAAATTTGTAAAATTCGTTTAGACTTCTTTGATTATAAACTTGTTAACAAATTGCAGAAAGCCGTTTAGCAATTTTTCAAAAATTGAACACATTTGAGTTACATAATAATCAATTGTTATGTAACATAAACAATCAATCAAATGAAATTAAAGTTGAACTTGATAAAATGAAATACGATATTTCATTACCATTAGTAAATGGCATCGAAACAAAAACTGAAATTTTGAAATTATATTTGATGTTTGGTTCAACTTAAATTTGTGAAACCTCATTTTCTTTTTTAAAATTAATAAAAACCAAAACTAGAAACAGTTTATCTGACAATAATATTGGAAATCTACTTTTGAGAAAATGTTGTCGATATTCTATTAATATTGATGCAGTTATAAACAATGCAATGTGTACACGAATGAATTTCGAAAATGTTTATTTTTTATAGGATTTAATGAATGAGTAAAAAAATATACCAACAAAAATAAAGCGCTTGTTTACAAGATCGATGAATAAACAAGAATAAGTGGAAAAAACGTAAATAACCAACAGCAAAATGAAGGGAGCAAAGAGGTAAACAAGCAACAACAATGTGTAGTATAAAATAGCGGATAGAGAAATAAACCAACGTCTAATCTACCTGGACGAATGTAAACAAGAAACAACAAAAATGAGAAAGGGTTGCTTACATTATTAGAATGTTCCCGAAGGCCGTCATCATCTTTCGAGGGCATTCATCACACTAATGATCCAGTGATATAAAAGGTAAGCCAAAGCGAGCAAGGCAGATTCAGAGTTCAGAGTTTGAGTTGAATCAGTCGAGTGTGCAGACGGCATGTTGTATTCGAAACTTGAATTAAGCTCGTCGTGTTTAACGACGTTACATTGGTTGAAGTGATAAACCAATCGGTTGTGTGAAGACACGAGATCGAGCTATAATTCGGTTAGACTTAACTTGTGGAGACAAGTTGCGTCTGAAGAAAGCAGTTATTAGTGTTGTGCTTATAAAAAGGTTGTAAGCAGAGAATTATCACGTACAAACACATATTGCTAAAAATTATCATTGTATACGTTTAATAAGTTGGAACAGTGACACAAAGGCTGAGCAGATAATAAAGAATTCATTAAAATTAAACACAAATTTATTTTTACTTTATTTGCAATCTACGAACTCATATTTTTAACGTTTTTAAAAGCTAAAAACGTAACAATGTCTTCGTTTTATTAAATTTGTTTTAATGAGTTATAATAATTTATTTTGAAAAAGATTATAATTCTAAAAACGTACACCATATGCTGATGTTAAAAACATTAAGTTTTCCATCCCAGGTCGTCATGTACAAAAGCAAGAAACATGCTACAACACAACCTCTTTCAATTAATGCTCAAACGAGACTGAGTGTGTTTTTAATACGTACGAGTACGTTGTTGTAAATTTAGTGATGCCCGAAATGCACGAGGTCTGTTTTAAAGCATTTTAAACGCGTCGCCGTGGTCTAGTAGGTAGTGTGCTGGCTTATTAGACTAAAAGTCTCGAACCCTGGCCAGACATCAAGAAAAAAAAAAATACAAAAAGTATTTATTCGGCGATTTCTTCTCAGCAGATTTCTGGCAAAAAATCTGAGAGTAAAAATAAAATTGCCATGAAAAGTTTCTCAAAAATCTGTCGTTCGGAGTCGACTTTAAACTGTAGGTCCCGTCACTTATATATAAAATTAACATACACAACATAAGTTGTGTGAGAAACTAGGTTAATAATCCTGGGTGAAGGGTTGTAATGACCAATTATGTATGTAAACGCGTCTATAGCTGTAAGACGCAGTGTATAATTTACTAAACAGCTTTGAGCCTACAATTATCTCAATGCCATCTTATCAAACTTATTGTTAATAGGTAAAATGTATGTTAAAAATTAATTAAAAAATTAAATATTTTTCCAAAGATAAATATTAAAAGTTTATTTACAATAGCTTTGTAGGGTATATAAGCAACTATAGTCACATTTTTTTATAATTTTTAGTTAAATAATCCACAATTATAAGATGGTAACTCCAAAATCGCCAAAGTCGCCGTGGTCTAGTGGGTAGTGTGTTGGCTTATTAGACGAAAGGCCCGTGTTCGAATCCCAGGTCAGACATCAAAATGAAAAATATTTCTTCGGCGACTTCCTCTCAGCAGATTTCTGGCAAAGACTCTGAGAGTAAAAATTGCCATGAAAAGCTTCTCAAAAATCTGTTGTTCGGAGTCGACTTTAAACTGTAGGTCCCGCCACTCATGTATAAAATTAACGCACACAGCATAAGTGGTATGAAAAGCTAGGTCGTAATCCTGACTGAAGGGTCGTAATGGCTAATTATGTATGTATGTATGTAAATCCAAAATCTTGGTGTCAAATTAATTTAAAATTAATGCATTAGCTTTCACAATTTTTATTTAATAAAAAAAAAAAAAAAAATAAATCAAACAAATCTAAATACTATATAAAATACTTCACACAAATTAGTTAAATGACCCACATACCAAACATAAGTTTGTAACTGACCATCATATTTTCTTTGTATTTGTCGCTATACTTCTTCCTAAAACGCTAATGAGAAGATAAACCACATTTCATTGTCAATTTAAGGCAAACATTGAGGCAAATCTCTGTTATTATGTATGTTTGGGTTAGGGATGCCAATCGGGAAATCCTGAATCCCGAAATCTCGAATCCCGGTATTTTTCGGGATTTTCGGGATTGTGAATTCATATATATTTTGACCCTACCTCAGATGAGGAAAACCCTACTTCTATGGATAAGAAATTGTTTGATGGCATCGAAGAATGCAAAAGCCCTATAAAACGAATTAAAAGGGTAACTGATATAGATACTCAACTATCCAAAGAAATAGATCTATTTACATCAGGAGGTAGTAGAGGTGAATATTTGCAAGCAGAATACAGCAATCTTGGAACTATTTTACCAACAAATGTTGATTGCGAGAAGAGGTTTTCAACGGCAGGTTATCTTGACAACAAAATTCGTTCAGGCCTATCAGATCACATAATAGATGCTTTAATCTTTTGGTTGGAATCCAAATAATTTTCATAAAACTATAATTTTTATATTTGTTAATTTACACTTTTTTGTTACATTTTGTCTTGCTGTTTTTATATTTCATTTTTAATGAGATATAATTCTAATATAATTGGAATATAAATGATTTTTTTAACAAAATATTTTTATTATTAAGAGATAATCGCGATTTTTTCCGTGATTTTCCGGGATTTTTGGGTCCTGAATTATCCCGAAATATCCCGGGATTTCGGGATCGGGATTTACAAAATCCAGAATCCCGGGAATTTTAAAAATTGATTCCGTTTGGCATCCATAGTTTGGGTATATAGCATTTACCATGTATTTGGCACATGCGGAAAACCAATTATAAACATTGAAGAAGATAAGTTTCGTATGTATTGTGTCAACAAAAACATGCTGGACAGCAATTATAATTACTTTGTATATGAATTGAATCAATATTTGCATTTTAATGAAACATTCAGAGAACTTGCTAACATATTTGTTGTAGTTTGAGCTCTTAATGTGGAATGAAAATAATAACAGAAGGGACTTCAGGACTAACACAGTAATTAAAGGCCGTCTTTTTGAAGCTACGTCTGTTAAAGTAATTGTCACTTATTCAGTCTATTTTGTTAAATTAACATTGACGAACAAATATAGCGATCCAAATAATAAATGCCTTTTATCAGAATAGGATTTCAATTCGAACAATCTATTTTATAATCGCCACAATCGTCCGGAAAAGAGGCCTATTCAAAATGTGATGGATGAGTTTCAATTCTAAATCCCTTATGAAAACGATACGATGAAACTTACAGATATTTTGAAAAAAAAAAACTTTCATTACAGTCTGCGACCAAATAAAAAAGAATTAAATACACCCCGCTAATAACATAGTGTAGGTTGTGAGTTTTGTTGAGTAGATCGCAAAAATATTTTGGTTTTATTTCTTGAACCTTCCAAACTTTTTTTATTTGACAAAAACTGTTTTTTTTTTTTTATTTCACGCACAAATTTCTGGATTACTCAAACACTGCTGACACGATTTCCCAAAGTTAGATCTTAAAGGAAAGAGGAGGAATGAAATTTTAAAACGGTATACATATATTTATTATATGGCTTAATATGCTGAGAGATTTGATAAGGTAAACCTGCAAAATGCGAATTTTTTTCATATTTTCTCAAGTTTATCCGTTCACAGTAGCAAACTTTACTTAAAAAATATAAAATAAGTGAAAACATTCTGAAAGTTTGTCCTCTTGTGAAGAGATTGAGTCATCATTTGATAATATTAGATCAAAATTACCGTAGTTCTTATTTATATACTATTTCAGTTGTGTTATATTTTTTATATATGTATGTGAGCGTATCAAATGAAATTTCGGGTCAAAAATTTTAGAACTTTTGATGGATCTTGATTGTTTATAGTGAAATGTGTTAATTCCAAATTTGAACGACCACCATAAGTTGGCCAATGTTTGCGTAAAAAGAAATAATACTATTTGTAAAAAACACAAATATTAGTCGACTTCTGAAAATCGTTCAACCGTGAATTTGACACATTTTGTGATAACCAATCAAGATCCATCAAAAATTCTGAAAATCTTTTGAAGTAAAAGTTCTTTTGATGAGATATCATAATCAAATGATAACTTAATATGTTCACAAGAGAACATACTTTAAGAATATTAACACTTATCCTTTATATTTCTATTAAGTTTTGTTCCTATGAATGCACAAACTTGAAAAAATATGAAAAAAATTCGAATTTTCCATGTTTAGCTCATCAAATCTAATAGCATATTAAGTCGAAGAATAGATATATGTATAACATTTTAAAGGTTTATACCACTCCTTTCCAACAAGATTTAAATTTTGTAAATCGGGTCAGAAACAGTTGAGTAATCCAGAATATTGTGCGTAAAGTAAAAAAAAAACTGTTTTTGTCAAATAAAACAAGTTTAGAGGGTTCGAGAATTGTAAAAAAGGTATTTTTGAGTTCTACTCAACTAACTGAACAACGTGGACTGTATAGTTACTCGGGTGTATTTTCACTCTCGCACCGTGTTATTATTGACAGAAAAAAGCGGTAAGTGTTCTAAATTAGTTGCCTGTTGAAATACGGCTCATTTTCGTTACAATTACTTTTACTTCTGTCGACATCACGGGCCCTAGCACCACTCTGTTAAACGAAAATATGTAATTAAACCGATAGTCACACACAATAATGAAAGAGAAAATAAAATAATAAAATCGTTAATATGTCTCAACTCTCATCTCCTATAATGCATCAATGATTAAAAGCACAAAAACAACATGTCTTAAGAACTGTAAGATCTATTCATACTCTCAAGTGTAACTTTGTCGATATTTAGACCAACCATACCCAAGATTTTGGCGTGACCGAAATCCAAATTTTCTTAATTTTCCTAAACCGCTCAAAACCGCGGTTTTGATGAGTTTCTTTCTCTATAGAGAACCACCAAACCGCGGTCCCGTAGAGTAGAGTTCGTTCAGTCATATTTCTCTCTTGCACCAATAAAAGACATTACCAGATTGCATTTTTCTTTTTTTTTTGTTCTAATTTAGCCTGTTATCCAACAAGACTCCAAGACATTTGGATAGAGTAAGAACTATTTAATTTAAAAGAAACAAAGTTGGCAACTTTATGTCTCTTTATGAATAGTACTCGTTATGTTTTGGTTAAGTTTACTCCCAGCTAACATTTGCTCCACCATTTCAATAGCAAGCCCAGTGCAGATACCAGAATTTTTGAAAGTAATTTTGGATTTATGTCTGTAGTTACTACTAAAACGTCATTTGCATAGGCTATAGTCATGCAGAATACTCTTTCCATGGTCAAGGAACGTTTTTTTTTATCAAAAAATATTAAAAAACTCATACACAACTGCTGATTTTCAGCAGATCATCAGCATAAATCTTTTTGCTTTTATGATTAAAGTGTGATTGTGTGTTGAATTGTTTTATTTAAATGCCTTTTACTTTATACTTTGTTTTAAGTATATTACAAGAAATATATCACACCCAATACAAAAAGAGTTGGTTGCATAATTGTGCTAATTACAAGACCACTATTGCTATCTCGGTTTTATAATACACGGTTTCTATGAATAGTTCCTATCTCTAAATTTAAATAAAATAAAACATTGAAATTTTTTATTCGTTTGAATAGGTCTTTGAAGTTTTTTGTTCGTACACCTATTGGTGTTAAAATGTCCGCCACGGCTGCTCTGGGTAGAGCGGAGTCGAAATAATTAATTTTCCATAACTCTGTCGAATATATCCGACTAAATTTGACCATCTGGTTTATGAAGGACCGTTATGGTGATTTTTTTATTCACAAAAGCTTTTGTCTTAGGAAAACCAGTCATGTCCGCATCAGTCAGCCAGCAGTTTTTTGCCATAAATTTTCTCCAGGTTCAAACATCACCAACAACAGCAGATATTTGGGAATAACTCTGAGAGTAAATAAAATTGTCATCCAAAAGTTTCTAAAAAATCTGTCGGATTCGTCTTTCCGCCACTCATGCATGAAATTAATACACACAATAAAAATGATGTAAGAACTGTGGTTGATGGTTTATTCAAATATGCCTCCGAAATAAGAAAACGTTACCAGAAAAAGTTCAATTAGTCCAGTTTAAATCATCTCCACGTAGATGATCAGATCTTAAGATATGTGTGTATAATGCCCAATATTACATGAGCCGTTTGGCACATATGGGAATGATAAAGAATTTTTTAGTTTGGACGTTAGATAAATTCAAGTTGCGCTAATTACAAGACCACTACTGCTATTTCTTTTTTCTTCTTGCTTTTCAGTAATATTTATGGCTTTAGCTTTGGAATTTTTTTCTGAATATTTTTCCAATGATTTCACATTGCTTCCTTTAAGGCAAAATTGAAAAATTTTCCTTGTAATGCCAAGCATGTTTTATAATGAAAAAATTCAGGAAAAAGCTCAGTTATTGCAGTTGTTATTGATTGAAAGGTAAACCAATATTTTATTTTGCATATCTTTACATAATATTTATATTTCTTGTAATGAAAATAAATATTAAATAGAGTTTACTTTTTCTATATTGATATTATGCTTGGTTTGGTTAATAAATAACAATTGCACTGTGAGAAAATTGTAGTGAATTTATGGTTATCAAGTTTTCTAATAAAGTTATAAGTTAAGTTGGTTTTAATAATTTTCTTTTCAGATATTTGATTTCGTTAATAAATAGAAGTTTATCATTTATTCAATAAAGATAAAGATAGGATTATTATTTTTTATTTTTTTAAAAGTAATGTTAAAATATCAAAACTGAGTGCAATTCTAAACATTTTCGAGAAACTGATTGCCGATTTTTTGGTTCATTATATTTTATCGTTATTATCACCTCATCAACATGGTTTTCAAAAGGCTGCTCATCCATGATAAATGAGGCCTTTGCTCAACAAAAGCAAACTGATGTAATTTTTAAGGATTTTAGCAAAGCGTTTGATAAAGTGAATCACAAACTTCTGTTAACTAAACTGGATTTAATGGGTGTAAATCATAGGAGTTTAAGATGGCTTGAGTCGTATTTGACTGGTAGAAAGCAGACCGTATATGTGAACAATAGCTTATCTAAATATATTTATGTGCCATCAGGGCAGTCATCTTGGTCCACTTTTTTTTCAGTGTTTTTAAACGATCTTCCCAACATAATTAATTTTGCCAATATCTTGATGTATGCTGACGATGTAAAAGTTTATCGCTCCTTCAATAATATAATCGGACATATATATGATCCTAATAACTTCTTTTTGTGGTGCGAGTACAACATGATGGAGCTGAATAAATAATTTTATTGCGGTTAATTACTTGCTTGGAGGTTATCAATTAGAAAATGTTGACTCTTGTATGGATCTTGGAAACTTTAATGATCATTTCACTTTGACTGTAAATAAGACAATTAGCACCTTAGGCTTTATGAAATGTTGGGCAAAAGAATTTTCTGATCCATATATTACGAATCATTTGAATCACTTGTCAGACAAATTTTGGTGTATGGATTCATTGTATGGGATGCTCAGTATAATGTTTACAGCGAACACATTGATGCTGTGTGGTCTGGGATGGAAAATATTTGGATTTGCCTTCATATACTAGTATACTGGCATAAATAAAACTGCCTACCCTTAAGAGTCGTAGAACAATGTTAAATGAATCCTTTGTGATTAACCTGATCAATGGTAATATTTGTTGTGAATTTCTATTAAGATCTGTTGAATTCAATATTCCTTGTCGTAGCATCCGCTGTTATAATCTTATTTCCATTCAATTCGGCAAAATTAATTATGCTATTGCAGATCCGTTAACTAGAATTTGCCGTCAATTTATTTATTTGTAAGACTTTGTTGATTTTTCTGTAAATTCTTATATAATAAAACGGAATATTATTGTTATTCTTAATTCGTAACCTCATATATTTTTATTGAAACAATTAATTGTATTTTTAAAGAAACTGTTTGTAATTGTAATTCAAATGTGAACAAAGTTATCTTCCACGTATAAAATATACACATTTTTGACTTGTTTTGAAGACCAATGTCATTGTATGTATCCTAAATATTAATATTGATTAAATGTGCGCGACGGGTTCTCTGGATGAATCGGAACCCGACCCACTTAGCAGCAATTTACTTGGGCTTATGCATTAGATGCCCAAAAGTCATATTTTACTACCAAATTTTCAAATTTTTTTCTTAGGATTAATGTATTCCTATCTTCGCTTAGGGATACAATTTATGTAAATTGAGAAATATAATCGCTGAAACCCCACTTAAAGGTTTACTAATGGCGTACTGTTTAATTACATTGTGATTTCAGAATTTTGTCATGTACTTATTGATACATTGCTGTTTGACGTTTTTGAGAGCATCTTGAGCAATTTCATTGTTTCAACCATGACGGTATGCCAAATGAGACATAACGTTTGCTACACAAAGTACCCAATTACGGCAAAATATCATAAAACTATTAATTATTTTAACGAGATTATCAAATTAATTTTTTTATTTTATCTTAAAGGCCTAATCTACGATACACAAAAAATGTAAATAAGTAGGGAATTATATACACAGTATCAGAGATCGGCAATAAGTATTCAAAACGATGAGTAGGTTCGAGTAATACTTATAATTTCAGCTACTTATGCGCATTCATACTTATTTTGATATCATACTCATACTACTCATACTTAAAGTTGAAAGTACTCGTCGAATTCATACTTAACAATACGCATAATGTTATTGACTTCCAATCGTCTCTACATAACATTTACATGAAGCACAAAATAAGTATGATTCGCGTACGCACACTACTATGTATATGATTTGCTTGTTGTCTTTGTCTTTCCTTTCTTCATTGTTTGTATATGCAACAACAACAAAAACTGTAAATTTTGATGAATGATTCGAATCACTCGAATCATTTATAAGTATTAAAAGAATTTTTCTAAATTTATGAATCAGAATGAGTAGGCGTATGAATCAAACATATTTCGAATATTGTGAGTTTGATGTCAACGTTGTACTCATACTCATTGCTACTTATACTTATAAATCAATGTTGTAGCGAATACGAATGAATCAGAGTACAAATGAATCAGAGTAGTTGAAATACAATTCTATTGATTCATTCATACTCAGAATTGCATAAGTGCTTATGAGTAGCGGAAAAACGATTCATTGCTGATCTCTGCTCGTTATGGAAATAAAAGACTTCCACCGGTGTCCATTTAGCGGTTGCATTAAATTATTTATGTTTTCAGCACTAATAACCGTTTATATGTATTAAAACGAGAAAATATTCGCACCCAGCAATAAGCAATTTCTAATATGTAAAATGACGAGTGAAATATTACTACATCAAAATATTTTTCCAAAATATTATAATCTTATCATTAGAACTGGCAACTGCAAGTGAAAGGATTATTGTCCTAAAACATCAGCGTATACATATAAATTGAATCACCATTATACAGAAAAAAACTTCAACCTATAGAAACTTCAAGTTAAAGAAGCAAAACCTGATAGAATTTCTCACCAAGACGCTGTTGATGTGCTTCAACTTATAGAAAATTCAAGTAATTAGTGTTATCAACTCTCAAAGTTCGAAAATTGCAATATTTGTCACAAATCTATTATGTTATGAAATTAATTTGCATAATATTAATTTCACTTACGTCATCCTTTAATTAAATTTTCAACAATTTTTATCGATAATAAATTAAGTTCTATATTCGATTTAATTTATGTATATGACGTAAGTTGAAACAATTTTTATCATTAAGTAAACGTGTTTAATGCCATTTATTTATTCAAATGATTATATTTTCAATAATATTAGCAATTTTTTTATATTGACATAGTAGGAATAATATATATGCATACAATTAATAATATTTGAAAAGTAATCAGCATACAATTAAAATTGTTTTTTTTTTCTTTATTGAGATTTAAAATTAATTTTTTTTTTCATTAACCACACAATTAGCGATTGGTTAATTGGAGAGTCAGCATACAATACATTCGTATACGAAAAAACTGAAAACCGCTCATTTTTAGTGTTGACAAACGTATTAACATTCCAGTAAATCTAAATGAACGTAACACATAATGTTTACAATCTCAACTAAAACTTATTTCGTTTTAACCCATTTGTACACCTTGTGTCAATTTCAACCAATTTTGATTTTCCAACCCAAAATTGTTCCCATTAATTATAAGATATGATCATGAAACTTTAATTAATTAATCATCCTAGGCGTACATCATTTGATTGTGGCTCTGACATTCCCCTATGGTTGTCTTGACTGACACTGTTACTTGACGAACCACTATTACTTGGCAGATACCAGAGGCCTCAGAACCGCAATCATCCTGGGCGTAGGTCATCTGATTGTGGCTCTGACATTACCCAAGCAAGACCAGACTGCTGCCAGTTGAACCCCAAGCAGTTCCGGACTGGTAGCAGCACCTTTAGTCGCCTTTTACGACAAGTATGGTGTTCACTCACTGTGGTGGTATTCTCATGCCTCCATCTACACCCCTCACCACACGGGGAACCCTAACATAGTGTAAGTAAGCTATTTTAAGTTATCGTAAATAAATAGCTTCGAATTTTCAAGGATATGTCTTTTCTTTATGTAACCACTTGATGCCGCTGAACTACCCCAGCATCCGAGCGGAAGCGTGTCGTTACAATTATTACGATTTTGACTGCAATACCTTCTAAAGAATCAGTTCATTTACTGGACTCTTTTACAAATTTTTTGCTTTCTTTAAAGCAAAGTTTTACTACTAAAATTTATTTTAAACAATGTAAAAAAGACATCCTTAAAGGAAATAAAATGTGTTGTTTAATAACCCTGAAATAAAAGTATGAACGTATTTCCTACGTGATACTGGCACCAACTAAAGACAACAAAAATTAGCCATTAATACAGTTAAAACCGCAACATTTAGTTGTGTGTGGGTAAACAAAGTAATAAAATAACTAACACAAATAAACACTCACAAAAATAACGGTTTACCGCAAAAGAAAGTGGGTGGATATCATCAGCATACATTTCCGCAAAAGCTCGGTAGAAAGCGGAAAGCAAAAAGAAAAGGACAATTGGGTTCCTTAAATGTGGGGTAAAGTTAGTAAAAGCGAAAGGAAATGAGCGAAATTTGCCACAAACTTTGTTTATAGCACGTGATATTTTACTCTTTAACAATGGTTTTTAAAAGTATTTGTGTTTTTATTGTATCGACCAGTGTACATAGCAATATGAAGATGTAAATAATTCGAAGGAGTGAAATAAAAGTGAAACAGTCATTAAAATTCAGAATGTGTTGTTGAAAATACAAAACCCTCATAAAGTTGTAACTATTTTAAAGCAGAAAGAAAGTGTTAGAATTAGTTTCCTAACGCCATTTTATGTTCGCAATTTAAATAAAATAAAGCTTATAATTGTGTTTAATATCAATTGCTGAATATTGCATTTGCAAGTTCAGAAAAGGCGAAAGATTTATTTGAAAACTGAAGAGAAGCCACTAGTCGCCGTAGTCTAGTGGGTAGTGTGTTGGCTCATTAGACGAAAAAAATATTTCTTCGGCGACTTTCTCTCAGCAGATTTCTGGTAAAGACTCTGAGAGTAAAAATTGCCATGAAAAGCTTCTCAAAAATCTGTCGTTCGGAGTCGAACGCACACTACGTAAGTGGGGTGAGAAGCTAAGCGGAATCCTGACTAAAGGGTTGTAATGACCAATCATGTGTGTATGTAAGTTCACAGGAAAAATTGGCTCGTGCTAATGTTCCCTTTATTATAACACAAAATCTTTGAAAACTTCAAAAAATTACATGCACAACACCAAAGATTTCGCGAGGTAGTCATATCCCAGCTAGCATTCGGAAGATTGTTTATAAAAAAGTCGCCTTGCTGAGTTTTTTTGGAGTACTTTTGGTGATCAAAAACTTATTAATCAATTACACGATTAAAAAAGCACTCAGAAATAATTCGTGTCAATGAATAAAATAAGTTCGATTTAAAATAGAACCAGAAATTGTATTGCATACGGAATTTTATCAGACGTATAAAATTTGGCTATTATTTCCATTATTTACTATCATAGTCTACTTATACTGAAGGTTGGAAAACGCTTAATCAAAAACTGATCATGCAGGGGTTTAAAAAGTGATTGTAATCACCTATTTTATGATCATATTTTGCGCAATTTCTTTTATGTAAAAGAAATTTTCTTTTATGTAAAAGATGGCTATGAAATAAAGTAACATTTTTTTTAAATTGAAAACTTTTCTTTGTTTTTTTTTTTTTAAAGAAAAATAATATTTCTTTAAATAAATTTTGATGTCTGATGTACATACACCACGAATGTAAACTAATAATTTTTTTTTTTTTTTCATTCTTAACGTTCATACAAACGTGATTTTTGAAATCGCTGTGGTGTAAACGCAGGACTCAGTAAACCTCGGTAGGACTCAGTAAGTCTCGGGCTCCGTGAGGTTTATAGCAAAGAAAATTCAGGATATATTTCAACAGACAAGCGGGAAAATCTTTTTTTACATACAGCGACATCTCTGATACATAGCATGTACAACAAACCAATAAGAAATCACTTGAAGCACATAACTTTACACTGAAGGATCTTCGGCGAAATAAACAACATCTTTGGCGGCTTGATGATATTGTTGGCAGGCGATTTCAGGCAGACGTTGCTAGTAATTCCCCGTGCAACGCCTGCAGATAAATGGAATGCTTGCCTGAAGGCATCACCTTTATGGAGTAACGTAAAAACATTATCGCTAACCACTAATATGAGAGTTCAACTTCAAAATGATCAAAGTGCTGCACAATTTTCCAAATAATTGTTAGCTGTTGGAAACGGAAAAGTCCCAGTTGATGCGACATCTGGATTAATTAATCTTACCAGCGACTTTTGCCGATTTGTAGACTCTCAATTAGCTCTTATTGAAAATGTTTTCCCAAACGTTAGTGATAATTATCAGAACTATGCTTGGTTAAGTCAACGAGCAATTCTTGCCGCAAAGAATAATGATCTACACGCACTGAATTTCACCATTCAATCAAAAATTGCTGGCGATTTGGTGGCATACAAATCCGATGATTCAATAACAAATCTCGATGATGCAACGACATTCGACTTTCGGTAAGAAGACATTTGCTAAATTTGATTGAGGCAACCATTATTAACGGAAAGTACGCAGGTGAAAATGTGTGTATTTTTCGTATACCAATGATTCCGGCTGATCTTCCGTTTGATTTCAACCGATTGCAATTTCCAGTTCGCCTTGCGTTCGCAATGACAATTAACAAGTCGCAAGGCCAATCGCTTAGTGTATGCGGGATAAATTTAGAAAATCATTGTTTTTTACATGGGCGGTTTCATACGTTGCATGTTCACGAGTTGGCAAACCATCCGTTTTGTTTGTGTTAACGTTAGACCAAAAAACAAAAAATGTGGTTTACCAAAGAGCACTCCAATGAAACGGATAATTTGCGGACACGTATAACGCTTTGATTCCGTATTTACTTTGAATTCACTTTCATTTACTTAGAGAAGTTCATTTAAATAACACTTCATTTTTGTAATCGAAATGAATTCATTATTGTTGTGAAATGAAATAAAATTTTTCCTTTTCAAATATGAAACAAAAAAAAATTTTTCCTTCATCTTTTAATCACCAAACGAAATTTTACATAAAACGAACCCATCTGGTGGCGAAAAAGAGTTCGCCGGGTTTGCTAGTAAGACTAATAAATGAACAGAAAGTGATTCGAAAATGGTTATAAAGCTACTAGAAAAAGAGTCGAAAATTACTCTAAAATAATAGAAAAAATGACTCATAAGTGACTTTTTAAGAAGAGTCGCTCGTAGTCACTTTTTTCTCCCGACGAAAGAGTGTTTTATGATCAGAAAATGAGCGCATATTCGAGCTTTTTAATCGTGCAGATGTATGAAAAAAGACTCGAATTCGATTAAAAATTTTCAAAATTGCTGGCTGGGATGTATCGAAAATGATACATAGACCAGAATTATAAAGTTTTTGAATTTTTTAATCCTTGTTTGAACTTTTTTTTTAATTTGGTTTAAAATAATGGCGAATTGAAAACAATATCGGACTTTATCTGAATTAAAATTATGTGATATGAATAATTGAGAAATCGCCGTGGTCTAGTAGGTAGTGTGCTAGCTTATTAGAAGTAAAGGCATGGTTCGAGTCCCAGGCCAGACATCAAAATAAATTACAAAAAAAGTATTTTTTCCGGCGATTTCTCCTCAGCAGATTTCTGGTAAAAACTCTGAGAGTAAATAAAATTGCCATGAAGAGCTTCTCAAAAGCTGTCGTTCGGAGTCGACTTTAAACTGTAGTTCCCACCACTTGTATATAAAATTCACGCACTAGGTCAAACTAGGTCAATAATCCTTACTGATGGGTTCTAATAACAAATAATATATGTATATGAATAACTGAAATGTATCATTTTTGATCGATCGATCGTCAATTAAACAATTTTTTTAATGAAAAGAAATGACATAAATTCAATATATTGTGGACACTTTTGTATAAATTAATTAGATTTAAGTTTTGAATCAGAAAATGTTAGTATTTAATGTGCCCACCTTTTACTTTAGCAAGTCTTTTTGGCATACTGTTATTAAAATTTTAAAACTACCAAAGGTCTTAGGGATTTTATGGAATTGGACTTTATTTTTCTATCATATTTCATACATTTTCGACTGGATTAAGATCCGGCGACTGTACGGTCTAATCTAGTTATTGCAAGCTGTTTTCAGCAAGCAACTTTATCGTTACCCTGTTCCTGTGCTACGGGTGATTCTGGTGTACAACCGCAAATACACTTCCATGCATGCATAATTGGTCGTTGCAACCCGTAAATCAGGATTATGACGTAATTTCTCCCGCCACCTCAGTTATGTGATTAGGCTTTACAGTTTAAACTCGACTACGAAGTTTTATTTTTCTGTCAGTGCTCTTAGCAGAAGACTGCTCATTAAGAAATATTTTTTTCATATTTCATTATGTGGGAAATGCCTGAGTCAAAACCCCTTACTGGCTGTTACTTAATAGATTAAAATACTACCTACTAGACTACGGCAACTTCAAGATCTATTATAAAAATTGAAATAAGTTCAATTTATTGTGGGTGTTATTGTTGTTATTCTTCATAGTTTTAAAAATTTTAATATGTGTTGTTAGTATACAAGGTGGCTGATATATAATGAAACAAAGTAAACCGCAATATTTTTTAATTTTTTTTTTTTTAATTTTATTGTTCAAAAGTAAAAAATGTTGACAATAACATAAAATTTTAGAATCAGTTTAGATTTGTTCGAATTGGCAACCTTTCGAACGAATTATGGCCTTCAAAAAGGCCAACAAAGCCATCACAGGCTGTACGTAAAGTGGCTCTGCGGTATTTTGGCCCATTCTGGGCGAAGTGCCGTCTTGAGATGACTGAGAGTTTGGTGTTTTTTAGTGAGAACCTTAGTCTCCAAAATGCCCCAGTCGCAAAAGTCGAAAGAATTGAAATCCGGAAATTTTGGTGGCCATTGTGCGGTAGAAATGAAGTGATGTATCTCCTTTTTAAGATATTTTTGGTTGACGCGTGCTGAGTGCAGTGGAATGTCCATGGTCTTCGGCCGAAATGTTTGTCTGCCCAGGACTTCAATACTGTCTTTAACACATTTTTCCGATAATATTCGGCATTTATTTTGACCCCACGGTTTGCTTGGCTCTTTCCAGTCTAACTTTTTTTTTGTCCACTGGTGAGCTCTTGCACTTTTTGGAACTTAAATGGCTTTAGTCCAAGCTAATTTTTCAAAATGTGTTGCATCCGTTCTCGTGATATGTTCAGCTCACGAGCAATTTTTCTATCACTGCGGCATGGATTTCGATCAAATCTGGCCTTTACTTTTCGGATCATTTCTGGTGTTGTTACCGTTTTTTTTTGTCCACTTTTTGAACGCTATTCAACTCTGCCAGTTAAAGAGCAATGGTATGAGAAACAGAAGATTTATTCACATTTAAATGGTGGAGGGCTCTAACGATCACAGCAATCACACTATCACGCTTGAACTCCATCACGAATATCTTTTTTTCAGAATGAAATAGATCAAAATGCTTTTGTAAGCTTGTAAATAATAAAATGAACTGTCACTGGAGTAAATCCATCAGCTTTCAGACGAGCTGTTTACAAGTGATAACATCCTCCAGTTGGTTGCAATATATATCAGCCACCCTGTACTGTGAAATTGAAGTAACAATTTTTTGTTTATAAGAATTTTTCTTTTCTCGTAAATTAAAGTTTCTAAATTAAAGACTGCCACGGACATATAATATAAGACAGCATATGTGTGTGTATAATGTACGTGCAAATATTCTATTGGAAGTATATTTGTATGTGCGACCCACATGTCGCTTTGTTTTACCATCAACAACAATGAAATCAATGGTCATATAAAGAACAAAGGGCAGGAAGGCAAATATTATTTGTAAATAATCGGCATCAATGAAAATTCAATTAAAAGGTTCATTACGAATTTATACAAATGAAAGCAATGAATACGTGTTTTCACTCATTGCAACGCAGCCTTCTAGGTTTTCATATTCAGACACAAACAAAAGGCTTGGAAGTTTATTGAAGTCAATTGCGAATCTCAATTGAAAATTAATACGTTTATTAATAGGAGTTCCGCAAAATGGGTATAGGCTTTGGTATGAAATATTTCTCATACAAATTTTAAATCTAATCAATCTAATTTTTTATATTTTTGGGAGTTCAGGCATGAAATTGTGCAAAAGAATCCCTTATATGCACATTCAAACCGTATTTTGTACAACCGTGCTCTATTTTCCCACCACATTTTATCAATCATGTGATCAAATTTGTCAGCGTGTTTCCCTATTTGCTGTGCATTTGTGTCAACGTTTCAATCACGGTGTCGATTTTTACGAATTTTTATCAACGCTGCAATAACGCTAACCCGAAAATAGAGTTGGCTCTTAGGTGGTAAAGCTTCACATCTCTTGCTCAAGCAGTGCAGTTTCCATGCGTTTACCATAGCTGGTTGTAAGAGCTCACCGATGGACAAAGAAAAAGTCAGACTGGAAAGAGCTAAAGAGTTACTTCGCTTGCACGAAAGTGACCAATTACCGAATTTAATTTTCTTCGATGAGAAACCATTTCAAATTGAACAGTTTGTGAACAAACAAAATGATCGGGATTACTTGCCAAAGAAATAAGATGAAAATTTACACCTGCGATTGGCCACCAGAACTCAAGCACCGCCAATGGTAATGGTGTGGGCCGACGTAACGGCTGATGGTTGCTCCCCACTCGTATTCATCGACCGTGGGGTCAAAATAAATGCCGAATATTATCGAATAAATGTCTTAAAGAGAGTATTGAAGCCCTGGGCAGACAAACATTTTGGCTACAGACCATGGATATTCCAACAGGACTCATCATAACCGCACTTAAAAAGGAGGCACAATCCATTGGACTTTTGAGCCTGGGACATTTTGGAGAGTAAGGTTCTCATTAAAAGATACTAAAGTGTCGATTATCTCAAAGGCCCCGGGAATGAGTAAAAATACCGCAGAGCTACTTTCGTGCAGCCGTTTGAAGACCATAATTCGTACCAAAGGTGACCAATTCGAGCAAATCTAAACTGATTCCAAAATTTTATGTTATTTCCAACATTTTTTGCATTTGAACAATAAAATTAAAAAAAAAACATTAAACAAATATAGGGATTTATTTTGTTGCATTATATATCAGCCACCCTGTAAAATACTTTTATTAAAATGAATTAAAAAAAATCAAAATTTTTAAATTTTTTAACAAAATCTATCAATAATCCTGAAAATACTATGAACTAAAAGTATGTATCAGAGGTGATAAGTAAGCTAAATTATAAAGTTTTTTTAAGACCCGATTTACGGTTAAATTCATCTTTGAAATTTTTTGATTGTTAAACAAAAAAAAAAATTATTTGCAAAGTCTTTTGACTCTGCGTGTCCATAATTTTCATTTTTTTTTTTGCTTCACTTTTCTTTAGTTCATTAAAAAAGGACAGAAAAATAAACACAAACTATAAATGAATGTCATATTAATTAAGACTAAAATCAAGAATAAAGAAAAAATTAAAGTAAAATCATAAAAAAATCCTGAGTAGCAAAAATTTAAATGCAAAAGTAACTACAAATAAAACTCTTGTCTTGTCTTGTCTATAAGATTTTTATTTAAAAATATTCTTTAAATTTTAATTACAGTAACTATACTCTGTATTTCCCTTAATGAGTTATACTAGGTACAGGATTTATTAAATATGAACCAACATTTGAACAATTCAGATAAAAAAGAGAACGACAAAAACCAGCAGAAAGACATTGATGAACAACTAAAAATGTAGTAGAAAATTAAGCAGTTTCCTTAGACGCTCAGGTACTTAAGTTTTCTTCCTTTTTAAATTTAACTTCTTCTATTCAGAAAACGGAATTAAGGTCATTCAAATTGCCTGAAATATCTTATAAACCGCACAAGACGGTGCACTATGCACTTTTAACCCGCCACCGCCTGACCCCAGAATCCGTGATCCGATTTCAGTGAAATTTGGTACAAATTAATTAAATTAATACGAAATTTTTTTTTTTTTTAGGTATCGTGGGGGCCTCTGTAGGGCATGAGTATTTTTCTACCCACTTCGACATAAGTGTGTTCTAAAAAAACATTTTTTTTTTCTATGTTAAATGGCGGCTAGACAACATAGTTAAGCTATTTTTGGAAATTTTATTGAAAATAACACGTTTATGACAATAATAATCTTGACAAGAATGATAAATTTGCCAAAATTACTCCATTGAACTATGCACTGAATAAAAAATGCATGCAATTTGGCACATTTTCTCATAGTCTTTCTGTGGATGAACAGATGATCGCATATTATGGTCGCCATTTGTCTACAAATACTGGTTGTTGGCTTCTATGACAGGATATTGTTATTCCTTTATCCACTATGCTGGCGCTTCTGCTGAAAATAAGGCTGACTACAGCCTTGGAGGAAATGTGGTACTACGACTTTTAGAAAATATTTCAGATCCAAGACAATATAATGTTACATTGGACAAGCCGTAATTTATTATGTACTTTATCTCGTAAAGGATATTTTGCAACAGATACTGTTCCAGATAATGGAGGCAATCATGCAATGCTGGATGATATTAAATTGATAAAAAAAACCTCGAGGTTCATCAGATTTTTGCATTGGCAAACAACAATATTATCGTAGTTCTCTAGAACGATAATTTGGTAATTATTATCATTATTTTAAATCTATCTGAAGGTAGTGATTGTAAAGTCAAATTTTTGTGGTGTATAGCCGATGTGTAAAACCATGACCTATGACCGTAAACATCGCAAGATGGCTGTCATTGAACAATCATACACAATACATGCATATAATCAGCGTGTAGGTGAAGTTGACTTATTTGATAATGGCTTCAACAATTATCACATGCGAATTCACGGAAAAAACTGGTATTTTCCATTACTCACTAACGCAATTGACGCAGCTAGGGTAAACGCATGGAAACAACACTGGTTGTGGTGGGGATGTGAAGGTTTGCCACCCATGAGCCAACTCGATTTTCGGGTTTGTGTTCTTTAAGCATTAGCAAAAATTCGTAAATCACAAATGCGCAGCATATAGCAAAACACACTGACGAACTTAACCACATGATTGATAAAATTGAAAACCCCGGTTGCTGTGCCCAATATGGTGGGAAAATAGAGTGCGATTGTGCAAAATCCAGTTTGAATGTGCATTGAAAGGATTCTTTTTCAAAATTTCATGCCGGAACTACCAAAAATATAAAAAATTAGAGAAAAATAAATGATTTGAAATTTCTATTTAAAATTAATTTTTAAAAGTTTTATGAAAGATATTTAATTCCAATTCCACAGTGGGTATTTGAATATCCATGTCATTTAATCGCATCTGTAGTTTAGGTAAGTAGACCAATTCAAGTGAAAGTATTTTCATCGGGTAGAAGATATATTATATTACATAGCATCTAAAGGTTTTTCTGAGAATATCATCTATACATATTCCACAGAAGGTCTTTCTACAAAATTTTGATTTTAAAAAATTCGTGATCTTTGACCTTTTTTATGTCATCCAATATATGTGAATATCATGCCTCACTAATTTTTTTTTAAACCGTTCTATGTGTTCCATTTTTCGTTTTTTTTTGGGTCAAGATTGAATTTTTTAAAAATCCTCCATTTTTGGGTATTTTTCAACCTATTTCATGTTAATGGGTTAATATTCTTTTTTTTTTTCAAAATAGGGGGTCTTGTATTAATTCTGTATTTAAATGGAAGTTATGAAAATTGTAAAGAGATTTTGGAGAGTGCTTTTCTTACATTTCTATTAGTTCGCGTTTCTATTTTCTTGTTTCTTTGGAAAAAAAAAAATTCCCTTTTCGTAAACATGTTTAAGTAGGGGGGGAACGAATAATATGACTGCACATTTAGTTTGGAACATGAAATTGAAATAATTGTGGTCATGGTAAAACAGAAATAGTCTTTTGGAACTCGTTTTATGACAGGATATTATCTTTATTTTTCTTTTTTGTGTAAAAAAAAGAAACAGAATTTTTTTTTTTATTCAAACGTACCTGTAATTGCAAGATTTATTTTGAACTCACTTGCCTTTTTTCTTTTTTTTTCGTTTCAAGTTTTCCTTTTTTTTTTGTTTGTTTCTTATCCTTTCGAAAACCCAGTTAAAGAACAAATATTGACGTACAACTTTTGCTTTTATAATTGAATTTAAGGACAAATACTGTAACACTTTTAAAAGCAAGTGTACAGATATGGAAAGGACAGAGAGAGAGAGAGAGAGAGAGAGAGATAGAGATAGAGAGAAATTTTATTGCTGATGTAACTTCTTTTAGCAAACCGCCTTTTGCTTCCAATGTCATTACTTCTTTCATTTGTGATTGTCTGCGAAAAGAGCAAATTGACGACTTCACCATTCATTACCAACCATTCTAGAATTTCATTCCTCAATTTATTTCCATTAATGTGAAGAACAAACAAATGGCGTGAAGGAGCTTGTTTGTGAAAAACTAAAATCGTGGAGGACAACTTTATAAATCTTTTGATTGATGGCAGCAATGACAGTAATGGCCGATTTTTTTTTTAATCTCACAGGTCGTTTATTCCTTTTTAGAAATTTTGTGATGATGTAAATATTGGCGTCACTGTAGTGATTCATTTCCAACGAAACGAAAACTTTAGGTCCCTCCTAGCACTGACTGAGGGGATGTAGAGGCTAGAGGTTTTTTTGAGTATAATGAATATCAAAAAAACTGTACACTATGGATGGACATTCTTACAATCACTAAACTCAACTTTTACCACTAATGAGAATGCCCGAAAAAATTTTACAATATTTCAGGATAGATGTGTTGATCTATAGTATTCCATAATTTTTTTTTTACTTTTTAATGATTGGTCTACCACGGCATTGAAAATTAGTGTGCAGATTACTTATGGAAATAAATTAGAAATTACTCTGATTGATGTATGAGTAAATGTCATCTGCAGCATCATTTCACTCAAATACAAATTTTACTTTTATATTTCAAAGTATTTATTTTTTTTACTGTAAAGTACAATTGTTCCCCTTAGCAATGGAAAATTTCTTCATTCATATTACTACCGTAGTCGACCTCGTATCTCGGCAAAGGCGTTACGAATGTTTGGCCTCCAAATATTCAATTGCCTCTGGTTTGTCGGCATTAAAAAAATTTCTTTAACGACACCCCACAAAATATAATCCAACGGTTGTCTAATCGCAGTTTATTGGCGGCCAATTTACATTACCATTTCGACTAATTAAATGACAATCAAACGTTTACCACAATAAATCGAAAGTGGCATGAAATGTGTGGCAAGTTGCAGCCATCCTGTTGAAACCAAATATTGTTCACATCAATACAATGAACAGCGGGGGACAAGAGAATCGGTTATCATGTAGCGACATGGTGTCTCCATTGACCATAATAATGGCTCCGTCCTCATTTTCAAAGAAATATGGCCCGCTCTAAAAGCCTCACTAAACGGTCACTCCTAATTAATGCATTGACTTCAGCAAAATAAACATGGTCCACCCGATAGTAGTAGCACTTAGTCATATAGGTGCGTATATGTACGATATTTTCTGCTTTTACTGACAGAACTGCTGTTGTTGTTTTAACATAAATCCCTTAATAATTTTTTATTAAAAGACGATCTTCAGAACATATACAGGGTGGCTGATATATAATGCAACAAAGTAAAGCGCAATATTTTTTTAATGTTTTTTTTTTTAATTTTATTGTTCAAAAGCAAAAAACACTGGAAATAACATAAAAATTTAAAATGAGTTTAGATTTGTTCGTTCTGGCCACCTTTGGTACGAATTATGGCCTTCAAACGGCCGACAAACCCATCACAGGCTGGTTCTGCGGTATTTTGGTCCATTCCCGGCGAAGAGCTGAGTTGAGATGATCGACACTTTGGTATTTTTTAGTGAGAACTTTACTTCCCAAAATGCACCAGCCGCAAAAGGCGAACGGATTGAGATTCGCAGATTTTTGTGCCCATTGTGTGGTAGAAATGACTCGAGGAACCTCCTTTTTAAGTCATTCTTGGTTGACGCGTGCTGAGTCGGGTGGAATATCCATAGTCTGCGGCCGAAATGTTTGTCTGCCCAGGCCTTCAATACTATCTTTAAGATATTTTCCGATAATATTCGGCATCTATTTTCACCTCACGTTCGATGAATACGAGCGGGGAGCCACCATTGGCCGTTACGGCGGCCCACATCATTACCATTGGTGGGGCTTGACTTCTGGTGGCCAATTGCAGGTGTAAATTTTCATCTTACTTCTTTGGCAAGTAGTGCCGATCATTTTGTTTGTTCACAAACTACTCAATTTGGAATGGCTTCTCATCGGAAAAAACTAAATTCGGTAATTTGCCACTTTCGTGCAAGCGAAGTAACTCCTTGGCTCTTTCCACTCTGAACTTTTTTTTGTCCAAAAGTGAGCTCTTACACTTTTTGCAATGGCTTTAGTCCAAGCTCATTTTTCAATATGTGTTGCATCCGTTCTCGCGATATGTTCAGCTCAAGAGCCATCTGCCCTATCCAATTATGAGCCACCCTGTAATTTTACCTGCTTTTCTTATTTAAATTATTTGCGAACTATTATTTAAATTCTATGGATTTATACCCTTTGTCAGGCTAAATAATTTAATTTTAAGCGCTTTGGTCTTGTTTCTTAAAACATGTTCGCATGATGATTTTAACGTTTTCCGTTATTTTTTCGTTTTTCATCTTTTTATTTGTGGTCACTGTCACGTATTGCGTTTTTCTGGTTTACTAAGCAAGCTAATTTCCGAAAGCACAAATTTTCTTCTGTAAGTAAACAATTTTATTCTATTTGATGAATAAATTTAAGAGTTGTCAAAATTTAAATTTCAAAAGAAAATGAAAATATTTTTAGACTTTACATGTACATATTGGAATAGGAAATAATATTAATTTTATTATTTTCATAGGGTCAATGTGCCTGCAAGAGCGGAAATTAAGGAATAGATAATTTGAGGAATCAAAAAATAGATCCCTACTTAACTGCTGAGAGCTGGCTGACGTAGGCATATATGGATTAAGGATATGTAGAAGACGAAACGAATATTTAAGTATGTAGATAGTCAGCTTATTCGTTTCCCAATTAGCTCTGTCCCGCTCAAAACAAAACATTATTTGTCATACTTAATTGGCTCCCCTCTGACTGGTATCAGTAAAACTCAATACATTCAAATCATCACCCACTATGGATACGCTGCTAATGTGGGAACACATTGACATACTGGGGTCGTTATATGATGACTTACAATATTCTAAATGGAACATTTGATTTTAGAATTCCAACTAGGGAGTTCTAGTTTCTAGTGATGGATCAAAGATAAGTGACGGGGTGGGCTGTAATATATTTATTAAATTTTCTTATAAGCTGAGCAGTGTTTTCCAAGAAAAGGTCATAAAAGCTACACAATGCTTAATGAGTGCCGATATTTTCCATTAAATCTTAAGATTTACTAAGATAACAAGACTGCAATTAAATCCCTAACGAACATAAGTTCATTGTTTGTTCTTGTCCGTGAATGCCGAGGATTTCTCGGAGAAATTTCGTATACTTTTCTTAGTATTAATATGGTAGTATTAATAGAGGTATCAATATGGCGCTATATGCAGGTCTAGTGGGTTCTGTTCCTTCAAATTGATCCGTCACCTATGTTAACCTAATCTAAGGATTATATGAGTCGCTAAGCACATATGATATTAAATTTTTGTGTCTAGAAGGTCACAGCATAAAATATTTTTGAGGATCATTTATTTAAAGATCTTCGAATTATAATTTTAACTGGGCTCTCAGAAGTGCTACTTAGTTTCGCAAAACACATAAACAACAAGAGGGCTTTATTGATTTTTAACCGTAGATCGAGCCCTAAAAAACTTCACAATTCTAGCTTATGTATCACTTTTGATACATACTTGTTGTACATAAAATTTTCGTAATTATTGTTAGGTTTTGCTAAAAAATTTAAACATTTTATAAATTTTATAAATTGCAAAAATTTTACATCAAGCACCCTTACTTTGTGGCGATTTATAAATTTGCAATTGTTTAGATGGGTTAGATTACTGTCACTCAAATCAGTAACACTTTCAAATGAGGGCTGACTGAAACCTGATGTACAAACTATTGTTATGCTTCGTTAAAAAAATTTGTTGTCAACGTCATGTGAGGTAAAGAAAAGTTTCCCGTAGCAATAGAACTTCAATTATGTCAATAACAAAGCTCTGCCTTTGAGTCCCAAGTACAGATGCAAGTACTTGCTAAACATGTAGCATGTACTTGAATCTAAGGCTGACAATTCGATTTCGGTGTGCCACGAAATTTATAACGACCATAAAATTCAATTCATTACTAATCTAGAGCTACAAAATTATTGGAATTATTAAAAGCTGAAAGTCTTTCAGCTCAATTTTCGTAAGGCTGTTATAGGTGTATAATTGTGATCATTTCCGAGTAGCACATTATCAAAGCGATTTATTCTGTTATATCATACGTACGTAGTTGACCGAAATATGAAATAAAACATAGGACAAAACACTTTTCTAATGTTTATCTGTTACATGAGATAATTATGAGGAGAACAATGAGAAAGACTCTATAACATTTTAGGAAATAGCTGCTAGCAATCTGTTTGAAGGTTGGTTATATTTTTTCTTCCCTAACTGCTAAAGGAATGCGGCTCTCTGTCCCGAGTAGTACATAAATTATAACCTTCCTTTGTAAATTGGAAATAACTGTCGGTTTGTCCTTGGTCTTACATGTAAGAAGCTGTTAGGCTACGACTACTGCAGTCAGTATGAAATATATAATAATATATCATGAACAGAAAATAAAATTCAACTTTTTCACTTTCCTCCAACACATAACTTTCAATTTCATCTCAAATACCACGAATAATGTATTAGGTTAGGTTACCTTAGAGGACGTGTACCTGTCGGTCAAGACACTGCACAGTACCCGGAGGTCGAAATTGATCCATTGTACATTGTCTTTAGGGGAGGAAGGAAGTAGAGGATATAGGTATGTAGGTAAGGGGAGGAAGAATGGGAAACGAAGGAAACAACAAAACTCCACAAAATTTTTGAAAATCTAAAAAAATTTCAATCACAACAGTAAAGAATCGCTAGGACAGTCGTATGTATCAAAAATGATACATAAGCCTGAATTATTAAGTTTTTGAATTTTTTCATCCCTGTTTGAAATTTTCTTTTTTTATTTGGTTTTAAATTTTTTTATTTGGTTTTTTTATTTGGTTTCCTACGAATTCTAAAAATATCAGGCATCTAACATTTGCTGAATTAAATTTATATAATTTCAAAATCATTTTTGTAGTGACAGTAGGGCATTTGTCTCGGCCTAAAAAATTAAACCTGAAAGTAGCTCATATGGAGTTGAAAAAGATACAGAGTACGTGTTGGCGTAACAATGAACCAATGGGAAGTTATACCAAGGCGGCATTGGAATCTCTGTTGAATGTTAGTCCGCTGCGCTTAGTAACAATGGTTATAGCCAAATTAATGAGATACAAGTCTAAAATAAAATTTAATAGGGGAATTGGTTTTCTTACAGTGTCCGCCTTAACTGTCCCCAGGACAGAACCAGTAGACTAGCAGATTTTGGGAAATGCTGCGCAACGGATGTTAGTAACAAAAATGAATGTAGTAATCTGGTAACCGTATAATCTTTCAACTTAGATAGGTGGTGCTAAACACAGAATTTAGAACTAATAAATAGCCAGGCCGCAATAGGACTTATCGGTTCTTATGAGAATTGTCTGGAGAAGTTTACCCTCTGATTTTCCTTCTCATTACTTTTCATATAGTTGTCCTTCTGATATAATTGATTACAAATCGAAATAATAATAAGAAAATAATAATTTAGACCTAAGATTTTTTTATTTATTTTTTTATTTAAATAATTTTAAATTTTAGTTTAGTGTACAGTGATTTACAATTTTATTCCGTTTTCTTAAGTTTCCATACCAATTGCTATTTATTTTCTTTTAAAAATCTACGGTCTGGTGTTTGTAGCCACGAAAGAATTTCTCAACACTTCACTTTGGTAAGGCAATGGGAAAAAGTAAACAAAATCAACATCTCTGGGGCAACGTATTCATTCACTTCCATCTCCGTATTCAAGTTCGTAAGCGTTATGGTACAAAGGGAGAGAAAGAGAATATAAATCTCAAAAGTTTCTCCTTTTTTTTTGGCTTTATTTTTAACAATTATTTCTGTAGCTTAAGTGAGTTAATCTTTTCTTGTTTCTAACATTGTTTTTCATTTATTTCTCGTAAACTACCAAACGCAAAAATTTAACAAATGCATGTATTGTGCAGCATGAGTTTTTTGCAGTAAAGGCAACAACGACTATAAATCTTGAATAACAACGCAACAGTGTTATTTCTGTTTAAAGAATATTTTGGCCACAATGCTGATGCCTAAATATTCATTATGTTGCAACGAAAGAAATTAAATTTTGAAGAGGAATTCATAAGCGCCGTTATACTATTGATATAAATGACTTTATAGATGACGCAATAAAACTACTCGATATCATTTTTAACCCATTCCGCTACGAGATTAAATTTTATTTTTTGTTTAAGAAGAAAAATACTTTTTTTATGGTAATTAGGAACTACTGATTTCAAAAATCAAATCAAAAAAATTTTCCGGCTTTTCGTTTTCCCAGAAAACAGTGTTCCTATATGTTTGCTTTATATTCAAGATTTATTTTATTATTTTTTTGGAATCAAAAGGCACAAAATTTATTAAATTTATATTGTAATAACGCTTTTATTCATGTTTTAGTTTCAAACATTTTGTATGCAGATGCATATATCATTTCTCGCACATATATATTGTAAGCTTACCGCAACCATCCAATCGACAACGACAATGTTTTCCCTCGGGATTTCTGATTACAATGTGTTTTCCTTGTATTTTTTGGAATATTTGGATGTCAATATTTCGATAGTTTCTTTCCTCTCAGTCAAAAGAAGAAACTTCAGTCATCGAGATTTTAAATTCTTTTTGACTCAAAGTCTTCTCAACTTTGTGTTTTGCAATCAACGAATACAATTTCCAAGCATTTACAACTACCGAATTCAAAATAGTACACCACAAAGGCCAATACCATTTTTTTCAACGCATATTAATTCCATAGTTCTGGATTGCATTGTCGTGTAAGTCCACAGAATTCATGCCCATGCTATAGTTGTGTAACATGGCTGGCAAACTATACGTAACGTATTTACCAGTTTCCAGATTTTCGATGTCGATGCTTTTCCCAACGTTGTACTTTGTGTAAAGGCAAGACTTGATCAAAATTTGTTGTCATTGTGACCTCTTTGTTGGCCTGTCATCTTCATAGCAATATTTATTGATTGTCATCAAATGTATTGTAATAATAACCTCTTGGTTGTTTTTTTTTACCGGTTTTTAGTTTATCAGACTTACCAGCCAATCGATTGGAATGAACGGTTCCCGAACCGCAAAACCCTTTATCAGACGACAAATAAAGTGAATGGTATGATGTGGAAAACTTGTCGAAATAAACTTCATGTCGCATTGGGTGTTTAACATTCGAAAGCAAATGTATATCATTGTTATATTTTGTCCGCAGATTCACACGGTGAAAGAAAAATTTAATAACTAAAGGTATATCCACAAATAATGCGTGTTACATCTAATTCAAGGAATTTTGATCGTCAGTCAGTAACTATAGGATAAGCGCCAGCGTTCGAAATTTCAAATAGACAAGTTTACACATATGTGAAGGCACGAATGTCTATGTAAATCATATTTTTTATATTTTATAAAATAGGTACATTTATTGGCAGTAATAAATCATAATTATTTTTTTAATTTTTAATTTTTAATTTTGTTTATTATTTTTAAAAATTAATTTAAAAGGTAGGGGTTGAACAAATTTACTCCTAACATCGGGGGGAATGGGATATTTTGCGGGCAGATTTTGTTTTATTTTCTTAAAGTGGAACAAAAAAGTAAACAAGCAACAACAATGTGCAGTATAAAATAGCGGAGAGACAAATAAACCAACAACAACTAATCTACCTGGACGAACGTAAACAAAAAACAACAAAAATGAAAAGGGGTTGTTTACATTTTTAGAATGTTCCCTAAAGCCGTAATCTTCCTTCGAGGGCAATCATCACACTAATGATACAATGGTATAAAAGGCATGCCAAAGCGAGCAAGGATGATTCAGAGCTCAGAGTTTGAGTAGAATCAGTCGTGTGTGTAGACGGCCGTTGTATTGGGAGTTTGAATTAAGCTGGTCGTGTATAACAACATTACGTTGGTTGAAGTGATAAATCAACCGGTTGTGTGAAGACACGAGATTGAGCTATAATTCGGTTAGATTTGTGTGGAGACAAGCTGCGTCTGAAGGAAGCAGTTGTTAGTGTTGTGCTTACAAAAAGTTTGTGAGCGAAGAATAACTAACAAGTGTTGTTAGCTTACAAAAAGGTTGTAAGCAGAGAATTATCACGAACAAACACATATCCCCAAAAATTATCATTGTATACGTTTAATAAGCTGGAACAGTGGCACAAAGGCTGGGCAGATAATAAAGAATTCATTAAAATTAAACACGAAGTTTATATTTCGATTTTAAGATTTTTAAAACGTAACAATATAAATAAGATATCACGTGCAATATTGGAATATCTTTCAAGAGAAATAGCCGTCTTTAGGCCACACCATTGTTGATATTCTCTTCATTGTCCTCCCCAAGCTATTTTCCTTGTTTTATCATGAAGTTATCGTAGTAGTAGGTAGTGTTTCGGTTTATTAGACGTGAGGACACTGTTCATACTACAGATCAGACATCTTCAACAAAATAAAATAAAAAAAAAACTTATTTCGACCACTTCTAGCAGATTATTGGAAAAATCTCCGATAGTAAATAAACTTGGCATAAAAACTTTCTCAGAAATTTGTTCGTACGGAATCGACTTTGAAATGTAAGTCTCTACGCTTATGTATAAAAAAACACTATGTTCTGGTTTGAGGAACTACTTCGTTATTCTGGCTGAAGCCCAATTGTATCATAATATCAATATCCCAATATCATAAGTAGATGTTGTGTATACTCTAATGCAAGGAAATTTAAGTTTCATTGGCTTTAATAAAGGCCAAGACATACTGTATATAATATCAACTCCTTTAAAAGCACTGTCTAATACAGCAAACAATACAGATGGGACCCTAGTCGTAATATCAATATCAATTGAAGGTGTTTACGGATTATATTTGTTTACTCGAACATGTCCTCATTTTCATATCATCAACAGATGGCTAATTCTTCTAAGTTAGTAGTCAAAAAGGTGGAATATGAAAAAATTTTTATCTGTTTTTTGTTAAGCGTCATCTATAAAAGCAGGCAAACCACGAAACGTGTTATGAAAGAAATTAATTTAAAACATTACAGAATACTGTATGTTGCGAAATAAAATAAGTACGGAAAATGCGTACAACATGAATTGAATATCTGACGGATAGAAAACCGAAAAATTACTTCTGAAATTTTTCTTCAAAGATGCAATAGAAAATCAGTGATTCATCGAATTCTTACTACCGATCAAACACGAATTTATTTTCAAAATCCTAAAATTATGAGTAAATATGGCACAATTATCAACATCGACTTCAAATGTAACTCAATTCGGAATGAAGACAGTGAAGACAACTGGTAGAATCAGAATGTTTTTGTGTACCGCAAGCTGATTAAACCGTCAATACAGATCGCCACAAATGATCAGCTGGAAACATGCATTGATCGAAACACAAAGCAAAACTCATTCACGATATTATCAAACCAGATTTGACTCCTTCAAACTAAAAAAAAAAAAAAAAACTCACAAAATACAGAAAAATGCATGAAATCTTTATTTAAATCCATAGTACGATAGAATCGATACATCCATAAAATTTAATGTTTGGAGATTATTTCATGCGAATGTTGACCCCGACTGCGCCTCAAATGGTCCATCCGCTAAGTCCAAATTTTGTTATACTCTTTCCAACACTTCGGCCGGTATCTCACGAATAAATGCTTTAATGTTGTCTGTATAGACATGTGCTTTAACATAGCCCTACAAAAATTAGTCTAAAGGAGTTAAATCGCAAGATTTAGGCGGTTCTGAACGTGAAATAAACTGATCATCTAACTCGCCTTTCAACAAGTCCCGTGTTACGCGTGATATGTGGCATGTGGCACCGTCTTGTTGAAACCATATGTCACGCAAGTCAAGCTCTTGCATTTAGGATCAAAAAAAGTTGGATATCATCTCACGGTAGCACTCACCAATTGCTGCGAACGGCGACGAATCGATAATTGATGGTCATTATTAACACTGGCCGATACAGCTGCGATATTTTTTTGAGTTCGCACTCTACGTAAGCGTGTTGGTGGTTTAATTTTCAAAAATGTAAATTTGGTGCGAAATTTAGTCACAATAGTCCGTATAGACGCTTCAGTGGCTTCCATAAAATGGAAGATGCGCGCAATGAACTTTTTTTTAACAGAGCACGCATTTTGATAATAAAATTCAATGATATTGTTACGAAAGTGGAAATGGTGTTGTTAAAATAATAAGCAAAAGCTCCAAAAACAACACAATATATTTGATCATGCATAAAATGATAAACAAAAGCTCCAAAAACAAAACAGCGCACTGTTCACGTGATCAATGAATGAGTAAAAAAATATACCAACAAAAATAAAGCGCTTGTTTACAAGATCGATGAATAAACAACAATAAAGGATAAAAAGACGTAAATAACCAACAACAATATGAAGGGAACAAAGAAGTAAACAAGAAACAACAATGTGCAGTATAAAATAGCGAACAGGGAAACAACAACAACTAATCTACCTGCTCGAATATAAACAAGAAACAACAAAAAATAAGAATAGGTTGCTTACATTTTTAGATTGTTCCCGAAGGACGTCATCGTCCTTCAAGGGCATTCATCACACTGATGATCCAGTAATATAAAAGGTAAGCTAATATGAGCAAGAGATGATTCAGAGTTCAGAGTTTGAATTGAATCGTGTAAGTCGACGTCACGTTGGTTGTGAATTAAAATCTATCGCAGATTCAGAGTTCAGAGTTTGAGTTGAATCAGTCGCGTGTGCAGACGGCAAGTTGTATTCGGAGTGTGAATTAAGCTAGTCATGTATAACAACATTAAATTGGTTGAAGTAATAAATCTTTCGGTTGTGTGCAGACAAGTTGCGTCTGAAGGAAGCATTTGTTAGTGTAGTGCTTACAAAAAGGTTGTGAGCGGAGAATAACTAACAAGTGTTGTTGCTTACAAAAAGGTTGTAAGCAGAGGATTATCACGAACAAACACATATTGCGAAAATTATCGTTGTATACGTAGAATAAGCTGGAACAGTGGCACAAAAGTTGTGCAGATAATAAAGGATTTATTAGAATTAAACACAAATTTATTTTGACTTTATTTGCAATCTACGAACTCATAATTTTAACGTTTTTAAAAAGGTAAAAACGTAACAATATGCAAACGGTGTTCGTTTGTAAGACGATTCATGGTTAAATTTTAGACCAAACCGAAGATGTTTGGCAGTGAAACAAAACACGAAACATGCGGGAGCTATTTAAACCAGTGTTGCCAAAAAGATAATAGCTAAAAAAATCAACCATTATATATATCCATCATGCACTCCAATGTGATTACAGTGGAATATTTTATTTACAAGCATATGAATGGTATGGTATACATAATGAAAATGATTGAATCGATGGTGGTAATTTCGTAAACCTTTAAGAAAAAAAAATTCAAAATCAAAAATAATAATTTTTTCAGTATTGAATTGCTTCAAATAAATTGTTCGTTTATGTTTAATTAACTTCAAATTGAAAGTTAACGTTTTAGTCTGCTATGAACAAATAAGTGGTTTACGCACACCATGTGAGCAAAAATTCTCAAAGTTTAATGTAAACATAAAACCTTCTTAATTAGCAATTACGTATGCTAATTTGTTTTCTGTACATAAATAATACGTATATTCACCCATTCATACATACATTATTTACATACGCTCACATAATTTCAATAAATTTGTATTTTAAAAGTTTACCTGTTATTTAATATCTATATAAACCTCAAACCAAATCTACCTGTAATCATACACAAAGAACATTAATATAATCAAAACCACCATATGTACATATCATATGTGGTCTTACAGAAGTCAATGCACTCAATACGAGTGACTGTTTGGTGTGGCTTTTGGAGCGGGGGCATTATATTTCATAAAAATAAGGGCGGTCCAACCATTACAATCAATGGAGCGATCTATCGCACCATGACAACCGACATTTTTGAACCTCTTCTTTATGATGTTGATGTGAATGAAGTTTGGTTTTAACTCTTCTACACTCCTTGGATCAATTTGACCAAATTTTGATTTTCAAACGCAAAATTTTTCCCCTTAATTATAAGACATGATCGCGAAACTATAATTTTTCCATTACAAGCACAAAAACTATGCTTTTAAATGAAAACAAAAAAATTTAAATTTTTCCTCCCCTGCTCCACACATCAAAATACGATTTACACATATTTAATAGCATTTGGGTCAGTATGACCCAACATGCCATATTGCAAGTTTACCATTCAGAATCATCGATCAATAATTTTTTCAGTCAAATAACAAAGTGTTTACGGTTTGACAACTTTGAAGATAGTGAAGAAAGAAGACTTCGTGACAAACTAGCACCGATAAGAAACGTTTGGGATAAGTGGAGTAATCAGCTTAAAGTGTTTTAACAATCTTCATGAAAATGTTACTGCAAGTGAATAATTGTTTTCATATCGAGGTTGACATACAAATTTGAACCCTTTGCGATTCCACAACTAAATCTGCCTGGAATATGGAAGTGTACGGCGGCAGAGCGAGAAATACACAGCCAGAAAAAAAAAGCAATTTAGGTGAGATAGTTGTGATAATTTTTTTACTATATATAATCTTGTCATTAAACTTCTTTCTCGGAATAGTACATTAGTTGTCATCAAAAATTCAGGATATGATAAAAACCCTGCAAAAAAAAAAAAAACAAAAACAATAATAATATCCTTCTCGCCTTAAGTTCTTTTCATCATTCAGCCGATGTATAAGATTATAATAACAAACTTAAAATAATGCATCATTACTACCAAATGAAAGTTGAAGTTGATGCGTTTGACCGAATTACATATGTAACCGCATGACTAAGCGTTGGAAAAGCGAAGAAAAGTTTTCCCAGATGGATCATTTGCAAGAAATCTTGTCAAAAATATTCAAGAACAAAATGATCTCACAATTGTGCCGCAATGTTATGTTCTAAGCAAAATAATATAAATACACACTATGCCCAGAAATTTCCCGAATACACGAGAGCGTTCCATCAAATGTGATTCTTGTAAATAATTTATTTGCAAAGAACACATGGTCACGTTATGTATAAATTGTCACAAAAATTCCTAAATTTAGTATAATTCTTATTAATAATAGCTCCGAAGTCGCCTTAGTCTAGTAGATAGTGTGTTAGCTTATTAGACGTTGGGCCCGACTTGAAATCCCATATCAGACATCAAAACGAAAATATGAAAAAAAATATTTCTTCGGCGATTTCTTCTCAGCCGATTTCTGGTAAAAACTCTGAGAGCCATGAAATGTTTCTTGAAAATCTGTATTTCGGTGCCGACTTTAAACTGTAGATCGCGCCTTTCATATATAAAGTTAACGCTTATTTATTTTAATTATCATTATATTTTATTATACTAAATCAAAAAACAACAAAACCAATGAATTTCTTATATTAATATGAAATTTAGATTAAATTTTAATGTTGGGTCATATTGACCCAGAGGATCATAGGAAGGGAACATATCCAAGGGAGGCAGAAGCTTTTAACCCTTCTGCAGCTTTTAACCTAGTGCAGCTTGTTATACATCTCTTACCACAATCGATTTATTGTGTCAAAAGTTTAATAGACGTTGGACTATCTTCAGCGAGGTGCCGTTAAAAAAATGTTATATCCACAAAACAATTGAGTATTTTAAGCCCAACATTCGGGATGCCATTGTTATTGTGGAAAAAAAACCGCATATTGCATAAGAACATATTACAACCCTTAAAGTATACACTAAACACAAACACGACGTATACGTATATCACAATACGTATACTTAATATTAAACACTTCCCAACTAACTAAATTAAATATTCCTCATACGCCATGTTATAAATTGATTTCATCAGTTTTTAGAAGTTATTGTCGCTTAATTCGAAATTATGTAAATGCCAAAATCTTTTTTTTTTTAGATAAAATAATAATTTTTCGAAAAAGTGAACGAAAATTGATCTAATCGAATGAGGTACTATAAGGCTATATAAGTGCAATAGCATTCCATTTCCCTACATAATTATTCTCACAATTATATTTCACAATAAAAAGAATATTTGGCAAAATTTTAAGCCGTTTATGTAGCTTCCAGATTACCATATTTAAGCTAATTACACAATTTCGATAAGAAGTCTCCGTATCACACAGAGGCGAAGTTGTTTTTATTAATATTATATTTTGGAGCGATCGTGATGATTGAAGAGCCATGACTATTTTGTAACTGCATAGGGGTGAACGGAGTAAGCTTTTTTGAGCGATTTTACGGGAAACGTCGTCTTAATTATACAACTGAACCGTATTGAGATAGTTAGAAAGATTAATACAGGGCATGTGGTGAAGACATCGAAACGATAAAAAACTTTCTGTTTCATGGCCCAGCTTTTGTAAACTCGAAATACCAGTTTTTTTTTTTTTTTGTAAAATAAAATAATAACTAGTCTCAGAGGAGAGGAGGGGAAGAAGTAAAAGAATACTGCACAAGATATGGACGTCCTATATAAAATAAGGTGAGATTCATAATGGCGAGCGGTCAATAGGCTTACTTAATGGTTTAGGTGTATATCGATAGGCATGAGACGTTTCGTTGGTCTCTTCTCCTTCAACCTAGCTACATAGCTAACAATCAAAAATGGCGTTTGTTATGCTACTGTTTGACAATAACTGTATATGAATATAATTAAAAATAGTATCGTAGTAATACAGTTTCATATTTCTCTAATAACATTAATTAATTTAGAAATATTAGTTATTAAAATTTTTTAAAAAACCGTTAAAATATCCATAGACCAAAGCACCCGAATGCTTTGGCCCCCCATATATTGTACTCTCCTCAAATTTAGTATGGTTTGACTATAATGTCTCCTTCACGCCTATTGCACTAAAAGTTTTCAGATTGCTCCTCGGTATCTACAACGACAATTTCCTTCTGGAATGCATTAATGTTCCAAATTGTCCAATAATATTTAATTCTCATAGTTACAGAATCTACATATTTTGCTGTAAGCAACCTTCATTTTAAATAAAAGTACCCTCATAACCAAATAATCGGTTACCAACCCCTGGTTATTCCTGGATAATCTAAAGCATGACTTAAATCTCCGCATATTGCAATTTCCATCAACGGCATGGCCTTCCTTGCCACCTTTTTGCATCTGGTTACTCATTGTGGCTGTAATTCGCCTTCTAGGTCTGGAATTATAGTTTCACGTTACATGGTTTATGGTTGAACTATAGCATGTAGCACGACCTTTGTGTAGTCATATAGCCATATAAATAACATATAAGCCATGCTTGTTGAGTGCCGGAATTTTCCATAAAAATCTTTTGATTTATTCGGATAGCAAGCCTGAGATTAAGTCCCTAAATAAAATAGTTTCAATATCCGTTCTTTTATATGAATGCCGAGAATTTCTTGGAAAAATTTCTGAACATTCAAAGATAACCGGAAAACAAAGGTATCCTTGGAAATTTTGCCAGGAACGGTACGGAGCTGGCAAACTCCGACATATTTTGGGCTTCGTTTAATTTAAATATTTTTCACTTATTTTGCGAGTTTGCTCAATTACGTTAGCAACAAGAGGATGACTCTTTAAAGACTCTGTTAGAAGCGTATGGACAAGAAGATTACTGACTGAACACAATAGTAGGTAGGCCGAGGCTGATTTCCACTTCATGATTCAGTGCCCTGCTCTTGTCACGAAGATACATTGACCAAGCTCTCTAATATAAAGATTGTTGCAATAGCAAGATTTAGTTTAACTCCTGGTATACTAATAAGGCTAAATGCTGGCCTATGTGTGACTTTTTAATTCGTGTGGTCCGCCAACTAATCAAACCTAATCTTATACAACTGAAGTACAATAAATGTTTAGAATTTTACTAAAATTTAAATACCTTTAGAATATGTACCCCTATGCCTTATACTTTTAATCAATATTTTTTTTTTGTTTTAAGCTTAGCCAAATGAAGATTTGCTGTCTAACTCAAAAAATGTGCTTCTTCGGGTTCCAATCACAGTCTTTGCAGAATAAAGCCATACACATTCTCCATCTTCATTTACCAGAAATTCAATAACCCAAAATATCTTTCCAATATTTTATAACACTACACAAAAAACTAAAATATTCGTAGTAATTAATAAATTCCAGTCGCTTTAAAAAAGTTGGGGGTTTAAAACGCGAGCAGCAACAAATTATCTACACTTTAGTATGCTAATGATAAATAAGCACAATCATCATACTCATCTAAAACACAATTTATATTCCAATTTCGTACTGAAATTTGAAAAAAAAATTTTTACTGGCAATCGAAATAATTTGAATGTATTTCCTGCCATTTTTTCCCCTTTTAAAAACTTTCTAGACAATCTCAAATAAAGTTTGCCAAACTACGGTTCTCTATTACAAGAGAAAAACAAGATTTTATTTGGCAACACAAAAGGACATATTTAATGAAAGCGATTTAAAATTGAAATTTAAAGAATTGATTAAAATTTAAATTTATGGTATTGAATTATAATTATTATTACGGCTTTAAAAAGTACTGTCCTTTCAGACCTCCAATTAATACATTTGTATCTCGAGCGTAAGCTCATCATAGCATTTATACTTCTGTCTAAATCGTCTTCAAATATTATTCGTACAATTACACCGCGTTGAACAAAAGAATGCAAAAATTAATTATTTCAACGTATCTTTATATTACAGGTCATCCGTATGGACTGTGATCTAGTCTCATGCCAGCCACGTTTATGTGTATGAGATACCTTACGTACTTAGTCAGGATTACAACCGAGATTTTTAAACCACCCATAATTTATGTGTTAATTTTATCAATGAGTGTTGGGAGCTACAGTTCAAAGTCGACAAATTTTGGAGAAAATTTTATTTGCTCCCAGAGTTGTTCCCATAAGAGAGAAAATCGCCGATAAATAATTTTTCATATTTATTTTATTTCGATATGTAAGAGCTGTTGCACGATGACACCACCAACTCAATATTTACAACAAACAGGTACTTTTCCAGAATGCATTGAGCGCTCTTGGATTGAATTTGTAAATCTTCACTTCAACAATTTTGCTTGCTTACAAACTCAGCCATTCGAAAAGATGGCCTCCATGGCTGGAGATGATTTTTCGATAAAACTAGAGCTAGTTTACAACTGCTCCAAAGCAAATTTAGCAAAACACCCACCTTTGTTTATGGTAGTGCATTTCAAAACATTTTGAAGAATGAATTGTGATAGCTTTAGATTCAACGCCACTACTTAGCATATTTAGAAGCTATTAAAAGTTTGAAAGTTTTCTAACCAATTTTGTAGTAACTGCTCCTGGATCTCATTATAAATGTTCACAAACACCCACTAAATAGTTTCTCACCTAAGAACTCAATTAAACTCTTATTGAGTAGTTCATAATAGCATTCAATATTTGCAATTTTCATAGAGCTCTCACTATTTTCGAATGCCGTCTGTAAGTGTTAATGCAGCTACAAAATGTTCTGTCAAAAATATTTAATTTTCTCATTTTATTTAAATTTAATAAAATTTGCGCTGCTGCTCTGTTACCATAGTTTCGTAATTATTACAAAAACATTTTAATTTTCCCACTCAAAACTATGAATTTTATTCAAGAAAAACTTGTCATCTTGTTATTTCAGTAGGTTATTGTTGGATAAAGTTTTCTTAAATTTGTTGAAACTTTAGTTGTTGTTGATGTGGCATAACTATTTCTTATTGCCATGAAGTTATTTTAAAAATAGTTTCAGTTTCAGTATTTTAAGTGCGGTAAAGTTTATTGCATGCATATAAATTTAAAGCATTTTTTGTGGTTTTAATAAAAATTATATGTCTTTTCTTCGCCGTGGTCTAATAGGTAGTATGTGCATAGCTGCCAGATAACTGAAGCATCAAATCGTGAAATATTTGGGAAAAAATTGTCAAAATCGTAAAAAAATCATCAGAAAAAATAAAGAAATAAATTGAAAGGTTTTTAAAAACAAAAAGATATAAGGCCAGTGTTAAGCAGCAATAATATTGCATCATCTATACCTGTGTCTGGTGTAAATATTAGGGAGTCAGAAGATCTTGACGTTATGGGCATGAAAATTTAGTGTGATACTCCTTAGAACTAATACATTCTTCAGTGCCTTGGTTTCTTAAGACGTTGCAATAAATACTTTACTTTATCTGATCTACTTACCAATTACACCACTTATAACCGACCGAAAGTGGAATACAACTCGCATGTATGGGTAAAGTCTATTTTGAGGCTTCTCGATCGTGTACAGGTGAGGCCGTAGTAGATCGTTAATCACAATAGTGTTCCAACTCTATTGATTCATTGGAGCATCGTTGCAATGTGGATTGTGGCACTGTTCTATCGCTACTACAATGGATATTGGTCGAAATAAGGGGAGTTGCTTATGTAAATCATGTATTCCTACGTACCACTCGTCTTTCTCAACCAGCACATCCGAATATGGACGATTAGCCCGTATATTGCACACTGGATTACAGACAAAGTTCGTTTGTTAGACAGACTATTCGTATGTGGAACTGCGTTCCTGCAGTGATCTTTCCTGTTACTTATGGTATAAAAATATTCAAAACTAGTCTCAATAAACACTGCTCCCTCTTTTCTCATTCCTATAATTTATTTTTCTAGTTCCAAAAACATTGCCAACCCCTGAGTGTTGGTCGTAATAAAAACAATAATGGCATTTGCCTTTGTTACTAGAAACTATAATCGAATTTTTAAAATTGCCTGCAACGGCGTATGAATACTTATTATCAACTACGATGTTATTTACGAGTCGAAATTTTTGGCTCTTAAGGGATAAAATACAGAAAAATCATTAAAAATTATAAGCTTAAGGAAGCCTTTCATGTACTAAAGTAAAGAAAATTATGTAAATTTCTAGTTCCTAAAAATCGTCAAAATAAAGGCATAAATCGTCATGTCGTCAAAATAACATTTTTGGAGCTGAAAATCGTCAAAATGACGATAAATAGTCCAATCTGGCAACTATGACCATGTGGGCTTATTAGATATGGCGACTTCTCTACAACATATCTGTAAACGTAGTGGTTATACCAGCTCTTTTCTGTCAAATATTGTAGGTAGTTTTCACGCAAGACTCGGAAATTAGTATCAGTGTAAAAGCTCTTTATAAATGCTTTGTCTGGAATAGCCTCAGTTCTTAGTTCAATCGAGAAAGCTAAGTATGATAACAATGATTAATAAGGAATTGAACAAAATTCAATAACCTGCTTCAAAAATACGCTTCAACTGCAAATGCGGTCAATGCATGTATTTGCCTTATATAAGTCTTCTTGATCTTGCCTTATTTTGTCACATACTATACTCGGAAATATTATTCCGCTCAGTTTTTACAATTGGTAATGATTCTTGTTTATTTACATACATATACATATAAGTTATCATTGAGCGTCAGTCAGGATTACAACTTACATTTTCACACCACTTATTTTGTGTGTACAGGTATCCCTTGTATAACCCGGTGTTTATGTTCCAGAAAAATTCCGCGATATGTAATTCGCGTTATAGAAAACTTAGTTTTTATATAAATTTAGAGGTAATGTTCCAATAAACTTTGTTCGTAATAAAATTAGTACTAAATTATCGATGTATGTACGTTTACAATGCAAAATCAATATTCATACTTTATTAAAAAATAAATCAAAAACATAATAAAAAAAAACTATCGGCAAACGTAATTCTTCACTAGTCTGTGTCGCTTTCTTCGAACATCGTGTTACGTTGAAATAGTGAGCGTGTACTTCATCAGAAGAAATTTAATCGGAAATGTTTTAGTCATTTAATAAAAAAACCTTTTGTCGGACGCTATTCCAGTGATTGTGCGAACGTGAAATCAGTTATCAGCCTTTGTAATAAGGGGCGTTATACAAGTCGAAATTTCGCGTTGTATTGAAACGCGTTGTAGAAGTACCGCGTTATACGAGGGATACCTGTATATGGTTATACCTACAGATGTTTTCGAGAAACTCGTCAAGAGGTTGCTGTGAGGAAGTCACCGAAGAAATCTGATTACATATCTCGTTTTGTTGGAAATCTCAGACTTGGGGCTTGAACCATGGACTTGCGTCTAACAAACCAACACACTGCCTATTAAACCACTGCAACTACTAAATCTAATACAACAATGCCAGCATCAGATGAACGCTTATGAAAGATATAATTTTGATGTATTTTAAAACAAATATTTTAGTCAAGACTAGGGATACCAATCGGGAAATCCTAAATCCCAAAATCCCGGGATTTGCGAAAATGTGAATTCATATATTTGACCCTGCAAAAGGACCTAAAAAAATTCTATATCACTACACTTCGATAATAGCATCTCAGATGAGGAAAACTATGCTTCCAGAGATAAAAAATCATATGATGGCATCGAAAAATGCAAAAGCTCTATGAAACTCATTAATAGGGTAACTGATTTAAAGAAAAAATAAATTTTTTTATATAAGGAGGTAGTAGAAGTGACTATTTACGAGCTGCATACAGCTATCATGGAATTATTTTCACCAACAAATGTTTTTCGACGAGAGGGTATGTTGACAACAAAATTCGTTCAAGCCTATCAGATCACATGTTAGGTGCTTTAATCTTTTTGTTGAAATCCAAAAAATTTTTTTAAAAATATGAATAATTTTTATTTTTGTTTTGCTGTTTTTATATTTTATTGATATAATTTTGACCTTCATAATTGGAATACAAATGATTTTGTTAACAAAATATTTTAATTATTAAGAGAAAATCGCGATTTTTCTCGTGATTTTTTGGGATTTTTGAATCCCGAATTATCCCGGGATTTCGGGATAAAATAAAAATTTTTTAAAATCGATCCTGTTTGGCATCCCTAGCCAGAACCGTATTCGTCTCTTGTTATTTCAATTGTTATTGGGAATTGGCATATGGCCATTTAAACGACGGCAATATGCCGTATGTATGAAATATTCATACACCAGGTCCAATTACACAAATTAAATATGAATTAAAGAAAAATTAAACTCTACATACACAACTTTTAATACATCAAGTTTAAAAACAAAAGCATAAAATTCAATGTATTAAACGTGATAGTATGTTGTTCTTTAACTTTTATCTTCTACGACTTGCCGGCCGATTGATTTCAATGACTGGCTGGAAATCCAATTTCAAAAAAAAAGAAAATTCATTGGTGTTCATTCAATTGACTTTCAAGCGATTTTTGCATTCATTTTTTAGAGAGACTCTAAATTTTTTTTTTTTTTTTTGCATTGAGACAAATCAACTAAAAAATAAAGTTGCTAACTGAATTGAGAGATGTACGAGAAATACGAAATAGGTATTTGCAAATATTAAGCTGAAAAGTAGTTGAGTACCTACACTGATGTGAAGAATTATAAGCACACCAAAGTGACAAAAAGAAATTTTATGAGAAGGCAGCAAGTAAAAAAAATTGCACTCATTATCAGCTTTTTAGATGCTATGTTTACTTTAATCGAATAGATTCCTTTTGGCGATTACTTTATACTTTCATGCACTTTGAGGGCATATTAAATTTTGTATACTTTTTATAAAATTAAAATTATTTTCGGTTTCAAGTTACTATCTTTATTGAAAATTAAATTTTATTCAATTTATTGAATTGAATCGCATCGTACTATTCATACCACTTTTGAAATTACTTTTATTATATGAACCAGTCTGCTACAGGTACGACGTGCTAATACTTCTGAGAGTTGAACATTCGATCCATCTATGCAGGCGAGCGATGCATACAGTTGGGTATCGAGTTTGTCTATTTATAAAAAGATGTAGATCACTCGATACGTAACAAAGTGATTATGATATACAACCAGATGAAATGCTTGGGTGTTATCATGGATTGGAAACTGAAATGTTGACAGGGCTGTAACGGCCCACAGTTGCTGGTCAAAATCTAGGAGAGTTAAAGGTTCTAAATGGTTGCGTCATCTTCAGACTTTGGAAATAAATACGCGTCATAAATTATATTTCCAATGTATGACGTTTTCGTGCAGTTATCAGACAGGATGGCGAATATATCAATAAAAACGAATTACATCGCTTTAGTATCATACATACATAATTGGTCTGTCAGGATTATTGACCTAATTTCTCACACCACTTATGTTGTGTGTGTTAATTTTATATTGAAGTGGTGGGACCTACAGTTTAAAGTCGGCACCGAACGACAGATTTTTTTGAATAACTTTTCATGGCAATTTTATTTACTCTCAGAGTTTTTGCCACAAATCTGCTGAGAGAAAATCGCCGAAGAAATATTCTTTGCATTTTGTTTTGATGTCTGGTCTGGGGTTTGAACCCTGGCTTTACGTCTAATAAAACAACACACTACCTACTAGACTACAACGACATGCAATCGCTACAGCATTTATTGGTTAAACGGATCTATACTTCAGATACCCGCTTGGATAAATTACTACAAGGGCAGCTTTAACCGTGGAGCCCATGAGACTGTAGGTTCCGCGCTCATGTATAAAATCAACAAACACAACATAAGTCATGTACGAAGCTAGAACATAACCTCAATTAAATTCGCATAGAAATTTTAATATATTTGCAGATAGTCAAATGGCAAATAAAATTAACATCAGCTGAAACGAGTTTGAAGTCCATCCGGAGTGCTAACAGGCGATTAACAGTTTCTCTAGGTATTAAACGGTATGCATTATTTGCGTACCTGGTGTACAATGAGCGATTGGAAATCAGGACGCAAATATTCTGACTAATATGCAAAGTGAGGGTATTACATACTATAATCTTGGATAATCCACCACGTTTTAGGGCATTGAAGGACAAGCTAGGAAAGTGAGCAGTAACATCACATTGAATGTTGTGGCACACAAGGCAATATTAAAAAAATACGTTCGGATAATCCTAATGATGCTAGAAGCATGAGAATTTGAAAACTAAATAAAGTCGTCTTCAATAGACTACGAGACACCTCGTCATACTCATACACTGAAGCTTATTGGCGTCGTGGACATTGGTAAACGTTGAGCATGCGGCGAAGACAGCTTCCGTAAGCTCGACACCTTCAATTTTTTATACAAGCTGCAGATTTCTTATCAAAGTAATGGTAAGTGCACAGAAATACTATATGGCGGGTCATTCAGACCCTTCCTACCTACCTATTACTATTTTTGATAGTATTTTTTTGAATTAAATTTTCATTATTTTTTAAAAATTTTATTTTTTAATAACGGCAAGACATCCAATTGGTTATCGACTAAAGCACATCCAGAAAGATTCCTCATATATTTGTCGTTCAATTTTAATTAATTTAATTTTTGAATAAGAATTCTAAGAGCTAACCAATTAGCTCTTCATTTTGAAGAGAAGATTAAAATTGCTTTCTTCATTTCATATTTTATTGAACACATTTTCACTTGCATTTTTGAAAGACTCAAGTGAGTATAATGGCACACAATTGAGGGATGTGAAGACCAACCATTTTACCATAGATGTCAGGACCACCAAGACCAAAATTCCTGGTGGGGAAATTAAAAATTTAAATAAAAACTTTTCCTTAAGAAATTGTGATTTTTTATGCGGACCAATGAATTACGCCAACCAAACTCTGTAGGTTGTTTTCAATTTTTTCATGATTCATATCTACTGTTCATATATACTGTATGAAATATTTTTTATCACACTCTAGTTTTATTCTAAATTCAAATTTCAAATAAAAACAAAAAATCATGGCACACATTCAGGTGCAAAAACCGTGTAAACTTCTGTACTCACTAGTCGAGCTAATTAAAAACGTGACTGGAAAGATTTGTAACAGGTTACGAACAATTTTAATCTGTTCCAGAGTATGTGTTCATGTTCGTGATAAAGAAAACCATTTTTAGTTGAAAATTTTCATTGATTTTTTTGGCACCTTTTTTGCGTATCTAAACCTATAGCTATCTGCATGGCATTTTATATACAAAAACTATTAGATTAGATTCCTACAAAAAATAAATTTTATAAACAGGCGATTTCAATTTAAAGAGATATTGGATTGCCTCTGGCGAGAACGAATTTTTCAAGATTTATTTTTATTTAATCCTGCTACTATGTTAGAAAAAAAAAAAAACACTTATGTATGTTGTAAAGGCCAATTATGTATGTATGTACGCATGACGTTTTCTTCTCGAATTCTTTGTTCCAATGATGGAGAGCCTTCAGTGCGAGGAAGACGATATGATATGTTCTTTACCTAAAATTTCACCGAGTTGCTCTCAAAATAGGTGCTTTTTGTGCAGTTTATTTTTCTGCCATTCAGGATATATTTCGATCCATTGTAATATTAATAAAAGACGGTTTATTAATTTATAGCGGGAACAGCCGCTAATGCGACTGTTCCCTTGTCTTGTCTTTATTATAATAATTATGCTTATCTATAATAAAACTTAACTTAAGCAAAACGTCTTAAGGTCTAACACTTCATGAGTGTGGGAATATGCTGAGACAGCATAATACATGCTGTCCAGCATTTATGCAGTGTGGACAATATCAACAAGAATGTGTTGATACTAAGTTGCATACAGAGGGTATGGCAACTAAGACTTATCAAACACTTTACACCTTGTTACGCGTCGCTTCCGTAGGAATAACAAAAATTATTGTAAATTGGTTAAGGGCAAAGTAGGATGTTGGGCTAGCTCAGTGGTCTCGGTTCTTAACCCGGTTTCACGACGCAAACATATAACACACTCTCTTGCCTCAACACCACAGAGTATGTTAAAAGAAAAAAAAAGTTTCGAATGAATTATAAATTGACGATCTATAGTGCGGGATGGTAAGCACATTGGGGTACAATTTTCCCACCCTTCTGCTCATAATTGTATCAGACGCCTTGACAGACTGCTTATACCCTGAATCTATATCTGTCCCTAAAGATGACATTATTATTATCTACAAAATCACCATTCTTGTCTGGTCCATCCTTCCCCTTTTAAATACGTTAAAATCTCATATTTTTATAATTAGCAATAACAAATTAGTAGTGATATTTATTGAAAGAAATCATAATCAAAACAAAAAAAAATCATTCATTGATAAAATTCAAAACAAAGATGAATGGAAAAAAAGAAATTTAAAATAAAAAAAAATGTTTAGGTGAAAGAAGAAACAAAATGGAATCGGACTATCGGACAAAATAAGAGAGTAATACTTATGATTAAGTTATTAATACATAATTACAAAAATAAATAAATTTTACTCACAACCATAAACATTGATGTTACATTTCAATATGTTCCGATCGAAGGGCCCAGCAATCAATTCATACTGATGACGTTGTTGTTGTTTTTGCTTTAAAAAGAACTTATTTTTGTAACTAGCATGTGTAAGTTTAGCAAAAGAATTATAAAGTAAAACTAAGATACTTTAGGTTACACTGAAAAAAATTACATTAATAATTATAAGTGCAAATTAGGAACATATAAAAGTATTAATGTATTGTAATTACTTGGACTTTAACATAATTGTGTTCATTTTATAATTTAAATTCATTTCATAGTTATATTTTAATATTTAATTTTAATACTTTTATATGTTTTACATTTCATAGCAAAATTTTTAGTATAATCATTTAGGTTTTAAATTTAGGTTTTCTCATAGCTTTTAATGTTTTTACAATTATATAATTTTAAAATTCAGATTTTTAAGCTTTAAATAAATGCATGTATATATTCAGAATTAGATAAATGAGGTATTTAGTTTAGATAACTAATTAATGGAAATAAAGTATAGTGTATAATTATTTAGGTATTTTAAAAAATGTAGAAATATTATATAACCTATATCTAGTTATGTAGAATAATTTGAACAATTATATGATCATTTTGTTGCAAAATTTAGTCAGAATTTGTTAGCTTTAGATAATAGAAATATTAAATTTATATTAAACTTTTTCTTTTTTTTAGGAAAATATTAGTATGTGTACATATTTAAAACAATACTTGGTAGCATGTTAAGGTTGATCACGAAATCATAAGGAAGAAATATATGGATTTCACGTGAAAGCTTGCGGTTCTGGTGGTAACTTTCCATCACGTGTTCTAAAATTTGCTTGGAACCAACACCTTGGGTTTTTCCAATGTGGCGAGTCGATGAAAATTCCACGACCAGGGGAAAAACAGATGTATTTCCTTTAAGGAAAAATTTCACTTTTATTTCGACACCCTCTTCATTATGTAATCATTTCTTACCTTTAAAACTATTTGAAAATTTCAACAAAATTTGTTTTATTAAATTAACTTTTCACAATTAACTGTTCACAAAAAAAACAATATTTTATTTATTTTATTTTATCTTTTTTCTTCTAAAGTATAACTTTTTAAAAGTAGAACTTTTTCCCACAACGGTCACTTCAATAATAAATTTGGAATTTTTAGTAAGCTGATTAGTGAGTGTTTAAAATATTAAATACGTAGTTAAATGAAAGCGAGAACAAATATTTACCGTTATATATCATTGGTCGATCATGTGTAAGGTGTGAATATGATGATCTTAATGAGTGACATTTCAAAGGTATAACATATGTACATATGTACACGTACGAATTGAGTGAGAGAATTAAAGGGTTACTAAGTGAGAGAAAAATATATGTAGCATGCGAGAAAATATAGTAACGCCAACTACCTTGAGTATTATCACCATATAACAGTATGGTTGACAAGAAAAATTTTCAATGCATTTTAAACTACATTAATTTGTAATTTTTTTTTTTCTCTTTTAAATACAAATGTAAAATATGAAATATAATAAAGTCTTGTGCACGAAACAAAACAAATCGCAACAAAACTGCTTCGAACTTAAAATATGAATTATTTTTAGGACGAACAGTAATACGATTTTTGTTCCTCGTTGGTAGGACTTGTAAAAATGAAATTTTTGTTATTCCTTGAAGTACGTGGGGTACGACCCACAAAAGCCGGGTAACAAATCAAATTTTAAGATCTGAGGAATGAAATTTACCAATGTATTTGCCTTTCATATCTTCTACACCGTATAGATTATTGCCAATTTTCTCAATTATTTTACACTTTATAAACTTTGGCATGAATTTTCTGTTTATTTTTTTCGACATGTTACTAAGTACATGGTTTTTCCTATAAACAATTTGGCCTACTTGGAAATTGATTGGTCTGCTTCTCAAATTATAATTCTTGCTTGATTTTTCATGAGCACTATCTAAATTTTTTCTAATTTGATCCCTAATTTTTGCCAACTTGTCCACGTTGTTCTGAATACTAACGTCTTCGCCCGACATACACCCAAGTTTCTCTAAAATCGTGTAGGTTGAGCCATGTAACACCATATTCTGACCGAACATTGCGTAGTATGGGGAACATTTGATTGAGGAATGGTAATCGCTCCTCAAAATGGACAAAATTTGGGGAATATATTTATCCCAGTCACCATGCTCCTTATGTTCTTTCATAAAACATCTTATTTTTGTTACAATTTCGCGATTAGCTCGCTCAGATGCGTTCGAATGAGGCGCATAGAATCCTGTTGTTATATGTTTTATTCCAAAAAGTTTAAAGAAGTCGGACATTTCCTTTGAAATGAACTGTTTCCCGTTGTCGCTATGGACATACCTTGGAACACCAACCATTGGGAACAATTCAGTTTGGAAAAATAAAATAACATTTGCTGTTGTAGCAGTTTTAAGTGGTTTGAGAAACAAGAACTTTGTCATATGATCAAGGCAAATGAAAATGGTGGAGTTTTTCGCTTTCGTCAATGGGTAAGGACCCAGAAAGTCACAATATATCCTTTCAAAGGGCCTACTTGTCAATATTTGGTTACCCATTAAAGGTCTTGTGACCTGATTAGACGATTTTATGCATTTACAAACATCACACTTTTGAACATAAGACTTTACGTCCTGGACCATTGTCGGCCAGAAGTACTTCTGACGAATCCTTGACAATGTTTTAAGGAATCCTCCATGGCATGATGTTTTAGAATCGTGGGCTGCTTTTAAAACTTGTTGAGTGAGGGATTTTGGGATCCAAAGTCTCCATAACTCCTCCTCGTCCTCTACATCACCTTGTCTAAACTTCAACCTCTTCAATACAAGGTTATCAGAAATTTTCAAATCCGGTAATAATTCCTTTTTCCCTAAAATAGTTTTCTTAAGTTCCTCATACTCAACCTCTTTGAACTCTGGTGATAACAAGTCTATTTCATAAGCTACATCCGACAACACTACTTCATCAACGTCTTGTCTCGATAGACAATCTGGCACTACATTCAAACGACCTTTTCTATGTTCGATAACGAAATCATACCTTTGGAGTTGAAGACTCCAACGGGCCAGCCGGCCACTCAAGTCTTTTTGCGACATGAGCCACTTAAGAGAGGAGTGATCCGTTATAATACGAAACGGAAGACCCTCAATGTATGGGCGAAATTTTTTTACACAAACTATAGCAGCCAGACATTCTAATTCAGTAACAGTATAGTTACTTTGTGACTTGTTTAACTTTTGAGACACGTATGAAATCGGATGTTCGTTCCCATTATCATCGTATTGGAACAAGACACCTCCTACACCAACCTTAGACGCATCGCACTGTATGACAAATTCTTTCGAAAAATTGGGTTGTGCCAATACTGGTGCTGATGATAGAGCATATTTCAGTCGTTCAAAAGAGGATTTAGCAACATCTGTCAAATGGAAAGGCTTTTGGGATTTTCGAAGGCAATCCGTAAGTGGACCGGCAAGGTCAGAAAAGTTACTAATAAAGGACTACCAATTTGTCATGCCAATGAACCTTCTCACTTGCTTTGGGGTCTTTGGTAAGGGGAATTCCGCAATAGATTTGACCTTTTCAGGGTCTACCTTAAGGCAACCATTGCCTACAATGTAGCCTAAATATTTAATTTCTTTCTGGCAGAATTTGCTTTTGCTAATATTTATTGTTAATTTGGCTAACTTTAAACACTGGGCTACTTGAGATAAAAGTTTCATATGGGTTTGGAAATCTGGGCTACATACGAGTAAGTCGTCTAGATATATGAAACATTTTCCCTCATACGTGATGGGATAACCTTATCCATGAGTCTGCTCATGGTTTGAGGTCCGTTGCAGAGACCGAAAGGCATATATTTATAATGGTACAGGGGTTTCCCTGGGATAGCAAAAGCCGTCTTCTCCTTAGACGATTCCGTAAGTTTGATTTGTAAGAACGCATCCTTCAAATCCAAACCTGTTATAAAAAACGTGTCTTTTAATCTACTCAACAAACCGTTTATGTGTGGCAGAGGGTAAGAATCTTTCTTTGTGACTGAGTTAAGTTTCCTGCAGGCGATACAAAGTCTTACTTTGCCAGGTTTTCTGACCAAAACGGCAGGAGAACACCAAGGCGAATTGGATTCTTCTATCACTCCCATACTTAATAATCTGTCAATTTCCCTATAAGCTTCTTCCTGTCTAGGCGGAGATAACGGGTAGTGCCTGCTTTTAATTGGAACAGCATCCCCGGTTTCAATATGATGCTCTAGGAGTTCTGTGCAACCTAAGCCAAGTTTTTCATAAGACGGAAATTCCTGAATTATCTTTTCCAAATCCAACTTTTCTTCAGGGGATAGATTATGAAAATTTCCATTTTCAACCTGTTCTGAAGATAATTCAGAAATATAGGAGGAATTGGGGGAAACTACGTCTGGAGCGAGAGCGAATTCACGCCAAAAATTTATGCCAAAATATGCATTTTGGGTCAGACTTGGGACCAGATAAAAATCTATGGTTTTTGTAACACTTTTGAAGAAAATTGGTAACGTGCAATAGCCGATAACTTCCTGTTTAGCATTGCTGGCCGTTTTTATAGAAGAATTTATAGGGGTAAATGAAATGTTAACCTTTCTAAAAAAGATAAACAATTCTTTCCCAAAACGGAAACATTCGCCCCAGAATCGAGCAAACCCAGTAAAGTTTCGTTTAAGACTTTAACTTTAGCAAAAGGTCGATCATCTGAGCCCTGGATCAAAGTGGATTCTAAAATTTTCCTGAAATGTTTTCGCTTCCTATATCTAAGCCTACATTTCATTATTTTTAAACTAGGTTTCTTGACTAGTATCGAGGTTTTGTTAGAAACAGGTAAAATATCATGTGAAAAATCCGTTTGTAAGTTATATACTACTTGTTTAGATCTATCAATGTAATTAGGGATTTTTTTGAAAGTATTCGAGTTTAGATTGAACTCGGGGTTCTGTGGGATGGACGAGTGTCCCCGGTAGCCATTTCGCCCATTTGCCTGTTTCCCTGGTTGTGATTATTGGGGGCATTTTGGGAGTTAAAACGCCCTTAGTACCACACTTGAAACAAAATGGCTTCTTTATCTCCTGTGAACAGTATATATAAGAATGTCCAAACGAAGAGCAGTTCCAACACTGAATATTGGAGTAATCGAACTTTGGTTTCCTTGATGTATAAGCCATTGCTTCTATTTGTGGATCTGAAAGATCTGAATCTACTGACTCCGACTGATAATCCTCAATTTCACTAACATTACGAGGCAATCCGGGTGGATTTTGAAATTTTGTGTCTCTAATAACTTTTTCAGCATTTCGTGCTGTGTCGCGAAATGTATTTATATCGCTGGTTTCAGCGTTAAATAGTAAAAACCGTAAATTGGGATTTAAATTTTTCTTCAAAATATCTATCAATGTCACATCCGGAAGCGGGTTTTGGAGTCTAAGATTCATTGACACAATTGTACAATGGAAATCATCATACGATTCTTTGTATTGTTGTTTACGAAGAGACATTTTCAACAAAATATCATGGTCAGATTCAAGATGACCAAACTCCCTCGTAATTGCATGACGTAGTAAAGGGTAAGTAATGTTTTTGTTTTGTTTGGTAAATAACCAGTACCAGCTCTCTGCTTTTCCTTCTAAAAGGACGTGAAAGTTAGAGAGCAAGTGTTCGTCTGAGCACTTGGTTCTTGAGCTTAGTGTCTCAACTTTAAATAAAAAATCAGAAACTGATCCCGAACCATCAAAGGAGATTTTCCACTTCTCCAATTTGACATTATTATCCACGTTTTGATAAGAATCAGTTGGGTTGTTTGATGGTCGGTTACCATCCGAAATCGGGGTATTATAACTTGAAAAATGTTGCTGAAAATTGGGGTCTAGATGTGGTTGGTTGATTCACAGAGCCAATTTGTGAAATACTATCCCTAATGGAACTAAGCTCTCTTCTGAACTCTTCACGAGTGTTCCTCATGGTTTGTTCCATGAGAGCAATTAGAGATTCGAAGGGAGTATTAGAATTCATATTATCATTATTTGGAGCTACTGGCACATTAATGTTCTGGCCCGAGGATTGTTCATACTGGGGATTTGGTATAGGATTTGACCCAGTAGTTGAAACTCTACCACTAATTGGAACAAAAATCTATTTGAGGTATTGGTAGCAGGAGAATGCGCTACTTTAGGACGTGTCTCGGGAATTGCACCATGCAGTTCGATTGAAATATTATTTCGAGAAGTGGACGAATTTCTTCGTCCTCGAATGCTTGAGTTATTTAGATTTCCCCGTGCAGACTGTCTGGTATTCATAACGAATAAACAAAGTATGAGAATTAATATAAATATTGATTTTAAATATCTATTTGATTTATTTTCTTTTTCTAAGGATTGAAAAGCGTATTAAATTGAATTAGAATCCGAGTAAAGGAATATCCTGAGTTCTTTCAATTGGCTTTTCTCCTATTTGAGGTATTGGTAGCAGGAGAATGCGCTACTTTAGGACGTGTCTCGGGAATTGCACCATGCAGTTCGATTGAAATATTATTTCGAGAAGTGGACGAATTTCTTCGTCCTCGAATGCTTGAGTTATTCAGATTTCCCCGTGCAGACTGTCTGGTATTCATAACGAATAAACAAAGTATGAGAATTAATATAAATATTGATTTTAATATCTATTTGATTTTATTTTCTTTTTCTAAGGATTGAAAAGCGTATTAAATTGAATTAGAATCCGAGTAAAGGAATATATCCAAAAGATTGGGTTCCAAATTTAAAATAATTTTGAGAAGAAAAATTAAATCCTATTGGCAAAAATCATGAAAAATATTTCAAAATGTCAAATATTTCTGTTTTTTTTTTCTTTCAAAAATCAATATACCAATAAATCGTAGGAAGAGTTAGTAGTTCATAAAAGAAATAAATGAATTGGCAACTGTTAAGTTTAATTTTAGAGTTGAAAAAAAGCAAATTGAATTTTACAATACAAATTCATAAACACTTGGGAAGGATAGACCATGGACAGAAAAATGTATGCTAAGCAAATATAATATGTCATCGTTCGAAAAAAATGGCAATGTATGCTGTATACATATCTGCTTAAAAAAATATCTTTATGACGTAATTTTTCAATACGCAACATTGAACACAAATCAAAAATGTTATTCTAATGGACTTTATTGAAATTCTACAACACTATAGTTTTCCCTTGTATTTAAATGCAACAAGTCTAAAACTTTATTTTCAGTACTTGGACTATTCAAACAACTAGAAAAATTTAAAATGGTTAAATACTTAATGAAATGCATAATTCCTTTATATTGCAAATAGATTCTGAGATTTGTAACTCGAATGAAAAACTATGACTCATAAAAGAAATTGAGCATTTTAGCTGGAAATTGACAAGTTCTAGACATGAAGGAATATTGTCTTTAACCAATAAAAATAGATTTCAGAAATTTAAAATGTTCTAACTAAAATTAGTATTGGCTTGCAAGTTCAGTCAACTGAATGCAGTATTTACTAGATCCTATAAAATCAAATTGGATATAGATTATATTTCTTGACTTTGCAGAGGCCTATACGTTGGGCGCCATATATTGTTACGCGTCCCAACGTTAGTATTGAAACCTCGTCAGCCAATAATATTAACTGATGTTCGTTTCGTTGGGCGCCATATATGTTACGCGTCGCTTCCGTAGGAATAACAAAAATTATTGTAAATTGGTTAAGGGCAAAGTAGGATGTTGGGCTAGCTCAGTGGTTTCGGTTCTTAACCCGGTTTCACGACGCAAACATATAACACACTCTCTTGCCTCAACACCACAGAGTGTGTTAAAAGAAAAAAAAGTTTCGAATGAATTACAAATTGACGATCTATAGTGCGAGATGGTAGCACATTGGGGTACAATTTTCCCACCCTTCTGCTCATAATTGTATCAGACGCCTTGACAGACTGCTTATACCCTGAATCTATATCTGTCCCTAAAGATGACATTATTATTATCTACAAAATCACCATTCTTGTCTGGTCCATCCTTCCCCTTTTAAATACGTTAAAATCTCATATTTTTATAATTAGCAATAACAAATTAGTAGTGATATTTATTGAAAGAAATCATAATCAAAACAAAAAAAAATCATTCATTGATAAAAAAACAAAGATGAATGGAAAAAAAGAAATTTAAAATAAAAAAAAATGTTTAGGTGAAAGAAGAAACAAAATGGAATCGGACTATCGGACAAAATAAGAGAGTAATACTTATGATTAAGTTATTAATACATAATTACAAAAATAAATAAATTTTACTCACAACCATAAACATTGATGTTACATTTCAATATGTTCCGATCGAAGGGCCCAGCAATCAATTCATACTGATGACGTTGTTGTTGTTGTTGCTTTAAAAAGAACTTATTTTTGTAACTAGCATGTGTAAGTTTAGCAAAAGAATTATAAAGTAAAACTAAGATACTTTAGGTTACACTGAAAAAAATTACATTAATAATTATAAGTGCAAATTAGGAACATATAAAAGTATTAATGTATTGTAATTACTTGGACTTTAACATAATTGTGTTCATTTTATAATTTAAATTCATTTCATAGTTATATTTTAATATTTAATTTTAATACTTTTATATGTTTTACATTTCATAGCAAAATTTTTAGTATAATCATTTAGGTTTAATATAAATTTAATATTTCTATTATCTAAAGCTAACAAATTCTGACTAAATTTTGCAACAAAATGATCATATAATTGAAATTATTGAATGTTCAAATTATTCTACATAACTAGATATAGGTTATATAATATTTCTACATTTTTTAAAATACCTAAATAATTATACACTATACTTTATTTCCATTAATTAGTTATCTAAACTAAATACCTCATTTATCTAATTCTGAATATATACATGCATTTATTTAAAGCTTAAAAATCTGAATTTTAAAATTATATAATTGTAAAAACATTAAAAACTATGAGAAAACCTAAATTTAAAACCTAAATGATTACATATACTAAAAATTTTGCTATGAAATGTAAAACATATAAAAGTATTAAAATTAAATATTAAAATATAACTATGAAATGAATTTAAATTATAAAATGAACACAATTATGTTAAAGTCCAAGTAATTACAATACATTAATACTTTTATATGTTCCTAATTTGCACTTATAATTATTAATGTAATTTTTTTCAGTGTAACCTAAAGTATCTTAGTTTTACTTTATAATTCTTTTGCTAAACTTACACATGCTAGTTACAAAAATAAGTTCTTTTTAAAGCAACAACAACAACAACGTCATCAGTATGAATTGATTGCTGGGCCCTTCGATCGGAACATATTGAAATGTAACATCAATGTTTATGGTTGTGAGTAAAATTTATTTATTTTTGTAATTATGTATTAATAACTTAATCATAAGTATTACTCTCTTATTTTGTCCGATAGTCCGATTCCATTTTGTTTCTTCTTTCACCTAAACATTTTTTTTTATTTTAAATTTCTTTTTTCCATTCATCTTTGTTTTGAATTTTATCAATGAATGATTTTTTTTTGTTTTGATTATGATTTCTTTCAATAAATATCACTACTAATTTGTTATTGCTAATTATAAAAATATGAGATTTTAACGTATTTAAAAGGGGAAGGATGGACCAGACAAGAATGGTGATTTTGTAGATAATAATAATGTCATCTTTAGGGACAGATATAGATTCAGGGTATAAGCAGTCTGTCAAGGCGTCTGATACAATTATGAGCAGAAGGGTGGGAAAATTGTACCCCAATGTGCTTACCATCTCGCACTATAGATCGTCAATTTGTAATTCATTCGAAACTTTTTTTTCTTTTAACACACTCTGTGGTGTTGAGGCAAGAGAGTGTGTTATATGTTTGCGTCGTGAAACCGGGTTAAGAACCGAGACCACTGAGCTAGCCCAACATCCTACTTTGCCCTTAACCAATTTACAATAATTTTTGTTATTCCTACGGAAGCGACGCGTAACAACCTTCCCTCTTAACGAAGAACGATCAACATGAGTTGATTGTTCTTTTACAAAGGTAAAAAATGATTATAAATATAATAATAATAATAATTAGAAAAGGTAATAAAATGTAATAAGAATAAAACTTATCTAATTTCACTATTTATATTTATCATGGCCGATGCAATAACAGCATTACAACATGCTACGTGTATACGTCTGAAGGATGGACAAAAGATATTTTACCATGTGTATCGATAATTGAAAACCTTCAACCCATAAGAGTTTTCGATGTAGATAGTATAACAAATAAACACCCCCATTTCAAATACAGGCATTTAAACCATGCCTGGAAACTCTATACAGAACCATACCCTTATCTTCCCCCCATTAACCTTCCCTTTTTAGTAAGAGCACTAAGGTCTATCTATTTAGTAGACCATTACCTTTATTTTTTTTTATAAAGGTCTTAATATGTATACCCGGGGAATTTAGCAGACAATCATTAATTGAAAGTCGCAAAGTTGTCAGACCCATGTTACCAGCTATTTTTTCAAGCTTTGGAAAGAATAGATCTAGATCTGTTATTCCATTAATAACAAAGTCATCCAACGTAATTCGATAAATGCAACTATGGCATTTTCGGTGCTCTACTTTACTTAAGATGTTTCTTTATCTTAATACAAGAGAAAACAAAGAAGGAAGAAAAGAGAAAGAGAAAAACAAAAAAATAATAAATTAACAACAATGATATTCATTCTCTTGAGGCTCTTCTGCTTTGATGAATGTTATCCGAGAGGATCTCAAAGATCATGCTTTGAAAATCAGCCTCGTCAAGGTGGTACACTAAGACGAAGGTCTTGAGCATAACTAATTAAATTATTGCAGTATAAAATTCTAAAACTGCGTTATTTCATGTAAAATTCAAGAATGGGTTTATTATTTATTACTTTATTTATTTATTACTTTGTTTATTATTTATTACTCGTCTTACTAAAACGAGAGAGGGTCATAAAATGACCCGAACATGATATGTGTAAAATGGTTATAAAACTAATTAAAATCAATACATTTCATCCATTGAAGCACTGAGTAGTAAGAACTTTCAAATATATTCCACCAGTTAAAAATACGGTAATGTTAAATACGATTAGGGTCATCAAAAGACCCTAATATAGTAACAGGGTTAACTTTCCTATACCCGCGTTAAACAGTGAAACACCAATATCCGCGCGATATAGTTTTATTGGTATTTTTCCAAAAACTATATTTTGAAGCTAAAACGAAGCTTATTACGAATAATCACAGACCAACGCGCGGTTAATGGAAGGTTAAGTACAACAAAAACCACTTTTATAAAACGGAAAGATGAACACATAATATATCACTGCCAAAGGAATTATCATCCATAAGTAACGAGACCTACAGCTTAAAGTCGAATCCGAACAACAGATTTTTGAGAAATTCTTCATAGTAATTTTTTTTCGCTCAGCCTTTGTGCCAAAAATCTGATGAAAATAAAGTTGCGAAAGAAATATTTTTTTCATATTTCGCTTCGTTGGATATGTCTTTCCTGAGTTCTGAACACTACCAATTAAACTACGGCTACATCTCTGTGTTTAGTTCCTGATGTTTTGAAGTCTACAAAATGATCGAGATGCTCCTGAATGTTATTTTTTCTCATTTCATTAATTATTTATTTCTATCAAATAAAACTAAACAAATATTTATAAAAAAAATTAATTAAAATTTCTTGCTTTTAATATTTTTTACCAACAAATTTGATCAGCCTAAGGATTACCAACAATCATTAATAATTTAAACTTTTTTATTCAGAAAAAAAATTTATTTCATTGCTCAAGGCTCTGATAATCATTATTAAAGTAATTACGGATTTATTTCCTAATTAAAATTGTCCTACAAAACCATAAACAAAAAAAAAAAAATATCTCCAGTAATAAAATACAATTTTTTATTTAATTACCATTAAAAGTAAATTAAAAGAAACTCATTTAATTGTGAAGTCATAACAAATAAACACATTTTAATGAGTATTTTTAACTGCTGCTGCTATTTAATTTCAAGCACTTTCATACAAAAAAATGAAAGACGTCGAAGCAGTATTTTTATAATGAAATCAACAAGAGCACATACAGAGTATAAAAGTAGGACGTATTAAATGACATTTATTTTGAATTTAAAAATGGTACAGATTACCATCGCCGTTGTCCATGCTAGAGTACAGAAAAACCAGAAGCAGTCGATATCACAACAACTGACCGAATTTTCACCAAAAAATGATCTTCAGTGTAATTTGGATGTATGTATGTGTAGGTGAATAAACAAAATTGCCAAATTTAGACTGAAATCTTTGTCCGAAAAAGAAATGTTTTAGTATCGATTTTGAGCTGGAGACATCAGCGGTACATATTTCACTGAGAATGATCTTTTAAGACCGACGCTTTACACGGATGATCTGGACATCAACGTCATATGGTTTCAACCGCTATAGTGTAGTAGGTAATACGTTAGATTATTAGAAGTGAAGATAGGGTTCAAACCTCAGGCCAAATATCGCAAATGAAATGAAATATAAACATATATTTCTTCCTCCAAGTAGATCTCTTCCAAAATCTCTAAGAGTACATAAAATTGTCATTAAAAAGTTTCTCAAAAATCTGTCATTCAGAGTCAACACCAACTACAATCCCAGCTTCAACAACTAGACCCGCAAAAACTACAACAACTGCAACTACTACGGCTACAACAACTACGGTTACAACAACTACGGCTACAACATTTACAACAGCAAAAACTACAACTACAAAAACTTCAGTAACTGCATCAACTACGACTACAACAACTACAACAACAACCACAGCTTCAACAAATAAAACTACCAAAACTACAACAACTGCAACAACTACCACTACAACAACTACTACTACAATTACTAAAACCATTACAACTACAACTGCTACAACCACAACAACTAAACTAGTAATTTTCTATACGAAATCTAGCGGCAACATAATTTTCTATACGAAATCTAGCTGCAACATAATTTTCTAAAGGAAATTTAGCGGCAACATAATTTTATATAGGAAATCTAGCTGCAGAATAATTTTCTATAGAAAATCTAGCAACAACAAAATTTTCTATAGGAAATCTAGCTGCAACATAATTTTCTTACGAAATTAGCTGAAACATAATTTTCTATAGAAAATATAGCTGCAATATAATTTTCTATAGGAAATCTGGCGGCAACATAATTCTTTATAGGAAATCTAGAAGCAACATAATTTTCTATAGGAAATCTAGTTGCAACATAATTTCCTATAGAAATTCTAGCGGCAACATAATTTTCTGTAGGAAATCTAGCGGCAACATAATTTTCTATAGGAAATCAAGTTGCAACGTAACTTTCTATACGAAATCTAGCTGCAACATAATTTTCTAAAGGAAATCTAGCGGCAACATAATTTTCTATAGGAAATCTAGTTGCAACATTATTTTCTATACGAAATCTAGCTGCAACATAATTTTCTAAAGGAAATCTAGCTGCAACATAGTTTTCTGTAGGAAATCTAGCGGCAACATAATTTTCTAGAGGAAATCTAGCTGCAACATAGTTTTCTGTAGGAAATCTAGCGCCAACATAATTTTCTATAGGAAATCTAGCTTCAACATAATTTTCTATAGGAAATCTAGCTTCAACATAATTTTCTATAGAAAATCTAGCTGAGACATAATTTTCCAGAGGAAATCTAGCGGCAACATAATTTTCTATAGGAAATCTAGCTGTAACATAATTTCCATACGAAATTTAGCTGCAACATTATTCTCTATACGAAATCTAGCTGCAACAGAATTTTTTATACGAAATCTAGCTGCAACAAAATTTCCTATAGGAGATCTAGCGGCAACATAATTTTCTATACGAAATCTAGCTGCAACATAATTTTCTATAGGAAATCTAGCTGCAACATAATTTTCTATAGGAAATCTAGCGGCAGCATAATTTTCTATACGAAAACTAGCTGCAACATAGTTTTCTGTAGGAAATCTAGCGCCAACATAATTTTCTATAGGAAATCTAGCTTCAACATAATTTTCTATAGGAAATCTAGCTTCAACGTAATTTTCTATAGAAAATCTAGCTGAGACATAATTTTCCAGAGGAAATCTAGCTGCAACATTATTTTCTATAGGAAATCTAGCTGTAACATAATTTCCATACGAAATTTAGCTGCAACATTATTCTCTATACGAAATCTAGCTGCAACAGAATTTTTTATACGAAATCTAGCTGCAACAAAATTTCCTATAGGAGATCTAGCGGCAACATAATTTTCTATACGAAATCTAGCTGCAACATAATTTTCTATAGGAAATCTAGCTGCAACATAATTTTCTATAGGAAATCTAGCGGCAGCATAATTTTCTATACGAAAACTAGCTGCAACATAATTTTCTATACGATATCTAGCTGCAACATAATTTTCTATAGGAAATCTAGCTGCAATATAATTTTCTATAGAAAATCTAGGGGCAACATAATTTTCTATAGGAAATCTAGCGGCAACACAATTTTCTATAGGAAATCTAGCGACAACATAATTTTCTATAGGAAATCTAGCGGCAGCATAGTTTTCCATAGGAAACCTATCTGCAACATAATTTTCTATACGAAATCTAGCGGCAACATAATTTTCTATACGAAATCTAGCTGCAACATAATTTTCTATAGGAAATCTAGCTGCAACATAATTTTCTATAGGAAATCTAGCGGCAGCATAATTTTCTATACGAAAACTAGCTGCAACATAATTTTCTATACGATATCTAGCTGCAACATTATTTTATATAGGAAACCTAGCGGCAACATAATTTTCTATAGGAAATCTAGTTGCAACATTATTTTCTATACGAAATCTAGCGGCAACATAATTTTCTATAGGAAATCTAGCTGCAATATAATTTTCTATAGAAAATCTAGGGGCAACATAATTTTCTATAGGAAATCTAGCGGCAACACAATTTTCTATAGGAAATCTAGCGACAACATAATTTTCTATAGGAAATCTAGCGGCAGCATAGTTTTCCATAGGAAACCTCTCTGCAACATTATTTTCTATAGGAAATCTAGCTGCAACATAATTTTCTATACGAAATCTAGCTGCAACATTATTCTTTATACGAAATCTAGCTGCAACATAATATTGTATAGGAAATCCAGCTGCAACATAATTTTCCCTAGGAAATCTAGCTGCAGCATAATTTTCTATAGGAAATCTAGTTGCGACATAATTTTCTAGAGGAAATCTAGCTGCAACATTATTTTATATAGGAAACCTAGCGGCAACATAATTTTCTATAGGAAATCTAGTTGCAACATTATTTTCTATACGAAATCTAGCTGCAACATAATTTTCTAAAGGAAATCTAGCTGCAACATAGTTTTCTGTAGGAAATCTAGCGGCAACATAATTTTCTATAGGAAATCTAGCTTCAACATAATTTTCTATAGGAAATCTAGCTTCAACATAATTTTCTATAGAAAATCTAGCTGAGACATAATTTTCTAGAGGAAATCTAGCGGCAACATAATTTTCTAGAGGAAATCTAGCTGCAACATAATTTTCTATAGGAAATCTAGCTGCAACATAATTTCCATACGAAATTTAGCTGCAACATTATTCTCAATACGAAATCTAGCTGCAACAGAATTTTTTATACGAAATCTAGCTTCAACATAATTTTCTATAGAAAATCTAGCTGAGACATAATTTTCTAGAGGAAATCTAGCGGCAACATAATTTTCTAGAGGAAATCTAGCTGCAACATAATTTTCTATAGGAAATCTAGCTGCAACATAATTTCCATACGAAATTTAGCTGCAACATTATTCTCAATACGAAATCTAGCGGCAACATAATTTTCTATACGAAATCTAGCTGCAACCTAATTTTCTATAGGAAATCTAGCTGCAATATAATTTTCTATAGAAAATCTAGCGGCAACATTATTTTCTATACGAAATCTAGCTGCAACATAATTTTCTATAGGAAATCTAGCTGCAACATAATTTTCTATAGGAAATCTAGCGGCAACATAATTTTCTATACGAAATCTAGCTGCAACATAATTTTCTATACGAAATCTAGCCGCAACATAATTTTCTGTACGAAATCTAACTGCAACATAATGTGGTGGAAAAAAGCTTTGTATAAATATATAGGAAAAGGTGTTTTTGTAACCGACAAGTTTGCCATTGGTTACGCTATTGCAATTGCCGAACTCTATCAATAAAATTCAATGCAAAGTTGTTGCCGATTTGAGTTTTTATTAGAATCTGTATTTATTTATATCAGGAGGTGGTAGAGGTGAATATTTACAAGCTGCATACAGCTATCTTGGAACTATTTTACCAACATATGTTGATTGCGACAAGTGTTTTTCAACGGCAGAGTATGTTGACAACAAAATTCGTTGAAGCCTATCAGATCACATGTTAGATGCTTTAATCTTTTTGTTGGAATTCAAATAATTTTCTTAAAGCTAATGCATTTGCATATGTAGATATGAAAAAGATTTTTTTTTTAATTTATGCTTTTTTGTTACTTTTTGTATTGCTTTTTTTATTTTATTTTCATTATTATAATTTTTCATTTTCACTAGTAAGAGAAAATCGCGATTTTTCCCGTTAATTTTCGGGATTTTTCGATCCCGAATTATTCCGAAATATCCAGGGATTTCCAGGGATCCAGTTTGGCATACCTAGTATGTATGTATGTAATTAACTGACCTACAAAACGTGTATACTAAGGGAAACATGCGTAACTAGAGCCCTAACTTATTAACAACACTTTAATGCAAGAAAATAAACTCTTATTCTTCGGTAAACAAAATTGAAAAGCAGATCAAATAGGAAAACTGTCACGCGAATGAAAGTTGGCTGAAGCCAAATTTATGTATCCAAATAGAAACAAAAGAATGCAAGGAAATTTAATAGAAATGAATGCCGAACTTGAAGAAAGAAAGGAAAGGATATAAAAGGATTATAAAGAAGATTGAGTGTGTTTGTTTCCCTTCTTTCATATTTTTTGTGTTTTTATTCTTTGAGAAAACAGAGAAAACCTATTCGTCCTTGGCATTCTGTCGCTTCAGACAGTTGACAATTCAATAACTGGAGAAGGTTCAATGTTGTCGTTAGGTTTTTCAATTTATTAGTGATATGTTGCAGAATTTACCAGAAATCGAAATTTCTTCAAATTAAACTTTTATAGTAACGACTATTATAAATTAGAGGAATATTTTCTGAATATTGGAATTATTTTAATGTTCCAATTTTAACAAGTCCTATAAGGATTATGTATGGGATATAAAAAATTTATTGCTGAAGTTCCTATGGGGTTTAACCTTTATGTCAACAGATACATACCCGGGTATGTTTTGTGTTTTTAAATTGCCGTATTTCTGAAAGTAATAACTGTATTAACCTGAAATTTCATGATATCCTCACTAGTAGTGTTTTCTACCTTATTCGTAGACTTGAGTAAAAATGGGGATGGAGGCCAATCCTATCCCTTACGTCAGCAGTTACATACCTGGGTATGCATAATGAAAATATGTTGATATTGGAAGTTTTTAATAATAAAACAAAATTCAAATTCAATCAAATATAAGAAAACATAAAAAAAATTTTCTTTAATGCATTTATTGCATTGCGGCATATTACTTGAATAAGCAACACACACGTGTTTTCTGCATACCGTGCAGGATTTTCTGGTTGACCGACTTTTTCTAAATATATAGCAATTACCATTTGGGTTTTATTCTACCAGTGCTGTTACGTTCTTCCACACTTTCTTCTTCAGCACCGCTTACGGTCAAATATTTCCAATATATGGATTGTTCCAATAGCATTGCGCGTGGAAAATATTTTTGTTACGTGTTTTTTTTTTTTGACTCTCTTTTCTATTTCCGGCTTCTCCAGCTATTCACTGAGGTTGTGTAGGAACATTCTACGGCGGCTTGTGGAAGCTCATTCTCAACGTAAATTATAGTATATTGTAGAAGAAATCCAAGAGTCATCTGTTTGTTCGTTGCTATGTTGAATATTCTGCTAAAAGCTAGTTCATATTATCGACGCCAACCTTTGTTGTAATCTTAGATCATGAGTAGCTTTTTCTTTGAACCTTGCACTTCGCATGAATAATGCATTGTGGAAAGAAGAACAACCGACTTATTATTTTTTTTTTTTTTTTGGAATGTAAGTGCACAAGGTAATATTGTTACTGAAACCAAAAGTAGTTGACTCTACTTTCTGTCCTTTAAATAAAGCGAAATATTGTGGTAGAAACCAACATTCGTCTTCTGTTCACTGTACCTAACATTGAGAAACTGCTGTCCATTAATAAACTTTTCTGTAAGTTATAAGCTGTGGAGAAATTATCACAAACAATATTTCGTCCACTTCCACGAAAATGATTGTAGCACACGTCCTTCACTACCCTCTCGCCTAAGTTTTTTTCCCGTTCGTCAATCTAATATAAATTTGTCCCTTCATTGGATAGGATGAGACGGAATCACATACTCGTACTTGGAGGGTTTCAATGTTACGTATCGGGTAAACCCAGTCCAACACGGTAGGGATATAAATGTTCATCAACTATCACTTTAGAACTGGTATGAAATTGCTGCGTAGATTATCATTCAGATTTAAATATAAGTTGGTTATGGCTACAGCTCTGTTAGATTTATTACGGTATCGATGCGAGTTACCGTTGTCGAAACGTATATATCCCAAAAATACCGCACGCTCATGGAAGCTTGATATATTTGGATGACCAAGAATATAGCAACAAAGGACAAACAAGTCAAAACTTGAACAGAAACAAAACAATGAAACAACAAAAAAAAAAAAAAAAACAAAACTAAAACTGAAATAAACTTTGCAAAAAAGAAATTCCATATAAAATGTATAAACATACCCGGGTATACTGCTATTGACGTACGTATAATTTTTTTTCTGTTGACATAAAGGCTAGAACCTAATCCGGAATGCGTTTCAAATCAAAACCTTTAAGGATGACATGAATTCATTCTAGCCACACGAAATCAAATTTATTCGTATACACATCAGAGATCAGCAATGAATTGTTTTTCCGCTACTCATAAGCAATCATCCAATTTTGAGTATGAATGAGTCAATAGAATTGAAATTCAACTATTCTGATTCATTTCTACTTGCTACAACATTGATTTATAAGTATAAGTAGCAATGAGTATGAGTACAACGTTGACATCAAACTCACAACATTCGAAACATGTTTGATTCATACGCCTACTGATTCTGATTCATAAATTTTGAAAAATACTTATAATACTTATAAGTCATTCGAATGGCTCGAATCATGCATCAAAATTTACAGCCATTGTTGTTGTTGTTGCGTATACAAACACAGAAGAAAGGAAAGACACACAATCTTCTTGTGAGCATAGTAGTGTCCGTATGCGAATCATACTTATTATGTGCTTCTTGTAAATGTTAAGTAGAGACGAGTCGAAGTCAATAACATCATTCGCATTGTTAAGTATGAATATGACGAGTTCTTCCAACTTTGAGTATGAGTAGTATGAGTATGATACCAAAATAAGTATGAATGTGTATAAGTATCTGAAATTATAAGTATGACTCGAATCTACTCATCGTTTTAAATACTTATTGCTGATCTTTGATAAACATTTAGTTTTTATTTTAATCTACATTGAATTGCTAACTGAAAGTCGATTGAAATTGAGAAATTGATTTAGATTAAGTTTATTTCATTTATTAGAATTGATAAAAATTTTCTGATGTTTTGAAATTTTTGATGACACATATCTTTTGAAATTTTCTGATTGTTTCACTGACACAGCAACAACAGTCTGATGATTTATTGTGGGTTGTAAAACGGAATTTGAATTGTTGTTTGTTTGTTTTTACATAAAAAATTTTTGTCCATCAAAACAAAATTATTTTTTTTTTAACCATTAGCAAAGGGTGAATGTCACGCGCAGGAAGTAAAATCTGTGTCAATGTTACTCATTTCCTGTCTCTCTTTAGAACTTTCCCTTTTTGTTTTGTTGCTGACATTTTATAGTATAACATACCGATAACATGCAATAGTAAATTTTATTTTTACTTTAGTCAGTCCCACAAATACAAACTGCGGTTTTATCAACACAAATGGCCATGCCCGATGTTTTTGTTTGTGGGCATGTCAGTGTCACTTTGTAAATATTTATTTCCGGTATATTAAACAAATTTTTCCTGTAAAAAAAAACTATTGCCCTGTTAGAAGAAAAATAAAACGAGTTTCAATGAAAAAATTGTTCGGTATTGTTGATTTAAAAGATTAGCCAGTCATAAGAACAGACATAGACTGTTGGTAAACTTTCCAACTTGCTATCTCCTATCAGTTAAGTTATCAGTTATCTTGCTGCAAAAGTTCCATTAAAGAAAATTCAAAGAATAATAGAAGTTACTTAAGACGCCACTATGATTCTAAAATTAATACAAAAATCCTTAGAATGGAAATGTAGAACACATTGCGGAATGAAATTAAAAAGAGCAATCAGTTCTTTGGTTGCTAACTTTTATGTTGCTTATCGTAAAATATTGATAAATGAAATGTAACTAGACTAAGTTAGGTTAGGTTAGCGGGTAGCTTGACATTCACATGTAAGGTGTCCCATATAGCCCATTGTGTTAGGAAAGGCCCATTATTATGATCCCTTAGCGATGGGTTTAAACCATCCCAAACATCAGATGAAACTGGTTAGATCTGTAAGTGGCGTGTTTGCCTCTATGGCCAGACCGACAATTCTTCAAACATTCCTGCTGCTGGAGACTTCAAAGAAGAAGAACACAAAAGCTGGTCTTATGAACTGACGAAAGTATTGGCAGCACAAACTTTGCAATCGGATATTTATCGCCAAACATAGTACTACTTTAGTAGTTTAGGAAGAGAAAATACTCGAAATTTTCACTCTGTTTGTCTTGTTTCTTGAAATATTTTAGAGTCCTTCTTACTGTTCTTCTCATATTTATCTCACGTGATAGACAAAAATTATAAAAAAAAGTTTATCGTCCTATGTTTTATTTCATTGATATTACATAGGGAAAATATTTCGGTGAACTACGTATGTACGTATGCCATTACGGAATCATTCGTTTTGATAATGTGCTACTCGGAAATAGTGGTAAATTTACACTCATTACTGGTTTTTCGAAAAATGACTTGAAAGCCTTTCAGCTTTTATTGATCCCAATCATTTTATCGCTGTAAATGAGTAACTAATAGAATTTTATGGTCCCTATAAATTTCGTTGTCCACCGAAATTGAATTGGCAGTTTTGGATTCAAGTGCATTCTACGTACGTAGCAAATACTTACAACCGTATTTGTAGAAACCCGTATCTGGGAAACCAGAGAGAGTCTTGTTATTGACATAATCGATGTTCAATTGCTACGGGAAACTTTTTTACCTCACATGACATTGAAAACAAACTTTTTCTAATGATATATAACAATGGTTTGTGCCATTTAGTTTCAGCCAGCCCTCAATTGAGAGTGTTACTAATGCGAGCAACAATAGGCTGCCCCATCTAATCAATTGGAAACTTAGTAATCACCGCAAAGCAAGGGTGCTAGATGCCAAACTATTTTCATTTAGATAAAAATAAAACCAATCTGACATGAAGTGTTAGATTTTTACGTAAAAAACCATACAGAAACGTTCATCGTTTCAAATATTTTGGCGTAAATAACATAAAAGTGGTAATAAAATATAATAATTTGAAATAGTTTGATTAAAAGGAATAAAAATAAATTAAAATATTGAAATTATTTAACAAAATCTATTAATAACTGTGAAAATTCCATGTTACTACAAGTATGTATTAAAAATGATAAAAACCTAGAATTATGAAGTTGTTTAAGGCTCGATCTACGGCTAATTAAGTTTTCTATGCAATTTTGTTGGTTCTTAAAACCTACCATTTAAAGAACTTGTTGTGCAATAAATTTCGTTTATATGTTTTCCACTTTTATTCTACAGTTTTCCAATTTTATCTATTGTCTGCTGAAATTCACTCTATGTATGGTCTATTATACTGTGTTTCCTGCCATAAATTACAATTATTTTCTCTCTTTACTTTGTCTTTTAGTGGAGTTTCTTATTCCGTTATTTTGTTATGAGCAATTCTACCAAATTATTGCCTAAAATTATTTATTGTTTGGAAACAACAGACTTAGACTGAGTGACGAATTGACTGACAGCTCGTATAGTTAGTTGAATTTTAACAGTGGTAATAATAATGAGAATAGAAACCGTATAATTCCACATTGTCTTCTTCAATGCGAACATTTCTGATTTAAAAGATAAAAAGAAAACAATGTTGTTTGGCAGATTGCCATTGAAGGCTAATTTCGTCGGAGCAACACAGTACTGCTTAGCAAAATGGTCTCAAATTGCAATCATTGTCAGCTTTAGTATTAGTTTACAACAGACAAGGGAATGATTTTAAAACCAATAAAAATATTGTACGGCCAATAGGAAACAGATAATTGTATAGTAAGAGGACTTAATTTCTACAATTGTAAGAAACTTCAAAACTGTCAATAAATTTTAATGGTGAGACCTAAATCAAATTCTTAAAACACTTCTGAACTTAAACCATACACTGAATCTGAATACAGAATTATTGTCATAAAAGCCTGTAAAAATTATTAAAAACAAGAGGAGTGGTATAAGAAGCTATGTCGTAATTCTGGCTAGAGAGTTGTGGTTTATAAGATAGGTACCTTATTAACAGTTGCAAGGCTATCGAGCATATCACTCCATTAATGATAAGAGATTTCAAGTTATTTTAAGTTTACCCTTTTAATTATTCTTTCGAGAAATTGTAAAAGGAGATAAGGTAAGAAAGGAAGGATATGAAGGACGTAGGAGCATGGATAAACCGGAAACACACAAGAAGCAATCCTACAACTTTCATGCCTTTGCACTCCTCGACCATCTCAAGCTATGTACAAATCTATGGAGTACCCCAATTTCGGTTCCCGATAAGTAGTCTACACTTTCAAAGAAGCCTCTGCACAGGGTTGTCAGCTAACTAAGGGCTGGACATTTGTAAAGGAGTAGTTCAGTAGTTTTCAACTTCTCCTCATCGCAACATACCCTTTAATAATGCGACTGGGATGTGTTCCAGGTTCTTCTGAGAGATGTAACCTCGCAGTATCCTGTGACGAAACCAATAACCAACCTCAGACTGGCATTATCTAAGCCCAGCGGGAAATCTGTTCAATCAATGTCTATAGCAGGCCATAGATACGCAAATACGTAACATTTCGACTCACTACCAACGCCTCTGCTTTTACCCCTGACTCATCCAGTAATGAGGCCGTAGAAGTGGCAATTTCCGGGATTTGGAACTAACCTAAGGAAGTCGCCGTGGTCTAGTAGGTAGTGTGCTGGCTTTTTAGACGTAAAGCCAGGGTTTGTGTCCCAGGCTAGACATCAAAACAAAATGCAAAAAGTATTTTTTCGGCGATTTCTTCTCAGCAGATTTCTGACAAAAGCTCTGAGAGTAAATAAAATTGCCATAAAAAGTTTCTCAAAAAATCTGTCGTTCGGAGTCGACTTTAATCTGTAGGTCCCGCCTCTCATGTTTAAAATTAACGCACACAACACGAGTGGTGTGAGAAGCAAGGACGTTGTTCAATGGGTCAATTCGACCTCCGGGTACTGTATTTGTCACAGTAGACAAGTTCACGACCTCTAACCTAACCTAACCTCGTCCAGCTTCTCTATACCGATTATGTCTCCTGGAGTCCAGCATAGCCGTACTTGATATGGTCCAAAGGTCCTTAATGACGACCTGTCTGTCAAAATGGGTATACCTCTTTGCCTCAGGACCTTTCTGGTATGATTACCCTTAAAGCAAGCAGGAACATAGTCTCAGGCACAATACATTCAGTATTTAAGTCCATTGTGACGCCACAATTAATACACAAATTCGAATATTCCCTAAAGAAAACCAACTCGACTCCAGATAAATCTCGGTACCACAGCAATTTTTATATCAAAGAGCTGGAAGCTTATCTTTTATAACCAAAAAGAGGACATAGGAAAAAGAAGCTTATGGGAGCCTTATGGGTTTAATTACTGATGTTTTGATATGGTAATAAAATTTAATAACAAAAGTAAATTTCAATTGAATAACTTAAAATTTATTTTAGTAAATTATAAAGATTTTAAATTAACCCAGTGGTTTCTTGTAATAAATAAAACATACAAAATCTTTTGCATTTATTAATAGTTCTTTATTTTAAGGGTTTATTGTCTTGTAATTAATTTTTAAAATAAAATTATTTTGAATTTTATTTTTAACTAGCTAATACCCGGTGTGCTTCGCTACCCCCACCGAAATTAAATTCATAATAATTATAAAATTTATTCATTTAGTAATTAATTGATAAAATTCAATATATTATTTTTTCTTAAACAAATAATTCTTATTCTTATCCCATGGGATACACAATATTTTTTTGTTTTTCCCTTTGGTGAGTATACATATAAATCCGCGGGATTTCCCACTCGCAAACATGCAACGTGAGAAACATGGATTTTCTATATTAAGTCCATGAATTTGAAAGGACTGATTTTGAGCTTTATTTATCCTCATTGTAAATGCTAGGCGAATAGGAAATTGCAGGCATCTCCGATGTGGTTATGGGAATACTTGGTAGCAATACATCAGTTCCCTCATAATGTTCACATCGATAATATTGCCCATAATTTTTTTTACTGTTAGTCGAGTGCCATTACAAAGGATCGTGGAGGATCAATATTTCTAAGTAAAATAATGGGAACACCGTTTTTTAACTGTAAGTCATGTGGTGGAAAGCCTGGTAAATCTAACGAATTTAAAAATTCGACTGGATAATTGACGACATCCTCAATATTTGAAATTGTGTTGATCGATTATTAAGTTCTTAGATTCCCATCGATCTTGCTGAGCATATTGTTGTTGATGGAATTAACGTTAATATTTTTCTATGCTAGTAACGCAAGTTCTAGATTCATTCTGCAAAAGTCTGATGGAAATTTTATATACTTTGTTATAGGAACCATTGGAATTCTTCCATTAACTAAATCAAGCAATTGTTTGGAAAAAGTTGGAGCTGAAGCATCACGTTGCAACCGAACACGCATATTAGTAGTTAATTTTAGAATGTGAACATGTCGCCAAAGGTATGATGATTTTAGGTATGCATTTAGCTCACTTTGATCCCAAAAAATGCAATTCTAGCTATTAACGATTTTCAGATGTACAGATTTTCGTATTTACTTTATATGAGAGGTGTCAGACCTACTATTGCTAGTTCGTCCATTTGGTCCCAAATATTTATATTGAAACTGTAGTTTTTTGTACAAAATTTCAGGTGTCTTGCTGTTATAATTTTTCCAATATACCTGTCTTGTTATTAGCTTAGAATAGTAGATTGTACTATTTATATTAAAATAAGATGTAGCCTATAACTCCTTCCAGACCAACAGGTCAGCTACTGTGAAAACTTTAAGAAAATCAATTCCGCAGTTTAGCCGTCTATAACGTTCAAACATACATACTGTTACGTTTTTTACCTTTTTAAAAACGTTAAAAATATGAGTTCATAGATTGCAAATAAAGTAAAAATAAATTCGTGTTTAGTTTTAATAAATTCTTTATTATCTGCACATTTTTCGTGCCACTGTTCGAACTTGTTTCACAATATGTGTTTGTTCGTTATACTACAAAAGGGTTGTAAGCAACAACACTTGTTAGTTATTTTTCTTGCTCACAACCTTTTTGTAAGTACAACACTAACAACTGTTTTCTCAAACGCAACTTGTCTGCACACAAGTCTGACCGAATTAAAGCTCGATAGGTTTTAATTCTCAACCAACGTGACGTCGTCTTACACGATTAAATTCAAACTCAGCCCTGCTCGTTTTAACCTGCCTTTTATACTACTGGATCATCAGTGTGATGAATGCCCTTGAAGGACGATGACGTCCTTCGGGAATATTCTAAAAATGTAAACAACCTATTCTTATTTTTGTTGTTTCTTGTTTACATTCGAACAGGTAGATTAGTTGTTGTTGGTTTATTTGTCTATCCTATTTTATACTGCACATTGTTGTTTCTTGTTTACTTCTTGGTTCCCTTTATTTTGTTGTTGATTATTTACGTCTTTTTATCCTTTATTCTTGTTGGTATATTTTTCTACTCATTCATTGATCACATGAACAGTGCGCTGTTTTGTTTTTGGGGATTTTGTTTATCATTTTATGCATGAGCATTGTGTTGTTTTTGGAGCTTTTGTTTATTATTTTAACAACACCATTTCCACTTTCGTAACAATACATACAAACAAACACTCATTAATTTTGATATATATTGATAGATAGATATATGGCAGCGCTTTGACGTATGAGTGATATTTAATTTCTTTGATTGTTTAAGATTACTCATACGTCAACTGTCATTTCTTATTGTCGATATTTAGTTGCAAAAAAATTTTTAGTGGTGCAAAGGGGGGTTTATTTATTATTTCTTTATTTTATATTGATTGTCTCTTCGTAAATAAATACTCATAGTCGAAACTATACTGCTTTGGTCTTTACTTTTCATTGTTCTGGACAGCAGAATTTAGGGTTTATCTGTTCCAAAAATTTGTTATAAATTTTACCATAAAAAATTACTACAACCTAGGTGACAATGAATTCAGTATGTGGCTGTCCATTACTATTATAGTCTTTCAGATATACAGATTTTCGTATTTACTTTATATAGGAGGTGCCACACCCTCTATTGCTAGTTCGCCCATTTTTGTCCAAAATATTTACATTGAAACTGTAGCTACTTGTACAAAATTTGAGGTATCTTGCTGTTATAGTTTCTTCTAATATATCAATTTTTTTATTAGCTTACAATAGTTAGCTTACAATAGCTCATTTGAAATTACAACGTAAAACGTAGCCTATAACTTCTTCCAGACATACAGGAAGATACTGTGAAAATTTCAAGAAAATCATTTTAACGGTTTAGTCGTCTATAACGTTTCAAACATACATACATACAAACATACAAACAAACACACATTCATTTTTATATATAGATTATATTTGTTGGTCTATTTATTACAATCTGTGCTGTGAATTGATTTTTAATTGAATGAAATTGAGTGAAAATTATTAGAAATTATAAAGAAACTGGGTTATCCATTTCGTGGTTTCAAAAGCAAACATAAATAAAACACTTAAAATATTTTTTTCATGATATTTCTTTTACTATTGTAAAGTTTGAACGTTGAGATTATATGTGAAACACTACATGATTCAAATGACCTCCACAAGAAGTGTTGCAAGCATTGATTCTTTTGAGGTAATTTTCGACCATTTTTTGACACATATTGGGTGGTATCTCAGCCAGTAACTTGACGAATGTTGGTTTTTAAGTACTCAAGAGTTGAAGGTTTATCTGCATAAATACGGTCTAATGGTGTCAAATCGCATGATCTTGGTGGCCACTTGATATAGCCACGAAGAAAAATTACGCGGCCAGGAAATGTCTCTTGCAATAAAGCCATTTTCGCTGGAGTTGTGTGGCATGTGGTACCATCTTGTTAAAGCCACATATTCTCCAAGTCGTATTCTTAATAGCAGGCAGAAAAAAGTCGATTATCATATGACCATAACGCTCCGAATTGACGGTGACAGTCGTTCCATCGCCTTTTTCGAAAAGGAAGGTCCAATCACACCTTCAGACCAAAGAGCGCACCAAACAATGACTTTTTTAGATGTAATGGCCTCTCATCAATTACTTGAGAATTCTGAGAACCCCAAATACGACACTTTTGCTTATTAACATACCCACCGAGTGTGAAATGTGCTTCATAGCTGAAGAAAATTTTGTTCGATAAATTGCAGTCCACCCACGTATCTACGAATGGTCAGCTGGCTTCAGTTGTTGCGTGAGCTGGACTTTATATGGGTGTAGGTGTAGATCTAAATGCAAAATACACCACAATGTGCCGTAAGACAGTCCTAATTCCTGAGAACGACGAGGAATCGACACATTCGGGTCTTCGGCAACACTTTCAATATTTGTAACCACTCGAGTGCACTCAAGTCTCTTCAAATTTCATCACAATTTTGCCAATTGCTTTTGTAGTTGGACGATTAACCATAATCTCCTTTTAAAGCACGATACGTGCCTGTAGCAGAATCACCATTTTTTTAGTAGGTTTTAATCATTTTTATCCGTTGTATGATAGTTAAACGCACCATTGTCGTCAATGTCAGACTTTCAACTTAAAAGAAAAAAATTGGTTTCACAACTTAGTTTGGACAGATGTCAAATTCCAGTCCCATATTTTTGAAACCTCGAAATGGATAGCCCTTTAGAAAATATTTTCATTTACTAATTTTCAAATTTTTCTCTTTTTGGGATTTTTTTTTTCAATTTCATCAAATTTATTCATTTTTTTTTTTTATAAAAATCGATACATGCGATAATAACGAATAAAAAAAAAATATTTCTATTGTATTTTTTATAGGTGGGTTCAATAGTGTTTCAAACGGTGTATGAGAAATTAATTGCAATTTATGGAAATGTTTTATACGCAACAAGTATTAAATTAAAAATGATTAATTTATTAAATGTTTAAATTTCCACGAATTATTTTGTAAACACTTGTATTTGCAGTTAGTTCAGTTAGTGGATAATGCTTTAGATAGATGGCAGCAGGACTGAGTACAATTCCACCAAGGGAAGATGGATCCTACGAGACTCATACCGACCATAGACGAATGGACCAAAAGGAGACACGGTCAAGTGACCTTCTACCTGACAGCAGTTGCTAGAAGGCCATGGATGTTATATGGCATATCTCTATAAGTATGGTCATGTCGTAGACGAGGCTTGCCCAGATGGCGTAAAGAAAGGGAGACGGCGGAGCATGTTTCCTTTACTTGCCTGCGATATGCCGTTCCACGAAATTGGCTGGAGAGAACAATAGGATTCCAGATATCACCCGATAATATAGTTAACCTGATGTTAACCTCATGTGACAAGTGCAACGTAGTATCTGTTTTTGAAAGGAATGTATTGACGCAGCAAAGCTTGGCTGAGAGAGCAAGGTCAGCGGAATTTGAAGGCAGCATTCGCTGAAGTACTTAGGGAAAAAAATATATAGAAAACAAAAGAAAAACCTGCTATATTTAATGATAAATAGGTTAAATGATATAAAGAATTATATTTTAATACATTAGATCTTTATTTAAGATTTACTTTGTGTTTTGCTTGAAAGTATTCACAGATAGTTTTCTTTATTTTTTTCTTAGCATATGGAAGATAACAACAAAAATGTTTACATTTATAGAGATTTCGAGAAGACGAAGGCACCAACTTTCGCCGTCAAGAACTTTTATCAGACTGTTTACCCTGCCATATAATAAAACAATGAATAAGTGAAGTTCAGTCAGTCCTGTGTGAAGACGCAGTGCGTTGAAGAGAGTAATCATGGTTTAAAGATCTCCGTTACCAAAAAACTCTTGCATAATTGTCTAGTAATTTTTATTGTTTAAAGGAATAATAAAGGAAAGCATTTGTTGTTGTTTACATGAAGTTGTCAACAGAGGGTCACAGAATTCTGCGAGTAATAAAATATTTGAATTAAAACTAAACACAAATTTATTTTTAATTTATTTGCAACTTATGAGCTCTTATTTTCAACATTTATAAAAGGTATAAACTTAACATGAAGTCGCAATGGTCTAGTGGGTAGTGTGTTGGCTTATTAGACAAAAGGCCCGGGTTCGTATCCCAGGTCAGACATCAAAACGAAAAAATATTTCTTCGGCGACTTCCTCTCAGAAGATTTCTGGCAAAGATTCTGAGAGTAAAAATTGCCATGAAAAGCTTCTCAAAAATCTGTCGTTCGGAGTCGACTTTAAACTGTAGGTCCCGCCACTCATGTATAAAATTAACGCACACAACATAAGTGGTGTGAGAAGCTAGGTCGTAATCCTAACTGAAGGGTTGTAATGGCCAATTATGTATGTATATACTTAACATTATCTGTTGAATGTATATTCCGCTGTAGAGTCTGTTAGATTTACGGTTGTTGCATATCGTAACTGGACCAAAGCCAACCATATCGCTTACTGGATGACAAGTCTCTGGCGAAATGCATCAGGGGACTGTGCCTTGGGAAATAGACATCCCTCTTCTTAACTATCGTATGAATATAAATGTGACAATTTTAGAATCAACATACTATGATGTGGATTAAGGACAGATAATAGCGCTTGAGAAGTCGCCGTGGTCTAGTAGGTAGTATGTTGGTTTATTAGACATAAAGTCAGGGTTCGAGTCCCAGGTCCGACATCAAAATAAAATACAAAAAGTATGTTTTCAGCGATTTCCTCTCAGCAGATTTCTGGCAAAAAATCTTAGAGTAAATAAACCTGCCATGAAAAGTTTCTGAAAAATCTGTCGTTCGGAGTCGATTTTAAAATGTAGGTCCTACAACTTATGTATAAAATTAACACACACAGTATAATTAGTGTGAGAAACTAGGTTAATAATCCTGACTGAAGTGTTGTAATGACCAATTATGTTTGTATGTAATAGCGCTTGATAAAGTCTTTTCACAAGTGGAATACCGCAAATTTGTTACTATCTTTCAGAATATAATTTATTGCCACCTAAAGACGTCATGAATTTTACTTGAAGCAGTACTATACACCAGACAGGTACAAACAATAATTGTGATTAGTTTTAGAAAAAGTAATGGAAATCGATCGCCGTAGTCTAGAAGGTAGTGTGTTTGCTTATTAGATCTGAAGCCACGATTCAAGCATCAGGTCTCTCGCCTCCAACAAAATGAAATATGAAAAATATTTTGGTGGCGATTTTCGATCAATCAGATTTCCTGCAAAAACTTGAAGATTAAAGAAAAAATTCCTTGGAGAAAGTTGCTTAAAAATCTGTCAGTTCGGTACAGGACGTAGAATATTTCTGTGGAAATAATAATTCTTGGTGAATATTTTATAATGGGAGAGACAAAAAAAAAAACTAATTTCAATAGAACGTTTTAATTAGAAAGTGCAAACATGTTAATTGGCGATGACTATTGACGTCAAGATAAAATGCCTTTTATTAGTAATCTGCCATAATATTAATCCAAGGAATCCAAAAACATCAATATTCTCACTAATTCGTTAAATGTTTAAATTACAAAAAGAAGAAAACAAAATGCGACAAAAATACTCATTAAGTAGACAACAAGTACAATTTATTTAATATCCCGCCATTAACTTGTCTGCATATTTTTCAGTTGTATTCACTTGTCAATGACCATAAATTTCTCGTTCAGTACTCCGTAGGCTACTTAATTTGTTCAATTGAGTTTACAATCTTCAACTTTGACTCAAGGCCAAATGCAAAGACTTCAGTCACAACAGTTTATGGTTGTTGTATGTGCATAATTAGAAATAAAAAGGGGGAATGAATTAAATTATAATGATGGGAGCGTTTACTTTTTCCATTTTCATAAAATCAATTTTCACAATTAAGGTAAATCTAAGATGTCTGCTTTAAATGTCAATTAAATTTACAATCGAAAGGTCGGTTATTGTAAAGAGAAGACTAGCAACAGTTCAGATTATCTTAACAAAGTTTCAGTTTTAATTACTTACTTAATTGGCCATTAACAACCCGATTAACGGATTTCGGGCTACCGCAACACATTCTTCCAGGCGCTTTGCTTCTTGCGCGCCTACGTCAGTTGCTTATACCAATCGATGACAGGGTTTCCTCGATTTCGTCGGTTACAAGGTCGTCCTCTTCGCCGACTTCCGCAGATCCCCGCATCAAATAACCGTCTCGGCTTAGCATCCTCCTCCATTCGAACGACATGGTCGAGCCAGCGAAGTTGCGGCACGACGTCTATGTCATTGAGGTGCTCATACAGCTCACTGTTGGTTTGGATGCGGAAATCATCACCAACTCGCACTAGACCCAACATCTTTTGTAAGACTTTTCTCTCGAATACTCTTAAGGCTGCTGCATCAGTTCTTAATAGGTTCCATGCTTCTGCGCCATAAAGAAACACGTTTAGGATGAGCGTTTTTAGAGTATTAGTTCTGTTTTACGAGAGAGGTCTCTGCTACCGAATTGACTATAGTAGCGCCTGTTAGCAAAAATAATCTTGCGTTTGATCTCCACACTGACATCATTTTTGTTGGTAACGGCGGAGACAAGATAAATAAATTCTTTGACTGTATCAAAAGTATGCTTAGCGGCCGTAATCTAAGAATCAATAAGCCGCACATCTCTACTTGTCGATAACATATGCTTTGTTTTGCCCTCATTTACTAGCAGACCTATCTACTTAGACTCTCGTTCAATAGCACTAATAAAGACAGCAGTAAGAATTAGCTTGGTATGCCCTATTATGTCGATGTCGTTAGCGTAGGTAAGCAACTGGAAAATTTTTTGAGAAATAGTGGGATTGCGGTGCACTCCCGCCTTTCGCAGAACACTCTTCATGATGAAGCTGAACAGTATCAAAAGGTTTGGATAGGTTCATTCCTACCTTGACAGAGCTACAGAAATAGCTCAACGTCATTCTGCATAGCCTTATCTGCTTCGAAGGCATACCAATATCCGACATAGTAGCAAAAACACGATAGGGCTATCGAAACCAACCATCGACAAAAAGATGGTGTCTGCCCACTTCTTTTTCGTAGGTCTTTTCCAGGATTTGGTGTAGTGTAAAAGCCGCACTGATATTAACCAATCAATGTTTTGACGAGTGGCTTCAGTCGTTCACACAATACGCCTGTAAGAACCTTATATGCGATAGAGAGCAGGCTTATATTCCTGCAGTTGGCGCATATCGTAGGGTCTCCCTTTTTCAGGACATGACAGAGGTCACTGAGGTTCCAATCGTTAGGCATACTTTTCTCTAGCCGTATTTTGTAAATAAGCTGTTGCATGCACGCTACCAACTCATTGCATCCCGTCTTAAACAATTCAGCGGGGGGCCGTCAGGTCATGAGGCTTTATTGTTTTAAAGACGCATAATCGCGACTTTTAACTATTCATGGCTAAGCGGCGGAATCTTCACGCCTTCATCATCGATCGGGTTGGGCGGCGGTATTGGATTCGTCATCCCCTTGCAGCAGAGTAGAGAACTATTTCCTCCATATCCTGCGGATCTGTAACGAGGTTTCCATTCTCATCCCTGTAGGAAGACGCTTCGGGCTTATACCCCTCGCTCAGACGCTAAACCTTTTAATAGAATTTTCGAGCGTCTTTCCTAGATCTGCAAAATTGAGCCGAGAAAGCTTACCTGAAGTATACGTTACTTGTGGTTTGAACCATGGCCTCACGTCTAATAAGTCAACCCACTAGACTACGTTGAAAAAATGTATTGTAAACGCTAAGGAACACCAGCGTCGCTATGGTCCATAAAATAATTTTTCTACTTACATGCATAAGTTATGATTCCATTCTATTACCATCATTTGTTCCCCTGTGTTTTTATAGATTTTGCTTTGCAGAGGACGTGCTGGTAAATTTAGCGTATATTGATGGGTGAGAATAGTAACCATGAAGATAGATAAAGCAAAAGCATTTGACGGAAGATGATGACGCCGTCTTATTTGATGTTTAATATAAAGATACGATATTCTAAAAACAAACATGGACCGTACCTTTAACATTTACAATTAAACTTATCTTTGTACCACATGGACATCATTAACCTTTCTTTAAATGCGGGCAGAGAGCATAAATTCCGAAAGTTTTTCCTATTTCAAATGGATCAATTTCAAATATTGTCTTTAACTAAAAACTTTGATATCTTGATACAAGAAATATTAGAAAAAATTAGATCGATGTAATCCAAATTACTGGTGACCAGAAAAACATATGGAGTATCTTGTATATCAAACGTTAAGTAGAATCATGAATTTTGCATTAACTTAGATGCTTAAGATGTTTTCAGCAAACAACAATCTATCGATGAGCACATAATAAAATTTAAGAGACACAATGTAGTGGATATTGGCCACTTATTTGAGTCCGATTTGTATAGAAATGAAAAAACCTTTGGGACTTCGCTGAAATTTTAAAGTTCATTACTATATTGTAGCAAATATTTCATTTTATTAAACCATTAACGCCGAATAGGTAGAAAAATACCCAAAAAAGGAAGGTTTTTTTTTTAAATTCTATCTTGATCCAACTAAACGAGAGTCCAAACGCTTCTTTTATAACGAATAAAGAACACATAGAACGATTTAAAAAAAAACTAGTAAGGCATGATATTAACATATTTTCGATGAGAGTATAAATATCCAAAGCCACGAATTTTTCAAAATCAAAATTTAGTGAACTTGAACTTCTGCGGAATATGGGTGGATGATATTATCAGAACAACCTTGAGATGCCATGTAATATTATTTGTCTTCTACTTAATGAAAAAACTTTTATATGAATTGGTCTACTTACCTAAGCTACAGGTGCGATTAAACGATGTGGGTATAAAAATACCCACTTAGGTATGAAGAAACAGCGTTGTCAACTATAAATTTTCAAAAGGCGTAATTGACGAAAAAGCACTAAAACATTATAATATTTATTTTAAATTTATCACCAATTTGTACACAATTGGTCATTACAACCCTTCAGTCAGGATTGTTAACCTAGTTTCTCACACTACTTATGTTGTGTGCATTAATTTTATACATGAGTGACGGGACCACCTACAGTTTAAAGTCGACTCCGAATGACAAATTTTTGAGAAACTTTTCATGGCAATTTTTATTTACTTTACTCTCATAGATTTTGCCAGAAATCTGATAAGAGGAAATCGCCGAAGATATACTTTTTGTATTTTGTTCTGATTTCTGGCCTGGTGCTCGAACCCTAGCTGTACGTCTAATAAACCAACACACTACCTATTAGACTACGGCAACTTCATCACCAATTTATATAATCAGTTAAAAAATATATAGTTTACTACAAAAGCCGATAGTCTAATCTATAGACTTTTAGAAAAGTTTATAGATTAATTTTTAGTCTATAGTTAAAGGTATATACTAATTCGATATATTAAGACTGTGGTTTTACATGTAAATGAAAGTATTCTTGTGTGAAAGTTAACGTACATTAAACATAATTTTTTTAGACGTATAAAATGAAAATGATTTTACCTTCGAAAATGTATTTTCGCCCAAAATTGTTTTTAATTTAAAAAATGTTTTCTTTAAATTTTTGATTTGGTGTTACTGACATAAAAAGAAAAGCATTAAAAAAAGCACTAGGCACTGACTCGAAAATTTTCCGCGTTGAAAGTTTTAAAAAGCACTAAAATCAGTGCTAAAAGCACTGAGTTGTCAACGCTGTCAAAAAAAACAATTCATTATATTATAAACTTTTAAAAATTAATTTCAAATAGGAATTTCAAATAATTTATTTTTCTTATATTTTTGGGAGTTTCGGCATGAAATTTTGCAAAACAATCCATTGAACGTACACTCAAACCGCATTTTGTATAACAATACTATGTTTTTCACTGAATCACTGCAAATTTGTCACTGCATTTTGCTATTTGCTGCGCATTTGGGCCACCTTTTTCATCCCGGCGTCGATTTTCAACGCTTCAACAACGTTAATCCAAAAATCAAGTTGGCTCTTAGGTGGCAAACCTTCACATCCCCTGCACAAGCAATATAGTTTGCATGCGTTTACCAAAGCTGCGTCAATAGTATTAGTGAGGAATCGCCAATACCACATTTTTCCGCGTATTTGAATACGATACGGCATTATCGAATAAGTTAACTCCACCCATTCGCTGATTATATGCCTGTGTTATGTATGGTGATTCAACGACCGCCACGGTCATATATTTTATTTGTGTTCCACATCGGCTCTACACCCAAACTATTAGACATCACAGTCACCGCTTTCAGAAAAATTTAAAATATAAACATACATAGGAATAAAATGATAATAAATATGTATACAGGTGATTACCGAATTATCATTGGAGCGAACTGCGAGATTATGTCCATAATAAATTGAGCGCCCTGGTAGTCTAGTGGGTAGTGTGCTAGACTATTAGCGTGAGGGTCGTGGGTTCGATTCCCACCAGAGGCTCTGGTCTGTGACACTACACCGGGCATATGGTCGAAGTTACTCAGCTCGTATAATATAATTTGTAAGTGTATTGTAATTAATAAATAAATAAATAAATTATGATTTGTCGAATGTAACATTTTTTGAATTGGATCTGAAATTTTCTCTAATAGTCCCAGAACCACGTTTTCTTTAAGGATGTAGTCAATATTATTATTAGCAGAAGTGCCAGTATATGCAATAAAGGAATAACAATAGCCTGTCATAGAAGTCAGTATCCAATATTTGAAGCCAAATCATATTGGCTTACCCTTTATGTACATTTTTAGGGAATGGCGGCCATAATATGCGATGCCAAATTGCATGAATTTTTTATTCAATTCATTGTTTAATTTTGGCAAATTTATCATTTTTGCCAAGATTATTATTGTCACAAACGTGTTATTTTCAATAAAACTCTCAAAAATAGCTTAACTATGATTGTTTAGCCGTCATATAATAAAGAGAAAAAATTTGTATTTTCGAACACACTTATGACGAAGTGGGTAGAAAAACTACCCATGCCCTACAGAGGCCCCCACGACACTTAAAAAATATTTAAAAATATTCGTATCAATACCAATACTCCAAATACTATTTGAGCTAAATTTCACCGAAATCGGACCACGAATTCTGGGGTGCGGCGTTAATGGGTTAAGGAATAAATTTAATGCCTCAAATACTAGTTGCACCTATCTTTTAACGACAGTAGAAATATATATGCCCCAAGAAATAACGGACAAACCACTATTAGTTTGGGTAATTTGGTTCTAAAATATATGTTTTAGATCTCTGAAAAAAGATCTCTCCTGAAGAGAACAGATGAACAACTTTGCCTGACATAACCGAATGGTCTTAAATGGGTTAACATCAGAAATATGTCCGCACACACTTTGTTATTGGCCATTGCAAGTATTGAGTTCCTTCACAAAATACACAAATTAATTCCATATTTTAACTTGGTATGAAGTTATCGATAAAAATTAATTTATGTATCGATAAGGTTAAGGATAAATTTCAAATTTCTTTATTAAGTTTCTACCGTTATTGTTATTATTTATTCAGAAGGTTAAACTTAGAGACAAGTAAACATTGTTTTGCTGTATTGTTTTGCTACTTTCTGTTACTCTTTTACTCATTAATTATTCGAATCAGGAAATTGAATTCAGCCTTTCTCTTACTAACGGAAGTTGTAAATTTAACACACAATTGACTTTAACATCTCTGGCCAACAAGTTGAATCACGACGAATAATAAACAGTAATGGGATTGTCATGTCAACGTTCATTTATTATTCCTTCAACCGGTATTTCTACCATAATATCAACGGCATGGTTGTGAGAATAATTAATCGATTTCTCATAGTGAATGCATGGTGAAGGTGATGGAATATTTCCGATAGTGTGCGGAGTTTGCATAAAATTTTTAAAAATGAATATTTAATTTTCATTTTCAGTTCTTAAATTCAATGTTTTAAAGCAAAAGTTTATCAGCGAAGGCCATGGCCACATAAATATGAATTATTTTCGATTATCAGCCTTGTAAAGAAAAATCGACGGTTATAAGTTTTAACATTCACTATGGGAGTCAGTTCCGTGCACTAATAGATGCATTCTTGTTTTCTTTAACCCATTAAAGCGCAAATGAGAAACACATACAATTTTTAAAATTCAATCTTTATTTCTAGATTTAAAAAACTTTTTTTATAGTAAAAAAATATGTTTTTTTAAGGTGTACTAAGTTTAGTACAATGGGCGGTTACATACACACATACATAATTGGTCATTAGAACCCATCAATCAGGATTATTGACCTAGTTTCTCACACCACTTATGTCCTGTGTGTTAATTTTATACATGAGTATTGGGACCTACAGTTTAAAGTCGACTCCAAACGACAGATTTTATGAGAAACTTTTCATGGCCATTTTATTTACTCTCAGATTTTTTGCCAGAAATTTGCTGAGAGGAAATCGCCGAAAAAATACTTTTTGTATTTTGTTTTGATGTCTGGCCTGGGACTCGAACACTGGCTTTTACGTCTAATAAGCCAACACAATACCTACTAGACCAAGGCGACAATGGGCGTTTACGTGCGGTATTTTGCAAAACATCCTTTTTCCAAACATAGTGTTTTCAGACGCTTACAACTTGATGTTTTAATTCGATTTGAGCATATGACAAATCGAAGTTGATTTGGGTCTTTTATTTTTTTTTAATTTTTTCTCTCCTTCAATTCTGGAAGATGTTTGCTTACATTTATGGTCCTTTTTGTCGCTGAGATATGTTTGTGCTATATGTCTGCGAAACCAGAATTGATCCACACAATTATTATGGTTTGCAATGCAATATACTCTCCATGCATTTGAAACAGTTAAGTCGACTAAATAATAAACAGGACCCACCACCACTTTTTACCTTTCCTATACACTGGTCAATCTGATCTACCTTTCCCATAGCTTTGTTGTAACTTTTTTTGTTTTGTATGGTATAAATGGCACTTTGTTTTGCGATAAACTCTAACACTTCATCGTCATAGAGCTGCTCGGAAACTTTCACTGGGGTTATATCTTTTACGATTTCCGAAACCGCCCGGCGTGCTAGGTCTACAGTATGTTTTTGATCTGGAGAAGATGGAAAAAGCACTTTTCTTCAACTTGGGGACTCAACACTAGCTTCAAGTCTTCTTTTTTTCTGGACATTCTGTGAAGTAGATGACGCGATCGGTTTAATCATGAAAACAAGTCCATTGTTTGTAGCTTTAGTTTATCATTTTAATGTTGAACGAATTTCGTAAAACAATATGTTTGCTTAAAAAAATAAAATTGTCATGAAATAATTAATTGTTCGGGAATTGATTTTATTTTTTCAAATTATTCGCAATCTATTTGCATTATAAAAACACAAATTAAACAATTTGAATGTTATTTGCATGAAAATAAAAAAAAAGCAATTGAAGTACTTTTTTCCCAAATCAAATTACATTTTCAATGTTTTTCATTCATTTCTTTTTCATTTAGAAATTGTAGATTTTTTAATTGTAATTTTGGAACTTTGTTAAAATAAATTGGACTGAATTTCGAATGTTTTTGTCTGCTTTTTATCAAATTTCTTTATTTGTTTTCCAAATAATAGTCAAACGAAAACAAACAAAAAACAACAGCGCACATTTGAAGTTGTAATTTGATCGGGTTTTCAATGATATCTAGTGCTCATAGATTTCTAAAGAGTTAAATGGAATTTTAATTTATTAGCGATTAGAAATGGAAAGACTAACACAAAATTTAAACTGGTGTTAAGTATAGTACATTTATTGATGTTTTTCTTTTTGTGCGTATTTGTTTAAAATACTTCTTTAGAATAATTTTTTTTGTGCAAACGTTAGATATATTGCATTTCAAACTGATAGAAATCCATTGAAATGTTTAAATTTTATGATAATTTCCACTTTTTTAAGTTGTTCGCCTGTACATGCATACATATACAGTGGCGAGCAGAAGTAAGTGCATGTTCATGATACTGAGTTTCGTCATCCATAAAAAACAAAACCGTACAAGTCAATACAAAAAAAAAGAAAATATTTTTCATTTTTTATTTTATTCTAAACAAATATCAGTAAAAAAACAGCAATTAATGAAATGATTTCAATGAGTTTGAATGAAAAAACGAAAATAACCCACATAAATTCAATTTTGCACGTTTCAAGAAAATTCAAGAAACTAACCCAATATTTGGTCCATAAACCCTTATTAGAAATAGCTTGATTTATGCTGTTTGACATGCTTTCTACATAATTTTCAAGAACATCATTCGGAATCCGATTCCATTCCGCATTTAAATGATCCCAAAGTTTGTTCATGTTTGTTGAGGCTTTTTCGTACTGCCCGAGCCGACTTTTCACGAATGACCAAAGATTTTCAATCGGATTGAGGTCGGGACTTTCTGCTGGCCATTCAGTTAAGAATTTTGTTTCCCACTCCATACCTTTACAATTTTTGCTGTGTTCTTCGGGTCACCATCCTGTTGGAAAACAATTTCTTATTCGGGATAAGCACATTTATCCATAAAGTTCGGAAGATGGATTTGCAGAATCTGTAGATAGTCTTTTTTCGCATTATACTATCTGCTAAATATAGAGAGCCAACATACCAGCATGTTAAGCATCCTCAAACCGTTATCTTTTGGCCGCCATGTTTAACAATTTGCTTTACATGGTATCTTTGACACGTTCCCCGCGTCTTTGACAGTGGTACTGCTTTCCAGCTTACTGAAAGTGGTTAAATTTGGACTCATCAGATCAAATAACACGTTTTCAATCAGATGGATTTTACTGCTATTTGTTGAGAATAAAATAACAAATTAAAATTATCTTTTTTTTTTTGTATTTGCTTATATGGTTTTGTTTTTGTAGATGACGAAACTTTGTTTCGTGAACAGGCACTTACTTCTGCTCGCCACTGTATATACATAATAGGTCATAACAAAGTTTTACTTAGGATTACGCCCTAGCTTCCATGTTGTTTGAGTTAATTTTAAACATGAGTGGTGGGACCTACAGTTTAAAATTTACTCCGAACGACAGATTTTTTAAGAAACTGTTATTTAATCTGAGAGTTTTTGCCAGAAATTTGCTGAGAAGAAGTCGCCGAAGAAAATGTTTTTTTTTTTTATTTTATTTGTAAGAGATGTCTACCTGGTGTTTGATTCGTGACTTTACGTTTCATACACCAACATACTATCTATTAGGCTACGTATTCTTTTGCAGCTGATCTTATTCACGAAAATAACAAAATTTTTTTAGTTTAGCTGAAAATATTTTGTAAAAATGTATTAAAATGATGTATAAAAATGTGTAGTCAAAGGCTTAGGTGAACCCTAAAGATTACTGTAAATCGAGCGGATTCAGAAAATGTTCATTTATCTAAAAGCAAACCTCCATCTCTTTTTTAGTTTAAAATTTAAAATAAAATTTTTTAAACTAAAGTTTCTTAACCCAGAATTATTAGCAAAACTGTTCAATTTGCTTCCAAGTTTTCAGAATGCCTCCAGTTATATTCAAACTCTGGATTTCTTAGTTTTTAAAAAGTTTTTTTTTTATTTCTAGTTAGGGATCAAAATATTTTAGGTGACTGGAGTAAAAGCATTCAGATTTAAACAATTTGTGACAGTATTGTGTTTTCTCTTTATTTGATCAACTTACGAGTTTATAACGATCATATTGGAGAACTTTTTTTTTTCTTTTGAAACCAATACTCAGTATTCATGCAGGACATTGTGTTGGAATCAGAGATCAGCAATGAATCATTTTTCCGCTGCTCATAAGCACTCATGCAATTTTAAGTATGAATGAATCAACAGATTTGAAATTCAACTACTCTGATTCATTTGTTCTCGCTACAACATTGATTTATAAGCGTATCAATGAATATGAGTACAACGTTGACATCAAATTCATATTCGTATCTATGTTTGATTTTGATTTCCGTGTTTGATTCATTTTTAATGTAAAAATACCTTATAAAATTCTAAGTATTCGCATTTTAAAATTATTTATCAAATGTTACGAATTTTTGGTTTTGTTAGTACGATAACAAAAAAAATATTAAATACCCGACGACATAACTTTTACATTCAGAGATTTGTTATGACATTTGGGCCATATTACTTGTAATTTTTTTTACCATAAAAGCAATACAATTTGGACCACGTGCCTTTTGATTAAATGTTATCCTTGTAATACTTATGCTCACCAACCCATGGTTTGATGCTGCAAATGACTAAATAAGAGCTGATAAGTTATTAAAAAAAACTTTTTGTTTTCTTAAAATTTCTACCAAAACTCAGATAAAGTCGCCTTAAACAAAAGTTATGAAAATAAAACATCAAACATAAGCAAACATCAAAGAACTCTTTATAAAAAGTTTAAAATAATTTTTAAAAAATGTGTATGGAATGTAAAATGATTCACGAAATGAATGAAATTAAGTTTTGCAAAATATTGGGAAAACTGGAAAATAAAGTTTCTGAGAGTCTTCTAAATGAAGAAAATAAAAGGGTTTAAGAAATGCTTTTAAGATTAAACCTTAATACAATACGGTAAAATTATCGACTAAAATCAATAGAAGATAAATTCGGAACGTATTTACTCAATTGCTCACGCGAAATTCTTGTCAGGAATTCCCAGGTAATGTTTTGAACATTCAATTTTGTACACTTTTTTCGTTAGAGTTAAAATACAAAAACCAGTATTGTGTCTATGAGCTTGTCATGGCATTTAGTTTATTTATTAGAATTGACCACGAGCTAACATACATAATTGATCATTACAACCCATCAGTCAGGATTATTAACCTAGTTTCTCACACCACTTTTGTTGTGTGCGTTAATTTTATTCATAAGCGGCGGGACCAACAGTTTAAAGTCGACTCCGAACGACAGATTTTTGAGAAACTTTTCTTGGCAATTTTATTTACTCTCAGAGTTTTTGCCAGAAATCTGCTGAGAGGAAATCGCCGAAGAAATACTTTTTGTATTTTGCTTTGATATCTGGCTAGAGTTTCGAAATAGGGAGGCCAATCGGGAAATCCGAATCCCGAAATCCAAGATTTTTCGGGATTCACAAAACCCCGAATCCCGGGATTTTTAAAAACTTGTCCCGGAATTTTTCGGGATTTTCGGGATTATGAATTCATATGTTTTTGACCCTACAAAAGGTCCTGAAAAAAATTCTATATCACTTGACTTCGATAATTGCATCTTAGATGAGGAAAACCCTACTTCCATGTGATAAAAAAATTATTTGGTAGCATCGAAGAATGCAAAATCCTTATAAAATGGATTAAAAGGCTAACTAATTTAGATACTCAAGAAGGTGGTAGAGATGAATATTTACAAGCTGCATACAGCTATCTTGGAACTATTTTCCAACAAATGTTGACTGCGAAAGTGTTTTTCAACGGCAGCATAATTCGTTCAAGCCTATCAGATCACATGTTCGATACTTTAATCTTTTTGTTGGAATCCAAATAATTTTCTTAAAAGCAATGCATTTGCAGATGTATTAATAATTTTTACTTTTGTTAACTTACGCTATTTTGTTACATTTTGTCTTATTGTTTTTATATTTTATTTTTAATGAGATATAATTCTAATATAATTGGTTTTTTCAACAAAATATTTTTATTATTCGGAGAAAACCGAGATTTTCTCCGTGATTTTTCGGGATTTTTGGATTCCAAATTATCCCGAAATATCCCGAGATTTCGGGATCGGGATTTACAAAATCCCGAATGTCGGGATTTTTAAAAATCGCTCCCGTTTGGCATTCCTAGTTCGAACACTGGCTGTACGACGAATAAGCCAACACACTAAGGATTGCTTCAAGTTATTTGGTATCAAAATGGCAATAATTGCTAATTTGTCAAAGAGGGTGCACCAAAAACCTTCCCCGAATTAAAATAAATAAATTTAAGCCAAGTTATAAAAACTTCACTCTAAAAAATCGCTGCTGGAAAAGCCACAAATTGTAATCAGGCCTTGAAAAAGAATTTATTGTGTGTAGTAATCTGCTATAAACATGGTTGTAAATTATGTTATTACTTAAAATTTGTACTGTCAAAAACGGGATCGTTTAAATATAAAAGTTCTCCACCAACAAAAAACCTTGCTCCTCAAAATCGTTACTGTTTTCCAGCATTTATTTATTTAACATGCCGATTTTAGAATAAATGAATATTTCTCCAGTATTTTAAAGCGTTTAAAAATCTATCTAAATTCCAACACAATTTCTTATACGATAGCAAGATGACTGTATCATAACTGAAACATTACGAATTTGAGGCCCATAAAATCATTTGGCAAAATACCCTTTTGCTACCCTTGCTTCTGCTTGTGGAAATCTACAAAATGTCTGATATGAATTGTTCGGTTCTATATACAGTGAACAGCATGATTATAGGTACCTTATATGAAATCCACTATGTGTGGGTATCACAATGTGAGGAGAAGGAGAAATACCCAAAATTATGATCTCCACTGTATAAGCGGCACAGAAAAATTCATCAGCTTTTTGATAGGGTTCAAGAGGGTTTGAATTTTAAGAGAATCTACAGTTTATTACAGTGATCCACAAGGCTTTCGGATGCGTCATCTATCGATTTAAATTTGAATCATCGGTTATTTCGAATCTGACAATACTTATGCCATTTTTCTCTGTCACAAAATCCAGTAGATTATCTTCACTGAACGTAGTGGTTTGATTTACATTGAACAAACGTTGAGATTTATTTCAAATTTGTTTTCAAAACAAAGACAATTAGTCTGAAAGTGTTCGGTATACGCAAATTTATTGCTAAAATTTGTGGAACTGGTTTGTTGATGAAGTTGTACAGAGCATTACCCAAAAATATAGAAGCTGTGGCAATTACAACTCGTCATCGTTCTCCAGAATTGAGAGGAGTTTGAAGAGTTAAAGCCGTAAGACCATTCGCTAGATGGGTCAACAAGAAACTGCGCGATGATGTCGATTTTGCCAAAAAAACATTTCGGATGGAACTCATTGTCATCTTGGTAGGTATGCAAAATTGCCGTATTTGAGGCTTCGAAAACCGTCAACCGGTTGATGACCATTTTCGGTGTGGTCGTTAAAGAAAACTCTTTTGCTGACGAACCAGTGACAGTTGAACATTTGTGGGCCAACATTTGGCGAGATATAACCCCATATACTCGAAAAAGTTCACGAAAATTGCTCCGATCGAATAAGGCACCCATATGAATGAAATAAAATTCCATTTACAACAACAAAAGACATAAACTGTTTAATTCAAAATTTCAAACTGTTTTCGTTTAATTGCATTCCAAATTTAAACCTTTAAATGTCACACCCTTTACATACAAAGAAATACCTGGCCTAACAGAGAAGCCATAGCTATACTTTTATTTAAAATAAACAAAAATATCAAATCCTAGAATGAGTTCAGTCAAAATCGAAAGTGTTCATCATTAAGTCAAATAAGTGATTTGAATTTGACATCTTAACTCATAAGCTGAAAATGGGTTTCGAACTGTTTGGAATTTTCGAACAAATTAGTTTAGCAACAAAAAAGTTTATCTGCAAAGTGATGGCGGTAATTGAAGATGGTTATATATAGGGTAACACTCAAATATAATATAAACAGAATGTAGAGTATAATGCAAATTAACAGTAAAAATCTATTTTTAGTTGAAAACTTAAGAAATTTCATTTTATTCTTAGTATTTGTTCTGATAAAAGTTGAATTTATACAGAGCAAAGGGTTTACAGTACCCTTGTAGTTGTTTTTTTTTTCAGTTAAGAAGGGGATATAGCTCAGTGGTAGAGCATTCGACTGCAGATCGAGAGGTCCCCGGTTCAAACCCGGGTGTCCCCTGTTAACAGAATCTTTTTTTTTAATCAAATTGAATAAATTCGAGGAATTGCAAACAATGGTTAGAAGACATAATAGTCGCTTTGCGGATTTAAGGCACATTTGTTGTTTGAATCAGACATTTGCCTCTTTGCTCATATTGTCATGATTTATATCACGTTTTAGCAACATATTTTATTTATGAAATCAAAATTTAGTTTGCAATTACATTCTAAAGATATTCTTGTAATTTGCTGAATTCTATATAGGGTCTTCCAATAGGGGTTTTCCGGAATTTTACAGTTGATATCGTGGGATGTAACGACCTTATTTGATTTCATTGTATTACATCTCACAATTTGTTTATTTCATCAATCTGACGTATGAGTGTTCAGAAATCGATTTACTTCTCGATAACACTCATACGTCTGCGATTACTTTGGCAATATAGGACGAATATTCTACACAAATAAGTACATGTCAAACTCGTTTATAACGAACTCAGTTATAACTGAATTCTTGGTTATTACGTACATATTTTCAAGTCCCAACGTTTTAATAGCAATTTTCATACAAAAAACTTCGTTTATTACGAACTCGTTTATAACGAACTCTCGGTTAAAAGGTCTCAGTAATTCAATTTCATACATTTTACCTTTTTTTATAATGAACCCCCAGAAAAATCTTTGAAGTGTGGCAATAGTCTTTACTTTTATTTAATATGGCAGCTTTAAATTATAATTCAACATCTTTAACTAGTTGCTTGATAAAAAGATTTAATTTTTAATTTTAATTATTTGTAATTTATAATTTCTTTTGTGACTTCACCGCGTTTATAACGAACTTTTCCTATAATCAAAAATTTTTTCTGGTCCCACGGAGTATGTTATAACCGGGTATGACTGTAGAATAAATTTAAATTTCTTTTATTTACTCCTGTTCTCTTAACCATTTGAACAACAAAACAAAATCTTGTAATTTGCCAGGTACCTGAAAAGTTAACTGAAGCCTTATCTCATATATTTCCAAATTCTTTACTATTATACTTCGAATCTAATAACTTATTAAAACGTTGGGACTTGAAAATATATACATACGTAATAACCAAGAATTTGTTATAACCGAGTTCGTCGTAAACGAATTTGACTGTATGTTCTTACTCGAAATTACCCTCTCTTCATTCTTCAATGCGAGTGTGAATTTCGTCAGGTTGGGGGATTCGATAGTTGGAATGCATATACTCATGATATGCGAAAGATACAAGTATTCGTGAACCTTTGTCTTCATATGACCCTACATCTGTTTTAGCCAACAACTATACCAATCATACAGTATGGTATAGAACAAACCATCAAATCCATGCGAATCAAATTAGAGTGGAAGAGAAATGAAGGCGTTAGCTGAAAAAGAAGCATTGAAAAACATTTTAGAATGCAAAATTGTTGAATTAATAGGTCTAATAGCTGGTAGAGGAGTTTTTAATTTACAAAATATCCGATATTTCATTAATTGTTAAATTATGTAAAAAAAAATTTCTTTAGTTTTCGTTTTTGCCACCTGAATCTTAGACATTTTAATAATTATTTTATTTTCTTCAAAATAAAAAGATTTATTTCAATAATTCTTTTTTTAGTAAGTTAAAAAATACTCAAAGATTTAAAAAAGATATCTTTAAAAATTTTCAGAATTCTTTTTTACACGATTCATATGGAAATATGGCGAAAATAATAAAATTAATGCCACTAGTGTATAAGCGTACTACAAACAACTTGAACTAGGGTATTAATACATATAAAATTATAAGTGAGTCCTAGAAAAAAAGTACTCAAAGTGGTTATATAAGTATTTCGCATTAAATGTATAGAAAGTTAAAACAAAATTATAAAAAATCTAAGCGTATTGAGGGAATTAATGAAAAGGTTTTGGTAGTTTAAGTATTGCATTAAAGTAAGAAGAGCCGTCGAAAAAATCACGTCAGAAAGAAAGGAATATGAACAACAATTTTAAAACAAAAAACTTCAAATAATAAATCATACATACAAACACGTAAAAAGTGTTAAATAAAACTGTCTTATATTTTTGCAATAAATTTAAACAACCTATTTTTAAAATTTCTGTGCGTCCTGGTAGTCTAGTGGGTAAAGTCCTAGACTATTAGTGTGGGGGTAATGGGTTCCATTCCCACCTGAGGCTCTGGTCTGTGACACTACACCGAGCTCATGGTCGAAGTAACCCAGCTCGTATATAATTAATAAAACTGAAATAAATTTGTTTTATTTTTTGAATATTTCTTTTTTAATTTTTTATTACATATTTTCATTCGTTTAGGGAATCATATGGTTGTTACAAAACATCTGCCAATACCTTCATGTTATTTATTTACATTCGTTCTGTTTCATTATTCAAGTTGTTTTAGCCAAGTATGTGGTAATGTTAACATTATCTAGAAACAATGGATTCTTTTGAAATTGTACGCTTTGTGTTTTTCCAGAGCTGGTGTATTAAAGAGCGTAATTTGTTTGCTTTTATTCTTTCTTATGTGTTCTAAATGAACTAATTTTGAAACATTAAAAACCATGGCGAACACCTTTCGTCTTCACTTAAATTAAAAACTAAGTTCTTAAAATGCTGCATAGCATTTTGAGCTTAGGAAATTCTTCAACTCATTGATTCATAATTGAATTGAAATAAACATTTTTGTGGAATTTATATATGAAACATAGACAGTCGGTCATTACAACCCTTCACATTCATGATTGCAATCAAGCTTCTAACATCGCTTTTCAAAATGAAAATTATGTCAGAAGAGCTTCTAAGGAATATGGGTGGATGATATTTTGAAAAAAAATCTTGAGATGCCATGTAATATTATTTTTACTTCCATTTCCAAACGTGACAGTTGATGAGCAGTTATATCCCTACCGTGGTGGTACTAGGTTTAACCGCTACATATCATCACAACCCGACAAGTACGGGTATGTGACTCCGTCTCATATTACCCAATGAAGGAATAAATTTATACTGGATTGGTGGCAACCAGTGAACGGGAAAAAGCTTAGGCTAGAAGGTAGTGATAGATGTGTGCGCCAATCATTTTCGTGGAAGGGGACGAAAAATTGTTTGTGATAATTTATCCACAACTTATATATTACAGAAAAGTTTATTAATGGACAGCAGTTTCTCAATGTTAGGTACAGTGAACAGAAGACGAATGTTGGTTTCTACCACAATATTTCGCTTTATTTAAAGGGCAGAAAGTAGAGTCAACTACTTTTGGTTTCAGTAACAATATTGGCTTGTACATTTACATTCCGAAAAAAAAAAAAATAATAAGTCGGTTGTTCTTCTTTCCACAATGCATTATTCATGCGAAGTGCAAGGTCCAAAGAAAAAGCTACTCATGATCTAAGATTACAACAAAGGTTGGCATTGATAATATGAACTAGCTTTTAGCAGAATATTCAACACAGCAACGAACAAACAGATGGCTTTTGGCTTTCTTGAAGAACTTTATAGCACTGGTAGAATAAAACCCAAAAATTAATTGCTACAAATTGCTACCCAATTTATTGAATTATATTTTATTAATAAAAATTGAAAAAATGGTCACTTCCTTGGCCCCCATCCTCCATTTTTACTCAAGTCTAGGAATAAGGTAGAAAACACTACTAGTGAAGATACCATGAAAATTCAGGTTAATACAGTGATTACTTCTTGGGATACGGCGATTTAAAAACATAAAACATAAAACATACCCGAGTATGTATCTGTTGACATAAACGTTAAATCGTTATTAACTGTTTATGTAAATCCCTTGATTAATCAGAAAAACGAAAAGAAAACATAAAATATTTGTATATAAAACTAAATGCCAACGTCAATATTTATTCAATTTATAATAAGAATTCATTTGTACTCTGACGCCATTCATTAACATAGAAATCCCACAAGATAAAAAAATTTAATAAAATGATACAAACATGAACTAATAAGTTGTGCCAACATAAAAGGAAATCGCATTTAAATACAGTCAACCCACCTATAGTGCGGTGAGTGCGTATCGCGTTAGATGGAAATCGCGCTATAAGTAACTCGGATTTCAGGTACAAAACAGACTAATTCGTAGTGCGTCCTATGGAAACCGTCTACCGCGTTGTATGGAAACCTCGTTGTTTGGAAACCGCGCTAAAAGAAACACAGAATTAGTACAAATCACATCATTCGTACCGCGTTAACGATTTATAAAAAATGACATAAAAACTAAACTAAAAGTCTGGTTTCCAACAAAATTAAGGAATACTTGTAAAATAATATAATTTTTTAGTATTTATCCTCACTTGGTTCATCTGCGTTCATTGTTTTTTAAATGGAAAATCCAACTGCTATCGTTTTACACGGTACTGTATATCGGTTGAGCTTTTGCGTCGAAAATAGAACTTATCTTACAATATCTAGTTACTATCAATTTATAGGCTGTGCAGAAGAAACTTATGGGATGAAATTGAACGCAAACCGTGCTATATGAGTACCGCGTTATAGGAGGGCTGTCGCAATTTCAGCCCCGCGTTATATGGAAACCGTGTTCTGAGAGTACCGCGTTGTAGGAGGGTTGACTGTATTTGAAAAATCTTCAATTAAATTTTAATTACATTACGAATCATACGAGACTTGTCTATTCAAATATTTTCCTATGAATTTGCCATTTTAGCAAATAAACTCAAGCAAAATGCAAATACAAAACGTATAAGAAGGAATTAAGAAGAAAACCGGAGAAAAGTAAAATCAGAAAAAATTTGCTCAAGTTTCACTTTAGTTCAGTTAGGTACTTACAAGTTAAAGGGCAAGTACCTTTCGATCATTTAAAGTTCTTACTCTTATTCAGGAAACTGTATTAAGGTCATAAAGTTAATTTGAAAAATGTGTCTCCTTTTCATTATGCCATGCCAGAGCAAGCTGACAGAGCGGCATAATGGGTTTTTTTTTTTTTTGTGTAATTTCGAAGGAAAAAGAATTACGGACTAGTTTCTATTTTAAATATTTTATGTTCCTGCTTAAATTTTTTTTACTTTGTTTTTAATTATTTCTTAATTTTTTTCTGCCGTATAAGGAAAGCTTTGTATGACGCGAACTAGTAGGTACCAGATCATTATGTCTACATAATGCACCCTATGTCGTCTAAAGGAAACATGTTCAAAATGCAAAAACCTTGTCTGACTAAAGGCCGTAATTGTGATTAAATTTAAATAAATTTTATGGTAAGAGAATTTCAAGTGTAAGAGGAAACATAACTTTTCCATTTGAGTTATTTTTAAAGGTGTAAGGATTCTTTAATAAACTGGATTAATTTTTTATAAAAGCATACATATTTCTAAACCTTATGATAAAAAAAAGGTCATCAGATCACAAACGTGTTTAAATGCAAGTATATTTAACCCATTAACGCGGAATGGGTTGAAAAATACCCAAAAATATGAAGATTTTTAAAAAATTCTATCTTGACCCAACTAAACAAGAGCCCAAAGAACAAATAAAGAACGAAAAAAGAAGACATAGAATGGTTTACAAAAAATTAGTAAGAGATGATATTCACATATTTTGAGCGACAGATAAAATGGAAAAGATCACGAATTTTTCAAAATCAAATTTTTGTAGAAAGAACTGCTGTGGAATATTCTCAGAAAAACCTTTAGATGCCATGTAATTTAATATACCTTCTACCCGATAAAAATACTTTCACTTGGTATGAAATATTTTTCATAAAACTTTTAAAAATTAATTTCAAATAGAAATTTCAAATCATTCATTTTTCTCTATTTTTTATATTTTTGGTAGTTCCTTTCAAACCGTAATTGGTACAACCGTACATTGTTTTCCCCCCCACATTGCGCACAACGACCGCGTTTTTCAATTTTATCAATCATGTGGTCAAATTCGTCAGTGTGTTTTGATATTTGCTGCGCTATGTGACAACTTTTCCATCACGGCGTCGATTTTCTCGATTCTTACTAACACTTCAACAACTTTAACTCGAAAATCGAGTTGGCTCATAGGTGGCAAAACTTCACATCCCCTGCAAAAGCAATGTAGTTTCCATGCTGCGTCAATAGCGTTAGTGAGTAATGGAAAATACTACTTTTTTCCGCCGATCCGCATATGATGATTGTTGACGCCATTGACAAATAAGTCAACTTCACTTACACGCTGATTATATGCGTGTATTGTGTATGATTATTCAACGACAGCCATCTTGCGATTTTTACGGTCATAACTTTTGGTTTTGCACATCAGCTATACATCTAAAAAGTGAGACATCACAGTCACTACCTTCAGATAAATTTAAAATATATACATACATACGTATGTACATACAACATGATAATAAATATCGATTTATCGTTCCAGAGAACTGCGATAATATTTTTGTTTGTCAAAGCAAAAATCTGATGAACCTCGATGTTTTTTTCATCAATTTAATATCATCCAACAATGCATGATTGCTCTCATCATCTCGAACAATACCTGTTGCAAAAAACCCTTTTTGAGACAATGCTTTTAATAAATTATGGCTTGTCCAATGTAACATTATATTGACTTGGATCTGAAATATTATCTAATAGGCGTAGTACCACGTTTTCTCCAAGGCCGTAGTTAGCATTATTTTTAGCAGAAGCGCCAGCTTAATTGATAAAGAAATAACGATATCCTGTCGTAGTAGCCAACACCCATTATTTGCAGCCAAAAGGGAATCATGAGATGTGATCATCTGTTCATCCACAGAAAGACTATGGGAAAATATGCCAAATTGCTTATATTTTTTCTTCAATGCATTGTTTAATGGAGCAATTTTGGCAAATTTATCATTCTTGTCGAGATTATTAGTGTCACAAATGTGTATATTTCAATAAAACTCTCAAAAATAGCTTAACTATGTTCTTTAACCGCCATATAACAAAGAGAAAAAAAATTATTTTAGAACAGACTTATGCCGAAGTAGGTAGAAAAATACCCATGCGCTACAGAGGCCCCCACGACACTTAAAAAAAAAAAAATAAAAATATTCACATCAATAGAAATACTCCAAACACTATTTGTGCCAAATTTCACCGAAATCGGGCCACGGATTCTAGGGTCAGGCGTTAATGGGTTAAATAATATTAACATTAAATATTTAATGCAAGAGACACACGTTTTTATTGCTACGTTTTCAAAGTTTTATTTTCAACTTAATCCTTTCTCCTCAAATTCACATGAAACTAACTAACTCAAATGCATGGAAATATTTACAATGTGACTTTTTACGATGCTACGAGGGTATGTCTGTCCTGTAATTTCAAGAAATAATATCGAAAAAAGTTATGATAAGAATTCAAAATAAGCCAAAAAATTTCTTCATATTACTATTAAATTGAACGAAAGTCAGGAAGAAAAGATGATAAGAATGTATTTCGAAAATACAGAAGAAAATTTAGGAGACGTGGCTCGGCATGACTACAGTTGTTTCAAATATTTATCGATTAATTACAATAACAAGTCATGAAAATATTGTCATAACTTGCCAGACTGTTGGACTTTTGTAATATTAGGAGTTTTTTAGTGCCGCATAAGCAAATGACAATCGTTTTGTTAATGATGCGAGATAATGGAGCCATGGTTCATCCATTATTGACTCATGCTAACTTACTTACTTGTTGTGTGTTGATTTTATACATGAGTGCCAGAATTTGCAGTGTAAACTCGACTCCGAACGACAGATTGAAAAACTTTTCATGGTAATTTCTATTTTACTCTCGAAGATTTTGTCAAAAGACTGATGAAAAAATGTTTTCTCATATTTTGTTTTTCTGCCTACTAGACTACGGGAACCTCAAATGTATTAATTAACAAGTAATTGAACAGTAGATCGAGCTTTGTATCAAAACTGATTGAATTAAATTTATGAACTATTTTTTATATTTTTTTTTAATATTTTAATTCGTTAGCATTATTATCGGTATTATTTTAAACCAAATAAAAGAAAATTTAAAACAGGAGTTTAAAAAATCAAAAACTTCATAAATGCAAATGACTTTCCCAAGGCGTCTTTGGTGTTGTCTATACAATTCTTTAAGTTTTCAAAGATTTTGTAAAGTTTTATTGTAAATAATACATTTACGTAGTCCAGTAAGTAGTGTGTTTGCTGTTTTAATTCATAGATATTACAGAAGTATAATATTACGGTCAACTAGCTAGCTAGCTGAGATAACGGAATCATTTATTTTTACAAATCGAAATTGAAAAAAAAAATTGCACTTATCACGTTTTTCCGGAAAAACGGATTGAAGCGTTTTAATAATTCCAATAATTTTGTTGCTGTAGATGAGTCACTAATTGAATTTCATGGTCGTTATAAACTTCATGGTACACCGAAATCGAATTGGTATTTTTAGATTCAAGAGCTTGCTATGTGTGCAGCAACTTATAGCCATACTTCGGAAACCTGTATCCGGGAAACTAGACATGCACTTTTTAAAAATCGCCCCTCGTTATAAGTTGCATACAACCTACATTTGTATAAATACATGAATGATAAATTGTCATACGACCTAACCGTTAAACTCCAGCAAATAATAATGAAAACTTAGCTACTAACATACTACATACATACTGTAATATTACCTCTACAGGGTGGCTGATATACAATGCAACAAAGGAAAGCGCTACATTTTTTTTAATTTATTCTTTAATTTTATTGTTCAAAAGCAAAAAATGTTGAAAATAACCTCAAATTTTAGAATCAGTTTAGATTTGTTCGAATTGGCAAACTTTGGTACGAATTATGACCTTCAAACGGCCGACAAAGCCATCACAGGCTGCACGAAAGTGGCTCTACGGTATTTTGGCCCATTCCCGTCGAAACGCCGTCTTGAGATGATCGACACTTTGGTACTTTTTAGTGAGAACCTTACTCTCCAAAATGCCCCAGGCGCAAAAGTCCAACGGATTGAGATTCGGAGATTTTGATGGCCATTGTGCGGTAGAAATGAAGCGAGGAACCGCCTTTTTAAGCCATTCTTGGTTGACGCGTGCTGAGTGCGGTGGTGCTGAGTGAGAATGTCCATGGTCTGCGGCCAAAATGTTTGTCTACCCAAGGCTTCAATACTGTTTTTAAGACATTTTCCCGATAATATTTGGCGTGGGGTCAAAACCACGGTCGATGAATACGAACGGTGAGCAACCATCGGCCGTTACAGCTCCCCACAGCTTTACCATCGGCGGCGCTTGAGTTCTGGTGGCTAATCGCAGGTGTAAATTCCCAGTTGACCTCTTTGGCAAGTAAACCCGATCATTTTGTTTGTTCACAAACTGCTCAATTTGGAATGGCTACTCATGGCGAAAACCATTCGTGGAAGCGAAGTAACACCTTGGCTCTTTCCAGTCTAACTTTTTTTGTCCATCGATGAGCTTTTGCACTTTTGGAACTTCAATGGCTTTAGTCCAAGCTCATTTTGCAATATGTGTAGCATCCGTTCTTGCGATATGTTCAGTTCACAAGCAATTTTTCTACCACTGCGCGTGAATTTCGATCAAATCTGTCCTTCACTTTTCGGATCATTTCTTATGTTGTTACCGTTCTTTTTTTTTCATCCACTTTTGGGATGCGATGCAACACTGCTAGTATCACGGTAACGAGCAATGGTACGACAAACAAACGATTTATTCACATTTAAACGCTGGAGGGCTCTAACTATAGCCACCTGTGGTTTTCCAGCCAAATATAAAGCCATCACACTATCACTCTTGAATTCAATCACGAATAACTTTTTTTCTGAATGCGATAGACTAAAATGATTTTGTAAGCTTGTAAATAATAAAATGAACTGTCACCGGAATAAATCTGTCAGCTGTCAGATGAGCGGTTTACAAATGATAACAACCAGAAATTGGTTGCAATACATATAAGCCACCCTGTATTGCTGCTTCTGATAGTGTAGCTAATGTAACGATTTTTCCAACTTAAATTGCTGTTGTATGAGCACATGTATTCCTACATTCATTTGTTGTACTGTGTGCAGATAAATATACAAACATTTCCAGACTTCTATAACAGACGAATAGATAGAGAAAGATGTTTCAATTCATTGCAGATCGAAAACATTTTATAAACTTTAATATTTTAAATTACAATTTATAAGAGTGTATGTGTGCCACAGGTTTTGTCTGTATACAAGCACTTGAATACTAGATTACGTCTATTGAAAAGCATGACAAGAGGTTATATTATACGAAAATAGGGAGTCTATTGTTAAATTGTTATTTTAACTGGCACGTTTGTCTTTTTACTTCAGATATGTAGTCAGCATAGCATCAAGGTCATCGTCTGTCTGTGTATAGATATTTGTGTACTTGACAAGGACAACAAGGCTTTTTAATAATCACTATCAGCAGGGTGTTATTCAATAGCAAATTTGAAATTGAAAGAGAAAAAAAAATGGGAAAACGATGACACAATTTAAAAGGAAAACTTTTTTTTGTTAAATAACTTCCTTTTCAATGAACTTAAAGTCATGATAAAAAAAAAAACACACACAAACATTAGTAAGTCAAGGCTGAAAGCATGTATTCCATGAATAGTATTTATTTGTATTCAAATTCATAACCTTATGTCAACAGATAAAAAATTATATGGACGTCAACAGAAGCATACCCCGGGGTTCATTCATTTTATATGGAATTTTATTTTTGTGTTCATTTAGTTTTACTTGTGTTTTGTAGTTGCATTGTTTTGTTTCTGTTTAAGTTTTATTTGTGCTTTGTTGCTCATCCAAATATATCGAGCTTCCATAAGCGTGTGGAATTTTTGGAATATAAGTCGGTTTATACGTTTCGAATGATAATCTACATAGTAATTACGTATTAGGTCCAAACGTGACAGGTGATGAGCAGTTGTATCCCTTCCGACGTGGTACTGGGTTTACCCAATATATACCATCGAAGCTCCGAATTAAAAACTCTGTCTCGTCTTATCCAAAGAAGGGATATATTCTGAATTTTCGGTATACGGCGAACGGGAAAAATACGTGTGTGTGGGAGGGTAGTGTAGGACTTGTGCGTCAATCTTTTTCGAGGAACTGGTGAAAGAAGCTAGGGCGAAATCAAGACTGAAATGTCGCAAAGAATCACATTTCGTGATAAAAATCAGGACTGATCTACAGATCACTGCTTAAGACTCATCAGTCTTTTATCCTTCTGGATGAAGACCGGAGGTAGTAGTACGCCGAATATGGAATGGCAATCTTTTATTCAAGTTATAATACGAATGGAAAAGTCTATTGAGACCGGGGATGGATCAGTCTGTTGTTTTTGTAATATTCAAATGAACGAACAGTCAGTCACATTGAAACATGTCGGTTGTGGGCAAGTTTTATGAATTCTATTAGAATTGAACTTTTAATACAGAGTGGGAATCTTATCGCGCTTCTTTTTGAGATCTGCTCAACAAAACTCACAACATTAGCCGGGTGAATTTAACTTGCCTTTTTTACTAACATTTTCCCTCTGCAATGTTACAATATTTTAAGGTGACTTAAATACTAAGTTTGTCAGTACAATTATGAATTGATAAGCAAAATTTTGGTAAACAATTATTTGGAATTGGTAAGCAATAGTAAGCAAAATTTAAATAAACAAATTATCAAAAATAAGAATTTGTAAACAATTATAAGGAAAATAGTCTGCATGTGGCGGAAGTCAATTTCCTCTGTTGATGCATTTGTTTGTTATGTGCTAAGGAAGTGAACCAGTTGTTGATAAAAAATGATTACCTGGTACTTTTAATGTGGGAAAATTTTTGTATTAACAGGAGAAAATGTAATGATAATGTACTAATTTGGTGAATCTATTGATTTATAGATACTGTTTATATATATACATAGAATTTTCTCAGCTATAAGTGCAACTGTAGCTTTAGTATATTTACTTTTATAAAAAAAAATATTTCCATAAACGGTTTATTATTCAGATTATTTATGGAAGTTTTTTTTTCTTTCTTATACTTGTTTTATATTTAATTAATGATTTATTTGCATTGGTTTAAATACGTGGCCATACGAATTATTCATTTGACAGCTTTAATAATCAGATATGTTAATAAGTATAAATTATTACAGTTTATTTATTTAAAAATTATTTTATTAACACAAAAATTATTTCTTTTTTTATTATTCATTAACAGAAATGTAATAAACACACAGAGACAAAAATCAACACATAAAATCTATAAAAAAAACAGCTAGAGAAATCAGTTAACGTGGAAAATTGCAAATGTTAGATTAGAAAGATTATTTAAGCAGAAAATTTTAATCTAAAATTATTCATAATTGCTTTAATCGTAGATCGAGGTTTGTATCAAAAATTATAAGTACATTTCAATTTTTGAAATTATATATGATATTTTTAGAATTCGTAGGAATTTTTGTCGTCATTATTTTCAAACAGGGGTTAAAAAAAATTCAAAAACTTCTTAATTCTAGCTTATGTACCCAGTGGCGTACCTAGAACTTTTGCCGCCCGGGGCGCTCTCCAGTTTGCCGCCCTTTCTATTATAAGTCAATCAAATAATTTGACTGGTTTGATCTTTGTGTGAAATGTCAGAAGTGCTATCAAATGTAATACAAAAGTATTTAGTCTGCTTTATTTTCTGTCTGCGCCTTCCAATAGCTCTATGAATTCATTCTGAATCTTCGGCGACAAATAAGAGATACTATATTTATTACCCATCTTAATTTATACTACGTGTTCTCGTAATACTGGGACGTACTTAGCCAATAAATCGACTAGTTCCAGAAAATTTCCTTTATTTTCCATTGAATCGATGTATTTCTGATGAACACTTTCACGATGTCCTCGAAACGCCAAATTTAATCATATCAAGTATCTTGTTAGAATTTTCTTCAATTTTTTTTTTTTATTTCTTTGACGATATTCTGTTGTTGTAGTTTGTGAATAGTTGCGCCACGTCCAAGTCTTATTTCTAATTCCTTCCATTTGGAATATGATCGAATGTGCAGTGGACTCACCTCATGTTGACTAATTTTGGGATTAAGTTTCCACCATTTGTTAAACCATTTTCCGTATTAAAACCTGTTTGACAAAGATTATCAAACAGTTTGCAGCAGAAACAATAATTACTTTTCTTCGATGGTGAATATACCATCCACGATCTTAACAGCTTTTCGCCATTATGCAAAATTTGAAAAAACAACTCCTGACTCAGTTTTCTAGTTTCATCTTTGACTTTGATTGTATTGTTAGGACGTTGTACTCCTTCGCTGAAGTCGGCGTCCAAATTTTGAATTGCAATTCGTCAATTTTATTAGGCCATAATCCAATACCTTTCATAGAAATAGACGGAATAATTTGTGCAGCAGATTCTTCATCAGAACTTGATAAACTTTCTACTATTTCGCCAGTGTGTAAAATTGTCTCGTTTAGATTTTGTTATTTGAAAAATATAGTTCTCATGCCGGCGCCCTAATACTTTGCAGACCTAGCAGACCGTCTTCCGTCGGCCCTGCTTTTCAAAAGAAAAATCGATGATTTAAAAAAATATTTATATATCACTTCAAAGTAATCATATAAACTTTTCAAAAGAAATTACATTTATAAACTCATATCGAAAAATTTTAGTTAGGAAAAGTTGCCGAACAAAACCGTAAAGATCCTTTTACGAATTCAACGAATTTTAATGAATACAATAAAATAAAATTATTATCTTGTTCTTGAATTAGAATTCAAAATTTACACTAAAATGCATTTATATACACCGAGGAATAATATTCGAAATCATATTGTTAATCATAATTATAATAATCATAAAAATCATTTATTATTGAAGAAAGAAAATAAATTTGAAATGAATAAGTTGCTTTTTACAACTATAAGTAAATATAAAAAATGCCGCCCCCAGGTAAGTGCCGCCCGGTGCAGACCGCACCCACCGCCCCCTACTAGGTACGCCACTGTATGTACCATTTTTGATACAGACGACTTTCCTAGCGATTCTTTACTGTTCTGTATGAAACTTTTTTAGGTTTTCAAAGATTTTGTGAATTTTGTATTTCAGAAAGAATTGAAAGATAAGTGTTGGATGAAAGTGAAAAGGTTGAATTTTATGTTCACGATATATCCTTGATGTTGACGGCAGTAGTCATAGTCTAATATGTTGCGTAATAGCTTATTAGGTGTCAGATCAAGATTCAAAACTCAGCTCGGTTATGGCTAATTTGGAACGAACGGTTGTTATGAGAGATTATATATGTATTTATGTAATATTCCTGCTGCTGGAGACTCTAAAGGAGAATATATAAGAAGCTCGTCTCATGAACTGACGAAAGTATTAGCAGCAGCAAACGTTGGAATTGAAACGTCAAATATAGTACAACTTTAGTACTTTGGGAAGAGAAAATACTCACAATTTTCACGCTGATTGCCTTGTTTCTGGAAAAGTTGTAGAGTCTTTCTTACCCTTCTGCTCATATTTATCTCACGTGATGGACAAATATTATAAAAAAGTTTTTCGTCCTACATATTTACGTATGCGATAACAGAGTCATTCGTTTTGACAATGTACTACTTGGAAATAATGATGAAATTACACCTTTCAGCTTTTATTGATCCCAATAATTTTGTCGCTGAGAATGAGTAACTAATTGAATTTTATGGTCATTATAATTTCGTGATCCACCAAAATCCAATTGGCAGTTTTAAACTCAAGAGCGTTCTATGTACGTAGCAACTACTTACTACCGTATTTGTAGAAATCCATATCCGGGAAATCAGAGAGGAATCCAAGAGAGAGCCTTGTTAATGACATAATCGATGTTCTATTGCCACGGGAAACTTTTTAGCTCACATGACGTTGAAAACAAATTTTTCTAACGAAATATAACAATGGTTTGACCCATTAGTTTTAGGCTATCACTCAATTGAGAGTGTTACTGATGCGAGTAACAATAAGCTGCCACATCTAAACAATTGGAAACTTATAAATCGCCACAAAACAAGGGTGGTAGATGTAAAATTATTACCATTTAGATAAAAATAAAACCAATCTAACATGAAATGTTTGATATTAAAAATATTTGGCGTAAATTTCATAAATGTGATAATAAAATATAATAGTATAATAAAGTCGCCGTGGTCTAGTAGGTAGTGTGTTGGCTTATTAGACGAAAGGCCCGGGTTCGTATCCCAAGTCAGACATCAAAACGAAAAATATTTCTTCGGCGACTTCCTCTCAGCATATTTCTGGCAAAGACTCTGAGAGTAAAAATTGCCATGAAAAGCTTCTCAAAAATCCGTCGTTCGGAGTCGATTTTAAACTGTAGGTCCCGCCACTCATGTATAAAAATTAACGCACACAACATAAGTGGTGTGAGAAGCTAGGTCGTAATCCTGACTGAAGGGTTGTAATGGCCAATTATGTATGTATAAAACATTTTTATTTAAATGAATTAAAATAAATCAAAATATTAAAAGTTTTTAACAAAACCCAACAATAATTGCTACAATTCTACGTTACTACAAGTATGTACCAAAAGTGATACAAATCCAGAATTATGAAGTTTTCTTAAGGCTCGATCCACGGTTTATATCGGCCAATCTCAAACAAAAAATCGTCCCTTTTTTAATTTATGCTTTTCACGATTATAAGGTTATGAGAGACAAAACTCATCTTCAACCAACGTATTCTTAATTATTTCTAACTTTTGAACTTGAGAATGTTGAAATATTCTCTCTTATTCATTATTTTCTCAATAAATTCCTAATTGGCCACATCTTGTTATAGTTACGTACATATTATTTATATTTCTTGCGTTTGATTTACGTAAGTAATATTTCAAGTATTTTCTATTTCTCCACCAATGATAATCAATGAAATATTTTCTAAAATTCTTTTAAATGTAATTTTCCTTTATTATGCTTCCAATTTAAAATAGTATTCTGTTAACAATAAATAAATAAAAGACCAATTTATCATTATTTATCATAGAAAATGAAAATTTCTTCTCCATGATATGAAACCTCAAATTGATTTCATTTATAGAGTATGTTAAGGACGACGATGTATAGAACAAAATAAATGCTGTCATTAATATTTGACTGTAAAAAAATTACGATTTATTTTGGTTATTTAATGTAATTTGTTAAACACCTATTTCATTCTACGTAGCTCCACATTTTCGGTTTTCACAAACAATTTATTTTTATTTTCATTTGGTAGTTACTTATTTTAAATAAATATAAAAAAAAAAAAAATATTAGGCAGACTTTCAAATGATTTCAGTTTGATATCAAGAACATCGAGTAGTTAATGTGTTCACTTATTAGATATAAGGCAACGGTGCAAACCAGAGATCAGCAATAAGTATCCAAAACGATGAGTAGGTTCGAGTCATACTCCTACTACTCATATTCAAAGTTGGAAGTACTCGTCGTATTCATGCTTAACAATACGCATGATGTTATTGGCTTCGACTCGTCTCTACTTAACATTTACACGAATCACAAATAAGTATGATTTGCATACGAATACTGCAATACTCACAAGAAGATTGTGTCTCTATGATTTGCTTGTTGTCTTTGTCTTTCCTTTCTTTTTTGTTTGTATATGCAACAACTACAAAGGTTGTAAATTTTTATGAATGATTCGAGCCACTCGAGTGACTTATAAGTATTATAAGTATTTTTCAAAATTTGTGCATCAGAATGAGAAGGCGTATGAATCAAACATATTTCCAATGTTGTGAGTTTGATGTCAACGTTGTACTCACACTTATTGCTACTTATACTTATAAATCAATATTTTGGTAGCGAGTACGAATGAATCAGAGTAGTTGAATTTCATATCTGTTGTTTCATTCATACACAAAATAGCATGAGTTCTTATGAGTAGCGGAAAAACGATTCATTGCTGAATAGTGATGATATAGTGCTTGCCGTAGTTAGTGATGACGTTGTCATCATATCTCCATAAGATATGCATCGATGATGTCGAAGATCCGTTTGTTTCTTCGCAAAATATTGCAACAAATTGAATTTATCGGCTATGTCATAGAACGCAATTCCGATCGAAACTGGTTTCAATTCCAAAAGTAGAGTCTTTAGAAACCGAAAAACAAAAATTTCTTCGGAATGAAACCACTTCGAGATCGGGCGATTTGATTCTGTTAAATTTTTTTTCAAGTCGCAAGTTACAAGGATAGCCTAGAAACCATTGTGGTCTTCACAGTCAACACAACCAATGCCATCGGTCATGTTTATTTGTATATATGCAGCGGTATGAATTAAATTTCAGTTGCGTTCAACCTAGAGAAAGCATGGCGAACATTTGATTTGAACATTTCTTAAATTCCATAAATAATGGTGTCAAAAGATCTTTTAAACGAATTGTAATTTAAATGGCATCTCACTCACTCTCTGAGTTGTTTAATTAAAAAGATAGGAAACGCCTAATAAAAGGCCAGATATTCGTCTGCCAAATGTACTGTTGAATTCATTTGTGTTAGGAAATTTTTAAATTTTATTTTTTTTACATAATATCACTTTAAAATCTATGGATTTGTCTGTTGGTATTTGTAATGTTATGTGCAATGTCACATGTTGACAATCATATTTATGATGCGTTTGTAGACAGCACCCGATACCATAATAATTATGGTATATCCCATGACAATTTTATATTGCCATGTTCCAAAATACATTTAAAACTACATGAGAATATCACTTTATTTGCGTACTTGTAAGATAAAATTACGACCGTACATCAATGGATTTTCAAAAGGAAATGTTTTATGCTAGTGAAATTTAAAAACGTTTGTTTAGATTTAAATTTGCTAAAATATTTCAAGTTTAGAAAGAAATAACCTGTGGAAATACAATGTTTCTTGGCTTATATAGAGTTTGAACTGAAGTGTAAAGCGAGTACACATTTCTCAGAGTTTTTCTGCTTCGGCCAAAAAAGACCAACAATATTTACGTCAAATTAATTATACTCTGCGACAAAATTAAAAATATTAAATACACCCGGCTAATGGCATAGTGTAGGTTGTGAGTTTTGTTGAGTAGATCTCAAAAATATTTCTTTTTATATTCCTCGAACCCTCAAAACTTTTTTTATTTGACAAAAACTGTTTTTTTTTCGACTTTTCGCACAAAATTCTGGATTACTCAAACATTTCTGACCCGATTTCCAATATTTAAATCTTGTTGGAAACAGGAGAGATGAAATTTTAAAAAGATATACATTTATCCATTATTTGGCTTAATATGCTGAGAGATTTGATGAGGTAAACTTGGAAAACGCAAACTGTTTTCATATTCCTTTAAGTTTGTCTCTTCATAGTAGCAAACTTTACTTAAAAAATATGAAATAAGTGGCAACATACTGAAAATACTTGCCAAGAGATTGCCACTTTTTTTGATCAAATCGCACTGAAATTACCGTAGTTATTATATAAAGAGTCTAACAGTCGAGTGATGTTTTTTATACATGTGATCTCATCAAATGAACTTTGGTTTTAAAAGTTTTCAGAATTTTTGATGGATCTTAATTATTTATCAGTAAATGTATCAATTCCAAGTTTGTGCGAACACCAAAAGTTAGCCGATGTTTGCGCAATGGAAAATACTAATATTTACAAAAAATACAAATATTAGTCGATTTCTGAAAGTCATGTAAACGTTAAATTGACACATTTTGTGATAACCAATCAAGATCCATCAAAAATTCTGAAAATCTTTGAAGTAAAATTTGATTTGATGAGATGACATATAAAAAAAAATATCACTCTACTGTAAGACTCTTTAAATAATAACGACAGCAATTTTTGTCCGATTTAATCAAATGATGACTCTATCTCTTCACAACTGAACAGACTTTAAGAATATCCTCACTTATCTCATACCTTTTTATTACAGTTTGCTCCTATGAATGGACAAACCTGAAAAAATATGACAAAATTCGCGTCTTTAAAGTTCAACTCATCAAATCTCATAGCATATTATGTCACAAAATAGATATATGTATAAAGTTTTAAAGGCCGACATCTTACCTTTCCAACAAGATTTAAATTTTGGAAATCGGGTCAGAAATGTTTGAGTAATCCAGAATTTTGTTCGTAAAGTAGAAAAAAAAATTTTTTTTTGAGTTCTACTAAACTAACAACAACGTGGACTATGTAGTTAGTCGCTCTGTATTAGTTCATTAAGTATCTCGATTGATTACAAAAGTGTTTGTTTATTTTAAATGCCAGTTAAAGACGGAGTATCCTAAATATTGCGAAAACTCTGAACCAAATATTGTTTTCCCGGCAGTTCGCGTGAAATCCTCTCCGTTTGTCAATACAATATTTTTGTGATAGTTCAGATAATGGAAAAGGCATCCACTCAGTTGTCTAAGATTAGAATTCCATAGTCACAAAGACGGTCTTAAACATATTACTCCTTTATTATATCGAAACATACATGAAGTAGAACTCGGATTTTGAATGGTACAGAGACTGTTTTCGGTCGAACATGCAGGACTCAAACTTGCACACGGAATATGCTGACTGTGATATAACAATCTCCACTGATGGCTCAAAAATGAAAAATAGAACTGAATCTGATGTACCGATAAATTGGTACTGAATGGATCGCGTAGGTTAGCTAACTAGGCTATTGTATTTAAGGGGAGATTTCTGGTATTGAACAAACTGCACGTTTGGTTCTACCACCTTCGAAATTGACTATATTTGTGGACATGCAAGTACCAATCAAAGTACTGGGATCGCATATCGCCAAATCAAACGGCATCAAGAATTGCACGGACTCTGTATACGTCGACACAATATCTGCCTCTACTGGGTTTTGAAATACTGTGGCATAGAAGAAAACGGAGATGTCTGGGAAAAAAACGAAAGTGCGTATATATGCCTTTCTAAAAGAATGCATTTCCAAATTGGAAAAAGCAGAATGGAATTCCACATACCAGGAGGACCACGGAACTACTTGAGTTCGACCAAAGTACGTTTCACTTTCTGACAGGAATCCTAACGGGATACTGCCCAACTAGATCTGCCGCACTAGGATCGCTGCATAAGATGACATGCTGTGAATGAAATGGAATTGGTGCAACATTTATGCGACTGCTCTACACTTCAAAAGAGGCGTTATCGGTTTTGGAGTGACAGGACGTTTGAAAATCTGTTCATGGTGGCGAACGTCCCACTTATAGAATTGGCCGCTTTCATCAATATTGTATATTATGTTGTATGTGAATATAAAGCTTTAAAGTGCTTCAATTTCTCTAATAGAAAATGTTGAAAAGAATTTAAATGTCAATATTAATACATAGTAAAGTATACACTGAAAGAAAAATATTTACAATATGAGAAATGTGCATATATAAACATTTTACACTCATAAACACATTAAAAGTTGATTTATTTTATTAAATCATATTTGTGACACGAAATATCAAAATTGCATTAATTTCCTGTAATGCTGAACATTTGTTTGATTGACGTCTCCACTCCTATGCTGATTTGCTCTGTTCTGTAGTGACGCTTTCAATGTGTGTGACTTTCAGGTTGTATTATCATTTGTTTCCCTCCGAGTATCATTTGTTGGTAATGTTACAATCTTATTGATTTTTACAATTGCAGATATTTTTGTATAGAACTTCAATCTAGATTTAAATAAAATAATAAAAAAAATTCATCAATATATATAAAAATGAATGTTTGTTTGTATAATTCTATGTATGTATGTTTGAACGTTATAGACAGCTTAACGGCTGAAGCGATTTTCTTGAAATTTCCACAGTATCTTCCTGCATGTCTGGAAGGAGTTAAAGGCCACTTTTTATTTTGATATTTTAAATTAGTTAGGTGCCATGCCCACATATTCAACATTACCTGCAATTGCTATTGTTAATACAAGTATATCCGATATAAACCCATAAAACAAATCACAAATCGTATTAAAATAATTTAAATAACTCCTTTTTGAACGGATTTGAATTGCCTAGATTCTAGATGTAATTTGGTAGGAAATTCCAAAAACTAGTGCTGTGTATAAATAACTGTCTCTTAGACAAAAGAGTCTTGGATCGCTGCTGAATAATGTACCTACCCCGATTGGATCTAGCAAATTTAATCCGACAAAGTAAATATTCCGTCCGTTCCGTGTAAACTATTTTAAAATAAGGCATTTAATTTTCAAGAGATTAAAAAATTTTACATTAAGAATCCGGTAAGCCTTTATGAAAGACATATCTAGCCAAGACTGATAAACTAAAGATTACGCCATCACGCAAATTGTGTTCCTATTGACTAATGATAATCTAAGTTATATTTCAGGGCTGCCAACTACTTTCATATAGTGCGCACGTTTTTCAGAAGAAATGTTAATTTTTACATACGAAAAGAACTTGAAAACCTTTAAAATATCCCAACTACGTCATCTAACGAGAAATCACGAGCAAGGCATAATCTTTAGTTTATTATTCTTGATATCTACCTATAATATTAAATGCCAAGTTAAGTCTACGTTTGTCACTACAATCACAATTCACGAAGGTTTCACACCCATACAAAAGCATTGGAATTAAGTACGTTCCAGCAAGTTGCATACGAATGACAAAAGGATTCGAATCAATAATAGTCCACAAGATTCTAAGCATACTATAAATTCTACCAACAACGGCATCTATATGGTCAGACCACGATAAACTGCCATAAAAGACAATACCCAGATTTTTTGCAGATTTGACAAAATCAATTTTTCTACCCCTGATGCAAAATTCAGGCATAATAAATGATTTGGCGGTCCTCGAAAGTATAATACATTTAGACTTCGAGGGATTGATACAAAGTCCATTGGCCGAGGCCCAGTTGTTAATCCAAACCAAATCACGATTAATGAATACAAACTAGAATCAATATTCTCCCTAGAAGTACTAGTATAAAGCAGCACATCATCAGCATACATATGGACATTACAGTGAACCCAGGGATCTGGGAGATCATTTATATATAGACAAAACAATAGAGGTCCAAGTATTAAATCCTGGGGAAAACCTCTACTAATATTAAGTGAATCTGAGATATTGCCTTTAAAATGAACTTTTTGAAATCTATTTAGCAAATAAGAGTAAATATGATTACAGGCAGAATTTGAGAAATAAAACAGTGTCCGGAGCTTTTTCAATAGAACTTCGTGATGGTGATCGTGATCGTTTATTGAATATATGCAGGATTATTTTGTTTATTATACTAGGTACAGTTTCTACGCTCTGAGAGGTTAATTTTTTTCGGCAAGAGGGAAATACATCCTAGTTTCGGGAAATGTGGGTGTATTGTGTAATTTTAACACTGGTATGGAGATTGGAAAGTTTGCAAAGAAATTCTTAAGCAGTTTCGTATTCCGTCACGGCCACAGACAAGTAAGCGCTTGAAGCTTAAATCAAATACGAAAGCGTAAATTTTTCATGTTGTGCATCAAGTCTAAATAATTGAGATTTAATTTTTTTATTTAAAAGATTATTATTTAGATTTAATTTCAGTTAAATATAATTGAATTTTTTAAAACAAAACAATCCAAATCCTTATAATCTTATACATCCATCATTCGTATTCAATAATCGTATTCTATTTTTTATTTGAATTATTTTAAATAAAATAAATAAAATGCCAAAGGATAACTACTACAAATCTTCAATGATCCAGTTTCTTTTGTCAATTTTTGGCATTCTCATCAACCAGTTCATTATGATTCAGGGCTCTTATATAATAAGTATTAACCCATTAACGCCGAATAGCAAAAAAAAAAACAAAAATGGAAGATTTTTTAAAAAATTCTATCTTGATCCAACTAAAGGAGAATCCAAACACTTTTTTTATAACTTTTAAGAACACATTGAGCGATTTAAAAAAAATTAGTAAGACATGATATTCACATATTTTCGAAGACAGCCTAAAGGTCAAAGATCATGAATTTTTCAAAATCAAAATTTTGTAGAAAGAAATTCTGCGGAATATGGGTGGTTGAAAATATCAGAAAAACCATGAGATGCCATATAATATTATTTGTCTTCTACCACAATAAAAAACTTTTACTTAAATTGGTCTACTTACCTAAGCTACAAGTCCGATTAAAGGACATGGGCATAAAAATACCCACTTAGGCATTGGTATGAAAAAAACAATTCATTTTATTATAAAGCTTTCAAAAATTAATTCCAAATTGAAATTTCAATATTTTAATTTTCTTATATTGTTGGGAGTTTAGGCATAAAATAGTGCAAAACAATCCCTTGAATGTACATTCAAATCGCATTTTGTACAACCGTACTCTGTGTTTCCGCCGAGTTTTCTAATTTTATCAATCATGTGGTCAAATTTATCAGTGCATTTTGCTATTTACATTACGCATTTGTAACAACTTTTCCATCACGGCCTCGATTTTCAACGCTTCAACAACGCTAACCCAAAAATCAAGTTAACTCATAGGTGGCAAACCGTCACATCCCCTGCACAAACAATATAGATTAGATGCGTTTACCAAAGCTACGTCAATAGTATTAGTGAGTAATCGACAATACTACATTTTTCCGCTTATTCGAATACGATACGCCATTTCGAATAAGTCAACAGGTCATTACCGAATTATCATTTTTGTCAAAACAAAAATCAGGTGAATACCGAGGTTTTTTTTCATCAATTTAATATCATCCAGCAATGCGTGATTGCTCCAATCATCTCGAACAGTACCTGTTGCAAAATAACCTTTTCGAGATTATGTCCGTAATAAATTAACATTTTATTTACTTGGATGTGAAATTGTCTCTTATAGTCGCAGTACCACGTTTTTACCAAGGCCGTAGTCAATATTAGCAGAAGCGCCAGTATATGCGATGAAGGAATAACAATAGTCTGTCATAGAAGCTAGTATCCAGTATTTAGAGCCAAATCGGATTGGCTTGCCCTTTATGTGCATCTTTAGGGTAATAGCGATCATAATATGGGAACATCTGTTTATCTATAGAAAGACTACGAGAAAATACGACAAATTGCATGCATTTTTTATTCAGGGCATTGTTTAATAGATTAATTTTGGCAAATTTATCATTTTTGCCAAGATTATTATTGTCAGAAACGTGTTATTTTCAATAAAATTCTCAAAAATAGCTTAACTATGTTGTTTAGTCGTCATATAATAAAGAGAAAATATTTTATTTTAGAACAGATTTATGCCGAAGTCCGTAGAAAAGTACCATGACCTACACAGGCCCCCACGACATCTAAAAAAAATAAAAATATTCATATCAATACAAATATTGCAATTACTATTTGTGCCAAATTTCACAAAAATCGGACTACGGATTCTGGGGTCAGGCGTTAATGGGTTAATGTCTCATGTTTTCTTTCATTCTGACCAAATTATAAATTAATGACTACATATCTTATTTTTTGAAATGACGATAAATCACGACAGAAAATAGACAATCACAACACTGCAAGGATAACAAAATTGATGACAGATTAAAGATCAATACTTAGTACAAGGCACCAAATGAAAGAACAGTTAAAAAATAAAAGTCGAAAGGAATTTTTGTATTTTTTAATGTTTTATTATTCCATTATTAGGTTTCAGTTGCTAGGACCTAGAATGATTTTAAAATTTTATTTACAATTTTTATTAACTTTTTTAAATTTCATTTCTATTATTAAGTCTTCAAATGAAGTATTTGGTGATTGTTCTAAATGCAAAAGAATCAACTTCTGTGAAATTATTCCTAAAGGGTTTTATAATTTGTAATGGTCTACATTATGCCCTTCTCCTTTTGTCAAAATTTTGGGAAACTCAAGTTACGAAATTCTTTTTCACCATTTTTTTTTTGTTTGTCTCCAAATTATGGTTTTTTATTTGACATTAGTTTCGGTAATCTGCAGTTTATTCCCGTTCGCAACGTAAATAAGACTATAATTTCATTATTAAATCTTTTACTCAAATATACTCAATTGACATTACAGTCAACCCTTCTAAAACGCGGTGAGTGCGAACTATTGAAAAATGAGCTTGGACTAAAGCCATTGAAGTTCCAAAAAGTGCAAGGGCTCACCGATGGACAAAAAGGCTGATCTTTGATAGTATGAAAGTGGTTAGTTACCGAGTTTGGTTTTCTCCGATGAGAAGCAATTCCAAATTTAACAGTGTGGGAATAAGCAAAATGATGTGGGAACAAGCCAAAGATATCACCTGAAAATTTACACCTGCGATTGGCCACCAGAACTCATGCGCCGCCGATGGTAAAAGTGAGGGCCGTAGCGGCCGATGGTCGCTCCTCGCTCATATTCATCGACCGCGAGGTCAAAATAAATGCTGAATATTATCGGGAAAATTTCTTAAAGACTGTATTAAAGCCATGTACAGACAAACATTTCGGCCGCAGAACATGCACATACCAACAGGACTCAGCATCACCGCACTCAGCACTCGTCAACCAAGAATGACTTAAAAAGGAGATTCCTCACTTCAGTCCTAGCGCACAATGGCCACCAAAATCTCCGGATCTCAATCCATTGGACTTATGCGTCTGGGGCATTTTGGAGAGTAATGTTCTCACTAACAAATACCAAAGTGTCGATCATTTCAAGACGGGGCTTCGTCGGGAATGGGCCAAAATACCCCAGAGCCACTTTCGTGCAGCCTGTGATGGCTTTGTCGGCCGTTTGAAAGCCAAAATTCGTACCAAAGGTGGCCAATTCAAACAAATCTAAACTGATTTTAAAATTTGATGTTATTTCCAACATTTTTTGCTTTTGAACAATAAAATTAAAAAAAAAAAATTAAAAAAATATAGCGCTTCAATTTATTGCATTATATATCAGCCACCCTTTATAAAATATTTATTTCAAGATTTTGAAAGCATTAGTGTGTTCCTCAAGTTCTTATCAAAAAACTCCTTTACCTTTAACGTAAATAACTCACATTCATGGCATCAAATGTTGTCGACAAGGCATTGCCAGTTGAATGGCAATACGTCCTTAAAAGTTTTGCAAATAAATGCTTATTGTTTGAAAGCAATATTTTCTAGCCAACCAAATGTTAAAATAAAATTACATATCAAAAGTGTTTCAACCCAAACCAATCTCTTGTAATGAATAGACGCTTTTTTTGCTTAAATGAATGGCGGAACCTGCAGCTTAAAGCCGACTCCGAATGACAGAGTTTTGATAAACTTTTCATGGCAGTCCCCGAAAATATTTTCTCATATTTCGTTCTGTTTGAGACATGGAATTTAAACTGTGAAATAACCCAACAGACTATTACTAAACTACAGCGACTTTTAGCTGTACAAACAGGAATCAGAAGTATGTAAGAAATTATATTTTCGGATAGTTAAGGTATATTGACAATACTGCAATCATATTCAATGAAATCGAGGCTGGTTGGTGCGGTTGACTAAGTTCTGTCCTGCTGGATGCCGGTTTAATGTGGAATCGCAATGAAATTCCTGGTATTAACTTAGCAAGCAGTAGTCAGGTAAAGGGTTTACCATAGAAAAATACATATCAAAAGGTCGACGGATATAGGCTCTACCCATGGAAAAAGGTATTATAAAGCATAGCAGGTAAACACATGCAGAATAGTCTATTTATCGGGATACTGATGAAAAAATCCTATGTCCGGCGGTCGAGACGAAGCATAATCTCTGTCAGGAAATAAAGATTCTTATGCGATATTTATGTTCAGATTTTAAGTTTTCAAGCAATATCGACTGAATTCGGGATAACTAAGTAAAAACTTCAGTTTTGTAGAATTACTGGAGTTAATCTAAAGAGTGGCAGATTTACAATTTATGGAGATAGTACCGGTGGACTCGATAGGAATTTACTGATTATCATATATTATAACGGACGCAGTGTTAATTTTGTCCTCGTATTATCCAATATGCAATATAGTGTGTGTTGCGGGGGGAATTGGGGTAGTTAACACAAAATATTTTAATTCAAGTCGAGACAGAGAAATGAAAGGGTATTACTAAAAGATTCAATAATTAATTAAATAGTTAATAAAAGGACGTATCTTCGGGTTTGAGCATTGATCGGGCATTAGATCAATTTTTCCTTTATTTCGTAACTTTTCCTTCTGTCTTTATAATTCATATTAACATACGGGTGGTTTGTACACTTAAACTAAACTTACATCTAGAACATAAAGTAGGGTGGCCAGCGTGAACACCTTTCCTTCAAATTTATTTTGGTTGGTACACAAGAGAGATCCACATAAGGGGTTTGGTCATTCAAGCAGACGGTTAATTGTTAAAGTAACTGTATATTCAAAAATCAGGTGTTCCGGTATAAGGCAACCGTCAATAAAGAAATGTCTCCATAGAGAAGATTCCTTCCCCATGAATTAGGTGTGTGTTGGTAGTCTCTCCTTCTTTAACCTACCTAACCTAGAGAAAATTATGTTTTTAGTTAATGTGCTATATCAGATGATTATTTCATTACAACCTTTCAGTCAGGATTATAATCTAGTTTTTCGCATCACCCATATTGTATGTTAATTTTATTCATGAGTGAAGGTTTTCATAGCAATTTTACTTACACTTTCAGACTGTCTGTCTGACTTACATATTTGTTGTGAGTCTGGAAATAAGGAAATTTGTATATCTGACTAAAATAATAAATAAATAAAAATAAAATAAAAGAAATAAATTATAAATAGTAAGAGTTAAAGTTAACTTAGATACATATTTCATGATTTAAATAATTTTGAAATTGAAGCAGTTTTACCTTCAAAATAATTGATTTGCGCAAGCAAGGAAACTTTTTTAATAGCATTTTCAGCTGTCATTTAACTTCTAAACTTGCAAAAATAAAAAAATCCTCTGATGGATTTATATTCAACAGCCAATGAAAACGAAAAAAGTCGGCAAACTATAGGATTATACTTTAACCAATAACTCACGTTTCAAATTTATTGCCCTACAATGTCACAACAAGTAACTAAACAAACAAATTTTGTCAGCTCATATTTCATATTGCATAAAATGGTTTTTTAGCTTCGATCAAAATGTTAAAAATTTTATAAAACTCTGCACCATCAACCAAAAGTTTTCAAATATCTATTCAATTTGCGATTCGAAAATGAAAGTTACTGTGATGGTATATGAAACAGTATGTTTGCGCGTAATTGAAATAAATTGTACGTGTGCGTTGGATTTGGTAAAATATTATGGCATCATATTTCAACATTGTGGTTTTAACCATTGTAAGTACTGTGGCAATTGACGAATGTGGGTTTTTGTTTTTTAATATAATGAAACCACCAAGAGATTGATTTTACCAACTAAAATGTTATTTTAAATTTTTTTTTTCTATTAATTCAACAAAAACGATGATGGCTTTAAATCACGTGAAATAGATTACATAGGGTATACTTCATAAAGTTTTAAAACGAACATACAGGCTGGCTGATATGTATTGCAACCAACTTCAGGTTGTTATCATAGTCTGACAGCTGACAGATTTATTCCAGTGATAGTTCATTTTATTATTTACAAGCTTACAAAAGTATTTTCATTTATTGCATTCAGAAAAAAAGTTATTCGGTATTGAATTCAAGCGCGATAACGTGATTGCTTTATAATTGACTGGAAAACTATAGGTGGCTATCGTTAGAGCCCACCAGCATTTAAATGTAAATAAATCTTTTGTTTCTCGTCCATTACTCGTTACCGTGATACTGGCAGTGTTGCATCGCGTCCAAAAAGTGGAAGAAAAAACACGGTAACAACACCAGAAATGATCCGAAAAGTGAAGGCCAGATTTGATTGAAATCTACACCGCAGTGGTAGAAAAATTGCTCGTAAGCTGATTATATCGTGGGAACAGATGCAACCCATATTGAAAAATGAGCTTGGACTAAAGCCATTGAAGTTCCAGAAAGTGCAAGAGCTCTTCGATGAACAATAAAAAGTTAGACTGGAAAGAGCCAAGAAGTTACTTAGCTTACACGAAAGTGGTCAGTTACCGAATTTGGCTTTTTCCGATGAGAAGCCATTCCAAATTGAGCAGTTTGTGAAAAAACAAAATGATCGGATATACTTGCCAAAGAGGTCAGCTGAAAATTTACACCTGCGATTGGTCTCCAGAATTCAAGCGTTCACACCGATGGTAATGATGCGGGCCCCCGTAACGGCCGAAGTTCGCTCCCCGCTTATTCTTCAAACGAATATTATCGGAAAAATGTTTTAAAGACAGTATTAAGGCCTTGGGCAGACAAACATTTCGGCCGCAGATCATGGACCTTTCACCAGTACTCAGCATCATCGTATTCAGCACGCGTCAATCAAGAATGACTTAAAAAGGAAGGTTCCTCGCTTCATTTCTACCGCACAATGGCCACCAAATTCTCCGGATCTCAATCCGTTGGACTTTTGCGCCTGGGGCATTTTGGAGAGTAAGGTTCTCACTAAAAAAATACCAAAGTGTCGATCATCTCAAGACGGCACTTCGCCGGCAATGGGCCAAAGTACCAAAGAGCCACTTTCTTGCTGCCTGTGATGGCTTTGTCAGCCGTTTGAAGGCCATAATTCGTATCAAAGGTGGCCAGTTCGAACAAATCCAAACTGATTCTAAAATTTGATGTTATTTCCAACATTTTTTGCATTTGAACAATAAAATTAAAAAAATAAAAATTAAAAAAAATAGCGTTTTACTTTGTTGCATTATATATCAGGCCACCCTGTATTTCCGTCTGCTCCTGGTTTCGAATATTATTTTTTTTTTTTGCTTTATCGAGCTGGATGAGGTAATTGTAATTGAGACGAGAAAATTTTCTGCAGGAAAACGAATATATTGCTACTGGAACTCGTGTAGATTGGTATTGCGCTAAATTTCAGAAATTAATTCGCAAACATACCTATTCCTTCAGAAATTTCTAAATTAGAATCATTTACCAATTTCACATAATCGAGGGTAGCGAACGAAATGCTACTGCTGCCTTTAGTGCTATTGAACGGCAATCTACTAAGATGGGTCTGGCAGTAAATGAGGGCGAAACAAGTTTATGTTTTCTGCAGGTAGAAACGTGCCGCGTATTGATTCTCAAATTACGGCCGATAACTATACTTTAGATATAGTCAAGGAATTTATCTACCTTAGCTCCGACGTTACCACCAAAATTTATGTCGGTCTGGCGATCCAGCGCAGGATCACTTTGGCCAACAGGTGCCCTCAATTGGCAATTGAGTAGCAGAGATCACTCTCGTCCAAGAAAACAAGCACTGAACCTTCTCGTGCTTCTTTATAGCGCAGAGGTATGGGCCCTATTAAGCACTGATGCGCCAGCCTTGAGAGTATTCAATAGAAAATTCCAGTGCCAGTTGACGATGATTTCCGCATTTGCTCCTCAAAAACATAGCTATTGTGCAGCGTAATAATATCCAGCGGCTGCGCTGGCTCGACCATGTCGTTCGAATGGAGCGGACCTAGTCGGCGAATAGGACGACCTTCTATGCGTTGATGGAACCAAATCGAGGAAACCCTGTCATCGATTTGTGTGACCAAGTGCGCAAGCAACAGAGGCGCATTTAACACGTTAATCGGGATGTTAAAGTCCATTACGTAAGTAAGTAAGTAAGTACCAATTAATCCAGTTATTTTCACTAGTGAATTGGCAACGGAGACTGAATAAATTTTTACCAAAAAATACTCCACACACAAAGGCATTTTAGATTTTTCAAATGATTGTATGAATGTTTGATGATATCTCACACGCCCTTTGTTCTCTTTAACTTTAAATAAGAAGACGTTTATAAAAGTGAACGTAATACTTTACTTCGTATTATTTCGTCTTGAATGCGGCATAAAATTAAATAGTTTGTGTGAAATTCTGAAATAAATGTTCAATATTTCCACACTTTAGTCCTTTGGATTGGATTTATTGCCTTTTTCTACTGTTTTGAACTAATATCGCAGTTTTTAAACTCTAAAAAAAAAATGGTTTTGATTTATTGGCATTTTGCCAACCGATGATTATTGAATTTTCATCCTTTGCCTTTTTAGGGTGGCACGTTGTAACATTTCAAATTGATTTCATTACTTGTGGTCGTAGTGTGAGAACATTTATTGCATGAGGAAATTCACACAGCGAAACAGTTGAAAATTTCATTTTCCGTTTAAAATCTTCCTTTTCGTTGAAAGTGGCTATTTCTGCATCTATATTGTGGACAGATATAAGTTTTCCATTAATTTTCAGTTGTGTGTATGTAAATGCTGAAATGGTATACAAGTGCGGAGTTATACTAGACTAAAGCCACATTTTGGGATTTCGCTTGGTGCTCATTTCGAATGCAAGTTGAAGTGTCAAATTAAATGCTAATAATTGGTTGTCGGAAAACTTTCCAGCGGTCAATAAATGAAATGAAATTGTCGGAACATTTCATACAACAAATTTATTTCATTTTTTTTTGTTGAATTGTTACACAAAATAAAACCAAATTAAATGTTGTTTGTTATTGTACGGTGTTTAGATCCTTAAATTTGCAGCATTATTTATTTAAGAATTGATTTTATAGTTGCTTTATGATTAGCAAATTCTTTTCAGAAGATATGTTCCATTATTGATTTTTTTTTTCTTTCAGCAATCTAAGTGTTCTATTTATTAATTTATGGCGCAATACCGTCATAGAAATAGGTTTTGTCGCAGTAGACTCTTTCTTTAATATAGATTTCATAATTTTATTAATTTAAAAAAACTAAAGTTTTAGTTTTTGAAAATCGTTTGAAAGCAATTCAATTTAAATTTTCAAACAATGGGACTACAGTCAACCCTCCTATAACGAGGTACTCTCAGAATGCAGTTTACATATAACGCGGGGCTGAAAATACGACTGCCCTCCTATAACGCGGTACTCTTACAGCGCTGTTTGCGTTCAACTTCACTGATTAATGCACCCACCTCAAATGAATTGGTAGACAAAAGTAAGGAAAATGAATGGGTGCCAAATCTTGATTTACAAGATGTGAAAAAAGGGCTAAATTTCATTCAAACTGATCATCCAACGGTGCCCAATGCAAAGTTTAAAAGATTGTTAAGAAATTGCTTAGCTCCCTATAGAGAGGTTTTAGTGGATTTAGGAAAAAAAGCTACAATCGAAAAGCAATGAATGAAGTTGAACCAAATGAGAATAAATATTAAAAAGTTACATCATTTTACAAGTCTTTCTTAATTTTGTTGGGAACCAGCTTTTTAGTTTAGTTTTTATTTCATTTTATTTCAATCCTTATATGAACTCTTGATTTAAAAAAATAATTTATAATTCGTCTTACCTTTGGGATTTCTTAGTCTCCATAGAACGCGGCACGCATGATGTGATTTGTACTAATTATTTGTTTCTTATAGCACGGTATGCACTCACCGCGTTATAGGAGGATTGATTGTATACTTATTACCAATAGTTGAAAGTATTCCATTTGGCATGGAGTTTATAAACCTTGAAAAGATTTGAATTTCAATATACAACCATCATTTCTTAATTATCGTTTTTAATTTGTTTACATTTGAAAACTGCCATGTCTCTTTCTATAAAATTTAGTTGCAAGGACTATCCATAAAGTTTTCGGTGGGGTTGCAATCAGCACTAAATGTAACATGTATCGGGTAATTTTTTAGGTATTATCTTTTTGGCAACACTGGTTTACACAGCACACGCACATTTCATATTTTGTTTCACTGTCAAACATCTTCAGTTTGGTCTATAATTTAACCATGAACCGTCATACAAACGAACAACGGTTGTAAATCATTGAATTTTATTATCAAAATGCGTGCTCCATTTTAGGGTCAGTTTAATCGACCCACTGAAGCGGCTATTCGCGCTATTGTAACTAAATACATATATACATAATTGGCTAGTACAACCCTTCAGTCAGGATTACGACCTAGCTTCTCACACCACTTATGTTGTGTGCGTTAGTTTTTTACATGAGTGGCGGGACCTACAGTTTAAATGCGACTCCGAACGACAGATTTTTGAGAAGCTTTTCATGGCAATTTTTATTCTCAGAGTCTTTGCCAGAAATCTGCTGAGAGGAAGTCGCCGAAGAAATATTTTGTGTTTTGATGTCTGACCTGGGATTCGAACCCGGGCCTTTTGTCTCATAAGCCAACACACTACCCACTAGACCACGGCGACGTAAACTAAATTTCGCACCAAATTTACATTGTTTGACATTAAACCACCAACACGCTTACGTATAGTGCGAACTGAAGAAAATATCGCAGCTGTATCGCCCAGTGTTAATGATAACCATCAATTATCGATTCGTTGCCGGTCGCAGCAATTGGGTCTCTGCATTTTGTGGAAGGTGTTAGCTGCAAAGCCTTTCAAAATACAGCTGGTGCAAGAATTGAAGCTGAGCGACCTACTGCAACCCAGAATTTTTGGTAAATGGGCTCTTGGAAAGTTGGCCGAAAATCCACTTCTTTATCGAAAAATTTGTGTTGAGATAAGAAGCTCATTTTTGTCCCAATTGATAAGTAAATAAGCAGAATTGGCGATTTTGGAGTGAACTCCAGCCAAAGGATTGCAAAAGCTACCAATGCATACAGAAAAAGTTACAGTTTGGTGCGGTTTATGGACTGGTGGCATCATTGGACCGTATTTCTTCAAAGATGCTGCGAATCATAACGTAACTGTGAATGGTGAGCGCTACCGTGAGATGATATCCAACTTTTTATTGCACAAAATGCAAGAGCATGACTTGCATGAAATGTGGTTTCAAAAAGACGATGCCACATTCCAAACAGCACGCGTAACAATGGACTTATTGAGAGGCGAGTTCGGTGAACATTTTATGCCACGTTCGGGGCCGGTCAATTGGCCTCCTAGATCGTGCGATTTAACGCCTTTAGACTATTTTTTGTGGAGCTATGATGCATCTCATGTCTATATAGGAAAACCCGCTTCAATTGACGCATTAGAAGACAACATTGAAGCATTTATTCGTGAGATACTGGCCGAAATGTTGGAAAGAGTATGCCAAAATTGGACTAAGCGAATGGACCATTCGAGGCGCAGTCGCGGTCAACATTTGCATGAAATAATTTTTAAACATTAAATTATATGGACCGTACGTACTATCGATTCAAATAAAGATTTCATGCATTTTTCTAAATTTTATGTGATTTTTTTTTTTTTTTTGAAAAATTTTCCTATAGCTCTTAAAAAATCACCCAATACAACTGCATTGACACATCTGGCTAAGGTTGCATATAAAGTTTTGAATTCATTTTGATGGTAATGAAGCTATCAATAAGCTTGAAGTTATAAGAGAATACGAACCACTACAAAATTTCGCTTGAATCGTACAACGCTTTCTTGATCCATGTCAGGCCAATACTGATTACAGTAGCCTAGACCATCGAAATTATACTTCATCTAAAAAAGTAACATTTTCCATTATTCGGTCCATTACATTTGATTTTGATTGTTTTCAAGATGTTTTTCACTGTGTATCTCTCATGGTTAGTTGTGGCTTTTTTCCAGTTCTTCAATGAGCTAGTATTTAAAACAAGAGCGATATTTCTCGAAGTAACTGGAAGATCAAGTTTTTTTTTGATTTTTGACAAGATAAAGGATTCTTAAAGGCTTTATATGGAAGATTTCTTTTGAATTTAGAAATTTAGTTCCATAATTTTTGCCAAGTCTTATCACTCTTATTGTTATAGTCCCAGATTTTCTCTTAAACATCCCTTCCATCTGCTTTAAATAATCGGTTAACCTCTTTTAGGTACCATTCAGCCACATTCCTAGTTTGTTTTTCAATAATTTCCAAATTTTTTTGCATAACATTTTTGAATTAAAATAAAAAAATACCCTTTTGAAAAATGTGAAAGTGGGGAAAAAATTAAGAAAGGTTTTAAAAACACTAAGGAGAGATATGTTATAGACGTAACAAGAAAAGAGAACTTTCGAATATGAAATTTTAACAGAACTAACTCTAGATTCTATTAGAATATCTGAGCATTCGCTTCTGTATGTTAAAGCAGAGATACAATATTTGTTTGACAGTTATGTCCCACATGCTAGTTCTTATTCCCATATTATAAGGTGAGGCAATTGTTCTATCCACATGTTATGAACCAGAGATTAGCATTAAGTATTCAAAACGATGAGTAGGTTCGAGTTATACTTCTAATTTCAAACTACTTATACGCCTTCATACTCATACTCAAAGTCGTAAGTACTCGTCGTATTCATACTTAACAATACGCATGATGTTATCGACTTCGACTTGTCCCTATTTAACATTTACACGAAATATAAAATAAGTATGCTACGCGTACAAACACTACTACTCGTTGTCTTTGTTGTTCCTTTCTTCTTTGTTTGTATATGCAACAACAACAACAAAGGCTGTAAATTTTGATGAATGATTCGAGCCACTCGAATAACTTATAAGTATTATAAGTATTTTTCAAAATTTATGAATCAGAATGAATAGGCGTATGAATCAAACACATTTCGAATGTTGTGAGTTTCATATCAACGTTGCACTCATACTTATTGCTACTTATACTTATAAGTCAATGTTGTAGCAAGTACGAATGAATCAGAGTAATTGAATTTCAATTCCGTATCCATATATCCATATTTAAAATTGCATGAGTGCTTATGAGTAGCGGAAAAACGATTCATTGCTGATCTCTGTTATGAACACAATAAACGCAACATAGCGATCTCTCAAAAATAAAATATGTGTGTGTATATTGAAGAGATTATTTTAAAGGCATGCGAACATCTGGAAAATATTCTGCTGCTTCGCTTTTAGGCCAATTTCTATTTTTATTCGCAGCACTAAGGGAATTAGTGCTTGGAATGCAAGGATTAATGCTGCTAATGTAATATAGGTTTTTACAATACGATGCATGAAATGCAATGAGAAAGAATGTTTTAGTGGCATCATTGATAAAGAGTTAATGATGTGTTATTTTGTATTTATTTTGCTTATGCTTTGCTTTCACTGTCCTTATTATAATTAATTAGCATGTAGCTAACCTTACGTTTATTGTGTTTTTAAATACATTCTTTGTTTTACGCCGAGGAGGAACAAATGTACCTAACCGCACCATAGAGAAAGCCGTCACGTCCTCCGTGTGAGGGGCCCTCACCCACTAAATCCCCCCTTGTTTCGTGGACCATTGTGTCCATTCCGGAACTACGGTGATATAACTTCGAAGTGGAGTCCTTTTGGCCTTTGGCCATTGGCCATTTTCATGCTCATATCCACGTCCGAATTACGTATAAAAGGTTGAGATGGCTTCTAAGTGTCTCCACTATACCTCTCGTCCAGGTTCCCGACTGGGATTTCGTTTGACACGTGAGCTAGTGTCATCTATACCGGCGTGCCTATATGTTCTGCAGCCTACAGATCTCTCTTATTCAACCTCAGAATGCGCTCCACGTAATTCGCTACTGACGCCCAATTCTCCCTACTCGCCATCAATGTTAGCGGTCGTGATCGTTCCAATCGTTGACGTCAGTACAGAGAGATAGCTCTGCCAACGTGTACATTCGAACTCAGTCAATTATTTCCCCTTCCTCGTAAAGATAGTAAGGGGAGGTCGATCTTCCATTCCGTGCAGATATTTCCTAAAATATCCGTGGCTTCATAGCATCTGCATAACATAGAAATTTACCTCTAGCAATTTTCGACCAATCCATGGCTTTATGTCCGGGATAAGTCTCGCCTTCCACCTTCCTCTATCTTCATCGTTCCATCGTCCCATCGTCGTTGCCATTCTGAAATGGTGTTTTTCCTGAAGTGATTAGTTATGTGATTTACAGCCGATTTTGCCTTATAAATCTCCATCCGCTCTACTGCCAGCAGATTCACAGGGATTGTACCTGCTATCACAAGTACGGCTGGGGCGGACACTGTACGATATGCCGACGCGATACGCAATTCAACCGTTCTCTGTACCGATAGCAGTGAGTTTTAAACAAACGAAAATATTTTTATGTTCATTCATTATTACTTGATAATTATTTTAAACTTTTTTAAAAGAAATAATTATTATGAACTTATGTTTGAATATCCAATTTCAATTTAATATTCCATTAACTTTCAATGCTTTATGCGATTAAAGCAAACTGAATAATTTAAGGAAAATATAGCCCCTGGTTAAGAATATAAAAAATGTGTTTAATGAATATTGTATGAATGAGACACACAAAATAACCTGCAATTTTATTATGATTTTATCAATTTCGAAGCCATTTATCTTCCACTTGAACTACCATGTAAATCTGACAAAGAGGAAAATATGTTTGAGGCCTTGTTATAATTTTAAATTTATTTATTCTACTTCCTGTTATTATTAAATATTGTTTTTTTTTATTTCATTTGCTTTTCTTTTTGCAATTTCCATTCATTTTCAGTTACCATGTGGTGCTTTCGCATAACGTTGCTTTCACTCTGACCCAACCAGTGCATATTTGTATAGGAATTCATTGACCAGAGCAGCAGATTCCTAATATTATTGTTAATATTTTAGATTAATTTATAATTTATATCTCGACAAGACAAGACAATTTGATGGATGACTCTCTAATGCTGTTATAATGTAAGGAATAATAAGGAAGTTGTCCATCTTTTGTTTTTCGTATTAAATTTTCTTGAATAATTTAAAGGCTTTTGTTTTCGAAATGAAAAATATTTCGAAATTTATTACCAATAGAAACAGACACATCATTCAAATGAATTATAAGTATCCGAATTATGTCCGCCCTACAATATAAAATGCTTATTAACCCATTAACGCCTGACCCCAGACTCCGTTGTCCGGTTTCGGTGAAATTTGGCACAAACAGTATTTGGAGTATTTGTATTGATATGAACAATTTTTATTTTTTTTTAAGTGTTGTGGGGGCCTCTGCAGGGCATGGGTGTTTTTTCTACCCACTTCGGCATAAGTGTATTCTAAAATAATTTTTTTTTCTCTTTGTTATATGGCGGCTATATTGAAATATACACGTTTGTGACACTAATAATCTCGACAAGAATGATAAATTTGCCAAAATTGCTCCATTAAACAAGGCATTGAATAAAAAATATAAGCAATTTGGCATATTTCCCCATAGTCTTTCTGTGGATGAACAGATGACAGCATATTATGGTCGCCATTTGGCTACAAATACTGGTTGTTGGCTTCTATGACAGAATATTGTTATTCCTTTATACCATATGCTGGCGCTTCTGCTAAAAATAAGGCTGACTACGGTCTTGGAGAAAACATGGTACTACGACTATTAGAGAATATTTTAGATCCAAGTCAATATAATGTTAGATCAACAATTATCGTATGCGAGTCCGCGGAAAAAAAATGGTATTGGCCATTACTCACTAACGCTTTGATGCAGCTATGGCAAACAATGTGGAAATACTTTGCTTGTGCAATGATGTGTCGCCTGTGAAAACGGGCTGAAATTCGGGTTGTTAATGGCCTATTAAGTAAATAACATGCGAAGAGCTAGGCCGCCTGGGTAATAATATAATATCCACACAAATACATAACAGTGGAATATTGAAAATTATATCAAGTAGGTTATAAATAGCAAAGGTATTGTTTTGGTGAATGATGTTGAATTTTGGACGGTGCATGTGCTACCATTCGCAGATGTTGAAAATATCCCATGGTAAGAATTGTCATGCATGAAAACACGCAATGTTCGGAAAAGTTCGTCATCCTGTAAGGTTCGCGGAATACCTAGCTCATACCGCAAAAATGTACAGAAGGTCGAATCCTTTGACGTCATTGGGCATACCAAACGAAATGTAATGCTCTATTAAACCCTATTGAACAGAAGTTTACCGAAAACTGACAACAATGCCACCGAATAAGATACTGCTTTAGTCGACGAAGATAAACAATCTGTTGTGGCCGGTTTAGCTGCTGATGGTGAAGGAGCAAGAAATTAAGGGGACCTCTGATGCCAAAGCTAAGCATGGTCACAATATCAATTTGAAACATAGTGTTGTTTAACGTGGTCAGGTTGTAAGTGTCGAAGATGGTGTCTAAATAACAGTCGATATCGATCATGACGATACGGATGGTACAGAAAAGGAGGAGATTGTTGTCGCTGATTCTGTTAAGGAAGGTAAAGCTTCCTGTGGCCGTCCGTATCGCAGCAAACAAAGTCAACCGATTATTTATGTTACTAACAATAGTGGTTAGGAGGGATGGAATGCATGCAAACAAGGCAAAGTTTCTGACTGTGGCCAACATGGCGACCACCAGGGCGATCCTTGTCTTGCTGTATTCAAGTTGACACGCAGCCTCCTCGTGGCCCCTCCTGGATGGCATTCTAGCACCCGCTAGATGTTAACTAATGCGTGCAGCGAGGTCCAATCCCCTGGACATTAAATTCGGGTTGTGCGTAGGGCTTGGAACCCACCACGAAAAAATTTAATCCAATGAAAGCCTATACAATATCCTCTAGAAAGATCCCCTCTAAAGTTGACGACCACGGCAAACGTTTCAAGGACAACGATTTGAGAATAGGCACGTGGAACGTCCGCACCCTTTATAGGGCAGGCGCTTCCGCCCAACTGGCGGATGCCCTTATGAAATGTAGGACGGACATCACTGCCATACAGGAAATGCGATGGATAGGACAAGGATGCAAAAGGCTAGCATCTTGCGATGTGTATTACAGCTGCCATGTTGATAAGCACGAATTCCGATGCGGATTTGTGGTTAATAAGAGACTTCGGGTTCACGCCAGTAAACGAAAGAATAGCCACAATCCGCATCAGGGAAAAATTTTACAACATCAGCCTAATTTGTGCTCACGCCCCGATGGAAGAAAAGGACGTTGTGGTTAAGGATGCCTTCTATGCTAAACTCGAGGACGTATACGATAAGTGCCCGGCCCATGACGCCAAAATCGTCCTCGGGGATTTTAATGCGAAGGTCGGGCGGGAAGGTATCTTTGGCCCCACTGTCGGACAGTTCAGCCTCCACGCAAACACTACCTCCAATGGTATGAGGCTGATCGATTTCGCCGCGGCGCGTAACATGGTGGTATGTAGTATCAGGTTTCAGCATCTCGACATTCACAAGGCCACTTGGATGTCCCCCGATCGATCAACATCCAACCAGATCGATCATATTGTGATTGACGGAAGGCACGTGTCCAGTGTACTAGATGTGCGCACATTTAGAGGTCCAAACATCGACTCGGACCACTACCTTGTCGCAGCCAAGATCCGAGTGCGCATTTGCGCCTCGAGGACTGCGCGCTCTAGTGCACTGCGAAAGCTGGACGTTAAGAAGCTGCGATCACAAAGTGCAGCTGAGGCGTTCTCCGCTCAACTCTCTGATAAGTTCCTCCACGCATTTACAAAATTAACACACATAACATAAGTGATGTGAGCAAGCTACGCTTGCATCAGTATAAGGCGGTTCATAAGACGTACCGTCTTCGGCTTTGGGGAAATAGATCAATCAGAGCTAAAAATCGTTTTAATAGATTATTATTGGAATACTGGACGATCTCTCGCTTCACTCATAGTTATCCTACAAGGTCTCCGCCGTACCAATAACAACCAATTGCATCAATCAATACCGAATTGACTTTCATGGTTAAGTGGATCCATATCACAAATTAGGTCAATAACATCCAGGAATATGGAAGCAAAGAGCGTTTTGGAATGTAAAAAGTCAATTAACAGTTATGCCAGGCAAGCTAAGACACCATAGTTATCTTGGGGCGATTGGAAATGACAAATATCCTCTCAAATAAAGACAAATAAAGCTCGGATAAGTCAGTGCTACCAGAACATTAAATACCAAGCTGGGAGGGTGGCGGAAGACGTTGTATCGACTACAGGGTGGCTGATATGTATTGCAACCAATTTCAGGTTATTATCGTTTGTAAACCGCTCGCCTGACAGCTGACAGATTTATTCCAGTGACAGTTCATTTTATTATTTACAAGCTTACAAAAGCATTTTGATCTATTGCATTCAGAAAAAAAGTTATTCGTGATGGAATTCAAGCATTACAGTCTGATTAGATGAAAATGGATCAAAAAATTAACGGTAACAACACCAGAAATGATTCGAAAAGTGAAGGCGAGTTTGATCAAAATTCACGCCGCAGTGGTAGAAAAATTGCTCGTGAGCTGAACATATTGCGAGAATGGAAAAATTAGCTTGGACTAAACCCATTGAAGTTCCAAAAAATGCAAAAGCTCACCGATGGACAAAAAAGTGCACGAAAGTGGTCAGTTACCGAATTTGGTTTTCTCCAATGAAAAGCCATTCCAAATTGAGCAGTTTGTGAACAACTTGCCAAAAGGGTCAGCTGAAAATTTACACTTGCGGTTGGCCACCAGAACTCAAGCGCCGCCGAATACTATCGTGAAAATGTCTTAAAGACAGTATTGAAGCCCTGGACAGACAAACATTTCGTCCGCAGACCATGGACATTCCAACAGAACTCAGCCCCACGTGTCAACCAAGAATGGCTTAAAAAGGAGGCTCCTCGCTTCAGTTCTACCGCACAATGGCCACCAAATTCTTTGGATCTCAACCCGTTAGTGCCTGGGCCATTTTGGAGAATTAGGTTCTCACTAAAAAATACCAAAGTGTCGATCATCTCAAGATCGTGTAGCCTGTGATGGCTTTGTCGGCCGTTTGAAGACCATAATTCGTACCAGAGGTGGTCAATTCAAACAAGTCTAAATTTCTAAATCTAAAATTTGTTGTTACTTTCAAAATATTTCGCTTTTGAAAAATAAAAATAAAAAAAAAAATTAAAAAAAATATTGCGCTTTATTTTGTTGCATTATATATCAGACAGCCTGTACAACCGACTCATAATCCCGGGATTCGGGATTTTGTAATCAACATTTGTTGGTAAAATAGTTCCAAGATAGCTGTCTGCAGCTGTAAATATTTACCTCTACCACCTCCTGTTGTAAATAAATCTTTTTCTTTGGGCAGTTGAGTGTCTAAATCAGTTACTTTTTTAATTCCTTTTATAGAGCTTTTGCATTCTTCGTTGCCATCAAATAATTTTTTATTACTGGTAGTAGGGTTTCCTCATCTGAGAAGCTAATATCGAATCAAATGATCAGAATTTTTTTCCGGACCTTATCTAGGGTCATAATACATATGAATTCACAATTCCGAAAATCCCGAAAAATGCGGGACAAGTTTTTAAAAAATCCCGGGATTTTATGTATCCCGAAAATCCCGGTATTTCGAGATTCGGGATTGCCCGATTGGCATCCCTAGTAGACACCGTCATAGCGTATTCTATTTGTGCGATCATCAATTATAAGTGTTAATAAATCTATAAATAAATCTGCAACGAAATTGTACTTCAAAAAATGCTTCCAATATGGACTTTCTGGATGTATAATGTCTGGTAAAGAGTCAGCCACTTATAAGCGCCTATTACACTTCTCAGACGTAAAAGGCCATTTACTAGAGAAATCTTGATAATCTTTTTAAACGGTCTAATGCTTACTGACACGCTAATAATCTTTTCAACATATTGCACCATATAATGTCATTTGTTTGAATTTGTGTATTTTTCTCCCATAAACTATAAGTTTAGTTTGAAATGAATGTTAAAAGGATTAAAAAAATAAGCTTCGTTACCAGAAAATTTCATGATGTTAAACCAAAAATTATGGAAAATAGTCAGGCATAAGACATGAATTAAATTCTATTTATTATTCGTGTGTTTTTGGCCCTTAAATTAAGTTTCATTTCATGTTAACTTATTTAATTTCGTCCCGAAAAGTTTAAAAAAAATCCTGTTGAGATAATTGGCATGGCCATAGGCATAACCATAGCATCATATCGTCAAATATTTGAGCAAAAATCGTTAAAATAGTCAAAGACGTTCATTGAAATCGTAAAAAATCGTCAGAAAAAATAAATTAATAAATTGAAAGGTTTTTAAAAACAAAAAGATATAAGGCCAGTGTCTAGCAGCAATAATATTGCATCATCTATACCTATGTGTGGTGTAAATATTAGGGAGTCAGAAGACCTTGACTTTATGGACATGAAAATTTAGTACGATGCTCGCTAGAATTGACACATTTTTCAGTGCCTTGGTTTCTTAGGACGTTGTAATAAATACCTCACTTCATCTGATCTACTTACAAATTACATCATTTATAATCGACCGAAAATGGAATACAACTCTCATGTATGTGCAGGCCCTTAAATCCTATATTGACACTTCTCGACAGTGTACAAGTGAGCCCGTAGTAGGTCTTTAATCACTATAGTGTCCTAACTGCATTGTTTCATTAGAGCATCGTTACAATGTGCCTTGTGTTACTGTTCTATAGCTACTACAATGGATATTGCTCGAGCGAAATAACGGAAGTTATTTATGAAAATCATGTTTCCTACGTAAAAACTCGTCTTTCGGAGCGCCGACTTTAATCTGTAGGTCCCGCCACTCATGTATAAAATTAACGCACACAACATAAGTGGTGTGAAAAGCTAGGTCGTAATCCTGACTGAAGGGTTGTAATGACCAATTATGTATGTACTATATCAGACATAACTGGTCTCAGAGCAGTGGATTGGAAAAAGTTGAGGAAATCTGTACAAGATATAGAGTTTCTATAGAAATTAAAATGGTATTCCATTATGGTGTGTGCACAATAAGGTTATATGATGGCTTATGTGTATGTCGATAGACAAGAAAACCCTTGGTTGGCTCCTATTCCTTTACCTATTTAATTTAAAATGGGAAAGTGGAAAAATATATCACTAACAAATTTAGAACGATTTCTATCAAAACGGTTTTTCATAACTGAAGAATTTTAATGCTTTTAGTCACAATAAAAATAGTTCATCATAAGAATCACTGAAAGTCTGGCGAAATCTTCGAGAGCGAATAGAAATGTTGCCATGAAACGTTTCTCAAAACAATGTATTGTTTGAAGTTAAATATAAGTGGTCTAAAAAGCTATTTCGTAATCCTGACTAAAGAAATAAATGTATTGTATTTTGTTTTCTCGGCTTTGTAATTTTAAGTAAGGAAATTGCATTTATTTCTTTAAAAATATCAGGTTTTCTTTACCCAACGCCTTTTAAAATGACAATATAAAGAGAAAACTTTTAAAGCATTTTTACCTAAATCTTAACCAACCACAAACAAAAATGAAACAGTTTCTCTTTATTGTGGTAAAATAAATACAAATTTATCGTTTCATTTATTTAAATCCCTTGATTAATCCCTTGATTAATCAGCAAACTATGCTTTTAAATGAAAACAATAAAATTTAAATTTTTCCTCCGCTTTCCACATATCAAAATACGATTTACACACATTTAATATCCTTTGGGTCAATATGGGTTGATCATAGAATTTTGCTTCTTAAACTTTCACTAATCGGTATTCCTGATACTATTCATCGTTGACTAGACACCTACCTCTTCCTTAGGACTCAGAGGGTATTGTTTAGGAATCTATTGTCTAAGACTGTATATATTACTTCTGGTGTTCCGCAGGGTAGCCATTTGGGTCCTCTATTGTTTTTATTGTTTCTGAATGACCTTCCTTCTGCTGTTTCTGATTGAAATATTCTGACATATGCTGACGACGTTAAATTATTTTATACTTTTGATGATGATCATGGCCAGGCTGTTCTTCAGCGAAATATTGATTTCTTTGTTACTTGGTGCAGGAAAAATTTAATGGATCTTAATTTGAGAAAATGTAAATGCATGGTTTTCTCTCGTGGTGGTGTAATCTCGTCCACTTATGTGATTAATTCTTGCCCTTTGGAAACTGTGCCTTCATATCTTGATTTAGGAGTATTATTGGATATTAAATTGTCTTTTATTGATCATATTAGTTCGATGATTGGCAAGGCTCGAGCTGTTCTTGGTTTTGTGAAAAGATGGGCTAGGGAATTCATTGATCCTTATATAACAAACCTACTGTACATTTCACTTGTTAGGCCTATTTTTGAGTATGCGTCTCTTATTTGGAATCCATACTATCGTTGTCATAGTGATTCAATTGAGTCTGTACAGAGGCAGTTTTTATTGTTCTGTTTACGTGGTTTAGGATGTGGTTATGCCAATGGGCTTCCGCCGTATGAGGATAGATTAGCTTTTGTAAAACTTCCAACTTTGGAACGTAGAAGGTCTGTTTTAGATGTTTGTTTTGTTTTCAATCTGGTTAAAGGTGATATCGATTCTGAGTTTTTGCTTTCTAACCTGAATTTCAGCATTCCTGCAAGATTTTCACGGCACTATCGTCCTCTTTCTTTAGATTTGTATAGAACGAATTATGCATGTAACTTTCCTTTCCGTAGATTATGTAATGATTTTAACATGCATTATGATTTTATAGATTTTAATTGTAGTGTTTGTAATGTAAAGCGCGTCTTGTATACTGACATTAGTTTATAAATTATTATATAAAAATGAATTTTCCTTCTTGCCTTAGATTAAGTTCTGTAGCTGTGTAATATATTCGTTGCCATAACTTTTCTCTTACCCGCTACAATCCGGACTGTACTGTGTACGTTTCCCAACATAATGGGGACGACCCTCCGCGGTCGGGTGAGGTTGGGTTAGTGAGAGGCCGGGGACGTTCGAATGACTCAACATGCGATATTACAAGTTTATCATTCAGAATCATCGATCAATAATTTTTTCAGTCAAATATCAAAGGGTTTACGGTTTGTTGGCTTTGAAGATAGAGAAGAAAGAAGACTTCGTGGCAAACTAGCACCGAAAACAAACGTTTGGGATAAGTGTAGTAATCAGCTTAGTTCTGTTTTTTACAATTCTCATGAAAATGTTACTGTCGATGAACAATTGCTTTCATTTGGAGGTCGGTACAGTTTTAGGCAATATATTTCAACAAAAACCCACCAGATACGACATAAAAATTTCGGCACTTTGCGATTTCACAACTAAATATGTCTGGAACAGGAAAGTGTACACAGAAGAGCAAGAAATACAAGAGACTTTTGTTCATCGTGTTATATTTGTTATATTTCCGTATTTTTAATTTAGGTGAGAGTGTGATGTACTTTTACATGTGACAATTTTTTTACGTCTACATACAAACTATCATTGAACTTTTTTCTCGGAATATTATATTAGTTGACACTGTCCATAAAAATGAAACTTTTTTGTAATCAATAATTCTGGATATGAAAAAAAAAACCTTCGAAAAAGATATAAATTCACTCTCACCTTATTCATCATTCAGCCGATGTAAGAGTTGATGAAAAAAAACCTGAAATAATGCATCATTACAACCAAACGAAAGCTGAAGTTGATAAGCTTGACGAATTAGCTGCGAATTACACATGTAAGCGCATGACTAAGCGATGGAAAACCGAAGAAAAGTTATGCCACTTTGACCATCAGCAAGAAATCTTGTCAAAAATATTAAAGAACAAAATGATCTTACAAGTGCTCCTCAATGTTCTAAGCAAAATAATAAAAATACACAATTGTCCAGAAATTTACAAAATAAAGGGCAGAATTGTTTCTTTTGTCGAAATGGAGGGAATTCAAATAACAATTCCACTAAATGTGATTCTTCTAAAGAATTTATTTGCAAAGAGCACATGGTCACATTTTGTGTACTTTGTCATAAAGATTCTAAAATTTGGAATACGCTAGTATTAAAAATAATTGCACAGAAGCTGACGTAGTGTTGGTTTATTAGACGTAACGCCCGATTTCAAATCCCAGGTCAGCATCAAAACGAAAATATGAAAATATTTCTTCGACGGCTTCCTTTCAGCAGATTTCTGGCAAAAACTCTGAGAGCAATAAAAGTGCCATAACGAGCTTCTCAAAAATCTGTCGTTCGGAGTCGAACTTTAAAACTGTAGGTCCCGTGAGAAGCTAGATCGTAATCCTGACTGAAGGGTTGTAATGACCAATTATGTATGTATGAATTGCTCAGGAAGGGATTACTTATTTTAGTTATCATTATTTTTTATTATATTAAATAAAAAAAAAACAACAAAACAAATGAATTTCTTATATAAAATATGAAATTTTGTTTACATTTTAATATTGGGTGATATTGCCCCAAAGGATCATAGAAGGGCATCCAAGAGATTCAGAAGGGTTAATTTGAAACGTAGATAACATTTCCCAGAATAATATAACATTCATTAAGTTTCAGTTAAGTTCACAAAGATTTTGCCAGAAGTATTCTGACTGGAAGTCGCCAAATAAATAGTTTATCATCTTCCGTTTCGTTTCGTTCAGATGTCTGACCTGGTGTTTAAACTGTAGTCTCACGTCTCATAAGACACTACCCTACCCACTTGATTACGATGAGTGCTAACAATAACGCAGTATAAATAAATAAATAAACAAATTGGACTTATCAGTTTGTAATTGAACGTCATCGAACACATATTATATTTTAATATTCTTATTAAATTTTAATTTAATAGGCTTGAAATGAAATCATCTTTTATTGATTTAATTCTCTTGGTTGCCCAAATAGCGGTCATAAATAATGTTCTAAAAAAAATTTGTTTTGACATTTAACTTCACCGATTTATTTACAACAGCGTTGAGAATTTAACACAGGAAACCAACGTGTTTAATCGGCCGCATGTAAAAAGTACTACGTGACAGTGACCAAATATACATATTAATATGGTTAAAACCACAGGATATACTTGAGTTGGAAAGCAAAGGAGAAAACCAAAACCACGAAGCAAGAACATCAAAATTTCGAATATTATTAAGCAGGACAGATGAATGTCAACAAAATGTTTCACCATTAAACATCAACAAAAATGAAAAATAACAAAAGAACTCGAACTAAAGCACAGTTTGTAAAAGAATAAGGAAATGACTTACAGGGTAGCTGATATATAATGCAACAAAATAAAGCGCTATAAAAAGCAAAAAATGTTGGAAATAACATAAAATTTTAGAATCAGTTTAGATTTGTTTATGGCCTTCAAACGGCCGACAAAGGCATCACAGGCTGCAAAAAAGCGGCTCTGCGGTATTTTGGCCCATTCCAGGCGAAGCGCCTTATTCTGATGATCGACACTTTGGTATTTTTTAGTGAGGACCTTACTCTCCAAAATGCTCTAGGCCCAAAAGTCCAACGGACTGAGATCCGAAGATTTTGGTGGCCATTGTGCGGTAGAATAAAGCGAGGAACCTCCTTTTTAAGCCATTCTTGATGTGTGCTGAGTTTTGTTGGAATGTCCATGGTCTGCGGCCGAAATGTTTGTCTGCCCAGGGCTTCTATACTGTCTTTAAGACATTTTCACGATCGGCATTTATTTTGACCTCTCGATCAATGAATACGAGCGTGACGACCATCGGCCGTTACGCTGACCTCTTTGGCAAGTAAACCCGATCATTTTGATTGTTAACAAACTGCTCAATTTGGAATGGCTTCTTATCGTAAAAAACCGAATTCGGTAACCGGCCACTTTCGTGCAAGCAAAGTAATTCCTTTGCTCTTTCTAGTCTAACTTTTTTTGTCCATCGGTCTTGCATTTTTTGTAACTTCAATGGCTTTAGTCCAAGCTCATTTTTCAATATGTGTTGCATCCGTTCTCGCGATATGTTCAGCTCACGAGCAAGATTTCTACCACTGCGGCGTGGATTTCGATCAAATCTGGTCCTTAACTTTTCGGATCATTTCTGGTGTTGTTTCCGTTTTTTTTTCGTCCACTTTTTGGACGCGATGCAACACTGCCAGTATCACGGTAACGAGCAATGGTACGAGAAACAAAAGATTTATTCACATTTAAATGCTGGAGGACTCTAACGATAGCCACCTGTTGTGTTCCAGCCAAATATAAAGCAATCACTCTATCACGCTTGAATTCCACGATTCACGATTACTTTGTTTCTGACTTTGTAAGCTTGTAACTAATGGAATGAACAGACACTGGAATAAATCTGTCAGCTGTCAGATGAGCGGTTTACAAATGATAACAACCTGAAGTTGCTTGCAGTACATATCAGCCACCCTGTACATTGCCAAAAACTTTATATGTTGTACGTGACTTTTCACCCTTTGCTAACAAGTGTTTGTGTTGATCTACAGGGCACCGAAATGTGCAGATAGAAATACAAATAAGTTGTTATTTCATTACCGCTTTATGTATGTGTTCGTCTTTTACTTTCTAGAGAAAACCAGCAACAGTATTCCTACTATTTGTAATACCAGTTATAAAATCAACGACAGTCAAACAGTCATAAAAATTCAGAAGTTACGTGTCATCGAAAATTACAAAACATCATAAAATTGTAATAATTTTAACGCACAAACAGAGTTATAAAATTGATTTCGCAATTCCATTTTATGGCAGTGCTATTAAAAGAAAGAGAAATTCGAGTACAGTATAATTGTATACGACGGAGAAGGAAGATCTATTTAATATAAAATTTAATAACTTAATCGAATTCGTTTTAATACTTGGAAATCTGAAATAAAACCAAAATTTAGGGAATGACTTTTGCATATGCAAAGCAGTTCTTTGGACTTAGAGAAATCCATGAGATCGTCGACTGCAATTCGCGGCAGTCGATTACACATCACCGAAAAAAAAAACTCAACGCAGACCACAGCTTGGTAAATTTAGCTTCGCGACTTCCGGTGGCAACCATAGACAATTTAAATAACCCCGGAAACTGAAGGTAAACGCCAATAAAGAATAACGTGTTTTGGTTGAATGAACTCTCGAATAGCTGGCAACTGACTCAAATTTTTATGGAAAAATCATCTGCAGGAAAAAGGCGCATTTCTAGATAAATAAGTTCGTGAACAAAACAAATTTTGAATTCTGGTACGATGCCGTGGATTTTCGGCTGGCGCCAGCATAGTTACGGGTTCATATTTTTTTTTAAATGACGTTAATAGGCAATCACTGTCAAGGGTAAAGCCTATTATCCACTCAATACTATACTATAAGACTCCATATTACCAACTTGTCAACGTTGTTTGGTTTGAACAGAACGCCGCTAGATGGTAAACAACTTCTGCCACATTGCATAGTCTGCATCAGCGATTTGAAAGTATGGTCATGTCATGTGGACATACATAATGGGACATTACAACCCTTCAGTCAGGATTATTGACCTAGTTTCTCTCACTACTTATGTTGTGTGTGTTAATTTTATACATAAGTGGCGGAACCTATAGTTTAAAGTCGACTCCGAACGACAGATTTTTGAGAAACTTTTCACTCAAAGTTTTTGCCAGAAATCTGCTGAGAAGAAATCGCCGAAAAAATAATTTTTGTATTTTATTTTGATGTCTGGCCCGGGACTCGAACCCTGGCTTGACGTATAATAAGCCAGCACTCTACCTACCAGACCACGGCGACCTCATCTTGTGGAGGTAATATGGTAATATGAAATAGACTGTTACTTGTGGGATTTTCTGAAAATATATATGCGATTAAGCCACAAGCCCCAAACGATCGCAGGCAATACAACCTATGCCATCGGTAAAATTTTGCCTGGTTTTTGAACCAAAATTTTGGTGAATGCCTCTCAGCAAAGTTTTAGCAAAAACTCTACGAATAAATAAATTGTCGTGAAAGGTATCTCACAAATCTGTAGTTAGTAATCGACTTTGGGTCCCGCCACTCATACTTAAAATTAACAAGCACAATATATGGGGTTTGAGAAGCAAGAGCGTAAACCGGACTGAATGGGTATGTATTTAAAACGGTGAGTAGATTCAAATCATACTTATAATTTCAGACGCTTATACGCAGTCATACATATTTTAACTTGATACTCATACTACTTATACTCAAAGTTGGAACTACTCATCGTATTCATACTTAACAATACGCATGATGTTATTGACTTTGACTCGTCGCTACTTAACATTTACACGAAGCACAAAATAAGTCTGATTCGCGTACGAACATTACTATACTCACAAGAAGATTGTGTGTATGCTTTGCTTGTTGTCTTTGTCTTTCCTTTCTTCTTTGTTTGTATATGCAACAACAACAAAGGCTATAAATTTTGATAACAGAGTCGAATCACTTATAAATATTATAAGTATTTTTCTAAATTTATGAATCAAACACATTTCGAATGTTGTGAGTTGGATGTCAACGTTGTACTCATACTCATTGCTACTTATATTTGTAAATCAATGTTGGAGCGAGTAGGAATGAATCAGAGTAATTGGATTTCAGTTCTGTTGATTCACTCATACTCAAAATTGTATGAGTGCTTATGAGTAGCGGAAAAACGATTCATTGCTGATCTCTGGTAATTTTCTAAAAATCTCTTCTTAGAAATAGAATTGCATGCAATTGTTTTAAAATGAATATTAAAAATGAAAAACAAAAATAAAAATATTTTTAAATTGTTATTTGATTGTCTTTTACGTGCTTATTGCGTGCAAATTCGAATACTTCAAAAAAGTCATACGTATTATAATATTGTATGTGTTGATTTTATTCGTTTGTTTTTCTTTTGTTAACATACGATTATTTTTTATTACCCATTATTAATGTACAATAAGCGGTGGTTATGCATACATGCTGCATGGAAACACAAACAAATAACTTTATTATACCATTGAGTATACATATGTATTAGGGATGCCAAACGGGATCGAATTTTAAAAATCCCGGGATATTTCGGGATAATTCGGGATCCAAAAACCCCGAAAAATCACGATCAAAATCACTATTTTCTCTTAATAATAAAAATATTTCGTTAACAAAATCATTTGTTTTCCAATTATGTATGTACAATGGCAATTGTATGTACAATTTAGTGAATGTTCACAATACTGAGTTTCGTCATCTACAAAAACAAAGCCATACAGAAAAACAAAAAAAAAAAAAAAATAATTTTTATTCTTTATTTTATTCTTAACAAATAGCAGAAAAAAAACAATAATTAATGAAATGAATTCAATGAGTTTGAATGAAAAAACGAAAATAACCCACATAAACTCAATTTTGCACGTTTCAAGAAAATACATGAAACTAATTCAATTTCAATATTTTGACCATAGACCTTTATTAGAAATAGCTTGATTTACGCGGTTTGTGATGCTTTCCACCAAATGATCAATAAGAACTTTCGGAATTCGATGCCATTTCGCATTTATACGATCCCAAAGTTTGACCATGTTTGTTGGCCAAAAATTTTTAATCAGATTGAGGTCGGGACTTTGCGCTGACCATTCCATCAATTGAAAATTTTGTTTCCCACTCTATATCTTTACAATTTTTGCTGTGTGCTTCGGATCACCATCGCCACCGTATATCAGAATTATATACAAGATAAAAAGTAACAAAAAAGCGTAAATTAACAAAATTAAAATTATTAATACAAATGCATTAGTTTTATGAAAATTATTTGGATTCCAACAAAAAGATAAAAGCATCTAACATGTGATCTGATAGGCTTGAACGAATTTTGTTGTCAACATACGCTGCCGTTGAAAAACACTTTTCGCAATCAACTTTTGTTGGTAAAATAGTTATAAGATAACTGCATGCAGCTTGTAAATATTCCCTCTACTACCTCCTGATGTAAATAAATCTATTGCTTTGGACAGTTGAGTATCTAAATCAGTTACCCTATTAATTCGTTTTATAGAGCTTTTGCATTCTTCGATGGCATCAAATAACTTTTAACAATGCAAGTGGGATTTTCCTCATCTGAGAAGCTATTATCGAAGTCAAGTGATATAAAATTTTTTTTTGCAAGACCAAATACATATGAAATCCCGAAAATCTCGAAAAATCCCGGGATTTCGAGATTCGGGATTTCCCGATTGGCATCCCTAATATGTATACAGTGATGTGAAAAATAATAAGGACACCAATGTAAGGATGGAAATATATCGATGCCTATGTTCTATAACATTCTAAGTCGAAAAATTGTTTTTTGAGCCATACCTATTAAATTTCGATTACGATTAGTAATCAACGACATTACTTTTTAAAAATAATCGTAATGATTATATAATTTTAGGAACAGTTTTTTCGAATTACTAATTGATTACGATAACAATATAATCAAAAAATAATCAGGATTACTGGCGATTTGTTTAATAATCAAAAATAATTAAAAGTAACCAAAAGTAATCAAATTGTTATCAAAAATTCTTTTTGGTTATTTTAAAATATTCAAAAAGGATTTCAAAGTAGTTATTGAAAACGATTTGATTAGTTTTGGATTAGTTTTGATTCTTTTTGATTAACAATTATCAATTATTTTAACCAAAAATAATCGTATTTGTAATCATTACTTAACAGGTAGGTTTAGAGTTATGAGCTCTCAGAGTTTTCACGCGACATATATACTAAGTAGACCTTTCCGTATAACTTCGGAACGGATCGGCGTATTTTAACCAAATTCTGACAGAATTTAAGTTAGAGAACGTAGAATTAAAAGATTAGATTATCGCCTAAATGCAAACCATAAACAATTTTTAAAATTCAATCTTTATTTCTGCATTTAAATAACATTTTTTCTAGTGCTAAAAAAGAAAAAAACAAAAAAAAATATTCTAAGTTGTGTTTTTTGAGGTGTACTAAGTTTAGTACAATGGGCGGTTACGTGAGGTATTTTGCAAAACGTCCTTCCGTTTCCAAACATAGTGTTTTCAGGCACTTACAACATGATGTTTCAACACGACTTAAGCATATGACACATCGTAGTTGTTTTGGAATTTTTTTGGGGGTTGTGGCCGGTAATTTTTTTTCCTTTTACTTCAATTCTGAAAGATGTTTGACTACATTTATTGTCTTTTTTGTCACTGAGATTTGTCACTGAGATATGTGTCTACGAAACCATAATTGAACCACACGATTATTAGGGTTTGCAATGCAATGTAGTCTCCATGCATTTAAAACAGTCAAGTCCACTAAATAAGTAAACAAGACCCACCACCACTTTTTACCTTTTACAGCAATTCGGTACATTCCTATAGACTCGTCAATCTGATCTACATCTCCCATAGCTTTATTGTAGTTTTTTTTTGTTTTGTCCAGTATAAATGGCATTTTGCTTTGTGATAAGCTATAACACTTCATCGTCATAAAGCTGTTCGAAAACTTTCACTGGGGTTATATCTTTTAAGGTTTCCGAAATATTAGCACGCCGGTCTTCAGTATGTTTTTGATCTGGAGGAAATGGAGAAAACGAATAAACGGGAGCACATTTTCTTCCACTTTGGGACTCAATACTAGTTTCAATTCTTCTTTTTTTCTGAACATTCCGAGAAGTAGATGACGCGACCCTCACTGAACTGTCACTGAAATAAATCTGTCAGCTGTCAAATAAGCTGTTTACAAATGATAACAACCTGAAGTTGTTTGCAATACATATCAGCAACCCTCTACGTATATGATGTAGGTTTAAATTGAAAACTAAAACTATTTTAATAAACATATTCAAACTACATATCCAAACAATATAAAATTTTAAAATATAGAATCACTTTAAAAGCTTTAACAATAATACTCTTCTAAACATTTGTCAATAAAATGTTTGTTTTTGTGCTTACAGTCCTGCATATGGTGCAACTAAAGGGATGTCTTTTATCCAATTTTCCATAAAAATTTCTTTTAAAATGACTGCATTAGTGTCAAACACTAAAAATGAAGTTTTAGAACAACTGGGCATTAGTGTTCGTCCTTTCGCATAAAATGGACATGAACTTTGAGAATGAAATAAAAACCCAAAGTACTACTAGTGAACCTCCAGTACTATAATGGGTGATGTTTTAAGAGATATAGGAAAATTCTCCAAAAAAAAAACATAAAATTCAGAAAAATGCTGGAAATCTTTATTTGAATCGATAATACGGTTAATACAATTTAATGCTTGATTATTTCATGTAAATGTTGACCGCTACTGCGCTTTAAATAGTCTATCCACTTAGTCCAATTTTGGCATACTTTTTCCCACATTTCGGCCGGTATCTTACGAATAAATGCTTCTATTTTGTCTTCCAATGCGTCAATTGAAGCGGGCTTGTCAGAGCTTTAACATAGCCCCACAAAAAATAGTTTAAAGGCGTTAAATCGCACGATCTAGGTGCCCAATTGACCGGTCCCGAACCTGAAATAAAATGTTCACCGAACTCGCCTCTCCATAAGTCCATTGTTACGCGTGCTGTGTGGCATGTGGCACCGTCTTGTTGAAACCACATGCCATCCAAGTCAGGCTCTTGCATTTTGAGCAAGAAAAAGTTGGATATCATCTCACGGTAGCGTTCACCATTCACAGTTACATTACGATTTGCAGCATCTTGGAAGAAGTACGGTCCAATGATACCACCAGCCCATAAACCTCACCAAGCTGTGACTTTTTCTAGATGCATTGGTAGCTTTTGCAATGGTTCTGGCTGATCTTAACTACAAAATCGACAATTCTGTATATTCTATTCTATTGTGCTAAAAATGAGCTTCGTCGCTGAACACATTTTTTTCGATAAAGAAGTGAATCTTCGGTCAGCTTTCCAAGAGCCCATTCACCAAAAATTCTGCGTTGCAGTAGGTCGTTCGGCTTCAATTCTTGCAAAAGTTGTATTTTGAAAGGCATCACCCCTAAATCCTTTCGCAAAATTTTCCACGTTGTTGAATAACAGAGACCCAACTGTTGCGAACGACGACGAATCAATAATTGATGATCATCATTTACACTGGCCGATACAGTTGCGATATTTTCTTCAGTTTGCACTCTATGTAAGTGCGCTGATGGTTTAATGTCCAACGATGTAAATTTGGTGCGAAATTTAGTCACAATAGCTCGAATAGCCGCTTCAGTGGATCGATTAAACTGACCATAAAATGAAAGAAGCGCGTGATGAACTTTCTTAACAGAGCACGCATTTTGATAATAAAATTCAATGATTTGCAATCGTTGTTCGTTTGTAAAACGATTCATGGTTAAATTATAGACCGAACTGAAGATGTTTGACATAGAAACAAAAAACGAAATGCTCGTGAGCTGTTTAAACCAGTAATGCCAAAAAGATAATAGCTAAAAAAGTCACCCGTTACTTGAGCAAATGTTTCTTAGTTTTAATCCACTTTTTGTTTTCCTACAACTGAACAAACAAACAAAAGTCACTAAAATAAGGTAAAATGCATTCGAATTCAAATAGGAAGTTCAATTATACACAGAAATTTTAAACTGGACGACTATAAAATAGTTATAGTTAAGTGACTTTATTATATGGATTTAAAACACAAAATAATGTTGTAAATAGAGGTTCACAGAGGTTCATTATCGTTTCAGCTTGCATGGGTAAATAAACAAATACTAGGTCAGTACAAATTGAATTGTCAACCTCCTCACTAAGCATAACTTATTCCTGCTAGGTACGGTTCCAACACAGAAGTTAGCTATTCTGTCATACAATCACAATTACTGCTTATTATACCTCAGTCAACCAGACACGTTCTGTCAATATATTCTGAGTGTTTAAGAATATTGCGTGTTCCTTTTTAGATTTACAAGCATCGGAAAATATATTCTGAAAATATGTAGAAAAAGCAAATCATATTGTCAGGAGTAGAAATGCTTTAAAAACCTGGTGCCGCACAAGAAAATAACCGCCAGACAATTGCAGAAAATATGTTCTGAACTCATACACAAAGAAATCAAATAAAGAAGAAGAAAAGATCATATTGAGTGGTGAAAGAACACTTTAATAATCAGAAGCCACACAATAAACCGAAAATTATTACAATTTAACCTTTTTTTGGATCGCTTAAAAATTTTAACAGCAATCTTTACAGCATCTGTAAAGTATTTAATAAAAAAAAATGTTCTTTTTATCGTATATCAAATGATATTTATTGTATGCTGACACTGACATGCATATTTAGTCCCTGCAACACTTCAGTCAGGTTTAAATCCTTGCTTCTCACATTGCTTATGTTATGTACACAGATTTTTGAGAAGCTTTCCTAGGCAATTGCATTTACTCTCAGAGTTTTAGTCAGGGGTTTAAATCGCGACCTACTAGCCTACGGCGATTAATATTATCCTTAAACTTTCATTGAACGCCGATTCATGCGGTTACTTAGCCTTAGATCGAGCTTTAATAAAATTTCATAATTCAAGCTTTATATCACTTTTGATACATTCTTGTAGTACCAAAAAATTTCGCAATTATTAATAGATTTTTTCAAAGATTTTAATATTTTGATTTATTTTAATTCATTTTAATTTAACTATTTTATATTTTTACATTTTATTATCACCTTTATGAAATTTACGCCAAAAGTTTTGGCATGATGAACGTTGTAGAATGAATAGATCGGTTTTAGTTTTATCTAACTGGCAAAAATTTGGCATCTAGCACCCTTGCTTTGCGGTGATTTATAAGTTTCCAATTGTCTAGATAGGGCAGTTTATTGTAACTCCCATCAGTAACACTCTCAGTTGAGGGCTGGCTGAAACCTAATAGTACAAACCACCGTTATATTTCGTTATAAAAAGTTGTTTTCAACGTTATGTGAAGTAAAAAATTTCCCGTAGCAATTGCACATCGATTATGTCAGTTTGAAAATTCTCTCTGGTGATACGGGTTTCTATAAATACGGTTGTAAGCAGTTGCAACGTACGTAGAATGTCCTTGAGTCTAAAATTGCCAAGTCGATTTCGGTGGACTACGAAATTTATAATGATCATAAAATTCAATTAGTTACTAATCTATAGAGACAAAATTATTGGAAATATTAAAAGCTGAAAGGCTTTCAGGTCATTTTTCGAAAAGGTGTAAATTTATCACTATGTCGGCGTAGCACATTATCAAAACTATGAAACGAAACTACATACGTAGCTAACTGAAATATTATCCTTGTATAGAATCAATGAAATAAAATATAGGACGAAAAACTTTTTTATAATGTTTGTCCATCACGTGAGATAAAGATAAATATAAGAAGAACAGTAAGAAAGACTCTACAATATTTCAAGAAACAGGGCAAGCAGTGTGAAAATTGTGAGTATTTTCTCTTCCCAAAATACTAAAGTAGTAATATATTTGGCGATAAACATCGAATTGGAATGTTTGCTGTCACTACTTTCGTCACTCCATAAGGCGAGCTAATGTTCTCTTCTTCATCAGAGTCTCCAGCATCAGGATTATTATATTCATACATATATAATCGGTCATAACAACCTTTCGTTGTAAATTGGAAATAACTGACCTAAGGTTACCTATTAAACTAACACGCTACATACTAGACTACGACTACTACCGTCTATATCAAGGAGATATCATGAACAGAAAATTCAACCTTTTCACTTTTATTCAACACTTAACTTTTAATTCCTTCTCAAATACCATAAATAATGTTTTATTTACGATAAAACTTCACAAAATCTTTGAAAAAATAAACAAATTTGTTTGAAATTTTCTTTTTTTATTTAGTTTTAAATAATGGCAATGAAAATTCCTACGAATTCTAAATATATCAGACATTCAACGTTTCCTGAATTAAAGTTATACCTACATAATTGGCCATTATAACCCTACAGTTACGACATAGTTTCTCACACCACCTATGTTGTGTGTGCTAATTTTGTACATGAGTGGCGAGACCTACAGTTTTAAGTCGACTCCGAACGACAGGTTTTTGAGAAGCATTTCATGGCAATTTTTACTCTCAGAGTCTTTATCAGAAATCTGCTGAGAGGAAGTCGGCGAAGAAATATTTTTTGTTTTGATATCTGACCTGGGATTCGAACCCGGGCCTTTTGTCTAATAAGCTAACATACTACCCACTAGACTACGGTCATTATCATCTTCACTATTTAACATTCACCCTCTCTTAAAATTTTCTAAAAAGTGAGTTTAGCAAATTAATTTCCGTTTTAATAAAACACATGTTGTTTTGATTATCAGTTATGACAGTCACTTTATCAGACTTCTGTAAACTCCATTAACAATTCTAAACTTAAAAACTTTTTTCTGATGTAAATTAAAACTTCAAAATTTTTTGCTGGTCAAAAAATTATTTTTTTTTTTAGTTTCGACTATGAGTATTTATTTAGGATGAGACAATCAATATAAAATTAAAAAAGTTGTGGATACTTCGGTAAAATAAACCCTCCGTTTGCACCACTAAAAATTTTTTTTGTAACTAAATATACAATAAGAAATGTCAGTGGAGGTATGAGTATTCGTAAATGATCAAAAAAATAAATATCACTCACACGTCACAGTGCTGCTAACTATCTATCAGTAAATATAAAAATGAATCTGTGTTTGTTTGTATGTATGTATGTCTGAACGTTATAAACGGCTAAACTGTTGAACCGATTTCCATGTATGTCTGGAGGGAGTTATAGGCTCCTTTTTATTTTGCTAATTCATTTGGTTGGATATCGTCAATTATCCAGTTGAATTTTTAAATTCGTTAGATTTACCAGGCTTTCCACCACATGACTTACAGTTAAAAAACGGTGTTCCTATTATTTTACTTGGAAATGTTGATCCTTCACGATCTTTTGTAATGGCATTCGACTAGCAGTAAAAAAAATGATGAGTAATGTTATCGAAGCAAATATTATAACTGAAAAATTTAAGGTGACGGATATATTGCTGCCACGTATTCCTATGCCCACATCGGAGATGCCATTCGATTTCAAGCGCCTGCAATTTCCTATTCGCCTAGCATTTGCAATGACGATTAATAAAGCTCAAGGTCAGTCCTCTCAAGTTTGTGGACTTAATCTAGAAAATATATGTTTCTTACATGGACAGCTTTACGTCGTATGTTCGCGAGTAGGAAAACCCGCAGGTTTATATGTATACGCACCAGAGAGAAAAACAAAAAATATTGTGTATCCTAAGGCATTAGAGTAAGAATTATTTATTTTAGAAGAAAGTAAATATCAAATATTAGCAATTAATTACTAAATAAATAAATTTTTTAATTATTATGTATTTAATTACGAAGTAGACCGGGTATTAGCTAGTATGTATATATAATAATGAATGACATGAAAAACAAATGTATCATCATTGTGCGATTTTCTGTTTAGAATTTTTATTAATTAAAAAGGGTTGAATTCCTTTAGTCTGTGTGCAGTTAATAATCCAGTCAAATGTATTTAAAAAGTCTACACTTTTAATTAATTTTTATGACGAATGAACAAAAAAGGGAAATTGTGACTTTATTGACCTACTACTGTAAGACAAAAGATTGCAGAAGATTGAATATTTGGGCATAAATATTATGTAAATGTAGTATATAAGAGAAGAAGAATTATTTGAAAAATTTTTAAACCGAAAATTGGCAGTTACACGTTTAATGCAGGCAACTATTTAAAAATTGGATTTTCTTTTCTCTGACCCTTACGCCGTTAAATATTGAATAAAAAATTATAAAAAAATATAATTTCTCAACACTTGTTGGAAACACAATACAATATTAACATACATGGGAGGTTTGAGTTTGTGTGTTATCATGAAATATTTTATTAATTTTTGTCCAATAGGGCTTATTATCTGTGGTATATTATAACATCGTTCCATAATCGTATGCCATGGTTTCTCTTCGCTCCATTCGAATAGTTAAATTTTTTATGATTCTGGCATATACATAAATCGGCCGAAATTGAGAAATTACATGAATTATGCAGAATGTGATGAACGCTTTGAAGTCGCCGTAGTCTAAAAGGTAGTGGGTTGGCTTATTAGGCATAAGGGAATGGTTCAAACTTCAGGGCAAATAACACGAACAAAATGAAATATTAATGAAAATATTTCTTCACCAACTTCCTGTCGTGCAAAAAGTGAGAATAAAAAATAAACACCACTCATGTATAAACTAGACACACGCAAAATAAGCGATGTGATTAGCTAGGTTATAATCCAGTCTGAAGTATTACAATGACCAAATAAGTACATATGTAAGTATATGCATACATCTGAGATTTAGGATATGGAGTCGAATCGTATCTTGGATCTTGGTTGCCAGACTACATCAGCTACACGTGAAATGACCATACTTTTAAATCAATCGTGCAGAATTTCCTAATATGTGGAACAACTTGTCATTGGTGTGCACCAGAGATCACCAATAAATCGTTTTTCCGCTGCTCATAAGCACTCGTGCAATTTTGAGTATGAGTGAATCAACAGAATTGAAATTCAACTACACTGATTCATTCGTACTCGCTACAACATTAATTTATTACTATAAGTATGAGTATGAGTACAACGTTGACATTAAACTCACAACATTCAAAATATGTTTGATTCATACGCCTACTCATTCTGATTCATAAATTTCGAAAAATATTTATAATACTTATAAGTGACTCGAGTGGCTCGAATTATTCATAAAAATTTACAACCTTTGTTGTTGTTGCCTATACAAACAAAGAGGAAAGGAAAGACAAAGACAACAAGGAGTATTGCAGTGCTCGTACACGAATCATTCTTATTTTGTGCTTGTGTTTGATTTGCAGCGAACACTACTGTACGCGAATCATACTTATTTTGTGCTTCGTGTAAAAGTTAAGTAGAGACGAGTCGAAGTCAATAACATCATGCGTATTGTTAAGTATAAATACGACGAGTACTTCCAACTTTAAGCATGAGTATCATATTGAAATAAGTATGAATGCGTATAAGTATCAGAAATTATAAGTATGACTCGAATCTACTCATCATTTTGAATACTCGTTGCTGATCTTTGGTGCGCACATCATGCAATTCAAGTCTAAAGAAATTGGTAATTATCGGTAGTGCTCATACCGTATTCATAAAATCGCTGCAGATGATTTTTCGATAATAAATTAGGATTATTTTTTACCAACTACTCCAGGGCTCTTTCAAAAAATACATGTCGTTGTCTACGGTCACTCAAAGCGATTTGGCAAAAAAGGTTGAATAAATGACAAAAGATATAACAGATGTACTTACAATAAAATGGTTGTTATCGATTATCAAAGTTGGTACAAACTTGAAACAATATTCCCATATCGTTACGAGCCACCCTAAAACGATTAGTCTCTACTTTTAAAAGACATGTGATTAATTAAAGAACTGTTTATCACTGCTATTCTAATATCTACACTAAAGCAGACATAATTTTCTTACCACTTTGAACATTGAAGGTGGATATGATGGAGAAAAATTAATTTACCAGACAGCACATGTCAAGTGTAAAGAATATTTGACTGTATTTGAAAGTAAATGTTTTTAAATTTGTCTTCGTTCTTTTTTTTTTGGGACTTTAATGGCACATAATTTTCTTTCTTTCTTAAAACAATGTTTAACTTTTTAATAAGCATCACAATAAGTCATAAAAAGGATATGAAAGAGCCCAAATGACAAGTTAGGTTGGAATGTTTGTTTGTCTTTTTGCTTGAAAATAGCACAGCAAATGAGCAAGAAGAAAGCAAATATGTACGGATTCTTGAAACAAAAGTCATGAAGACAAACTTTTAAGAGTTTCATTAAGACATTCATATAAAATCATTATTTTTGTCGTTTTTTTATTTTGAATTTTATTTTAATCATCCAACATTTATTGTTTTCTGTAACATTTCGTCAGCTATAGTTTGTTCGTTATTATGTTTAATGATTGAAGCTTTTATGGAGCTTAAGCATAACAACATTTTTATAATGACGAGATAGGAAGTTGAACCAAAAATGAACCATTTTTGAGAGTACCAATTTTGGTACTATTTCTGAAACATCTCCTTAAGAGTAAAATCCGCTTCTACAGCAACATTCTCTCATTTACAATAAATCTAAGCAACATCGCGGGTGAGAAAAGAATATAATCCCACTTCTTGGCTTTTTTTTGGGAAGTACAGTGTTTTTTTTTTTTTTTTTAAATGATATTTGAGTCACTCGGTAGTCGGATGTCTATCACTGACTACATACATAAATACTAGAGGTGTACACAAGCCATTCTACTAGCTTACCTTTCACCAGTGCAATGCTGTAGTGTACTCTTTTCTGTTGCTCTTGATTTTACGAGTGCACTGAAATATGTATTTTTCAATTATTTAATGTATACAACAGCACTCGTTTGCCTGTGAAGTAACGGAACTATGGTTTGTGTTTTACGAGCATATTTTACTACTGAAGCCACATTTTCAGTATTGCCATATAAAGTAGAGTAGTGTAAAAATAGAAGTAGTGCAAAAAAGGGTTTTTCAAAAAGTTACTGGCAATACTGACGTCGACGAAGATGTTCGGTTGTTCCGAGACCAAAAAAAAGGAATGCATGTTGTGAATCTATGAAGAGCACAATATTTTTGTTGTACTCTTCACACAACTCTCTTTTATACTGGTGTATAATGGTTTACGAGTGCAGTTGTTTTTTTGTACTATATTTTTGCTTCACACTTATTTCTACTTGCAGCTACAATCAATATTTGGTATTGAGAAAAATGCAATAGTGTGCAATTTTATATGTCTTGTGCAAACCTCTAATAAATACATTACAACCCTTCATGTCAAGTGGATTACAACCTTGCTTCTAGCCATGCTATTGTTTTTGGTGTATTAATTCAATTCATGAGTCGCGGGATCTACACTTGTTTGGAGTCGACTCCAAACGACAGCATTTTGAGAAATTTTTCGTGGTGATTTTATTTCCTCTCAGAGTTCTTGACAGAAATCTAATGAGAGGAAATACTTCTCGTTGGAGATGTCTAGTAAAAACTCTGAGAGTAAAATAAAATTGCTATAAAAAGTTTCTCAAAAATCTGTCGCTCGAAGTCGATTTTAGACTGTAGGTCCCGCCACTTTTGTATAAAATTAACACACACAACATAAGTAGTGTGAGAAACTAGGTTGATAATTTTAACTGAAGGGTTGTAATGTCCAATTATGTGTGCATGTATGGAGATGTCTCACCTGAAGTTTGCACTGGGGCACCACACCTAACCCACCATCTAATAGACTACGGCGTCTGCTACTTTTGTTTAAACTTGAAAGCATTAAAGCACTGACAGATGTCTATAGCTATGAAATTCATGAAATTCTTAATTCACCCTCGTATTTATGTATGTCTGTACATGTGTTGTTATAATAACATTGAGTGTAGACTTTTATTTGTACTTGTATGTTAACAAATAAAGTTTTTAACTGTTAATTAATGTTCACTTTCATATTTACTGGCAAAAGTTTATGGAATATAAAATATTTTATTTATACTTTCATGATAATGAGTTGTAAAAATAGTTCATTAAAATGTTGTTAAATGATAATAAAAACATTAAAAGCAAGTTGGCTGCTTTAAAATAAGGAATAAAAGTACTCGAAATATCAATAATTTAAGTAAATTCTTATGGAACATAAATTTTATCTTTACTTTAATCCCGGGATAAAGAAATTTCCAGTGGTTTTGTTATTATCGACACTTTGGTATTTTTTAGTGAGAACCTTACTCTCCAAAATGCTCCAGGCGCAAAAGTTCTGAGTGCGGTGATGTTGAGTCCTGTTGGAATTCCATGGTCTGCGGCCAAAATGTTAGTCTGCCCTGAGCTTCAATACTGTCTTTAAGACGTTTTTCCGATAATATTCGACATTTAATTTGACCCCACGGTCAATGAATATGAACGGGGAGCGACCATCGGTTGTTACGGCGGCCTACACCGTTACCATCAGCGGCCCAATGGCATGTGTAACTTTTCAGCTGCAATACATATCAGCATATTGGTTGCAATACATATCAGCCACCCTGTATAGTTTTATTTTGTATAGTTTATTTTTTCGACTGTTCCTCAAGCCTATCAGCAATTACCTAAACCATCAAGTAGGCTAGTTGTGCGGTCATCATCTGGGATACCAACTATATTTTCCATAGGAAGTCTGTATATTGAAAAGCTTCAAATTCTTCTTTCAATTTACTTCCCTAAGGAACTAAGAATGACTTAATTTCGCTTCATTCTGCCGCTTCATTTCTACTGCACAATGGCCACCAAAATCTCCGGATCTCAATCCGTTGGACTTTTGCTCCTGGGGAATTTTGGAAAATAAGGTTCTCACTAAAAAATACCAAAATGTTGATCATCTTAAGACGGCGCTTTACCGGGAATGGGCCAAAATACTGCAGAGCCATTTGCATGCAGACGGTGATGGCTTTGTCGGCTAATTCGAACAAATCTAAACTGATTCTAAAATTCGATGTTATGCTTTTAAACAATAAAATTAAAAAAGAAAATTAATAAAATACAGCGCTTTACTTTAATATATAATTTATGTAATAATTATAAAAAGTAAAGTTTAATTAAGTTTTGTTTTTTACTCGCTCGTCACAGTAAAAAAGATAATCTTAGAAGCATAACAAACAAACTCTTTTATACAATCTTTATCAGGCCTTTATAAAATCCTACTCTACGCCTATTATAATCAGACGATTAGTGTAATGGGCAGATGCAGTAGCCTCCAGCAGTTCTAATAGTCGATTAAAGGGCAAATGTAATGTTGTGTTACACATTTCTGACATTCCTAGCGCCTACAATACATTGAAAATCATGGTGTACAATCTGTTGCAATATGGACGGCATATTGCAACATCATTAACTAGTTAACTGACAATAAGTAAAAATATTGTTTGTTTGTGACTTCAACAACTTGAGCATACCAAACAATTGTAATGCATGTCGTTCTTATAAATTCATCAATTCAAAAACTGTCTAGTGCTGTTCATGTTGCTAAACATTTACAATGTTGCCGAAGTTGGTATTGTTATATTTGAAAGGAAATGTTTTTCATTGTTATGCAATGCAACGCACTTATGCCCATCATCTTGACAGATTTAGTACCCTTGGTATTATGTCTGTCGTAATATAAGCTTAACATTCCTGTAAGTTACTGTTGATATAAGCATTCGTTTATGGTTATTCAACTTGTATTTATTTAGATTGCTACTGATATTATTTACAAACATTATTTCTTTTCTGTCTAAATAGTTGACTTTGTACGAGTTGTTTACGAATGTGCTGATGCATTTTCCAGATAAATTAAAAATGTTTATGTCGAGATGTGTCTAGGAAGGTGTGCTCAGACTGTGTCTAGGTAATACCATACCATAGGCATAGGTGTCTAGGCATATCTTTCTTTGTTGGAGTTTTACAGGTCATTACAAACTTAGTTAACAATATTGTGGTGCTGGTGAACTTTCCGCCGTTAGTTTTAGTTGGTGACAAAATAACGACCAAAGGTACATCATTGTAGTAATACCTGCAACCGAGAGGATAATGGGCCGCAATTATTCAGCGTAAGAAACTCTAATTGGGTTGCCTTTTGTTTTGTTTTAATTTCCTTAGTCATGTGCTCATAGGTAATATTTTGTTATCGCCAAAATATTCGCTTTTAAATAAACGACTTTATTAAACAATCGCAGTAGGTGTTCTACTGGTTACGTTTGTATCGTTGTAAAATTATTTAATACTAAGTCAAACGGACCAATATGTATACTCTACAAAGTAATTTTGTCTAGAAAAAGCTGAGAACTACTCCAAATGCTTACTTAAATTTCCTTCTGCGCTCTCATTGCAAATGTAACCTTCATGTGTGCAAATTTTTTTAATCACAAAGTTTTTGGCAGAAATATGATGAGGAGTAGCCGCGTTAAGCTTAAAGTAATACCTTCTGGTATATAAAATCCTTCATCTCAGTTATAATTCTCAGGTTATAATTCTTATTTATGCAATACGAAAATAAAATACTTCTACTCCGGAGTGGTAGTTACCAATATTAACATTATATTCCATTCTAATTGATTTATTATTCGTTAGACAAACAACGTTAGTTTCACTGTCAACTTGCAGAGCTTATCCCATTTACAATGTCTTTACATCTGTTCTACCAAGTACGCTTCAATGCGTGCTTATATATTTACTCCAGAGTTCCTCTTTCTAAATTATGTTCACTCATCAAACTTGAGAAGTTTTTAGAAATTTTCATTAGCAAATGTTTGAAATATCCCAATTGTTTCCATAATATTGGGACTACTGTACGTAGTATTTATTTACAATTATGCACTTATTAATATCGCTCATAGTTATAGGCTTGGGCAACAAATTTCTGTAAAACATCAAAAAATATTTACAGTCCAACTCGCTTATAACGAACTCCATGAGACCAAAAAAAATAGTTCGTTATAGGCAAAGTTCGCAATAAACGGGGTGAAATCATAGAAGAAAATATAAAATGCAAATAATTTTTATCATTTATTAAAAACAAAAGTACTTTTTTTATTAAAAATTAAAAATATGTGTTAATTCTTTTTACCTATCCGCTGATTAAAGATACTGAGTTATAATTTAATGTTGCCATATTAAATAAAAGTAAAGACTATTGCCACATTTCAAAGTTATTTCTGAATGTTCGTTATTAACAAACGTAAAATATATGAAACTGAATTAGTGAGACCACATAATGTAGTTCCTTTTAACCAAGAATTCGTTATAACCGAGTTCGTTATAAAGGAACTTGACTGTATAATGAAAAATAAAAATAATTTAACTTAAATAAATTTTTTGTCTAACAACTGGATTAGAAAAGTGTGAACAGCTGTTCAAAGCTATTGTAAATTCAAAATTTAATAGCTGAGAAGCATATGATACCGATATGATTATCATCAAGAGGTACATCAAATTTTAAGGTACTGTTGATATTACTATTACTGTATTAAGAAACAAACATACGAAGACGACTTATCGACATTAAATTATTTTGACTGACCTAGATTCGTAAATACAAAACTCAGACGGCTGCGTCAATCAAATTGTGTGGAGAAATTTAAAACTTTTAGTCTGTTAAAAATATTTATCAATGACTATCTCTCTACAGGAACTTTCGTACTTTAACAGCTGATGATGGCCATCCAATTGTAGTAACGTCTTTCAAAATAGTTGTCAATTATTCAGTCTATTTTTCCAAATTATCACGGACGCATACAACATTCAACAACACGTTCATGTTATAAAATTGTTGAATTTGAGACCATACCATTCCACATGAGACTCAAGGGCGTACAATACATTCGAAATTTCGATATATGAAGTATATTTTTGTTTGAACATCGGTTCATACATCTTCTGGAACTAAATTGGTCAAGTTGAGTAGAAAAGAATCGGAAGAGAGCAGTATAAACTTGATCATTAATCCTGGTCTAGAATTAAAAAGGAATAAATTTCTAGTTTTCAATTATTTTTTACCACCTCAGAAATGTATAACCATATGCGCCCCAAAAATATTAAAATGTATCCTTGCAATTTTCGGCCGAATAGTGAATCTGAGGGATTCTAATATAACAGAGCACATTTTTTCATATCGTATAAATTGTGCCAAGAATTATTAGATAAGCAGATAACTGTAGAAGGTACTGAATTACCAGTAGAGATATTGACAGTAAAAAACAAACCCTTGGTACACCATTTTTATTTTTTTTTTTTTGCTTCATCAAAGACCTTATGATGGTTAAAGACTAATGTCTAAAGAGAATAATGCCACAGTGATCACCATACTTGTCGTAAGAGGCGAATAAGAGTGCTGCTACCAGTCAGGAAGCTATTTGGGATTCAACTGGCAGCAGTCCGATCTTGCTTGGTTGCGAAGCCTGCAACACGTGAGATATATCTGTCTTATAGGAGCATATATCTTGTAGCCAATATTCCCAAAAATTTCGAAACATCTTATTATTATGCTATGAACTAAGACATTGCAGTTTTGCAATTGGCCCATTAGGCAAGCAGTTTGCGTATTAATTATATGAAAGAGAGTAAGCAAAACTTAACCAAAATTATTAGAAAATAAACTGTTCGCTTCTTTGTCAGTAGTGTAAAAAAAATGTATTTGTGCGCTTTTAATTGTTATGCATGGTACTGTTTTGACAGCATTTATCCTCGAACTGCCGGTACAAATCCTTTCACTATGTCCACTAATTCTCTCATTACTGCGAATAAAACTAGAAATTAGCCTAAAAGCAATGTGGTGTTACAAATGTTATTACACAAGAACTAATTACCGGATATACGTTATGTTATGTATTACCATTCCTTAGTATTCTATTTTTAAACTTTTCTTTACAGCCATAGAATATTCCTTAACTGTGAGTAGTAGTTTGTAACCATTTTTTTAAAAGAGTACATTGTTTCATATTTCTGACGTATAGCTATAGACTAGGATTTAGTATGCCAATAATGAATGGTTCATGCCTTTTATTATTGAATAATAAATATAACGCGGAATGTCATAAAACAATAAAAATTATGGTTCTTTGTGATTAGGGGCATGATACAAAAATTAAATATTTTCTGGGTTTTGTTTTTTTTATTTGCAAAACAATAGTTATGAGCCTTATCTTTAAGCCATCCTTTTTTTTTTTCATTCTCTTTGGTATTTATCTTAAAAAAAATTGGGAGGATATAACAATTATAAGTGATGTTAATAAATTTGTTATTTAATGACTCTTTTAATGTTTTTGAAAAGCTTCCTTAAAAAGCGGAAAATAAAAATGTACAGTAAGACTGGAAGTTGTCGTTGTTAGTGGATAGTGTGTTGGGTTCTTAATAGTGATTCTGTGGTACATACCAGAGATCAGCAATGAATGGTTTTTCCTCTACTCATAATCACTCATGCAATTTTGAGTATGAATGAATCAACAGAATTGAAATTCAGCTCTTTGATTCATTCGTACTCGCTACAACATTGATTTTTAAGTATAAGTAGCAATAAGTATGAGAACAACGTTGACATCAAACTTACAACATTCAAAATATGTTTGATTCATACGTCTACTCATTCTGATACATAATTTAGAAAAATACTTTAATACTTATAATTTGTTCGAGTGGCTCGTAATCATTCATTAAAATTTACAGCCTTTATTGTTGTTGCATGTAGAATCAGATGAAGTAAAGTATTTATTGCAACGTTTTAAAAAACCAAGGCACTGACAAATGTGTCAGTTCTAGCGAGCATCACACTGAATTTTCATGCCCATAAAGTCAAGATGTTCTGAGTCCCTAATATTTACACCACACATGGGCTTTATATATTTTGTTTTTAAAATCTTTCAATTTATTTTTACAGACGATTTTTTTTTTCGATTTCAATGAACGTCCTGATGATTTTGACGGTTCCTTTTAAATGTTTAACGATTTAATGCTTCATTTATCTGTAAGTACTTGAGGTAAGGTATCTTCAGTCTACCTAAAGACTACCGTTTCAGTGGTTTTTGGTAACTTTCGGTAAATCAAAACTTTCTGTTCCCATCAGACACGCAGTTTTGTCTACCTGCCGAATCGATTTGAAAGCGAGTTTTGAAACCGAGGTTTTAGTTTGATCGTCACGGATTTTTCGATATTAGGATTCTGAAAATAAACCCTTTTTTCCATTACCAATAACAAGTCGATCTGGTCTTCAATTCAATTCGCAGTCATTTTAATCTCACCCAAAGATTGTAAACTCCGGTGATATGAAATAATGCGTTCTAATTTATTAAATTTTACATTGTTAATGAGAAATTTCAGCCACTAACTTTGCAATAATTTAAAACACTGCCAAATTTATTTGTAAAATGAAACAATTCTTCGTATACAGTCAGTTAACTATAAGGTTTTGGACATGGTCTTGCTTTCTAGCATACACGTTCTGTTTTTCGTTCCAAAAAGGACCATATTTTATTTTATTATAAATTTTAATATCGTATTTAATTGCAGGAATATAAATAATATCGACTAAGTGATTGGCAAGATAATTTGAGTATAGTCTCTGTAAACTATATACACATTTCTGCACATCATCCTTAGTGTGACTTTTGTTTCGTTATAACTGATATCCAAATGGGATAAATTTGTTCACGATTATGGCAATAATTTAATGCACATTATTGATCTATATTTTTTTTATTATTTAATTGCAATGGGACATTATAAACATAATATAAAATATACAACATTGGAATTTAAGTAGTCTTGACATAATATTCGGCCAAATTACCGTATCAACATAAAATATATTCTATACCCTCATTTCTAAAAATAATTTCGTTTATTCTTTAACACTAGATTTATCAAGAAGTTGTTATACATATTTATACCTATTTATATAGTCAAAATATTGGGCAGGAGGTTTTTGAAAGAATGGTTATTGAACAGTCACCTACACTTGCTATTTCTTGACCTGATGACTGAAAATCAAAAGTAAGTTCTTCAGTCAAATGAAACGAAGTTGTTGATTGTTATGGTCAAGGCTCCAGTAGTCTCATTACTACAGATTTAGAAAGATGTGTTGCGAAATTTCATGTTTCGACGTACTTCGTTTCAACGTTAGAAGCCAGCCGGAATTTTATTCCAAACTTGTCTGGTTTGTTTGGCATATACTGTGTAAACCTTCATCTGCCATTTCGTTGGAGGCAGTTGCTCCTGGTTTAAAACAATTTTAGCTGTTGATAATAAATTTATTCTAAACAGTTGACTCTAACACAAATTTACCAGTTTACAAGCGTTGACCCCTTTTATTTCTTTTATCGCAACGTATGAAACGTAAAATATCTGTAAAGTCATGCCTACTCATAGTTTTAGAAAAAAATGTAGGACCCCTTTTTGCTCCATAAATATGACAGTTTCAAACCTCTTGCTTCTGTACTCCAATGAAAGCTTTCAATTTATTCTGTGAAAGCTTCCAAATTTTCACTAAAACTCTAGAGACTTCTAATTCGGAGCAAGTTTGATATGCTATAATATATGATGGGTAATCGATATTAAAAAAGCACTGCTTGGCTTCTTTTCCATCATATTTCTTCTAGCATATGCAGTAGGTATATCTTCCCCGCTCTCTTTATCCTCTTCAGAACTAAAAGGAAACCGTTATCCATTTTTCCGAATTCAACGCATAACGTTATTTCTCCTCCCAAAAAATTGCAAGAGAATGAACATTACAAACACACTTGTTACCTTATCGGTAAGAAGGGAGTTGCCAGACAAACTAATAATATATATTATATCTAAACTAAGATCTACCGCTAAATATAGAAAAACATGCTAGTCAAAATAACTGCCACCGGTATAAGTGCCAAAAACAAAAATTACATACATACATACATAATTGGCCATTAGAACCCTTCAGTCAGGACTACGACCTAGCTTCTCACACCACTTATGTTGTGTGGGTTAATTTTATACATGAGTGGGGGTACCTACAGTTTAAAGTCGACTCCGAACGACAGATTTTTGAGAATCTTTTCATGGCAATTTTTACTCTGAGATTCTTTGCCAGAAACCTGCTGAGAGGAAGTCGCCGAAGAAATATTTTTCGTTTTGATGTCTGACCTGGGATTCGAACCCGGGCCAACACACTACCTACTAGAACACGGCGACAAACAAAATTACAAACGACAAAACAAAAATTATTTTTTTTATTGTGGACGTAAGATCAAAATATGTTATCAAATTAATTGTATTTATAGACGACATTGAAGTCACTGTTGTCTAGTACGTTGTGTATTGGTTTAGTAGACGTGAAACCGCGTTTAAACATCTACAACAAAAGGAAACATAAAAAAAATCATTTCTTAGAAGATTTCTGGCAAAAAATGTGAGCGTAGACAAAATTGCCGTGAAATACTTTCTCTAAAAATCTGTCATTCGGAGCCGAGTTTACAGTGAGGTTCCGCTAATCATGTATAAAATTAACACACGCAAACATAAGTGGTGTGAATAGGTAAGTTGTAATCCTGACTAAAGAATTGTAATGATCAATTATGAAAATATGCATTATTTATTCAGTTTAAATACGAAAATAGAAATAAAAAATATTTGACTGTTTAATAGTATCAAAATGGTTAACAAGTGTGAAAAACTTTACAATTAATGGATTTATTGTTTTTCTTTTTTTGAACAAATTTAGATTGAATTTAAATAAAACAAAAACAATTGCGCCTTTAAACGTCTGCTGTTTTTATTATTATTAAATTGATGAAAATCAACAGATCATGCCAGACAACAAAAAAAAAAATTTAAAATTCTTCCACAACTTTTGTTATTTAAAACACTGAACAAAGGATTAATTGCAAAGCCCTTATACGATAACATTTGTAATTAATAAAAATCATTTAATTTTTTAGCTTTTCAAAGTAATTTAATAGACAAAAACTATGAAAACTAATAAAAAAAAACTCTTTTAAATGATGGCAGCTTTACAAAACGTTTAAAACTAAAATTGTTCTGCACTGAAACACACCATAAAAAAATTTACTGCAGTAATTCATATGAGTGCAACGAGAAGTAGTCTACCAGTGAGAGGGTTTGCTTATCAGACATGAGCCTACAATTCAAGCTCTCTTCAAATATTTATAGGAAAACTTAATATGAAAAAATATTTCCTCTAATAAAATTCTGGGGGTAAATAAAATTAGTGTGAAAAGTTTTTCAAAAGAAAACAAAAAAAAAACAACTACAAAAAAAAAAGCAACAAAAAAATTATCCTTCGGAGTCTACTTTAAACTTTAGGTTCCGCCACTAGTGTTTAAAAGTATCACATACAGTGGTGTGGTATCACATACAGTGGTGTGGGAAGCTAGGTTGTAATCCTGCTTGAAGGGGTGTAATGACCAATTATGTATTTTATCAATTGTATTATCTAATTTCAGTACTTCAAATCAAATTGACAATACCTGTAATTCATTTATTTTTATAATTGCATGAGTCACACAGATTTTTTGAATGCCATTAATTACACTTGACATATAGAAAGTTTAACCCAAATTAACTTATCAGCTTTAGCCATTTTTAATTTTAAGAAATATCTCTCTCTACGCAGTATGAATTTATGCCATTGTCAACATGTGACATGATACACATCATGTAAAATGTATATTAGATGGTGGTATACTATATAGCTGTCAGCATGTGCATATGAACCATATTTTACATGATGCGTATCATGCAATATGCTGACAATAACCTTCATATTTTGACATAGACAGTAGCAGACATTTAATGTATATATAGCATGTATCCTTTACTAAAACACATACGTATGTATGTATGTATGTAATATACAAGAATATTATCATATAAGGCAGACACATTTATATTAAGGGCCTGTTTACAGTAAATGCATTTCATGTTCATAAATACGTTTTTGCGTACATAACTGTTTACGAATACTTAACTGTTCAGGAATATTCCAAGCATAACAACAAAGATGTATAAAATTGTACAAACATATACAGTCAAACCCGGTTATAACGAACTCCGTGGGAAATATAAAATACAAAGAATTTTTATCACTTATTAAAAACAAAAAGTATTCTTTTTTTTATTAAAAACCAAAAATAAGTTTTAATTCTTTTTATTTAACAGCTGATAAAGATACTGAGTTATAATTTAATGCTATCATATTAAATAAAAGTCAAGATTATTGCCTCACTTCAAAGTTTTTGTTTGAGGGTTCGTCATAAAAAAGGTAAAATGTATGAAATTTAATTACTGGGATCATTTAAAGTAGTTCTTTTTATCCGAGAATTCGTTATAAACGAGTTCGTAATAAACGATACTTTCTGTATGAAAATTGTTATTAAAACGTTGGAACTTGAAAATATGTACGTAATAATCAAGAATTCGTTATAACCGTGTTCGTTATAAATGAGTTTGATTGTATCTACAAATAAGTAACATAAATATAAATGCGTTTTCTGTGATCTGTCATGCATTGTTGTATGTTTAAAAGGTTGTTTCGAAAATACTATTTGGTAAAGGTTTGAACACCACATTAACCCATTAACGCCGAATGGTTACAAAAATATCACAAAAAAAGAAGTTTTTTTAAAAAATTCTTTCTTGAATCAACTAAATGAAAGCCCAAACTTTTCTTTAAGAACGACTAAAGAAGACACACATATTTTGGATGACAGAAGGTCAAAGATCACGAATTTTTAAAATCAAAATTTTGTGGATGTTATCCACAGAAAAACCTTTAGATGCTATGTAATATAATATATCTTCTACCCGATAAAAATACTTTCACTTAAATTGGTCTACTTACCTAAGCTACAGGTGGGATTAAATGACGTGGTTATAAAAATACCTACTTAGACTTTGGTATGAAATATTTTTCATAAAACTTTTAATAATTAATTTCAAATTGAAATTTCAAATTAAGTATTTTTCTCTATACTTTTATATTTCTGGTAGTTCCGGCATGAAAATGTGCAAAAGAATCCCTTATATGCACATTCAAACTGTATTTTGCACAAATGTAAACTTTTTTTCCACTACATTGCGAACAGCGATCGCGTTTTTCAATTTTATCAATCATGTGTTGAAATTTGCCAATGTGTTTTACAATTTGCTGCGCATTTGCGACAACTTTTTCATCACGGCGTCGATTTTCACGCATTTTTTGCCTACGCTTCAACAAATCTAATCCGAAAATCCAGTTGGCACATAGGTGGGAAACCTTTACATTAAGCTCCGTCAATAGCATTAGTGAATAATGGCCAATACGACTTTTTTGGCGCGGATTCGCATAAAATAATTGTTAATGTAACATTACAGTGACGTAGATCTAAAATATTCTCTAATAGTCGTAGTACCACGTTTTCTCCAAGGCCATAGCCACCATTATTTTTAGCAGAAGCGCCAGCATATGGGATAAACGAATAACAATATCCTATCATAGAAGCAAATTATATGAATTTTTCAATGCATTTCAATGCATTATTTAATGGAGTAATTTTGGTAAATTTATCATTCTTGTCAAGATTATTATTGTTACAAACGTGTTATTTTCAATAAAACTCCCAAAAAATAGTTTAACTATGTTGTCTAGCCGACATATAACAAAAAGAAACGATTTTGTTTTAGAACACACTTATGCCGAAGTGGGTAGAAAAATACCCATGCCCTCAAAGGCATTCACGACACTTAAAAAAAATACGAATATTCATATCAATACAAATACTCCAAATACTATATGTGCGAAATTTTAACGGAATCGGACGATACATTCAGCGGTCAGGAGTTAATAGGTTAAACAATTTTGTACTCTTTAAATAATATTTTATAGACGAAAAAATTCTTTGTCTCTTAATTCTCTTGATTTTTAAGCAATAAAGTAATTCTATAAAATGTTCATAAATTAAATTCTCGAGCCTTTATTCACAATTACTAACTAGTTTTTCACACCACCAGAAACTTATTGTTTAAAGGCGACTTCGAATGACAGATTTTCATGGCTATTTTCAGAATTTTTGCCAGAAGATTTTTGGAAGGAAATCGCCAAAGAAATTTTTTCCCTGTTTTCCATTTTGTGAGTGACATATGGACCAGGGGTTTAGCCACGCCTCCGCGTCTAATAAAATAACACTCTGCCATTTTTGTTTGGGGGTCGCCGTGGTCTTGTAGGCAGTGTGCTGACTTATTAGACGTAAAGCCAGGGTTCGATTCCCAGGGCAGACATCAAAAATAAAAAAGATACAAAAAGTATTTTTTCAGCGATTTCTTCTCTTTCTCTCCTTGAAAAGTTTCTCAAAAATCTGTCGTTCAGAGTCGACTTTAAACTGTAGTTCCCACCACTTCTGCATAAAATTAACACACACAACATAAGTGGTGTGAGAAACTGCGGGCTTCTTGGGGACCATTGCTGTAGACTGTCTAATGGTGATGGTATATCACTGGCCATTTTATAGTCACCAACAGCAACTCGTTTCCTTATCGTTCGCAACTTCCCTCTTTCCACCTTTCTTAAACCTGCACAATTAAATAATAAATTTTCGGTTACGTTAAACCTATATAGAGAACATTTCATTAACGACAAAAAAAATTTAACTCAAGTCATTACAAAACAAATAATTAATTCCAGAACAATTTGCCACTTTTTTGTTTATATTCGATCTTTTACTTCCTACCCTAGCTCTACGTTATTAATTCAACCACAATACGCAACATGGATAATGCTAGGGTGGGTATTAATAAAAAACATAGCAATAAAAGGACAAAATTCTCTTTATAATCTGTAGTACATTAACGAGTAATAATTACATCAACATTCAATTTAGATTGTAAAGTACAAGTTTATTGTATTACAGAGTCATAAAATATGCATCATTTGACCCAATAAGGTACTCATGAATTGTTATTACTTCTTGCACTTGATTTGATAAAATTTATGATGAAATATTATGTCTGGATTAAAGACTTCCTATTAACCCATTTAAAATTAAAGCAAAACGACATAGAAAACATTGTAAAGCCATTTAATTATATGAAATTAGATAAAATACATAATTTATCATTACAACCTTGCAGTCAGGATAACGACCTAGCTTCAAACACTACTCATGTTGTGAGTGCTAATTTTATACATTAGTGCAGGTACCTACAGTTTAAAGTCGGCTCCTGGTCGACATATTTTTGAAAAATTTTTCATGGCAATTTTATTTACTCTCAGTGTGTTTACCGGAAGACTTCTGAAAGGAAATCGCCAAAGAAATCTTTTTTTGTTTTCGGCTTTGTGGGTGACATAGGTCTAATAAGTTAAAACTCTGTCTATGGCAATGTAAAGAGTTTTCTTGCTTGTAGTCAACTCCAATGGCTTATGTTTTGGCAAACTCTACAATTTTTACAATTCTAAAGCTTTACGGAACCGTGATCAGCATTACCTGCCTGTAAGCCTTCAACAATTAATGACGAAGGCGTGCAACAGCTAATTTAGGTAAAGTCTACGTACTTTTCATCATGATAGTATCTGGTCCCTGTTGTTTTCTTCAATGCATACATGAAAGAACCGTCCGTTTGATGTCATATCATATCTTTTTTCTTTTCTTTATAAATGGGGAGGAGATGACAATTATTCATAAAGTGGATTGTGTTGGAGTAGTTTATAGCTTAATGGAAAAAGGGGCAGTGTCCGCCGGGGCAGTGTATATATCTTCGTCAAAGTTTTTTCATTTTGAGAATTACTTTTTAATAGTAATCTTTAGTTTTTTAATTGTGAGAAATTCATATATAATTCGCAAAAATAATTAGACATTAACAAACACTCATGGTAAGAATCGCACCCGTGTCCTTCATTATCGTGGTAATTCTGTATGTATTGATTAATTTAATAAATAGAAAATTTTTTGCCGGAGACACACTTACCAATTTGAACGGGTTACCCGGGTCTTCGATAGCAGTACTGCTTTCCATCTGATTGGTAACGTGTTATCTGGTTTGATGAGTCCCAATTTAATCACTTTCAGTAAGATGGTAAGCAGTACTGCTAGCGCAGACCCGGGGAACGTGTTCAAAGGTACCATGTGAAGCAAACTGATAAACATGGCGGCGAAAATATAATAGTTTGGGGATACTTAATATGATGGCATGGTGGCCGTCTATATTTAGAAGATGAAATCATGAGAAAAAATACTATCTACAGATTTTGCAAAACCATCTTCCGAATTTTATGGACAAATGTGCTTATACCGAATAAGAAATTGTTTTCCAACAGGATGTTGATCCGAAGCACACAACAAAAATTGTAAAGATATGGAGTGGGAAACTAAATTTTCAATTGATGTAATGGCCCGCACAAAGTCCCGACCTAAATCCGATTGAATATCTTTGGCCATTCGTTAAAATCCAGCTCGGGCAGTACGAACCACCCCCAACAAAAATGGACAAATTTTGGGATCGTATAAATGTGAAATGGAATCGAAATCCCGGAGATGTTATCGATAATTTGGTAGAAAGCATGTCAAACCGCGTAAATCAAGCTATTTCTAGTAAGTGTCTACGGATCAAATATTGAAATTGGGTTAGTTTTTTGAATTTCTTGAAACGTGCAAAATTGAGTTTATGTGGGTTATTTTCCTTTTTTCATTCAAACTCATTGAATTCATTCCATTAATTATTGTTTTTTACTGCTATTTGTTAAGAATAAAATAAAAAATTAAAATTAATTTCTTTTTTTGTATTTGCTTGTATGGTTTTGTTTTTGTTGATGACGAAACTTAGTATTGTTAACATCCATTCACTTCCGCTCGCCACTGTATTTATTGTCTTTCCTTCTTGTATAATAATCTAAATTACGTAAATGATTTCTTAATAGCAACTTGCCAAAAAGTTATACATTTGATTTGCATTTATACTATTCTAGTACACAATGGCTCCTGAAATAGCCGTTGTCTAATAGGAAGTGTATTGGCGTAGTAGACGTGAAATCAAACTCCAGATTAGACTTCTCCAATAAAACGTTTTATGAAAAATATTTCGTCGGCATACTCCTCTCAGTAGATTTCTGACAAAAACTCTGAGTGTGAATGAAATTGGCATGCAAATATATGCCGCGCTTATTCGACTTTATACTGTAGGTCCTAAAACTTATGGATTAACATCAAAATCCACAATTCATTTACATTTTATATAACCTTAGGTTTTCCTAGTAATTATTAACAGAAAAATTATTTAATTGGATTCAATTTTTATTCTAAAGACCTTAAATAACCAAGAGTTTCCAAACCACCATGGCGTCCGTTAATGGGTTAAATTTATAAAGCATAAACGGTAATAAAATAATGATTTCCAGCATTAAACTAATTTAGAAACATAAACTTTAGATAAATTTAATACCTTTTTATATGTATGACCTGGGGATTGAACCGATATCATACCTCTAATTACAAAATAATTCATTATTTTATTGGTTTTCAACACTGGGAAAAAGACGAGTCTTACCTAGAAGAACATGATTCTCGGAAACAAGTCCCCTTATTTCCCACGAGCATAAGTCGTGGTAGTAATGATAGAACAGTGACACACAAGCCACATTGCGACAATGCTCCAATGAAGTAATACAGTTGGGTATTTTACCTTCATTAATGAGCACCTAAGTTGTATAAATAGTTAAAAGATGAAAACAAATGAAGAATTTCTAGCACCGTCTTAAGAAATTAAAGCACTAGATGCGTGGGCTGTTTTATAGTTAACATCACATTGCCGCACAGCGCTCATGCCACAATGGATATTCTGCAAGAGCGATTTGAGAACATGATCATCTCGCGTTGAGTTGAACTGAACTGGTCACGCAGATCGTGTGATTTGATCCCTTCAGACCTTTTTTTTGTGTACACGAATAAGCTACAAATAACAGCAGTCCTTAAAGCTAACTTAATTTCGCCAATGATCAAATTTAGCCTGATTCATTTGATGTGAATGATTTTATATTCCACCAATTATGCCATTAATAGTCCCGTCAAACGAGAAAAATATTTCAATGATATCTCACTTACACATGAGTGGCGGCAGCTACAGTTTAAGGTCGACTCCGAACAACAGATATTAGAGAGTTTTTACCAGAAATCTGCTGAGAGGAAGTCGTCGAAGAAATATTTTTTTTTTATAATTTCATTTTGATGTCTGACCTGGAGTTTGAACCGTGGACTTACGTATTAAATACAGGACTAAAAATGTCAAGAAGTTTTATCTTAACAAAACTTCTTAATTCCCAGCAGAGGTCAGCAATAATTATTCAAACGGATGAGTAGGTTCGAGTCATACTTATAATTTCAGATACTTATACGTATTCATACTTATTTATGGTACTCATACTACTCATACTCAATGTTGGAATTACTCGTCGTATTCATACTTAACACTTACACGAAGCATAAAATAAGTATGATTCGCGAACGAACACTACTATACTCACAAGAAGATTGTGTGTATGCTTTGCTTGTTGTCATTGACTTTCCTTTCGTCTTTGTTTGTATATGCAACAACAACAAAGGCTGAAAATTCTAATGAATACTTCCTGCCACTAGAAAGACTTATAAGTATTGTAAATATTTTTCAAAATTTATGAATCAGAATGAATCAATATTGCGAGTGTTGTGAGTTGTGATTGACAACGTTGTACTCATACTCATTGCTACTTCTACTTATAAATCAATGTTGTAGCGAGAACAAATGAATCAGAGTTTGAATTTGAATTTTGTTGATTCATTCATACTTAAAATTGCATGAGTACTTACGAGTTGCGGAAAAATAATTCATTGCTGATAACTGATTCCCACGTAAAGTTTATCTAATGAAAACAGTGTCGGAATAAAAATGTTTTAACTGTTTTAGTTTCAGTTTTCTCAAATTGATGGTATTAAGGTTTGGCGTTTTATTAAATTACCTTTTCAGATATTAACTTTTAGATTTGGTACTTACCGACAGTTTTTTAAATTTTGTATTCCTTTGTTTTTATTGCAATTTTTGCTTTAAATTGTACTTTTGCGTAGTTATGGGACATATGAAATACCTACTCTTGATTATGCTTTCAAAATATGATTTTGGTCATCTCAAATAGATAAAATGACAACTTTATCTCGTAGAATTTTACGTCGTAAAAGGCTAATGAACAATAATAGTTATAATCTGAAAACAGCAAAGATATGCATTATTTTGTAGAAGGTTTTCAAGCCTAATGGCCAAATTGTATTTTAGGCGTCTTTGGTACAGAAGTAGCCACTTCGCTACCACCTCGGAAGTAGCGGTTGAACCTCACTAGACTATTTTTAGTAAAAATATGTGAAGGGACAAAAATTTGTTAGTCAAAATTGTAATCGCCAAAGCGAAAAAAATTGGATAGTGATAACCCTCCCATAACGCGTTATATAGAAACCGCGTTATAACAAACTCGAATTTCAGGTAAAACCAGTCTAATTCGTAGCGCTTTCTATGGAAACTGTCTACCGCGTTGTATAGAAACCGCGCTATAAGAAACACAGAATTAGTACAAATCACATCATTCATACCGCGTTATATGGAGACCAAGAAATACAAAATGCAAGATAAATTTTAAATTATAAATTATTTTTATTGAATTCTAGAGTTCATATAAGGATTGATAAAAAAATAAAATAAAAACTAAACTAAATGACTGATATCCAACGAAATTAAGAAAGACTTGTAAAATAATGTACTTTTTTAATATTTATCCTCACTTGGTTCATCTTCATTCATTGTATTTCGATTGTAGCATTTTTTCTAACTCCACTGAAACTTCTCTATAGGTAGCTAAGCAATTTCTTAACTCTCTTTTAAACTTTATGCTGCGTACCGTTGAATGATCAGTTTGAAAGAAATGAAGTTCCAATTGTTTAGCCAAATTTAGGCCATCTATCAAATCTTGCAAATCGAGATTAGGCCCCCATTCATTTTCACCCATTCTACCAATGCGCTATAACAGCACCGCGTTATAGGGGGCCCCCGCCCCGCGTTATATGGAAACCACCTTCTGAGAGTATCGCGTTATAAGAGAATTGATTGTAACTATTTGTTGATGGGTAAAAGAAGCATCAGCTAACCGCTTGCTTTTTACGTCTAAGTGTGAAACATTTTTATTTTATAATCCAATTTTGTCATAATAATAATGTTTCCCAGACGTTATTCTCCTGGTATTCTCTAAGCCGTTTGCAAAATTCTTCTTCAACGCAAAATCTATCAGTTAAAGGAACCAATTAAAAATCATTAGAAATTATTTATTGGGAAGTGGAAGACGTGTTTATGCTATAGGTATCACGACACATATGTAAAATTGAAACACACACAATATATTGTTATAAATGATATGAGAAACTAGCCAGAAGCTGATTATTTATGCTGTATGTATTAATATGTTCATTAACCCATTAACGCCAAATGGGTAGAAAAATACCCAAAAAAGGAATTTTTTAAAAAATTCTATCTTGATCCAACAAAAGGAGATAATTTGATAATAATAATTTTTTTATAACGAATAAAGAAGACATAGAATGATTTAAAAAAATTAGTAAGACATGATATTCGCATATTTTCGATGACAGCATAAAGGTCAAAGATCACGAATTTTTCAAAATCAAATTTTTGTAGAAAGAACTTCTGCGGAATATATTTGGCTGATATTATCAGAAAAACCTTGAGATGCCATGTAACTTGAGATGCCCTGAAAATACTTTTACTTGAACTGGCCTACTTACCTAAGCTACACTTAACGCAATTGAAGGAGTTTAGATGGTCTCCGACCCCTAAACAAGAGGGAGGTCATGTCCAGGCAGCATGACTTCGAATTGGAACCTACTTTCTGGCTATAGCCAGTGTTTATAGCATGAAGGTAGGGGCGCTGGTCTACGCCCTATATTCACCATTGTGTCTTCTGACGCACATGGGATATGCTATAAAAGCGGTGCTTATGTAAATTAGAATTCCTTACCTTAGCTACAGGCGCAATCAAAGAGCATGGGTATAAATATATCCACTTAGGCATTGGTATGAAGAAAAATTAATTACAAATAGAAGTTTCAAATAATTTATTTTTTCCATTTTTTTATATTTTTGGGAGTTTCGGCATGAAATTGTACAAAACAATCCCTTGAATGTACATTTTGTACAACCATTATCTGTTTTCCCGCCGTGTTTTTTTAATTTTATCAACCATGTGGTTAAATTTGTCAGTGAATTTTGCTATTAGGTGCGCATATGTGACAACTTTTCCATAACGGTGTGGATTTTTAACGCATCAGCAACGCTAACCCAAAAATTGAGTTGGCTCATAGGTGGCAAACCCTCAAATCCCCTGCATGCGTTTACCAAAACTACGTCAATAGTATTAGTGAGTAATCGTTAATACCATATTTTTCCACGTATTCGAATACGATACGCCATTATCGAATAAGTCAACTCCACCCATTCGCTGATTATATGCATGTATCCATAATAGTCACAGTACCACGTTTTCTCCAAGGCCGTAGTCACTATTAATATCGGCAGAAGCGCCAGTATATGCGATAAAGGAATAACAATAGCCTGTTGTAGAAGCTAGTACCCAGTATTTGAAGCCTAATCGTATTGGCTTACCCTTTATGTACATCTTTAGGGAATGGCAACCATAATATGCGATCATCTGTTAAGCCACAGAAGACTGTGAGGAAATATGCCAAATTGCATGCATTATTTAATGGAGTAATTTTGGTAAATTTATCATTCTTGTCAAGATTATTATTGTCACAAACGTGTATATTTTCAACAAAACTCTCAAAAAAAGCTTAACTATGTTGTTTAGCCGCCATATAACAAAGAGAAAAAAATTTTTGTTTTAGAACACACTTAAGCGGAATTAAGTACAGGGGCCCCCATGATACCTAAAAAAAAAATAAAAATATTCATATCAATACAAATAGTCCAAATACAATTTGTCGCAAATTTCACCCAAATCGGACCACAGATTCTGGAGCCAGGCGTTAGTGGGTTAAAAAACAATTTTATTTCATATATCTACACTTGACATACAATTGGTTTAATGCAGTAGATCCTCTTAACCTTATTAATGGAAAACAATTTCGATACACTTTAGTATAATCACCTAAAGATTATTGTTAAATTTTATTTCATCTTCTTTATCAATAAAAAAAATTTTTCTAGACATTATAAATATTTTTCTTTTCTTTCTCTCGATGAAAATATGTTTTCAGGCGTATTTCCTTCTCAATTTTCTTTCTCTATTTTTTTTGTCACGTGGGCACAATTGACACAAAACTGGCAGACAATTTTTGGGAATGACATGTACGAAATAGACATCTTTACCTTACGCAATATTACGTGAAATTTATGTTCAAAAAGTATAACAGAAATTTCATTTAAATATAAATTTTTAGTTTAAATTATATATGAAAGTAGGAAGTTAAGTATGGAATTTAAACATTAACTGTGTTACTAAAAAAATTTACCATATTTTTAATGTTTCTTTTATTTTCTTAATAATTAGTTATAAACTGTACTGTAATTATTTTACGATTTATAAACATTGGTTTAAGTGGCCAGTGTTTATGATGGAAGTATTTCGTGTGTTATATTAATGAAGGAAGTTGTTATATTTTTCCTTAGAAGTATTCTAGAATAACAAAAGCAACAACAAATAAAGAAAAAAAAAAACAATAATTATTTGGAGGAAAAAACCAACAAAACCAAGTACACTCGGGTCTCGTTTTATGCGGATTTTTTTATGTGCGAACTTGAATTTATGCGACTTTAAACGAACAACCTTTTTTTTAGATTTTTTATAGATTTCAAAAAATTATGATAGTTTTTAAGCTTTTGCATCATTTTTAAATTAAACTAAGTTTGCATCACTGATATAATCATTAATCCTTAGCTGTTAATCCTGTTTTTTCTGAAAGACTAAATTGGGCCCAAATACAACATGCAGCTATCAAGGAACCGAAACTAACGGCTATGCTAAGCAGACTGATGGCAAATATTAGCGGATCAACACAGGCTAAACGAAAATTGATTATGGCAGCAATGAACTCGATATTGCTATACGGAAGCAAGATATGGAGAGATGTGCTGGAGATTAAATCTAAGCGGAAAATATTAGCAGCGGTGCAGAAAACACCGGCACTAAAAGTCCCACTGTATCGGGTGCCGCAGTCCTCGTGATTGCCGTTGAGATACCTATACTCAACGATACTGGCATTTGAGCGAAGAAGATCTTGGAAAACGAAGAGGGAGAATCTTTCTATTAGTAACGCAATTCTCAGATCTCAAAGCACTACGGCGATGGCAAAGTAGATGGAGTGAAGAAACATGCGGAAGATGGACTAGTAGACTTATTCCGTCTATAGAGTCAACTTTGGTAATACTAACTATTTTTTGACCGAGTTTCTTTCGGATCATGGTTATTTTCGGAAATCCCTATACCGCATTGGCAATGTGACTGATCATGGCTGCATTTATTGCGAGGAAATGAGTGATAACGCTGAACACACATTCTTCCATTGCGTTAAATTGCAAGACGAGAAGGACATGTTGATAGAGCAAATTGGTGAATTTGCACCAAACAAAATTGTGGACGATGTCGCCGTGGTCTAGTAGGTCGCCAAGCCAGACATCAAAATAAAATACAAAAAGTATTTTTCGGCGAATTCCTCTCAGCAGATTTCTGGCAAAAACTCTGAGATTAAATAAAATTGCCATGAAAAGTTTCTCAAAAAATCTGTCGTTCGGAGTCGACTTTAAACTGTAGGTCCCGCCACTTATGTATAAAATTAACACACACAAGATAATTAGTGTGAGAAACTAGTTCAATTATCCGGACTGAAGAGTTGTAAGGACCAATTATGTATGTATGTAACATTGTGGACGACGCAATGCACGAAATCGAAACGAAATGGAGCGCTGTGAGAAGATAGAAAGAAGTTCGACCTTGACACAATACAACGAAATGATACATGAGAATACGAACCAATAGCATAAATAGCTGGCTTCAAATATCCTTAACCGATCGTCGTTCTGGGCCCTTCCCGAAGTAATGCAGATAGCCATCCCGGGAAGAGAGTATTCCCACAAGAGAATATGGGATTGTTTTATTGGAAGCACCACTCGACGCAGCTGATGACGGTCACTGTAAAAAAAAATTGTTAATCCTACCTGAAGGGTTGTAATGACCAAAGCTGTTGATTCAGAAACCGGCAGTTGGAGTAGTTTGAGACTGAGACTTAATACTATTTAGAGGAAACAATTAAACTTCCTAATTATTCTTTTGATCTAGTCCCCTAAAACGAAGTAGAATGATTTATGATGCTGCATTCTTAATTACAGACCAGAGTTATTATTATTTTTTTTATTATTTATTAATGAATTAATATTTTATTTTTGTTTACTTTTTGAAGTCGCCGTGGTCTAGTGGATAGTGTGTTGGCTTATTAGACAAAAGGCCCGGGTTCGTATCCTAGGTCAGACGTCAAAACGAAAAATATTTCTTCGGCGACTTCCTCTCAGGAGATTTCTGGCAAAGACTCTGAGAGTAAAAATTGCCATAAAAGCTTCTCAAAATCTGTCATTCTGAGTCGACTTTAAACTGTAGGTCCCGCCACTTATGCATAAAATTAACGCACACAACATAAGTGGTGTGAGAAGCTAGATCGTAATCCTGGCTGAAGGGTTGTAATGGCCAATTATGTCTGTATGTTACTTTTCTTAACAATTTTTGTTTTTATTGTTTAAGAAAATTAAATAAATATCCCTTTGTTGATGCTTTTTATGTGATTTTGTTTTGATTTTTCAATTTAAATTTGAATTTATGCGGTTTTTCGGGATTTTGGAACGAATTATTAATTTTTATATGAAGCTAGAGTATCGTTTTATGCATCTATTGCATAAAACGAGAACTGAGTGTATTCGTTTTTCATTTGAAACATTCAAACTTTTAAACAATTTTGTGTATTGCTAATTGATAATAATAAGGTTAAAACATTGTACACAATTTTAAAGGCCTTTTCAACAGTTCTTTCTCCTTTTTCTCGTAAAGAAATTTCAAAATAAAAACAAATTCAAAATTAGTTTCAAAAACAAAGGCCTTAACCTTTATGTTAACAGCTGTATACCCGGGTAAATTTTGAATTTTACAAACTTTGCATCTCTAAAAGATGCTGTCATATAACCCCTGATAATTTCATGATTCTTTCAATAGAAGTGTTCTTTAACATATTTTGATGTTTGAATAAAATTGATCAAATCAAGTAATTATTGTAGTCATTTTTTCAAATCTTCTCCTCACATAAATAGACGCGTACCTGGGTACGGAAATTGAACTAAAATCATTTTTAATGTTTATTCCATAAGATTTATTAGTTTTCATTAAATTAAAATAAAATTCTAGTAAATTCCTGGATCTAGGAGTTTTACTTGATCCCAAACTAAATTTTATTACGCACATAGCTATGATAGTAAATAAAGCTAGAATCGTACTTGGTTTTATAAAACGGTAGGCAAACAAATTTAAAAATCCTTATGTTATTAAATTGTTTTACACATCTCTTGTGAGGCCTATACTCGAGTATGGATCCTCTATATAAAAAATATTCCGACGTCATCGAATCTATACAAAAGCAATTCATGATATTATGTCTACGATGACTGAATTTTAGTCCCATCTTATTCTTGCCAGACTAGCATTAATCAAACTTCCCACACTTAAAAGCCGCAGAACTATGTTAAATATCTCGTTCATATTCGATGTAATTACTTATTGGCTCTAGTTTTTTAATCCATGATATCACTTTTAATGTTCCTCAACGTCCGTCACACCATTTTACCCCATTATCAATAAAATTTTTTAGATCGAACTACGCTGGTGCTAATCCAATAAGGAGAATGAGCAGCGTATTTAATAAATTGTTAATTTATTTAATTTAATTTAATTTTGTTAATTAAATTTAATTTCAGTTTCTGTAATATTAGCCAATTGCCTGTAAGGAATATTTCATAGGCAAATAAAAATAAATAAAATAAAAAAATTAGCATTATGTTAGAACGGACGTATCGGATCACCCAATATACCGAGTGACCCATCTGTCGGTTTTAATTTGAACCATCGGTTATTTTGAATCTGGCAATAGTTATATACTATAATACATTGTATCCTGTCACATAATTCAGTATAGTATCTGCACTGAATCTAATGAATCTATTTATACTTGAGCAACGTTGGGATTTATTGGAAATTTATTTTCGAAGCAATGACAGTTGTTCGGAAGTCGCACGAAAATGTCGAACAAAAATTGGTCACATAAAAGATAAAACGGTGTCTGATAAACGTAAGTTGATTGCTAAAGTTCGTGAAACGGCTTTCATTGTTGATGCCCCAAAACGTGACCGTGCAACATTGCTGAAAAGTATTGACCATTTAACACTTTTAAAAACTGTTATGCCAAAAATTCAGAGATTTGCAGGCTTGCACACGAAATGCCATTACCAAGTTACGTGATTAATGCAATTATTAATAGAAAAGAATTTGGAAAACATCCAATTACACTAAAAAAGAATGAATTTGTTGAATTTCATGCTTTATATAATGATTTAAGAAAATCTCCAGCTATTTCACATATTATTTGATCGAAATCCATTTTTTTTAATTTGAAACCACGACTGCAGACTAAAAAGTAAACATCAACAATGCAAAAAAGCGCATAAAACGCTTTGAAACTGTTTTCTCGCACTCATCGACTTTGATCTCTGCTCTTGTCGGCGTTCACTGTGTTATACATAAGCTTATTTGGATTGACTTGTATGTACATGGTGACTGATATATAATGCAACAGAGTAAAGAGCTATATTTTTTTAATTTTTTTTTTTAATTTTATTGTTCAAAAGCAAAAAATACTGGAAATAACATAAAATTTTAGAATCAGTTTAGATTTGTTCGAATTAGCCAACTTTGGTACGAATTATGGCCTTCAAACGGCCGACAAAGCCATCGCAGGCTTTACAGGCTCTGCGATATTTTGGCCCATTCCCGGCGAAGCGCAGTCTTGAGATGATTGACACTTTGGTATTTTTTAGTGAGAACCATACTCCCCAAAATGCCCCCGGCGCAAAAGTCCAACGGATTGAGATCCGGAGATTTTGGTGGCCATTGTGCGGTAAAAATGACGTGAGAAACCTCCTTTTTAGCCATTCTTGGTTGATGCGTGCCGAGTGCGGTGGTGCTTAGTCCTGTTGGAATGTCCATGGCTTGAGGCCAAAATGTTTTTCTGCCCATGGCTTCAATGCTGTTTTTAAGACATATTCGGCATTTATTTTAACCCCACGGTCGATGAATACGAGCGGGCAGCGACCATCGACCGTTACGACGCTTGAGTTCTGGGTGCCAAATGCAGGAGTAAATTTTCAGCTGATGTCTTTGGCACGTAAACCCGATCATTTTGTTTGTTCACAAACTGCTCAATTTAGAATGGCTTCTCATCGGAGAAAACCAAAATCGGTTACTTGCCACTTTCGTGCAAGCGAAGTAACTCCTTGGCTGTTTCCAGTCTAACTTCTTTTTGTCCATCGGTAAGCTTTCTGGAAGCACTTTCTGGAACTTCAATGGCTTTAGTCCAAGCTCATTTTTCAATATATGTTGCATCCGTTCTCGCAACATGGATTTCAATCAAATCTGGCCTTCACTTTTTGGATTATTTCTGATATTGTTACCGTATTTTTCGTCCACTTTTTGGACGTGATGCAACACTACGAGTATCACGGTAACGAGCAATGGTTCGAGAAACAAAAGATTTATTCACATTTAAATACTGGAGGGGTTTAACGATAGCCACCTGTGGTTTACCAGTCAAATATAAAGCAATTACACTATCACGCTTGAATTCTATCACGAATAACTTTTTTTCTGAATGCAATAGATCAAAATGCTTTCGTGAGCTTGTAAATAATAAAATGGACTGTCACTGGAATAAATCTGTCAGCTGTCAGATGAGCGGTTTACAAATAATAACAACCTGAAGTTGGTTGCAATACATATCAGCCACTCAGTAATTAGTTTTATTGCACTGACAATCTTTATCGCACTGATAATCTCTGCTCGGCTTTCAGCGCTCACTCTGGTACGCACTCTTAGAGTTGATTTAAAGTTGGCTTCTTTTTTGCAATTTCATTTACACCCAGAGATTTTATCTCAACTGCTTCCATTTAAATTCTGAAAAGATTAAATTAATGAGAAAAGAAAGAAAATTTTTGAATAAATAACATTAAATAGTAAATTAAAATAATCCTAATAAACAATGCATTGCATTTTAAAACTATTTAACGATTTATCATTTACAAATTAGTCATCACTAGAAATCTGTCAACATCAGTTTTTGAATTACTTTCAGCGATGGTTAGTGGGTGTAATCCATTATATTGAATAAACTCCATTCCAGTAGAGGCAAAGAAATAAAAAAAAATTTATGTTAAGAAGGGAAACTAAAAATGGAAGCTTACAATAACGACAAACTATGCAATGAATACTGTAAAGAAATAAAAGCAATTTGTAAAAGGAAATTAAAATACAAATACAAGCACTTCGTAGGAAAGGGGAATAATAAGAACAAAAAAATTTACTGCAATTGGGTTGATGCGACATGTTGTTGTACTACTAGTATCTACTTATGCAAAATGTTTTGTTTTCTTTATCTACATTCGAGTGGACTATAGGTCGATATATTTTTTTAAGCCTGAATTAGCGATTTTATTCCAGAGTTGGTTTTATTGAAGAGAAATGTTCAGTAAAAGGCTTTAAAATTGTAGTGGAAATTGAATTAATTGTGAATGATTAAAGGTACTGAAGTAGCCGTTGCCTAGTACGTAATGTTTCGACTTATGATGACGGCTTCTTTTCAGCAAATTTCTGGCGAAAACTCCAAGAGCGAATAAAATTACCATGAAAAAGTTTCTTTAAAAATCTGTCGTTAGAAAACGACTTTAAATCGTAGGTCTCACCGCTCATGTATAAAATTAACACACACAACGTAAGTTGTTGAAGACGCCGTGTTCTAGTAGGCAGTATGTTGGCTTATTAGACGCAAGCCCGGGTTCGAATCCCAGGCCATACATCAAAACAAAATACAAAAAGAATTTCATCGGCGATTTCCTCTCAGCAGATTTCTGGCAAAAACTCTAAGAGTAAATAAAATTGCCATGAAAAGTTTCTCATAAATAAAATCTGTCGTTCGGAGTCGACTTTAAACTATAGGTCCCGCCACTTATGTATAAATTAATGCACACAACAAAAGTGGTGTGTGAAACTAGGTCAATAATCCTGACTGAAGGGTTGTAATGACGAATTATGTATGTAACGTGAGAAACTAGGTCGGAATCCTGGTTAAAGGATTGTAATGACCAATTATTTCATTTTTTGAATGGTAATGTATAGAAATCCATTGGCACTATAGGGGAATGCAAATTAAAATCTAATGTATCACTTTCGTGTTCATATAAATTCGTAAATAGACATGATATTATTGCATAAATATGTACTACATAGCTTAAGTCTATCATATAAAAATAAATGTTAACTGATAATGAAATTTCATAGTAATCTTTAGAGCACTAAATTACCGCCATCACCAAAATTGTTTGAGTCAGTCAGTGGTTAATTATTTTTATTAGTTGCAATATTTCTGCATTAACCCATTAACGCCAAATGGGTAGAAAAAACCCAAAAAAAGAAATTTTTTTTTAAAAAATTCTATCTTTACCCAACTAAACGAGAGCTCAAATTTGTCTTTAAGAACGAATAAAGAAGACATAAAACTGTTTAAAAACAAAATAAAAGGGCATAATATTCACATATTTTGAATGACAAAAGAAAGGTTAAAGATCACGAATTTTTCAAAATTAAAATTTTGGAGAAAGAACTTCTGTGGAATATGTATGGATGATATGCTAAGAAAACCTTTTAGATGCTATATAATACAACATATCTTCTACCCGATAAAAATACTTTCACTTGAATTGGTCTACTTACCTAGGCTACAGGTGCGATTAAATGACATGGGTACAAAAATACCTACTTCATTGGCATGAAATATTTTTCAAAAAACCAAAAAAATACCCCCTTAGGCATTGGTATAAAATATTTTTCAGAAAACTTTTAAAAATGAATTTCAAATAGTAATTTCAAATCATTTATTTTTGTTCTATTCTTTCATATTTTTGGTAGTTCCGGCATGAAATAGTGCAAAAGAATCCCTTAGATGCATATTCAAATTGTATTTTGCACAACCGTATTCTATTTTTCCATCATATTGTGAACAATTTTATCAATCATGTAGTCAAATTTGTCAGTGTATTTTGCTATTTGCTGCGCATTTGCGACAACTTTTCCATCACGGCGTCGATTTCTACCAAGGCTTCAACAACTCTAAGCCGAAATCGAGTTGGCTGATAGGTGGCAAACCTTCACATTAACTGCACAAGCGGAGTGATTTTCATGCGTTTACCATAGCTGTGTCATTGGCGTTAGTGAGTAATGGCTAATAGCACTTTTTTCCGCGGACTTGCATACGGTAATTGTTAATATTGACTTGGATCTAAAATATTCTCTAATAGTCGTAGTACCATTATTTCTCCAAAGCCATAGTCAGCCTTATTTTTAGAAGAAGTGCCAGCATATGGGATAAAGGAAGCACAATGTCCTGTCATAGAAGCCAACATCCAGTATCTGTAGCCAAATGGCGACCATAATATGCGATCATCTGTTCATCCACAGAAAGACTATGGGAAAATATGCCGAATTGTGTGAACTTTTTAATTAGTGCATTATTTACTGCATTAATCCAATTTTCCCTCCCCTTCCCCACTTTCCTATATCCTCCTTTTCCTTCCTCCCCTAAGGACAATGTACAATGTACCCGGAGGTACTGTGCTTGTCTTGACGGACAGGTGCACGTCCTCTAACCTAACCTAACCTAACCTAATCGAATAATTTCGGCAAATTTATCATTCTTGTCAAGATTATTATTGTCACAAACGTGTTATTTTCAATAAAACTCTCAAAAATAGCTTAATTATGTTGTCTAGCCGCTATATAATAAAGAGAAATTTTATTTTAGAACTTATGCCGAAGTAGGTAGCAAAATACCCATGCCCTACAGAGGCCCCCACGATTTAAAAAAAAATAAAAATATTCAGATAAATACCCAGTACATTAATGTAACATATGTATTTGAGTCGTTAAAATCTTAATGAAACAACCGAATCACTAATTTTTAAAATAAGTTAATCATGATCTTACCAAAAAAATCGTGCTTTATGTGTATTAAGGTTATAATATCTCGGAGCTGTACTGAGTTCGGAGATACCTTTAGCGTAGCATCACTCTTGCCAATATGTAAGGAGTGCGCACGAAAAAAAATGGGCCTACTTTTAAGCTTATAACTTTTATCATAATTGAAAAAACGTGTTAAATTTCACTGCAATAGCAAAAATAGTTTTTTGAAAATGGGCATCCAACAAGAGTGTCGTAAAAGAATAATTGCAATATCGCGCTGCTTACAAAAACGATTGCTAGGCTCGCTGGTGTTAATCAAAAAACAGTTTCTAAGGTACGAATAAAACAATATAAGGAGACTTTGGGTATTGAGAGTGGAAGTGCAAGAAAAAAAAGGATTTGCCGATCAAAACAAAGCAAGTAAAATAATACGTATTTTCTAAAACACCCTAACATGTCTGGAAGAAAAGTGGCTCAAAAAGTTGGATGCTCTGAGACCTTTGTCAAAAAAAAAATTTTATACAAAAAAGAATTCAAATATTATTTTCTTTAATTGAAATATAAAACGAAAAAAATCCGCCACTTAATTTTATTTCTATAACGAAAAGTTTAAGTCCAGTTTTTTTCGTGCGCACTCCTTAGCATTGTGGTTTCAATAGTAAAAAGTCCTACGCACCAGTGCGAGTTGAAGTAGATTTGCGTCTCCGATATAACAATGAGCTATATGAGCTCCTTAAAGACATGGACGTTGTGAACGTACTATCATCTAGCGCCCACACTAGTTCGGCCATTTTATTCAAATAGAAAAGAATTCTAGGACGAGACGGGTATTTAGTGAGGAGACTTGTTATGGTCGGTGACTTGCGTTGGAAATACCAAATTGATTAAGCCCGGTTATCTATTGGTGCGAGTAACTGGAGAAAGTACGCAATAAGCAGAGCCGCCTGGAAATATCTATTATGGCCGAGATCAGTTAATCTGATTGCTAATGGCCAAATAATTAGATAGGTAAGTAAGATTGCAACTACTAAACCTACCAAATGTTTGTATTAGAATTATAAAAAGTTCTTTTTGAAGTTATGCTGTGATTCTTTTTCAAACATATGGTTCTCTCATTCACTGGCTTGCAGTGTTGTCGAAAGTAGAGTGAAGGAATGTAAAGCTAAAAATAAATCGTTGATTATTTTTCAATTCATATTGCAGCAACATTAAATAGATTAAAATCTATGAAGAAATAATCAAAGAAATATCCCCAGGATATTGGAACTGCAGAACAGTAATGCAAAGCTCTAAATAGAAAAAAGAAAACTTTTTTTTATAAATAAATGGGGCATCATTAAAATGGGAACATGAAAAATATTCGTTTTAATGTACATACACTTCCTGTCCTATAGTAAAATAGAATATAAAAATGGAAAAAGAAAATATTTTAATAGCTTTTACAAGCTACCACAAACGATTAATGTTAAGTAAAGCAAAGTAATGGTAAACTAATAAAAATTATTGCAAATATAATAGAAGGAATATTTGGTTTTATTTTTCAAAACAATAAAAATAAAATAAAAAACAATAAAAACATACACATTAATATATACATAAAGGATCATTACAACTCTTTAGTTTACGACCTAGCTTCTCACACCTTCTATGTTGTTTACGTTAATTTTATACATGAGTGACGGAACATACGGTTTTAAAGACGACTCTGAACGACAGATTTAAAATGTAAATTTTGATGAATAATTCGAGCTACTCGAATCACTTATAAGTATTATAAGTAATTCGAGCTACTCGAATCACTTATAAGTATTATAAGTATTTTTCTAAATTTATGATTCAGAATGATTAGGCGTATAATCAAACATATTTCGAATGTTGTGAGTTTGATGTCAACGTTGTACTCATACTCATTGCTACTTATTCTTATAAACCAATGTTGTAGCGAGTACGAATGAATAAGAGTAGTTGAATTTCAATTCTGTTGATTCATTCACTACCTACTACTACTACTACTACTGGATGTTCTTACATCCATTTCTAAAAAGTAGCCTTCAGAGTCTATGAGCAACACTGGCGTTTATTTTCTTCATTAGAAAAATCTAATGAAAATTCATTTACACCAGTTGCCCAATCTTGAGTATGCCATTACCGGGTCCATTATACGTATTCTAATCTACTCTTTTTTAATGTCGGAAATCGCTGATTTAAGAATATGAATTTTTCGGCGACCTGCCCAATAGTTTTTACTTGATAAAGGCTTTATAAAATGTCAAACTTTTTCTTTAAAGTTTATTATTTATTATTATGAATGACACTTGATATGAAGTTAGACAAACACGCTTGCGAAAGAATGTACCGAAACTGCAGTAATAATAGCGCAAAATATAACTACAAGTAAGAATTTCAAAACATGCTAGTTAAAGATGGAAATTTAAATTTTTTGCATAAAAAATTTGATCGGATTGTAGAGGTAAAAATTTTAAATTATCCGAAATGTAGAAGCGTCCGAATTATTGGAGTGTGCGGACTGGCGCATACGTGGACTGTCGAAGCTGTATTGTATGTATTATTTTGCTGTTTTTTTTTCTGCTTACAAATTTTTATACCGTGGAGTCTGGATAGAGTGGACACTGGATAATAGGAACACACAATATTTTATAAAGTTAACATATTTTTCTTCTTGCAAAAAATTAAGAATCAAAATGTTTGACTAACATTTTTTATACGTATGTTGTTTTTATGTATATTGGCAGCGTTTACCCTTTTTAGTGGTTTTTTCACTTAAATAAATTTGGGTTATGGTTTTTATACACATTTTTTTCTTAATACCGTTATTGATTTTTTTTATTATTTTTTTCAATCTCGATAAAGTGAATTTTTTTGAATGAAGTGAACAGGCCTTTCATTAATTAGTTAATTCTATCCAGACTCCACTGTATTCAGATTCGAAATGCACGTCGATTGCTGTTGCCATGGTCTAGTAGATAGAGTGTAAGGCCACGATTTAAACCGCAGGTCAGACATATCCAACAAAACGAAAAGTGAAAAAATATTTCAAAAAACTCTGAGAGTAAATAAAATTGCCAAAAAATTAAAAATTTGTATTTGAAGTCGACTTTAAACTGTAGACTCCTTGCTACTACTACATGAAATTAACAAACACAACATAAGTGGTGTGAGAAACTAAGTCGTAACCCTGTTTGAAAGGTTGTAAAGACTAATTATACATGCAGACCTACGTTACGACGCCCAGTTATAACCTTTTAATTCTGGTGAGAAACGCACGGTACATAGCCTATTCAATAGAAGACCCTCTTTCCAGCTAAAGAGTGTAACTGTTATGTAAAGATCTACCGGATTTACGTTTGTTAAAACCACGTAGTTTATTTTGCCGATATATTTTAAGAGAATTCAATAACAGATTCTATTAACAGTTTTCTCGAATCAAGTACACCACTTTATATAAAGTTTTATAATCTGTATACTGTAAGTACAGGGTGGCTGATATGTATTGCAACCAACTTCAGGTTGGTACCATTTGTAAACCGCACGTCTAACAACTGACAGATTTATTCCAGTGACAGTTCATTTTATTATTTACAAGCTTACAAAAGCATTTTGATCTATTGCATTCAGAAAAAAAAGTTATTCGTTATGGAATTCAAGCGTGATAGTCTGATTGGAGCAACAGGTGGCTATCGTTAGAGCCCTCCAGCATTTAAATGTGAATAAATCTTTTGTTTCTCGTACCATTGCTCGTTACCGTGATTCTGGCAGTGTAGCATAAAGTCCACAAAGTGGACGAAAAAAATCGGTAACAACACCAGAAATAATCCGAAAAGTGAAGCCCAGATTTGATCGAAATCCATGCCGTGAGCTGAACATATCACAAGAACGGATGCAACACATATTGAAAAATGAGCTTGAACTAAAGCCATTGAAGTTCTAAAAAGTGCAAAAGCTCACCTATGGCAAAAAAAAGTTAGACTGGAAAGAGCCAAGGAGTTACTCCGCGTGCACGAAAGTGGCCAGTTACCGAATTTGGTTTTCTCCGATGACAAGTCATTCCAAATTAAGCAGTTTGTGAACAAACAAAATAATCGGGTTCACTTGAAAAGAGGTCAGCTGAAAATTTACACCGTAACGGCCGATGGTCGCTCCCCGCTTGTACTCATCGATCGTGGGAAAAATAAATGCAGAATATTATCGGGAGAATGTCTTAAAGATAGTATTGAAGCCCTGGGCAGACAAACATTTCGGCCGCAAACCATGGACATTCCAACAGGATTTAGTACCACTGCACTCAGCATGCGGAGCCAAGAATGGCTTAAAAAGGAGGTTATTCGCTTCATTTCTACCGCACAATTGCAATCAAAATTTCCGGATCTCAATCCGTTGGAGTTTTGCGCCTGCTGTATTTTGGAGAGTAAGGTTCTCACTAAAAAAATACCAAATTGTCGATCATCTCAAGATGGTGCCTCGGTGGGGATGGGCCAAAATGCCGCAGATCAACTTTCGCGCAACCTGGGATGGCCGTTTGAAATGCATAATTCGTACCAAAGGTGACCAGTTCAAACGAATCTAAACTGATTTTAAAATTTGAACAATAAAATTAAAAAAAAAATTAAAAAAAAAATTAAAAAATATAGCGCTTTATTTTGATGTATTGTATATAAGCCACACTGTACAACTGACTCATAATCATTTTATAATTTGTAGAACTGAACAATATCAACAATAAAATAGAAAAGACCATAAATATTGTAAAAAATTTGGGTGAGTTGCAGGTTTTTCAATTTTGGGATTTAAGAAAATATAGCTGGAATAATTGAAATATGGCCTGAAATATGATAAGTATCTGCAGGATAAAACGGTGAAGACGTTAATCAATGTTATGAAAAACTTATATGTGCCACAGGTATCTGCGATAATTTAAAATGCTATGCCAAAAAGAAAATTCTATGAAAAGATTTCTTGTTTTTATTTCGCTGCTTTACAGCTACCTGTCAGTCATTTGAAGTTTTGTGCAGTTGTGTTGATTATAAATTCAAGAGAATGAGCTGATAAGATTCAAGAAAGCGCATAATAAACAACGTTAATAGTACTACGAAAAAACTTACAAAAAGTTTAAGAAAAAAGAATAAATCATAATAAAAGTTCAGAACAAAAATTAACAAAATTGAAAAACATATTCTTGGCAGTCTGAAAATTATGTGAATTAAGTGGCACGCAAGAAGGGGAAAGTAGTAAAAGAAAAATTATTTAAAATATTCTGCTTTTCACTGTATTCCACTATTTTTCTTTATGGCAAGTTGATGTTGCGTTGTTTTTATTTTATGCGGCATAAAAATATTTTTCTAAACATTGTTTTGCAATTAATTTTAACAAGTGTTCTCTAAGTATTCCTTTTCAATTTTATTTTATTTCTTCTCTTGATTAGTAGTTATTATGACAAGCATCTGCAACTAATTTTAGTGAATTTTATGGTTAAACACTGAATAATATTATGAATACGCAGCGTATGAGCAATATGAAATATAAATTTACTAGTGTTCACACTTATGTAAAGTTATTACAGAATTATTACATTTTTTTCTGCAATTGTATTTTATTATGAAACTCATCAACTAATTTATCTATACACAGATCCATGAAGCTTAAAGTTCATAGTAACTGACCAATTGCGTATATACGTTGCATGGGTGTGTGATCGCCAATATTGTTACATATAAGTAACCACGGCCGACAAAGCCATCACAGGCTGCATGAAAGTGGATCTAAGACTATTTGGCGAAGCGCCTTCTTTAAATGATCGACACTTTGGTATTTTTTAAGTGAGAACCTTATTCTCCAAAATGCTGCAGGCGCAAAACTCGAAGGGATTGAGATCCGTAGATTTTGGTGGCCAAAATCTAGAAATGAAGCGAGGAACCTCCTTTTTATGCCAATCTTGGTTGACATGTGTTGAGTCCTGTTGTAATGTCCATGGTCTGCGGCCGAAATGTTTGCCTGCCAATGGTTTCAATACTGTCTTTAAGACATTTTTCCGATAATATTTAGCATTTATTTTGACCCCACGGTCGAAGTATGTGATCGGGGAGCGATCATCGGCCGACTCCATTACCATGAGTTCTGGTGGCCACTCGCAGATGTAAATTTTCAGCTGACCTCTTCGGAAAGTAAACCCAATCATTTTATTTGCTCACAAACTGCTCAATTTGGAATGGCTTCTCATCGGAGAAAACCAAATTCGGTAACTGGCCACTTTCGTGCAAGCGAAATAACTCCTTGGCTCTTTCCAGTCTAACTTTTCATTGGCCATCGGTGAGCTTTTGCACCTTTTGGAACTTCAATGGTTTTAGTCCAAGCCCATTTTTCAATATGCTTTGCATCCCTTCTTGCGATATGTTCAGCTCACTAGTAATTTCTCTATCACTGCGGCGTGGATTTCGATCAAATCTAGGCCTTCACTTTTCGGATCATTTCTGGTGCTGTTACTGTTTCTTTTCGTCCACTTTTTGGTCCCGATGCAACACTGCCAGTATGACGGCAGTTCGTATCCTCTCAGCAGATTTTTGGCAAAAATTCTAAGAGTAAATAAAATTGCCATGAAGAGGTTCTGAAAAAATGTGCCGTTCGGTGTTGACCTTAAACTGTAAGTGTCACCACTCATGTATAATTTTGTGTAATTTACTTAATTGATCTTAGCAACCTTTTTGTCTAAGTTCTGCGTTCCGCTAATCACAGCGTCAAATACCAGTCTCCTGCTAACATACTTTTTCATTCGAACGACATTAATGAATTGAATAATCTTTATATCGTTGAGAAGCTCTTACAGGACATTGTTAGTTGGATCTAAAACTAGAGAATCACGGAAAGAAGAACAATTTATAAATTTTATGGGGTCATAGACACCATAAACTCTAACTTATTGTACATGACAAGTAATAACAGGTTTTGTTTTCATAATTTGTTTCTGTTAGATTTTAAATTATTAATAGAAAATACTATCTGATTGGAGTAAATATTCGTAGCAGTTTTTGATTAAAAGGGGACATAATTTTTGGGGGTCGCCGTATTCTGGTAGCTAGTGTGCTGACTTATTAGACGTAAAGCAAGGGTTCGAGTCCCAGACCAGACATAAAAATAAAAGAAATACAAAAAGTATTTTTCCGGCGATTTCTTCTCTTTCTCTTCTTGAAAAGTTTCTCAAAAATCTGTCGTTCGGAGTCGACTTTAAACTGTAGGTCCCGCCACTTCCGTATAAAACTAACACACACAAAATAAGTGGTGTGAGAAACTGCGGGTTTCTTGGAAACGATTGCTGTAGACTGTCTAATGGTGAAAGTATAGTACTGGCCATTTTATAATCACCAGCAGCAACTCGTTTTCTAACCGTTCGCATCTTCCCTATTTCCACCTTTCATAAACCTACGCAGTGCACTATATGAGTAGAGGTCATCCCCATCATAAAAAAAAAGATTTTTGTTAGAACAAGAACTGAGACACTGTAGTGTGCAAAAAGATAACTTTGTCTTAGTATTTTTCCGTATTCATGGAGTAGTTCGAATATTTGGTCAAAGGTGGACTTATCTGAAGCCGTACTGACTAGATCAGTGCCTTGGCCAGTAGCTACAGTCGTTCAAACAATAAATTTGTGAGAAACTTATTAGCGATAGGGAAAACAATTACTTATTTTATTCTTAACAAATAGCGGTAAAAATCAGTAATTAATGAAATAAATTCAAAGAGTTTGAATGAAAAAACGAGAGTAATCCACATAAATTCAATTTTGTACGTTTCAAGAAAATTCAAGAAACTAACCGAATTCCAATATTTAGTCCATAGAACTTTATTAAAAATAATTTCATTTACGCTGTTTGACATGCTTTCTACCAAATTATCAATAACATCTTTCGGAATTCGATTCCATTTCGCATTTATACGATCGTAAGGTTTATCCATGTTTGTTGGGGCTGTTTCGTACTACCCGTACCGGCTTCTCACGAATGACCAAAGATTTTTAATCGGATTGAGGTTGGGCTATTCCATCAATTGAAAATTTTGTTTTCCACTCCATATCTTCACAATTTTTGTTGTGTGCTTCGGATCACCATCCTGTTGGAAAAAAATTCGTTTTTCGGGATAAGCACGTCTGTCCATAACATTCGGAAGATGGGTTTCCAGAATCTGTAGATAGTCTTTTTTCGCATGATACCATCTACTAAATATAGAAGGCCAACTTTCCACCATATTAAGCGTCCCCAAACCCTTATATTTTCGGCGCCACGTTGAACAGTTTGTTTCATATGGTATCTTTGAACATTTTCCCCTGGTCTTCGCTAAAAGTACTGCTTTCCATCTTACTGAAAGTGGTTAAATTTGGTCTGATCAGACCAGATAACACGTTTCCAATCAGATGGAAAGCAGACGAAACCCAGTATTGTGAACTTACACTCACTTCTGCTCGCCACTGTATATTAATGCAGATGCTTTCTTATAATACAAGTTTGGCAGATTAAAAAAATTAACTTGACCGGTGTATTAAAAAATATTTTCCACAAAAATTACAATCTAATTTCATAGAGACAGAGTCTTAGGACTTTAACCAACTGCTTGTGAATCATTATGAACTACTACCTCAATAGTACACTTAAATATATCGCCACACTAGATAACTAATTGGGAAAACAAATTGCTCAAATATCACTCAAATGCCCCATCCAACTTAGTCTAGATGTGTGTAGATAGATTTTAAAAACTATCTACCCAGACGCAAACCAATCAGTTAACATAGCTCTGTTATGTTGCTAACAGCAGAGACCTGCGCCGATCGGCTGACAGCCGGCTAAGCCGAGCCGCCGATAAAATTTAAAAGCCGCCGCCGCCGAAGATTTATTCGGCTTAAGTCGGCTTAAATTCAGCCGCCGTTTTTTGTATTTAAGAATATATGAAAATATGTTTTTAATATTGTTTTCAATAAATTTTTAATATATATAAAAGTATGATATTTATATATTTTGTTTTACTTGACTTAAATACATTATTGAATTTTTTTCTTCCTTTTTTTGATATGTTAATAGTAAAAATATTTAATTTCTTGATATGGTAGTTTTGAACACATTTTCTTGTTTTTTGGTGAATGTGGTAACACTTTTAACTTAACGTTAAATTTTTTTAAAAAACATAAAAAATTAAAATGGAGAACCAAAATATTACAAATTTCTTTCAAAATTTAAATAATAATTTAAATGAGTTAAATTCATCTGATTCCGATGACGACCTTGCCGTTTTTAATGGTATTTACAATGATATAAACGAATACGAAAAATTACTAGCCACCAAAACAAAAATTAAAAAGCCCAAATCCTTTTTAACAAAAAATCTTCAGCAGGATCAATAGCTTGGCACCATTTTTGTCAAATGGTTATTGGAAATAATTCTGTGTTAAAAGGTATCACATGTGTAAAGTTTGCTTTGATGACCCCCCATGCTTTTGCTATTTCTATCCAGGAATTAAATTTAAAGAAAATTGAGAGGAGATTTTCCCAAAACTATAACGAAACTCCTATTTCAATTAGCTTTTTGCCAAATTTTTTGTGTAGTTTTATTTGGAATATTCATTTCTGAAAGTTGTGTTTTGTAAGTGTTATAAAATGCGAAATAATTTCAGGTTTGGAGTTTCTACATCGACATCAAACCTCTGTAACCATTTACGTGCTCATGGTATTGATGTAAAATTGAAAAAATTTGAAAATTCAAATGCCAAATCAAAATTCATATTGCCAAGTAATTCTAAAAATGCAGATTCCGAAAAATTTGCTAACGCGCGTCTGCTTGTGCAAATGTGCTGCAGAGATCTAAGGCCCTTTAATATAGTGGAGCAACCAAGATTTATTGGATATATGAAAGCCATTTTTCAGATCACAGCCGAAATAAACGCGCCGCCGAAACTTTACCATATTTCGGCTGACAGCCGACTTAAAGCCGCCGCCGACAAATTTGCTCGGCGCAGGTCTCTGGCTAACAGCACCCTGTTAAACACTTAATTTGAGGTTGAGAAAGCAGAAAAGGAAAAATTTACTAAATTCCTGGGTAAAATAAGAAAAAAAAGGAATTGATAAAAATATGTCCTATAGAACCCTTAACAGAGCGAGTTTTCATAGTAGATTTTGAAATTTTCTCAGATTTTAAAATCTACTGTAAGTTCTTTTGTAGGAAAACAGGATTGAGTGGGCGGATAAAGTAAATTATTTTGTAAGCATTGCACGTCCCTTTAACTTAGCTAATCGCCAGAATTCTTAACAGAACGAGTTTTCATAGTAGATTTCGAAATTTTCCCAAATTTCAGATTTTAAATTTTGTGGAAAACAGGACTGAGTGGGCGGGTAAAGTAAATTGTTTTAGAAGCATTGGACCTCCCTTTAACTAACCTAATTGCCAGAATCCTTAAACAATTAATTTGTGCCGTGCGTACCAAAATTTTCACACCGTGCGTACCAAAATTTACACACCGTGTGTACAAAATTTACACACCGTGTGTACAAAATTTACACACCGTGTGTACAAAATTTTTCACACCGTGCGTACCAAAGTTTTCACAGCATGCCCCAGAGTTTAAATCAGTTGGAGAGGATGTCCAACTGGTGAAGAAGACGCAGAGGGGCGAAATCCTCCTGGAATTTAGAAGATCAACCGAGGTGGCTACGGGGATGCACCGTTCTAAGCTAAGCAGCTTATTGGCCGAGGAGATAGAGGTCAGAACAATAACTGAGGAGGCTACATTCGAACTAAGATACTTGGATGAAGTAACAATCGAGGACGAAATAATAGCCGCATGGAGGGACCAAATCGGTGAAATACAACCGACGGCTCTCAAGACGATCAGAAACGTTCCATGGGGTACTAGAACGGCGATAATCGCAATCCCTGTGCAGCTGGCAAGCAGGGCAGAAGAGGTTGGTAAACTACGAGTAGGTTGGACAGTTTGTCGTTTATTGAGGAAAGTAACTCCGAAAAGATGCTTCAAGTGCCTGGAGTTCGGGCATGTGGCAGAAAAGTGTCGCAGTAATAGCGACTGGTCCAAACACTGCTTCAAGTGCGGAGGGCAAGCTCACTTTGCCAAGACCTGTGGTCGCGACCCTCACTGCCTTCTCTGTAGAGGCGATCCGGATGCTGACGCGAAGCATATCACGGGTGGAAATATGTGCGCACATTACCTGGCTGCACGACGGAAGTTGACATACGCAGGTAAATGAGAATCCTGCAGTTGAACTTGAATCATTGTGAAGCGGCGCAGGAGCTTCTTAATCAGACGGTGCGGGAGCAGAAGATAGACTTGACAATACTGAGCGAGCACTACAGAGCACCTGGAAATCAACGTTGGATAGTCAGTAAGTGCAACATATGGTCCTGTGGAAAATTCCTAGTGGGAAATATCGACAACAGGTGGGAAAGCTTTGTGAAATGTACCGTTAATGGGGTACATTTCCTCAGCTGTTATCTTCCCCCTAGCCTATCAATAGAAGACTTTAGATGACATCGTTAATGAAGCATTCGTCAGCGACTTCCTGGCGACCTTATCTACCTGGGTGGTGTCTGACATCTATACACATAGTGACCACCAGGCTATCATTTTTGAGATCCGGGAACGCTCTACGGAACGCAACGTTCCTTCAGCCCCACCGAACCCTCTTTGGAAAGACTCCACTTTTGATAAGGAAACATTTGTCCTCACATTGGAGAACACCCGGTTATCCGGAAATGCGAATAACAAAGCAAAGGAACTTATGCGCGCCTTAACGGAGGCTTGCAACGCATCTATGGCAAGAAGGCGCCACCTGCCTGGGAAGAAGCACGTTTACTGGTGGAACGCGGATATAGCAGAGCTAAGGCGTAAATGTAACCGCGCACGGCGGTTGTTCCAAAGGGCCAGAGGCCGTGAGGAATTTGCAGATCTACGGGAAAGATATAGAAGGTGTAGGACGAGCCTTAATGGAGCAATTGCGCATAGCAAGAGAAGGTGCTACAGGGAAATGTGCGCCGATGTGGTCGCGAAACCCTGGGGAACTGGATAAGGTGGTGATGCGAAAGCTGAACAGCTTCCGACTATCAGCAACGACATGTGCAGCTAATCTGCAATCAATCGTCGCGGAGCTTTTTCCGCGCAAAGCCGAAATTACTTACTTCGTGCGAGACATGCGGTCACCGAAGGAAATCCCAGAAGTCAGCAGTCGGGAATTGGAATCAGTCTGCAGAAAAATGAAACTCAATAAGGCAAACATCGCGCTTAAGGCGGCTATTGAGAATATCACTGAGCTGTTTAGACAAGTTTTTGATGCTTGTATTCAAGAGAGGACGTTCTCTGGGATATGGAAAAGGCAGAGATTGGTCCTCATTTCGAAGGGCAACCATGCGCAGGATACATCGGGATACCGCCCGCTCTGTATGATTGACACGGCTGGAAAACTTTTGGAGAAGATAATTTGTAGGAGATTAGAAGCATTTCTGGGCGAAGAAGGCTTATCGGAGCGTCAATTTGGTTTCCGGAAATCACGTTCCACAATAGATGCAATGGAAATGGTTATGACTATAGCAAAGGATGCTATCAGCGGTGACCGCTGGTTGGAGGGCGACAAGGAATACTGCGCTATCATCACCTTGGACGTCAAAAACGCATTCAACTCTGCGGATTGGGATGCCACGCTAGCTGCCCTGGATGGAAAGAACGTACCGAACTATTTATTGGAAATCGTTAAGGACTATTTTAAAGATAGAGTGCTCCTATATGACACGGAGGATGGCAGGAAGTCATACGCGGTATCAGCAGGGGTCCCGCAAGGTTCCGTGCTGGACCCGTTACTATGGAATGTAATGTATGATGGTGTACTGAGGCTAAGACTCCCTAGACGTACACAAATCATTGGTTTCGCGGACGATATTGCCCTGGTGATAAGGGGAAAATATCTGGATGATTTGGAGAGAACATGTAACACTGCGGTTGGCATAGTCAGGAGCTGGATCACGGAAATAGGTCTCAAACTAGCTGATCACAAAACGGATGTACTCCTTGTAAGCAGTAGGAAGAAGATAGAATTTATTACCATAAAAGTAGGTGACCAGCGCATATCATCAAAGCACGCGATTAAATATCTGGGAGTTATAATTGACAACAGGCTTACGTTTAGGGAAAACCTGTCGTACATCGGCCAAAAATGTGCGGCGACGGCATGTGCACTTGCCCGATTAATGCCTAACCTAGGAGGCCCAAGACAGGAGAGGAGACGGCTACTGATGAAGGTAGTGAAAGCGATTGCTATATATGCAGCCCCCGTATGTGCTGGTGCTATGGAGAAGAGGACCTATAGAGCAGGAATAGGCGCGGCCTACAGGAGATCTGCTCTCAGGGTGATTTCTGCCTTCCGAACGGTGTCTACCGATGCAGCGTTAGTGATTGCGGGGATAATGCCCCTGAAGCTAGTAGTGGATATAGAGAGGAGGAAATAAGACGTAAAGAGAGGAACAGATTTTCCACCAAAATTTTCACACCGTGCGTACCAAAATTTTCACACCATGCGTACCAAACTTTTCACACCATGCGTACCAAACTTTTCAAACCGTGCGTACCAAATTTTTCACACCGTGCGTACCAAAATTTACACACCGCGCGTACAAAATTTTTGACATCGTGCGTACCAAAGTTTTCACACCGTGCGTATATATGTTCTCAGTCCTATTGAGAACTTTTAGAATGATTGGAGCCGCATATAATAGGACGAAAACCTAAAAATTAGGCCGATTTATGGAAAGAAATAGAAAAAGCTTGATATGCTATTTCAGAAAAACGCTATATGGGACTTGTGGAAATTATTCCAAGGAGATTGCCAGCTGTAATAAAAAATAATGGATATCCAATTAAGTACTAAGTTTATAGTGAAATATTTTTTTTGTTTTGTTACTTTTTTAAATGTGAATAAATTTTTCTTATTTTATGCTAAAATACTGTTCAGTATTTTTTTACGGTTATTCTATTCTGAACAGAAAAACAGCATAGAAATATATAAGAATGACAATGAATATATTGGGACGTGATCTTTGCAAGACATGCTACACATTTATAAAAGAATTATGAAGAAAATAAAGAAATGCAAAAAATACATGCTTTTAAAGATAGGCAGCAGCAAGTGTGGTAACCTATCCGCCACTGTATATTATATAAATACATACTAGCAGATTGTACCAGAGGTTAATTTTTTGTCCCTTTTCTCCTTTTTGGACCCATTTTGGTACACCGAAATACTTCCAATAGATTTTTGGGAAACTTAAACAAGCAAAATCGTATAAAATTACCTATTACCATTATTTCTCCCTTTGTCCCATTTTTTCTCCTGCTTTGGTCAAAATTTTTAAAAGATTTATAGCCTAAAACCTGCACCGACAAAAGCTCGATCTATGTCCCAAGTTTCAAAAAAATCGGTACAGGGGTTCAGGCGTGATTGGTTAACAAACAAAAAAACAGACTTACAGAAAGATTTATAATATATACTAGGATATAGGATTAGGATAACCTTTCCTCCTTTTTGGTTCACCTTAGAAACGGAATACCTCCAATAGCTATTTGGGAAACTTAACCATTTTCCCCATTTGTCCTATTTTTTCACTCCCGAATAAGAAATTGTTTTCCAACAGGATGGCGATCCGAAGCACACAGCAAAAATTAGAAAGATATGAAGTTGAAAACAAAATTTTCAGTTGATAGAATGGCCAGCACAAAGTCCCAATCTCCATCCGATTGAAAATCTTTGGCCATTCCTAAAAACCCGGCTCGGGCAAAACGAAACAGCCCCAACAAACATGGACGAACTTTGGGATCGTATAATTGCGAAATGGAATCGAAATCCGGAAGATGTTATTGATAATTAGGTAGAAAGCATGTCAAACCGTGTAAATTAAGATATTTGTGATAAGGGTTTATGGACCAAATATTGAAATTCGGTTAGTTTCTTGAATTTTCTTGAAACGTGCAAAATTGAGTTTATGTGGGTTATTTTCATTTTTTCATTCAAAGTCTTTCAATTTATTTCATTAATTACTCATTTTTGCTATTTGTTAAGAATAAAATAAAAAATGAAAATTATTTTTTTTTTTTTTGTATTTGCTTGTATGGTTTTGTTTTTGTTGATGACGAGACTCAGTATTGTGAACATGCACTCACTTTTGCTCGCCACGGTATATTTTGTTCTGCAGGATATTCAAACCAATATACTGCCGAGAAACTTTTGTTCCAGATTTTCTCCTAACAAATAGTACTAACATAGGGTATATATATACGGCGACAGCGAAAAAAAAAATCCATAAGGTAAATATTCAACTTAAAATGTTGTGTCTTAATAATAAAACAATGTTTAACTTTTAGAAGATAATAAGAATGTTATAGATAGTTCGACCAAACATGACTTATATTCGGATAGTAAGAATTTGTTTGATGACGGTAAGACATTCTTTTTTAATGTGTTCAAACGAGGTTTGAACATTCTAAACCCTATACGAACATCAACAAAAGAATGTCTCCATCAACAAAAGAATGTCTCCATCGCTAAAAATAATATAATGAAAAATAATCTCTCCATCATTCCAATGGAATGTCTCCGCTAATCTCAATTTTCTTAAGAGAAACCGAGATTAGATGGAAGTTAAAAAAATAACCACTTCTCACTTCTTCTTCTCATCTTGCATTATAATAACTAACTTCTTCTTTTCCTACCGTCAAAAGTGCATCAGTTCAACCAAATCAAATAATAAATTTATTCAAATTAAAAATATATATGAAATGTATATTTATACCAAGTGATATTAAAATTAGTATACATAAATCTCAGTGGTGAAATAAATCTTAAAATTATATACTTATTAAAATTCAGACTTTCCCTAATTCTCTATTCTTTACTTTCTTCCCATCTCATACAACCCAACGATTGTAATTACTCCCGAGTAATTACAATCCACATCTCCGCTAGATCTCTTAAAAGAGATCTACAAGAGATTTATAAACAAATCAACCCCCAATTTGTTTCAAATGTATTAAATGTGTTATTAATAATGCTCACTTGCAGAGATTTATTCTAAAATGCGTATTGTTGATATTATAGACTGCGGTAACAGCACTCTGCTACATTCGGAACAATTCGATGAGGATGTTCCCTTGTCATCTACCAGAGATGCTATAAACATTACGGAGTCTACATGTCCTTGGATGGAAGAAAATAGGATTCTGAGGAACAGAATTAAAGAAGGTAAACATCCGTCACCTCTACAAAATTCTGAGGGCGAAAATATAAAAACTAGCTCAGTTTATAATAAAAACGAAACTAAAATAGTATTTTCTCCAAGTAAATACTTATTTCTAAAAGAGCATTTTATTGATGAAAATAAATTAGGCTCAATCGTATCCTTTTATGGTTAGGGAGAAATTTAAAAATTTTAATAGTGTTTGCCCCATAATCTTTAAAAGTTATGTCTGGAACAAGCAAAAAACAAAGTTATTTTTATATGCAAGGTGCATTTACTACCAAAATGGTTGCGGACGGTTTGGAATGTACAATTGAGTCAATTGGCAAAAAACTTTCTCATGCAGAAAATATATAAGAGTACAACAAATTCGGAGTGTTCGGAGAACTATTGCAAAGACTGAATTGCAATTCCAAAAAGCTGCAAATTGGAGAAATAAAAAACTTGGTAAAATCAACACAGACGCACTGGTGTTGGGTCACGACCAGCAAGTACCGTCTGCTGACGTTGCACGAAAAATAAAGTCGGAAATACTTCGTTCTGCTTAAAGAGATCCAGATTTGTTTTTTAATATTAAGAGAATGCAGTGTGATAACAATTGGAGTTCATTTATACAAAAAATATCAAACCCCCTCAAAATTTATTTATTTTCTATGTCGAAACTGCAGTTTATGTGCGAGAAAAAGCCGCCATACATTCTTTTTTGACGCCACTGGCAATACTGTGCAGAAACTGAGCACCCATCTATTTCCTTCCTCCCCTAAGGACAATGTACAGTGGGTACTGTGCTTGTCTTGACCAACAGATGCACGTCCTCTAACCTAACCTAACCTTAGGGGAAAAAAAAGAGACATACCAATCGCAGAAGGATTACTGAGCAGCCACTACGCTGATGATATTGAGCGATTTTAAATATCTATTAAATTGTTTTGCATTTAAAATTCAATTCTGTGGCCCATTTGTAAGAAAATTATGTTTAGATGGGAGTTTATGATCAATAAATGCTGTATCAAGGGTTTTCTATAAGGAAAACAACGTTCATAACCTTGAACAGTACGTATATCTAAATCGTATACAATATGCAAGTCCGATGCCAAAAATAAACTAATTGTAATATAAGTGTGTTGGGCACACTTTCTTGAAATGGTATACAACGACATTGAAAGTAATTTTCAATCGTCGAACAGTATTAAATTTATGAAACGCCAATTTTATTATGCAAGTGGTATAAGTAAACTGAATATAATCTTCGAGTGGGTAAAAGATTATTTACGATTTTACTAAATCAGAATGCCACTGCAAATGTTGACAGTGCAATCTTAAAACTAACGGTGTTTTCTTTTCTACCAAAAAATGTGCATTTAATTAAAGCAAAATATAATTTTGCGTTTGTTTCTTAAAAATGTTTCGCCTTCTAAAAAGGGTGGTATGTTTTATTTTAAATAAATCGCACTTGCCAATGGTGGAGGGTATTGCATTTTATGTCCTGTATAAATCGAGAGTGCTGGTAATACCCTGTATTATTTATAGGGCTACCAGATGAAATTTAGAAAAAGTCGCGTGGTATTGTTTTCCAATTTAAATTAAATTTTTTCATTGTTTTGTTGAGTAACCTTAAGGAAACATAACATATTAAAAATATTAGAACAGTGTTAAAATATTTTTTTTTTGGTTATAAAAAAAGCTCTCAAAAAATAAAGTTGAAAAATTAGCGATCTGGCAACATCTTTTTCATATTTACATTTTTTATTGAAAACGAATTAAAAAAAAAAACCTAAACCTCTAAACCTCTTTTTTGAAAGAAATTTATTTGCGAATATTGAACTATATCCGTTATTAGATTCGTCTTCATCATCTAATGAAGAAGAATTACTGAATTTATTACGACGTAGTCAAAATTTTGTTTACAAGTGGTAAACACAAGTTCTTCTCATATAAAAAAATTACATTACAACAGGGTTGGTCAAAAATATTTTAATGCACCTTGTAAGAGAGTGACATATTCTTTGTAGAAAAGATGAAAATATTAAGGAATATGATTTTCCATTACATATATAAAAAAGCCCATTTTACTTAGAGAGCCTATGCCTTTATGAAAAAACTATAAAATCGAAGACCATGTGTACAGAACGAAACATGAATTACAGCGAAGGGTGCGAGAACATATTTTTAAAAAAATATTCAGCGTACGTACTTTTATGGGCGAATATAATGGGAAACTTTGTGGACGCAAGTAAACGTTATGTTGCATATAGTCCTGTAGAGTTTAATTTCAGCATAATGAAAAATATAACTCTAGAAGGAAAAAATAAACTGTTACCTTCCGAATACATAAGCAAATGTTTATATTAAAGCAAAATTAACAGACGCGCATATCAAATATAGGAGCAATGATGAACCTGTAATTGAAAAAACACAACCGAAGGCAATAAAATGGGAGGGAGATGTTTGGAGAAGAACTCCGAAAAGGGAAAGCAAGAAAATAAATCGTAAGATTTTTAATGAAAATATAACCATTGGTCACGAAGTCTTAAAGATAAAACATATAGACTTTTTACTTCCAATAGTGTATATGAAAATAAACCAATGTTTTATGCACCAATAATAGACTTAAATGAATATAAGAGCCTTGAGTCAACTCAATGCCTTTTTAATAATGTAGTTGATATATATATTACAAGGTATAGGTACAGCCTATACACTTTCTTGCGAAGAAGGAAAAATATTTTTTTATACGGAGGATAATATTCGAATACCTTTCGAATTATATAAACAAATATTTATTCCAATAGTTTATCAACAACATTACATAGTTGTTTTTTCGACACTCAAAGAAAACAATTTTTGTATTTAGATCAGAGCCAGGCAACACTCGCCATTAGTCGGTAGTTGCGAGAGCGAAAAATAAGAAAAGAGCAAAATTTATAATCTCATATTTACTACAATGCAGGCATGGAAAATTTAAATTTGTAAAATTCGTTCAGACTTCTATGACTATAAATTTATTAACAAACTAGCAGATTGTACACGGCATTACGCGGGATATTTTTTCGCTCCTTTCCCCTTTTTTGACTCATTTTGGTTCACCTTAGAAACGGAATGCCTCCAATAGCTATTTGGGAAACTTAAGCAAGCTAAATCGTAAAAAATTACTTATTACCATTTTTTCTCGCTTTCAGTCAAAATTTTGAAATGATTTATAACAAAAGTTCGTTCTATATCCAAAATTTCAAGAAAATCGTTTCAGGTGTGATTGGTTATGTACATAATTTGCCCGTTTTTACCGCTGCCCCCTTCTAGAACCCTTTTTGGTTGAACTTTGTAAACGAAACGCCTCCATAGCTATTTGGGAAACTTAACTAAGCTAAATCGTAAAAAATTACCTATTACCATTTTTTACCCATTTGTACCATTTTTTCTCCCCTTTTATTCTAAAGTTTGAAAAGATTTATAGCTTATAACCTGCACCGACAAAAGCTCGAATTATATGCTATGCACGCAATTTGCCCGAATTTTTTTGGTGACGGTAAGACATTCTTCCTTAATGTATTAAATGTAATTGCTTACAAAGATTTATTCTAAAATGCGTTTTGCTGATATTATAGACTGGGGTAATAACACTCTGCTAGATTCGGAACAATTCCATGAGGATGTTCCGTTGTCATTTACCAGAGACGCTATAAACATTACGAAGTCTACATGTCCTCAGATGGAAGAGTATAGGATTCTGAGGAACAGAATTAAAGACGATAAAAATAAAAATATAGTTTTAAATCCGTCACCTCTACAAAATTCTGAGGGCGAAAATATAAAAAGTAGCTCATTTTATAATATAAAGCGAAACTAAAATAGTATTTACTCCAAGTGAATACTTATTTCTAAAAGAGCATTTTATTGATGAAAATAAATTAGGTCCAGTCGTATCCTTTATGAAGGATATGGTTAGGGAGAAACTTAAAAATTTTAATAATGTTTGCTCCATAATTTTTAAAACTTATATCTGGAACAAGCAAAAAACAAAGTTATTTTTATATATAAGGTGCATTTACTACCAAAATGGTTGCAAGGAGTATAAGTTTGTAAAAAAATTTTTTAAAGAAGGCTTGGAATGTACAATAGAGTCAAATAGCAAAAAATTTTCTCACCGGAGATTGAATTGCAATTCCAAAAAGCTGCAAATTGGAGAAATAAAAAACTTTGTAAAATCAATACAGACACAATGGTGTTGGGTAACGACCAGGAAGTAACGTCTGCCGACGTTGCACGAAAAATAAAGTCGGAAAAACTTCGTTCTGCTTAAAGAGATCCAGATTTGTTTTTTAATATTTATAGAATGCAGTGTGATAACAATTGGAGTTCATTTATATAAAAAATATCAAACGCCTTCGAAATTTATTTATTTTCTATATCGCAACTGCAATTTAAAAAATAAAAAAAAATTTAAAGTTAAGCCGTAATACATTATTTTTTGACGCCACTGACAATATTGTGTGGAAACTGAGCACGGAATCAAAAAGAATTTTTTTATATTCATTTATAGCCCATATTATGGAAAAAAAAGAGGCAGAACTCGTAATACCAATCGCGGAAGGCTTACTGAGCAGCCACTACGCTGATGATATTGAGCGATTTTTAATATCTATTAAATTGTTTTGCATTCACAATTCAGTTCTGTGGCCCATTTGTAAAAGAGTATGTTTAGATTGGAGTTTAGCATCAATAAATGCCGCATCAAAGGTTTTCGGCTCCTTTCCCCCTCTTTGAACACATTTTGGTTCACCTTAGAAACGGAATACCTCCAATAGATATTAGAGAAATTTAACCAAGCTAAATCGTAAAAAATTACCTATTACCATTTTTTTTTAAATTTGTCCCATTTTTTTCTCCCTCTTTAGTAATAATTTTGAAAAGATTTATAACCTATAACTTGTACCGACAAAAGCTCGTTCTATATCCAAAATTTCAAGAAAATAGGTTCAGACGTGATTGGTTATGTACTTAATTTGCTCCTTTTTGTCATTGCCCCCTTCTAGAACCCCTTTTGGTCCAATTTTATAAACGAAACACCTCCAACCTAAATCGTAAAAATATACTTTTACCCTTTGTTCCATTTTTGCTCCTGTTTCGGTCAAAATCTTTAAAAGATTTATAGTCTATTACCTGCACCAACAAAAACTCGATTTATATGCCATGCACTCAATTTGCCCGTTTTTGGCCCCTTTCTCCCTTTTTCGACCACTTTTGGTTTAAATTTTGAAATGGAATACCTCCAACAGCTATTTGGGAAACTTAACCAAGCCAAAGCATAAAAAATTACCTATTAAAATTTTTTCCCCGTTTTGGTCAAAATTGTGGAAAGAATTATGGCGTGTAACCTGCACCGACAAAAGCCGGATCTATATCCCAAATATCATGAAAATCGGTCCAGGCGTTCAGGCGTGATAAACTAACAAACAATAAAGGTTTATAAAGGAAAGGTTTATAATATACATTAGGATTGCAAAAAGCGTTTTACCAATTTTTCAAAAATAGAACACATAATTGAGTTACATAATAATCCATTGTTATGTAACATAAACAATCAATTAAATGAAATTAAAGTTGAACTTGGTCAAATGAAAAACGATATATCATTAGTTGATGAAAAAACTTAAACAAAAAATGAAATTTTGGAACTATATTCGATGTTTGGTTCAACTTATATTTGCGAAAACATGCGACAACACAACCTCTTTCCATGAATGCTCAAACGAGACTGAGTGTGTTTTTAATACGTGCGAGTACGTTGTTGTAAAATTAGTAAAGGTTGAAACGCAAGCGTCCATAGGAAATTTTTAAAAGAAAATTAAATACTGAGCTATGAAAAAATATCGATTTAGAGCACGATTACCAAGAAGACAGCTATAACTGCGGTGTGTTCGTATGCCAATTTATTAAAGCACTTGCTACAAATGTGCCACTCTGTAATCTACAAAATCAAAGTGAATGTAGAAAAATTATGAAAAATTCACTGCTTAACAATGCAGATTGTATAGATCAAATTTGTATTCATTGTGGTGACAAAACTCCACATCTAGCATTTTGCTACGTATCTTGTATAGGATGTACAAACTGTCTTTACAAATCGCAAGCAAGTAACGCATTACAATCTTGTATATCATATATATTATTATTAAAGCACTTTTTTTTTTGTCGGTTGCAAATATCTCCCATACCACCGCATCAAATTTAAAGCTTATATCTAACACTAATGACGAAAAATAATTAGAAATTGAAATAATATAGTATATGTTGGTAAGGAAGCAGATTCTCAAATTAATAAAATATTCAAAAATAGACCATTTTACAAAATTGTCCAGCTCATGAGAGGCCAAAGCTGGAGCCGAAATATTTTCAATGTCAATTTAAAAAAGTCTTAATGCTAAACAGAAGTTAATAAATGGTACCAGGCTAATCGTAACAAACTTGGGAGAGCACATCATATCAGCAAAAATCATTCACAACGATAGAAATGTACTCATACTCCGAATCAACCTTACACCTAATCTAATCTAACTGTGCCTTTCCGAATAACACGAAAACAATTCCCTATGAAAGTTGACGAAAATGAAGATAAACAAAGCAAAAGGTATTTACCAGAGCCGGTCTTTTCACATGGGCAGTTATATATATAAGGCTTTTTCTCGAGTACGTACATTTAAAGATATTTTTGTTTGTATTAAGGATTCGTACGGGCAAAAAGTTAACGATGATCATGTCATTACCTCTAACATTGTATTCAAAGAAGTATTATAAAAGCATTTAAACATATGTATGAATGTAAATATGTATGATGATATTATGATTTCTAATATTTTTATACTTTTAATAAAATTTCTATTACTTATTTTCATTTTATGTTACAAAAATGACAACCAGCGGTGCGAATTATTCCCACGGGTCATTTAGTTTTGTACTAAATGAATATTTTGTATACGAAATATTTATTTAGAACAAAATGTATAAGATCAAAATGCATTACTTGATTTGAAGATATGTATTACATATTTTTTCAATACAGATTTTGAAGCTGTTATCCACCAGGCTACTTGAATTAACAGAGTGTTTTCCATAACTTCTCTATATTCATTCTGATTTCTTAGATTTGTGTGGGACACATTTTTAGCAAGTGCTTCAATATATTGGCATATTGACAATTTTGGTAAACATTCTTTAAATTCATCTTTTGCCGGATCAATTCCGTCTTTTTTTTTTCAATATTTCAAAAATATTGAGTGCTTAGCATATAAATCGAGCTTTTGTCGGTGCAAGTTATAGGCTATAAATCTTTTAAAAATCTTGACCAAAATGGGAGAAAAAATGGGACATATGGGTAAACAATGGTAATAGGTATTTTTTTACGATTTAGCTTGGTTAAGTTTCCCAAATAGCTATTGGAGATATACCGTTTCTATGATGAACCAAAATGGGTCCAAAAAGGTGGAAACGGGCTGAAAACGGCCAAATAGAGTGCAGGTTATCCTAATCCTAATATATGTGGCACCCTGTTATAAAAGTAACTCTGGTTGAGTTTAAACCACCGAGTGCTGTAGGTAATCGGTGTCAGCAAGAATCAACGGCACCAGCGGATACAAAGGGATTTAAATTACTTTTTCGTTCTCTTCTTTTCAAATATTCAATCCAACAAAAATCTGCAGCATCGTTAACTTTTATTTAAAAATTCTTTTAAATTATATTAAAACAAAAGGTAAAAAAACAAGAAATATACATTTTTTCACCCAAAATAAAAATTAAATAAAGGGTACAAAAAAATCCCAAATATATATTGTAAATCTTTCTGTAAGACTTTTGTTTGTTTGTTTCTTAGCCAATCACGCCTGAACGCCTGGGCCGATTTTCCAGAAATTTGGGATATATATCGAGCTTTTATCGGTGCAGGTTGTAGGTTATAAGTCTTTTAAAGATTTATACCAAAACGGGAGAAAGGAAGAAAAAATTAAAAGTTTTATGGATAAATGCTGTATTTTATCTGTTTTAAAGGAATTTTTTTACGATTTATAAGCCGTAAATCTTTTACAAAATTTTGAACAAAACTGGAGAAAAAATGGGACAAATAGGGAAAAAATGGTAATAGGTAATTTTTTACGATTTAGTTTGGTTAAGGTTCCCAAATAGTATTGGAGGTGTTTCGTTTATAAAGTTAGACCAAAAGGAGTTCTAGAATGGGGCAGGGGGCAAAAACGCGCAAATTAAGTACATAACCCATCTCGAAATTTTGGATATAGAACGAGCTTTTGTCGGTACAAGTTATAGGTTATACATTTTTTCAAAATTTTTACTAAAGGGGGAGAAAAAAATGGGACAAATTTAAAAAAAATGGTAATAGGTAATTGTTTACGATTTAGCTTGGTTAAATTTCTCAAATATCTATTGGAGGTATTCCGTTTCTAAGGTGAACCAAAATGTGTTGAAAGAGGGGGAAAGGAGCCAAAAACCTCTATGCTTCAAAGAAATATTGCATATAAAAGATGGAAAAGATTTAAAACCACTGAGTTGCGTGAGGCATATCGCACTTCCAAAAGAAAAGTTAATAAATTAATAAGAAGGGCAAAATCGGAATTTTATGCTGAAAAATTTTCTTCTGCTCTTAGCTCCAGGAAAACATGGCAAACCATACGTGAAGTTGGTATTGGTAAAACCTCTACACATGACCCCTGTGTAATCGATGCTAACGTTATGAATGAACAATTTCTAAATATTCCAATAGTGGAGGTTGATCTGCATTATTACGATAATCGCCCCAACAATATTTCTGAGGCAACTTTTTCTTTTGAGTCTGTGGATGATTGTGATGTGCTAGCTAGTTTGTTGTCGATTAAATCTAATTCTGTTGGTAACATTAATCCAAAATTTCTTAAAGTTCTTCTCCCTCCATTGCTTCCTTTTATTACTCATATTTTTAATAGAGTTCTTACGAGCAGTGAATTCCCTTCGAATTGGAAAATAGCTAGAATTGTACCTGTACCAAAATCCAGTTCCGAGTATAGACCAATCGCCATTTTACCATTTCTCTCCAAGGTTTTCGAGAGAATTATGCATAAACAGATGATACGTTTTTTTACGATTTAGCTTAGTTAAGTTTCCCAAATAGCTATGGAGACGTTTCGTTTACAAAGTTGAACCAAAAAGGGTTCTAGAAGGGGGTATCAGCAAAAACGGGCAAATTAAGTACATAACCAATCACACCTGAACCGATTTTCTTGAAATTTTGGATATATAACGAACTTTTGTTATAAATCATTTAAAAATTTTGACTGAAAGCGAGAAAAAATGGTAATAGGTATTTTTTTACGATTTAGCTTGCTTAAGTTTCCCAAATAGCTATTGGAGGCATTCCGTTTCTAAGGTGAAAAAAATGAGTCAAAAAAGGGGAAAGGAGTGAAAAAACATCCCACGCAATGCCATGTACAATATTCTAGTTTGTTAATAAATTTATAATCATAGAAGTCTGAACGAATTTTAGAAATTTAAATTTTCCATGCCTGCATTGTAGTGAATATGAGAGTATAAATTTTGCTCTTTTCTTATTTTTCGCTCTCGCAACTACTAACTAATAGCAAGTGTTCTGATCTAAATACAAAAATTGTTTTCTTTGAGTGTCGAAATATACAACTATGTACTGCTGTTGATAAATTATTGGAATAAATATTTGTTTATATAATTCGAAAGGTATTCGAATATTATCTTCCGTATAAAAAAATATTTTTCCGTCTTCGCAAGAAAGTGTATTGGCTTTACCTATACCTTGTAATATATATATCAACTACATTATTAAAAAGGCATTGAGTTGACTCAAGGCTCTTATATTCATTTAAGTCTATTATTGGTGCATAATACAATGGTTTATTTTCATATAAAGCATTGAAAGTAAAAAGTCTATATGTTTTATCTTTAAGACTTCGTGACCAATGGTTATATTTTCATTAAAAATCTTACGATTTATTTTCTTGCTTTCCTTTTTCGGAGTTCTTCTCCAAACATCTTCCTCCCTTTTTATTGCCTTCGGTTGTATTTTTTCAATTACACGTTCATCATTGATCCTATATTTGATATGCGCGTCTGTTAATTTTGCTTTAATATAAACATTTGCTTATGTATTCGGAAGGTAACAGTTTATTTTTTCCTTCTAGAGTTATATTTTTCATTATGCTGAAATTAAACTCTACAGGACTATATGCAACATAACGTTTACTTGCGTCCAAAAAAGTTTCCCATTATATTCGCCCATAAAAGTACGTACGCTGAATATTTTTTTAAAAATATGTTCTCGCACCCTTCGCTGTAATTCATGTTTCGTTCTGTACACATGGTCTTCGATTTTATAGTTTTTTCATAAAGGCTCTCTAAGTAAAATGGGCTTTTTTTATATGTGTAATGTAATTATATTCCTTAATATTTTCATCACGGATGTTATAGCTAATGTTACTTATGGTGTTTTCTTTTCTACAAAGAATATGTCACCCTCTTACAAGGTGGATTAAAAAATTTTTGACTAACCCTGTTGTAATGTAATTTTTTTATTTGAGAAGAACATAACACAAATATTAAAAACAGGTATGCCTTGTGTTTACCACTTGTAAACAAAATTTTGATCTTAAAATACGTTTTTTTTTTAATTTGTTGTCAATAAAAATAGTAAATATGAAAAAGATGTTGCCAGATCGAAAATTTTTCAACTTTATTTTTGAGATGTTTTTTATAACCCAAAAAAAAAAATATTTTAACACTGTTGACCATGTAGATTTAATAATGTTATGTTTCCTTAAGGTTACTCAACAAAACAATGAAACAATTTAATTTAAATTGGAAAACAACACCACGCAACATTTTCTAAATTTCATCTGGTAGCCTTATAAATTACACAGGGTATTACCAGCACTCTCGATTTATACAGGACATAAAATGCAATACCCTCCACCATTGGCAAGTGCGATTTATTTAAAATAAAACATACCACCCTTTTAGAAGGCCAAACATTTTTAAGAAACAAACGCAAAATTGCATTTTGCTTTAATTAAATGCACATTTTTTGGTAGAAAAGAAGACACCGTTAGTTTTAAGATTGCACTGTCGACATTTGCAGTGGCATTCTGATTTAGTAAAATCGTAAATAATCTTTTACCCACTCGAAGATTATATTCAGTTTACTTATACCTCTTGCATAATAAAATTGGCGTTTCATAAATTTAATACTGTTCGACGATTGAAAATTACTTTCAATGTCGTTGTATACCGTTTCAAGAAAGTGTGCTCAACACACTTATATTACAATTAATTTATTTTTGGCATCGGACTTGCATATTGTATACGATTTAGATATTCGTACTTTTCAAGGTTATGAACGTTGTTTTCCTTATAGAAAACCCTTGATACAGCATTTATTGATCCTAAACTCCCATCTAAACATAATTTTCTTACAAATGGGCCACAGAATTGAATTTTAAATGCAAAACAATTTAATAGATATTTAAAATCGCTCAATATCATCAGCGTAGTGGCTGCTCAGTAATCCTTCCGGGATTGGTATTACGAGCCCTGTCTCTTTTTTTCCCCTAAGGTTAGGTTAGGTTAGAGGACGTGCATCTGTTGGTCGAGACAAGCACAGTAACCACTATACATTGTCCTTAGGGGAGGGAGGAAATAGAGGATATAGGAATGTAGGTTTCCCCTAATATGGGTGCTCAGTTTCTGCACAATATTGCCAGTGGCGTCAAAAAAGAATATATTGCGGCTTTTTCTCGCACTTAAACTGCAGTTGCGACATAGAAAATAAATAAATTTTGAGGGGGTTTGATATTTTTTGTATAAATGAACTCCAATTGTCATCACACTGCATTCTATAAATATTAAAAAACAAATCTGGATCTCTTTAAGCAGAACGAAGTATTTCCGTCTTTATTTTTCGTGCAACGTCAGCAGACGGTACTTCCTGGTCGTTTCCCAACACCAGTGCGTCTGTGTTGATTTTACAAAGTTCTTTATTTCTCAAATTTGCAGCTTTTTGGAATTGCAAATCAGTCTTAGCAATGGTTCTCCGAACACTCCGAATTTGTTGTACTCTTATATATTTTCTGGATGAGAAAGTTTTTTGCCAATTGACTCAATTGTCCGCAACCATTTAGGTAGTAAATGCACTGTTCGGTCACAATCACTTTTGCATTTCTTTCACTGTATTTTATATTACATTATTTATTCATTTTTGTTAATTTCATTTTCGTACATATTTTTGCTTATAAACATTATCTATGTATGAGTTTTAGAACTCTCGTTTATATTCTTCTTTCTTATAATATATAACCGTAAACGATTTGTTGTAACTTGCAAATATTAACTTAGAGACAAATCTCCTTTAAAAATAAAATCATTATCGTTTCAACCATCGAACATTAACAATCATCAATTCATCGTGTCTTATTCAACCATTTCTTTTTCGATTCAACATTTTGGCGACCGTGACAGGACGGTTAAAATTATAAGAAAGAGTTTTATAAATTAATTAATTAAAAAAAAAAAAAAAAAATATAGACTGTTAAATAAAAACATATATATAATAAAAACATAATTTCATCGGTAACCTGGAAATAAAATAAAAATTCCATTATCATCGCATTCGCTCATTAAATCACATCATAATCATCGTTTTCGTCAATTCATAATTATCTTCATAATCATCGTTTTCGTCAATTCATAATTATCTTCATCATCGCTTTTTTCAACAAGAGAAACAAATACTTTCATCGCATTTTTCGTTCCGCAATTGGATTTGTTTCAATTCGATTCGTTTCTTCAATTCTCTGGTAATTATCTTCATATGCAGTTAAAGTTCTTATTAACATCATCATCATCTCATCTTTTTCGTTCCTGCATGTAAGTACTTGGAGACAGATGGTACAAAAACAAATCATCATCAAAGTCATTGGTAAATGAAATAGTGTATCATTTTCATTTGTTTCAAGTATTAGCTGATCACCAGTTTGTTTCATCAATACTCTTAAATTATCAACTTTAAATATTTACATAATATACATACATACATACATTCACGTAAGTAAGAGAAATCATTTTTACTCTTCGTAATTGTCTTCATCCATAAACATAAATAATTGTCATCAACATACAACAACAACACGCAAAGCAATTACATTTTGTTAGTTACAAAAGAGTACATACCGTTGTACTTGAATATCAATTGTGTTGGGCACATAATAACATCTCATCAGTGTTGGGTAATTTGTGGCCTCTTGGTACTTTTTTGTACATTGCCTGGTACTATTTTTGAATAGACACTGTTTGCCATTTTGAACAAAGTTTTTAATTTTGCAAAGGTTCTGTGGATTAAATCAAAATGAATAGTGACGAAGAAAACGCAGCTAAGATCAAAAGCGATTTATCGTCGTTAAAATCGCAACGAAGTGCAATGAAACGCACTATAAGTAAATTAAAGGGCAAGGTTGAAAAGGAAGGAGCATCGACAGATTATACTATAATTGAATGTCGTCTTCAAATGCTAGAATCGTACTTTAAACAAGTAAGTCACATTCAAACACAAATTGAGCGTTTGGATTCGAATGATGAAGGCCGCACAGACCTAGAAGAACTTTTTATTTCAAGTAAAAGTTTCATGGTTGATTTATTGAATAGAAAACGCCGGTCTAGTGATATGGATCAAAGTTTTTTAAATAACTCATCATTTTCACACCAAAATCGTCTGCCCAAGTTGAAGCTTCCAAAATTTGACGGAAAATATTCCGAATATTATCGATTTATTTCATCTTTTAAAATGTTAGTTCATGATGAGACTTGTATACCTACGATTGACAAATTCAATTATTTGCTCAATTGCCTCGCCGGCCAAGCATTAGCCCTTCTAGAGCCTTTCCCGGTTATAGAAGACAATTATCAAAAGGCTTTAGATTGCCTAAAAGCTCGCTATGATAACAAATCTCTTATTTTTATTGATAACATAAACTCTTTGTTTGCGATTTCACCCTCACACAAAGGGAATGCCATTGCTTTACAGTCCATAATAGACAGTGTAGCTGCACTTCGTAGCTCCTTGTTATCATTAGGCTCTGAACAACAAATTATGGATGCGATTATAATTCATATTGTACTGTCAAAAATTGATTCAGAGTCAAAAGCTGTCTATGATGAAAAACAAAAGTTCGACAAATTGCCATCATGGGATGAATGTTATTCAATTTTAAGTCGTCGCTGTCAATTCCTGGAAAGTAGAGCCGCAGAAAATAATGCAGCCAATAAGTTTAAGAATAAACGTCCCGGATTATCGTTTGTCACATCCAACCTATCGTGTGAATACTGCCACGGGAAAGATCATTTCATCGGAAGTTGTTCTCGATATTTAGCTCTACCAATACCTCGTCGTTTTGAGTTCGTTAAGTCGTCTTCCCTTTGCATTAATTGCCTTCGCAAAGGTCACATGGTTTCAAAATGTCAATCGAAGTCAAGATGCCATACTTGTCGTATTTCTCACCACACATCGTTGCACAATTCGTTTTCGCATTCTTCGACAGATCACCAGCAAGCTATGCAGCCATTAGTACAACATCCATCGTATTCAAACTCCTCGTCGTTTCAACAATCACCGTCATCACATTCACGTCAACCATCTCAATCTTCGCCATCGTTACAGTCATCGTTATCGTTTCAGCCTTCAACTTCATCGAGTAAACAATTATCATCTCATCAGGTCAATAGCGCAGCAGCAATACATTTAACTACAAATTCAGCTTTCCTTACATACAGTCATCGTCGAGTTTTACTTCCCACAGCTATCGTTTTAGTAAGAGATATTTTTGGAATTTTACAACCTTGTCGTGCGCTATTAGATTCATGCTCAGAAGTTAACCTAATTACAAAAGAAACAGTTAGCCGTCTTCGGCTTGAGCAGTGTAAGTCAGTCCAAGAAGTAGCAGGTATTTCCGACATACGCACTCAGCTCAAATCCAAGGTTACTGCAACAATTAAATCTCATTTGTCGAACTTTAAATTAACAACAGAATTCTTAGTTACTCCATCGATTTCTTCACGACAGCCAGTAGAACGATTGAATTTAGATTGGACTATTCCACCTGATATTCAACTGGCAGACCCTCAATTCAACGTGCCTCAGCGTATTGACTTACTGTTGAGCTCTGAAGTATTTTTTGATTTGTTACTCGACGGCAACATTCGCATGGGATCTGACATGCCTTCACTTATAAATACCAAATTGGGTTGGATAGTAGGTGGAAAAATGAATATTCGACCATGTGATTCACTTTCAGCGTGCTATGTCACCACAGTAAAGGAACTCGACTCATTGTTTAAAAGCTTTTGGGAAATAGAAGAGTTTCCTCGAAATAAGCCCGTAAGATCAGATGAAGAGATTCAATGTGAGTTGCATTTTGTCAAACATACGGTTTTTGAACCCAACGGGAGAGTCAAGGTTCGTTTGCCATTTAAAGGCTCATTTAATCAACTTGGAAATTCTTTCGAAGCAGCTCGTCGTCGTTTTTTGTCGTTGGAAAAACGTCTTCAAAGAGACGAAGTATTAAAAAATATGTATATTGATTTCATGCGTGAATATATGGACCTTGGTCATATGTCAATAACTAACTATGACGTTTTGAATAGACCCCACTACGTCATACCCCATCATTCAGTATTGCGCCTTCAAAGTACTACTACCAAATTGCGGGTAGTTTTCGATGCATCGGCTCGCACATCTTCAAATATATCGCTCAACGATCTTCTTATGGTTGGTCCAACAATTCAAAAAGAGCTAGTTCTTACAATACTTTGTTTTCGTTTTCATAAATATGCATTATCGGCCGATATTTGTAAAATGTATCGACAATTTCTGGTTGACAAACGGGATAGAAACTTCCAACTTATCATTTGGAGAGATAGCCCAACAAAGCCCCTCAATCTATATCAACTAAATACGGTGACATATGGCACTTCAGCCGCGCCCTTTTTAGCTATTCGGAGCCTTTCATTAATTGCTGATAAATATGCTAAGCAATTTCCTCTTGGTTCTAAAGTACTGAAAAATGATTTGTATGTAGATGACCTTCTCACAGGCGCATCTACCTTTGCTGAGCTAACAGATAAAAAAGCAGAAATAATTCAAATATTAGACAAAGCTGGTCTTGAACTTTCGAAATGGAACTCCAACTGTTCACATATCGAAACTTTAAACCAAGAATTGCTTTTTAAAACAAACAATGAGAATATCACTAAAGCTCTCGGAATGTCATGGAAACCTGATAAAGATGTTTTCTGCTTCCGATTTGATTTCCCGAAAATTGAAAGGTTAACGAAACGCTCGATAGTATCAGCAGTTGCTCGAATATTTGATGTATTGGGTTTGCTCAGCCCCATTGTAACTTTATTTAAAATTTTGATTCAAGAGTTATGGAAACAACAGATTGATTGGGATTCACTTCTAGGTGAGAAACTTCAATCACGCTGGGTTCAGTTGGAAGAAAAACTACCTCACATCAATCAAATCGAAGTACCCAGATATGTGGGATTGAATCCAGCAGAGAATTTTGAAATTCATGGCTTCTCGGATGCATCGCAGTTGGCTTATGGGTGCTGTATATATATTAGAAGTAAAACACCAAAAGGAATCCAAGTAAACTTGCTTATTGCAAAATCAAAAGTGGCACCAGTATTGCAACAATCATTGCCAAGATTAGAATTGTGTGCGGCATTATTATTGAGTAGGACATGGGAGAAAATCAAAGATCAATTCGAGGAAGATTATAATTACCGTATACTTTTTTGGACAGATTCAAAAATTGTTTTGAATTGGCTTAAAAATCATTCTTCATCATACGTTTGCTTTGTGGCTAATAGGATTTCAGAAATCCAAAACATCACTAACAATATACCTTGGCGGCATGTACCATCGAAAGAGAATCCAGCAGATATAGTATCTCGCGGCTGTTTAGCAAACGAACTTATTGCAACAATATGGTTCACAGGCCCAACTTTTCTTCGTAAAGATGAAAGTTACTGGCCCAATAGTTCAATCAATAATACAGAACTTCCTTCTTCGGAGCTTAGAAAGACAACATTTAAAACAACAGTCAACGATCTTTCAATTATTTCACAAATCATCCAAAACCAATCATCGTATCTTCGAATCCTACACATCATCGTTTATATTTATCGTTTTCTTCATCAAAAGAAAGAAAATTCTTACATCACCACGGAAGAGCTAAAATTAGCTAGCTGGAAAGTGATACATGACATTCAACAATCCTCATTCAAGGAAGAAATTGAACGCATTCAAGAAGGAAAAATTCTAAAGTCATCATTGCAGAAATTATCGCCGTTTTTACACGACATTCAAGGTCATCGTACAGTATTATCAATTTTAAGAGTAGGAGGTAGATTATTAAATGCACCTTTACCATATGACACAAAATTTCCAGCACTTCTTCCAAAAGATCATCGATTCACCCACTTATACGTGAAACATCTTCATTTGAAACACTTACATGCAGGACCGAAAGCCCTCATCGGAATTTTACGTCAGCAATTTTGGGTCATCAATGCCAGAGATGTTGCAAGAAAAGTTGTTCGGAGCTGCGTGCACTGCTTCAAATACAAACCTCGTCTCTTGCAACAAGTTATGGGTAACTTACCCGCTGATCGGATAACTGGGCATCGCCCTTTTCTTGTTTGTGGCGTTGACTTTTGTGGCCCATTCTACACATCCTACCGAATCAGGGGCAAACCGCCATATAAAACGTACGTAGCCATCTTTGTTTGCTTCGCCTCAAAAGCTATTCACATCGAGTTAGTTTCGGACTTGTCATCTAATTCCTTTATTCTGTGCTTAAAAAGATTCATTGGAAGACGTGGAATCCCGCAGCGCTTGTATTGCGATAACGCGACAAATTTTGTGGGTGCTCAGTCAAAACTTAATGACTTTAAACAAAGGTTTTTCGAAAAGGATAGAATCAAGTCTCTGATGGAGTACAGCGAGATTACCGGCTTTCAATTTTCGTTTATTCCACCCCGATCTCCCCATTTCGGTGGCCTTTGGGAATCGGCTGTGAAATCAACAAAGACAATTCTAGTCAAAAATGTATCTAACGCTGGTGTTACATATGAAGAACTTCAAACCATTCTCATTGAGGTTGAGGCTATTTTGAACTCGCGTCCGTTGTCACCACGTTCTGACGACCCAAATGATGGTGAAGCGTTGACACCCGCTCACTTACTGATTGGTTCATCGCTCTTGGCATTACCTGATGAACCCGTATATCAACATCAGAATATCCAACACTTAAAGTATTTCCAACGCATCACTTACTTAAAACAACAATTCTGGTTACAATGGTCACGTGACTACGTTTTAAGTCTTCAACAGAAATCCAAATGGTTAAGTCCAACCGTCAATATTAAAGAAAAAACATTGGTCATTATCCACGAAGACAATCTTCCCCCTCAAAAGTGGCTTCTTGGTCGCATCACAAAGGTTATCCCTGGCAGCGACGGTCGAGTTCGAGTCGTTGATGTTCAGACGTCAAAAGGAATTTTTCGAAGATCCATCCATAAGCTTGCTCCCTTGCCAATTAACGAAGCGGATTGAAAGGCCCTTTCAATGGGGCGGAGTATGTTCGGTCACAATCACTTTTGCATTTCTTTCACTGTATTTTATATTACATTATTTATTCATTTTTGTTAATTTCATTTTCATACATATTTTTGCTTATAAACATTATCTATGTATGAGTTTTAGAACTCTCGTTTATATTCTTCTTTCTTATAATATATAACCGTAAACGATTTGTTGTAACTTGCAAATATTAACTTAGAGACAAATCTCCTTTAAAAATAAAATCATTATCGTTTCAACCATCGAACATTAACAATCATCAATTCATCGTGTCTTATTCAACCATTTCTTTTTCGATTCAACATGCACCTTGCATATAAAAAAAACTTTGTTTTTTGCTTGTTCCAGGCATAACTTTTAAAAATTATGGGACAAACATTATTAAAATTTTCAAATTTCTCCTTAACCATAAAAGGATACTATTGGGCCTAATTTATTTTCATCAATAAAATGCTCTTTTAGAAATAAGTATTCACTTGGAGAAAATACCATTTTAGGTTCGTTTTTATTATAAACTGAGCTAGTTTTTATATTTTCGCCCTCAGAATTTTGTGGAGGTGACGGATTTAAAACTATATTTTTATCTTCTTTAATTCTGTTCCTCAGAATTCTATTCTCTTCCATCTGAGGACATGTAGACTCCGCAATGTTTACAGCATCTCTAGTAGATGACAACGGAACATCCTCATGGAATTGTTCCAAATCTAGTAGAGTGCTATTACCGCAGTCTATAATATCAACGATACGCATTTTAGAACAAATCTCTGTAAGTGAGTATTATTAATAACACATTTAATACATTAAAGAAGAATGTCTTACCGTCACCAAACAAATTCTTACTTTCCGAAGATAAGACACGTTTGATTGAACTATCTATAACATTCTTATTATCTTCTGAAAGTTAAACATTGTTTTATTATTAAGACAGAACATTTTAAGTTGAATATCTACCTGATGGAATTTTTTTCAAAATTAAAAATGTTTGCTGTCGCCGTATATATACCCTATGTTAGTACTATTTGTTAGGTAGAAAATCCGGAATATAAGCTGCTCGACAGTAACGGTTTGAATATCCTGCAGGACAGTATATATGTATATACATATACTCATTTGAATCCACACAAATAACTATGACATAATTCAAATATATTAACGAAACGAGAGTTTTAAGAAACTAAACTGAACTGAATAAACTGAAGTTATATGTATCCTTTCAGTATACATATAGAATCCTAATCCTAATATATATTATAAATCTTTCTGATTTTTAAAAATCCCTGAATTCGGGATTTTGTAAATCCCGATCCCGAAATCCTGGGATATTTCGGAATAATTCGGGATCCAAAAATCACCGGAGTAATCGCGATTATCTTAATAATAAAAATATTTTGTTAACAAAATCATTTGTATTCCAATTATGTATATCAGAATTACATGTCATTAAAAATAAAATATCAAAACAGCAAGACAAAAAGTAACAAAAAAGCGTGAATTAACAAAAATAAAAATTTTTCATACAGTTGCAAATGCATTAGTTTTAAGAATATTATTTGAATTCCAACAAAAAGATTAAAGCATCTAACATGTTATCTGATAGGCTTGAACGAATTTTGTTGTCAACATATGCTGCCGTCGAAAAACACTTCTCGCGATCAACATTTGTTGGTAAAAGAGTTCCAAGATAGCTGTATGTAGCTTGTAGATATTCACCTCTACTTATTTATTTATTTATTTATTCAAGTCAATGGACAAAATCCTTACTGACTAATAACAATTTTTATTTGTTTTATTTTATTTTTATATGTCTAAATGAACATATTATAGTTAGTGTGCTTAAATGAAAAAACTTTTTCATTTTTTCCATACGAAGGCATTGATAAGTTAAAAGGAATGGATGTTTTTAATATGAGCGTTGGGTGATAACAATCTTCAGGACTGGTAATAGGGAATGAGCGTTTAATAAAATTATTAGTTACTTCATTTACGAAAATTAAATCCAATATTTTTAAATTAATGTTTGGAATGCCATTAATTTGAAAAAGACCTAAATCATATAATATATTAAAAAATTCGTCGAAATTTGAATTCAGCTTAATTTTAATGTAATAACCATCATCTGGTAAGTATTTCCATTAAATAGATGGTAGATTAAAATCTCCAAGGACAAAAATAGAATCACCGTTATTTGAAGAATGAGCTACTGAACTAATAGATTCTGCATGTCTTAAGTATAAAGCTTGTGGAGAAGATGGCGGAATATATGAACAGGTAATAAAAACACGATGACCGTTCATTTTTATTGAAACAGCTATAAATTCAATATCATGAGGTGTATCAATTACTACAAGTTCAGAAGGTAAATTTCACGATGTAGCAATAAGGACACCTCCTCCTGTAGTTTTGTTGCCACGATAACATCGAAAGATATTAAATTTATTACAGAGTATTTCAGTGTTTAGAAAATTTTCATTTATCCATGTCTCCGTGAATACTAATACTTGTTGATCGATATTAAAACTATTCGTTTATAAAGTTGTTAGTTTTGTCCTCAAGCCATGAACATTTTGATAAGCGATGGACATAAGCTTATCAGTTAGTTTTTTGGAACAAGAGATTCACGCTGTGGAAGTACGGCAATACTTTGGGGTCTAGCTCTGTAGATATATTCACGCACTATAGTATTTGTTGGCCAGAAATTCGGATTAAGTAGAGTTTCAAAAATATCCGCCGAAATGGTAATTTTAAATGATGAGATAGATCTAGGTTGAGAATAATTAAATTTCTGTATTGATATATCCGCATCATTACCAATAGTATTTCTTATGTAGTAATCAACAGATTCAGGTGCTGTATCGTGATGTAAACGCGAAATGAAAATTGTCTTTTTTGGAGGAACTGCTTGGAGAGGAATATACCTGGATTCATTATTTATGGACACAGGAGGATTAATTGTAATTGGAGTATTTATAGATTGTGGAGGATGGGGTTCACGATGTACATTATTACTATTTATTTCAGCAATATTGGAGGATCGAACATTACAATCGGATTCTGAGTTACACGGAGGCGCAGAAATAATTGCAGGGTCGTCACGTTTTTCTTTATTTATATTTATTGCCGACTTACGACGTTTTGGAGAAGACAGTGGAGGAGATTTTAAATTATCCAAAGATTTAAAATCATCAAACAATTTTCCATACGCCGCAATGCGATCATTTAATTTAATTGCTTCATCTTGAAGTTCGGTGAATTTGTTTTTAGTCTCTTGGAAAAAACGATAATAGTTTACTCCGATTTTTCTACAGTTTTCGCAACACCAATGAAGACCTTTATTTCTTGATACGGCTTCAGCAACGAGTCCTGAAAGACCACTACATTTAAAGTGACAACATTCATGACACAGCCAACAAACGATCATTCTTTCATCTTCACTTTTTATATTACAATTTTTCAATAAGCAAGCCATTTTTAAAAATAATAATATAATATTTTGCTCAGTGTAGAAAAAGTTCGAAACAGTTGATAACTCTATTATTCAACAATTTTATTTTTTCAATTTCTCTTTGTGCGATGTTTGTTGTGTTTGTGTGTAATGATAATTATTTAATGTGTTAGTGCACTTGATATTTTTAAATTTTTGAATTTTTGTCACTATGAGTATTTTGTTGCTATTTTTTGTGAACTTTGTTGAACTTTTTATTTTTGTGTTTCTTTTAATTTTGGGTTTGTTATGTATTGTTTCAAAATGTTTAATATTTGTTTCTTTATGTAATATGTTTTTTGTTTTTACTTTTTATGAACTGTGCTATGTAAAGTAATATTTTTTTTTTTTGTATTTTTAATATGGGATGATTTTAAATATGTGGTGTATTATTATTTTTGATTTTTAAAAATGATTTATTTCTTACCCCACACCATTATTGATCCACCGCCATGTTTTACGGTTGGAAGTTGATATCTTGGAGAATATCTCTGTCCAGGCGGTCTTCGAACAAAATTTATCCCATCGGAGCCAAACAAATTAAATTTGCTTTCATCGCACCACAAGACTTTAGCCCATTGTTCATTTGACCAATCCTTGTAATGTTTTGCAAATTTCAGGCGCTTCTTTTTATTGATTGCACTGATGAGAGGTTTCTTTGCGGGTCGTCTCGCATGCAAATTAGCCTCTTTCAACCTACGGCGAAGAGTGTGAACGCCTATAGAGACTCCCATTTGCTCATTTGCGAAATTAGCAACTTCCACTGCGGTCTTTCGTGGATCTTTTTTAACCAGTGCCATCATCTGGCGGTCTTGGCGAGAGGTAGTTTTTCGAGGATTACCACTACCTGGTTTCCTTTCCACACTATTTCTCAAGGAAAATCGAGATTTAATCCGACATACGGTTGATTGATTTACACCAAAGAGGTGTCCAACTTCACGCATGGATTTTCCTTCTTCTAAGGCTTTAATGATTGCAGTTTTGCTGTCAGCTGAGAGCTGCTTCTATTACAAAACACATGTTGTATAACTTATTTAAGAAATTTTCAATTATAATTAAATAAATAACTTACTTTAACTATTTTTTTTATTATGTTCCATTTTTTGCTCGCTAAAAATTTGCACTTTTTTCATTAATTCAAAAATATTTAACTTTTTAAAGCAGAATTTGAAATAAACTGTGGTTACTTTGAAAACTTATAATTGAAAGAATTAACAGCAAAAGAAAATAGATAAATTAGTTACCGTTATTTTGAAACAGATCTTATTAAAGATCATATGGCACAGTGTTGCATTTTTTGTGCTCGCTACTGTAAGTTTTTCATTCGGGGTACCCAAGATACCCAACGTCGTACTTTACGTTGCAAATTATCGTTGCTTTTTTAGGACCAAAATTGGAAAATTACAAAAAAAAAACTATCACGGCGACAGATAGAAGACTATATAAATGACAATGAAGAGGATGCTAATGAAGCGTTTTCAATATGAAGCTAAAAGCGTACCAAGTTTAAAACGCGCCTTGTCGGCTTATGGCGTTTGAATTGAAATTTTTAAAATTTTACTATAGGAGATGGAAGAAAACTTAGTCGTTGCTTCCTGTGTCCTATGTATAGAGATAAGAAGTCGAGCGTGAAATGGTCAACATGCTTTAACTCTGTTTGCAATGGAAATAGAACGGACGTAAAAAAATCGTTTGCCAAGAACATGTTAATGATTCCATTTATTCTTAAAAAAGATTTAAGTGAAATCGTTTGACTGAGGAATTCAATAATTATACTTATTCACATTATACATAGACATTGAATTATAATATTTTTTTATTTATTGTTTTTTATTCTTTAGAAAAAATTAAAAAAAATTTTTGAATACCTAAGTTTGTGTTCCTTAATTATAATTGTAGTATGAAATGTTTTAAAGTTAATAATTTGATGCGATAAGTAAAAATATAAACTGAAAACAAATAAAATAATAATATTTTACTTTCAAAATAATATTTTTAGTTTTTTTTTTATGACATATAACATATAACATATGAACAACAAAAGCCCATTTTTCTTTGGAGTAACTTAGTGACCCCACTCTGTCCTTTATGTCAAAAAACGAGCTTCGTACTCTAAGTGTTAATAACGGACTATGTATTTTTTCTAAAATTTTAAAAAATTATTAAATTACTCTTCGCACTCCGAGAAACTATGTCTTTCACAAATTGATTATTGTATTCATAAAAAATATTTTCGCATACAAAATTAGATTAATAAACCCTTTATAATTAAATTTTACTTTTAATAAATACATGGATTGTTTTTTATTCTTTGATTGTACGTTTCTCCTCAATAAGTATTTTAAGCTGTTATTTAATTATTATTTTATGTTGTATTGGCATCACTAATTTGCTTTTAGCTGCTCACAAAAATAGAAAATAATTTAATTTGGGAAGGAGCTGCTTAGGTTGTTGTCTTGGCTTTTTTCTGAGCTGTCTGCAGTATAATCGTTTTCATATAAACGTGTGAATTCTAAACTTGGCAGCTTTCTGTTGTCTGTCGTCTGTCGTCTATCGTCTATGTGTTTACACCTTTATGAGAACCAATTCGAAGTCCATGATTATGATCGTAGCCATACTTGAGAACTGTTTCTTGAGAAACATTAGTGAAGAGAGTCTTTCTTCTAACCGAATGCTCTTTTTATGGCTCTTATTTATCATTATAATTGACATTGATAGTCTGGAATACAGAACCTAGCTTTTTACACCCCTTATGTTATGTGTGTTAATTTAATGCAGGAGTGAAGGCACCAACAGTTTAAAGTGGATTCCGAACGACAGACTTTAGAGAAGTTTTTTCATGGCAATTTTATTTACTCTCAAAGTTTTTGACAAAAATCTGTGGAGTGGATGCCGCCGAATTTTTTTTTTTTTATATTTCTCTTCTTGGAGATGTCTAACCTGTGTTGTGAATAGTCGATTGTAATAAGCTAACGTACCACCTACTAGATTACGGGAGTTCCCTGCACCTCAGGACAGACCTCATGGTTTTTTTTTGGTGGCAGAAAGTTTAAGGATCTGATCTGATACTGTCGAACGTGCCATTTGGACCTCGATGTGGCTGAAGTCTATCGCGAACAGGGCATGGGAAGTAGATTTACCTCACAATGGTCCATATAGCCACCAAATGAATTTGCCTGTGAACAGCAACATGCTAGCATAATCCAACCTTAGAATTTTAGAAAATAGCAAATTTTTTTAAATAGAAAATTAAATTCTTAATCAAAATGTCAACTCTTTAGTATCCTTAAAAACAAAATTTTGCATCATAATTGAAATATTTGTAAAATAAAGTTCAACTTCAAACATCATATACATTAAGCAGATGACCGGCCCTGTTGTTTTGCTGTTTATTTTGGTTAGAAATTTATGCACATGTTAAATGAATGTGATTCATTAAAAAAATCAACATACGGGTGAACATGTGGACATTATGAATGGCAAATACATTCCATCTTGGTCATCACAACAGTAGAGATGTGGTGGAATTGAAAATTAATTAAAAAAAAAAAAACACGAACATGGTATTGTTAATGGACAATACATTTGGGTTTGAGCAATTTGGACTGCAGAAAAATTTTGTAAAACACTGTATCTTTCAATCTATTCGACTATACAGGGTAGCTGATATGTATTGCAACCAACTTCAGGTTGTTATCATTTATAAACCGCTCATCTGACCGCTGACAGATTTATTTCAGCATTTTGATCTATTGCATTCAAAAAAAAAGTTATTAGTGATGAAATTGAAGCGGGTGAATAGTGTGATTGCTTTATATTTGGCTGGAAAACTGCAGGTGGCTATCGTTAAAGCCCTCCAGCATTTAAATTTGAATAAATCTTTTGCTTCTCGTACCATTGCTCGTTGTCGTGACAGTGTTGCATCACGTCCAAAAATTGGACGAAAAAAACGGCAACAACACCAGAAATGATTCGAAAAGTGCAGGTCAGATTGGATCGAACTCCACGCCTCAGTGGTAGAAAAATTGCTTGTGAGCTGAACATATCGCGAGAATGGATCCAAGACATATTGAAAAATGAGCTAGGACTAAAGTAACTGAAATTCCAAAAAGTGCAAGAGCTCACCGATGGACAAAAAGAAGTTTGACTGGAAATAGCCAAGGAGTTACTTCGCTTGCACGATGGTGGCCAGTTACCGAATTTGGTTTTCTCCGATGAGAAGCCATTTCAAATTGAACAGTTTGTGAACAAACAAAATGATCGGGTTTACTTGCCAAAGAGGTCAGCAGAAAATTTACACCTGCGATTGGCCACCAGAACTCAAGCGCCGCTGATGGTAATGGTCTGGCATATTATCGGGAAAATGTCTTAAAGACAGTATTGAAGCCCTGGGCAGACAAACATTTCGGCCACAGTCCATGATTCACCACAAGCGCTATCAGCACGCGTCAACCAAGAATGGCTTAAAAAGAAGGTTCCTCGCTTCATTTCCAAGTAAAGTAAGTAGAGTAAGGTTCTCACTAAAAAATAAAAGTGTGTCGATCATCTTTGTCGGCCGTTTAAAGGCCATATTGGAGCAAATCTAAACTGATTCTAAAATTTGTTGTTATTTTTAATATTTTTTACATTGTTTAAAAATATAAACAGAATTTTTACGAGTAATTCTAAATTAACCCTCCCAAGGGAAGCATTAACATACATCCATTTGTATGCCTATATCCGCCCATATGTCTATGTGTAAAACTTTTTATACTAAAACATTGCTGTCCGTTTTAGTTTATGTGTCTGTGCACCATACATACATATGTATGTGCATATATTATATTTGTCGGGCTTATATTTGGTTAATTTATGCATGTGAAGTGCAAATAAAATTTAAACAAAATATTTCCCATTTATGCCATTCACCAGAACAGATTTGAAAGTGGCAGCATTTCAAAATGATTCATGTTTTGCTACAAGTTTTAATATTTTTTTCTTTTTTTGTTTTTTTGCAATTTTCAGTGACTGAGTTTATGTATTTTAAAACAAAGTAAACAAATTTGAAGACAAAGGCCGACTGTGTTCGGCCCTACAATGTGTGTACTACTTTAACTGCTCTAGTCTATAGATACCTGTCAGAGAACGGTAATCGAAATTTGAATAAATTTAGTTTTTAAATTTAGTGTTCGTATTGATTTGAAGAAATACAGCCCAATCATGAATAAAAATTCCGCATGAAATTTCTCTCTTTTCCCTTCTCTCCTATTATGAATAATAATTCCGTGTGAAATTCTTTACTCTTTCTTTTTCTCTGTTTTAATCCCATTTTTATCAACCGTGTGAAGAGAGAAATATTAAAAAGGGGAAAAAAGTAGGTATTCTGAATGTATTTTAGTTTGTATTTTCCCCTAAAAAAATTCACTTATAAAATACAAGGGAGTTTGATTAAAAATTTAAGTAAATTTTTATACAACTAAATTTAAATAAATAGACAATATTTAAATGTTCCTGTAGGTCTAAAACAACTATTAAAACTCAAGTTCAACACTTGGTTACATTAATATGTAAGCACTTTTCTCAAAGCCTAAAGACGCACTCATTTTTATTTAGCGGCAATTCAAGAAGATTAGATTCATCCCTTAATTGCACACTGGAAATACATTGGCTGTTTTGTTTTCTGAACCTCGAATTTCCTCTACCAGGACACACATGATGGTACTATTCATTATTTTCTTGTATTATATTAAACCCTTATGTATTTTTTCAAATTGTATTAATTTTATTTAACTTTAATTTTATTTTATTTTCACAAATTGTCAATAATTTAACATCAATAGGAAACACAGCTGACTTTAAAATTCGATATTGCCACTTTTTCGAACTTTTACTCCCGCGGTATTTGTAATTAGAGGATTTCTTTTTGGAGAAAAACGCTTTTCGTGAGAAAGAAATTCCTCGAGAATATTCGTGATTGGGCTGATAATGAAAAAAGTGGGTTTCATGCGTTTCTTTCGATAAAAAAAAGTACAAGAATTAAACATAATTCCTAGGAGGAGAACAAAATTGATGATTTCAAAATTTTTGGATTCTTTTGAACAGACAGCTTCAAAAGACATTGTAGAATTCCCCAATATTTTGATAAAGTCTATGCGTTTATCGTCGCTAAGAGATGATTTTCTTAAATGACATTATCAACAATAGTGTTTCAATCTATTTCAATAATGTTGCGTATTCTAGAATGTTTATAACATGCCTCCGTATTATGGTAAAATATTGTTTAGAAAGAGAGAGAGAAAAAAAGTGAAATACAAAATAGAAAGGAAATATTTTTTTTTTGTAAAATGTAATATGTTTTGGTCAACCAAAGGAAAACAAAATGTAGACACTTTCCGACTTTTAGCATGAACTCATGCACAAAAATGTGTTTATGGACATGCATGTCCATACAATTGTGTTTAGAAATTCATTCAGACACAGGCACGCATATACATATAAGACATGAAAGTGTTTTTTATAAATTCTCTCAAATGGAAGTAAAATTTAAAACTTTTTAAAGCACAATCAAATTAACATTTAATATTTAGGCATAGAAAGCGATTAAATTAAATTTTTACTCAAATTATAAGATTGTTGTGCAGATGAAGTAAAAATTTAATATTTAAAAAGGCAAAAAAAAAAAAGAATGAAATTAAAAAGAATAGATTTATGCAGATGTCAAATTAGAATAACAAAAAAATAGAAAAAGAATAGAAAAAATAGAAATGCTATAACGAATCTCCAATAGTTTTAAATACTCTTGTTTTATACACTACGAATTCGAAAACTACAGAAAGAGAAGGGATGAGAGAGAAGAAGAGAGGAGAAGGGATGAGATAGGAGAAGGGATGAGAGAGAAGAAGGGATGAGAGAGGAGAAGGGATGAGATAGGAGAAGGGATGAGAGACGCCAGAAGAGGGAGCAAAAAAGGCGTGAGCGTGATTAAGTCGAGAAGTACAGATTGTTATGCGTCGCCACGTCACAAATGTATAACGATCCTATTTTCAACTGTTCGACCGCCTGCATGTAACGCGTTGTATACATATTTAATATTAGACCCATATAGGCCGATATACCGTATGTATAAAGTACAAATACAAAAGTTAAGAGGCATGCTCTAGCTCTAAGTCTCATTGGTTCTCAACCCGATTTGACGCATAAACATATAACACACTCTACATGCCACCAGAGCGTGCAAAAATAAATAAAGCAAAAAAAAATAAATAAAAGAATAAAATATCTTCAAAAGAAGTATTTTACCGACTGAAACGATGGCGAGATGGATATGCCAACGTAGGGTACACTTTTCCCATCCCTTATCAGCTTACGCCTATGATAGATAGAATACCCGTAGTTTTTTATATCTGTCCCATAAAAGATACAAAGGCAACCTATTCGTTCACATCCTGGTCGAAGTTATCCTTCCCCATTAAATAATTTAATGTATCATATTCGTTGAATAGATACAAACAATTTTATTATAACAAAAAAAAAAAAAAAAATAGAAAATAAAAGAATTAACATTAATCATATAACTTCCTTACTTGGCAAATGTAAAGAACAAACTAAAGTTATTAATTCAAAATGCATTATGAAATAGAGACGATAAAAAAATATAACAAATTCGGACAGAGGAACAGCACAGAATCGGACCGACTATATAATTATACTTAACGAAATAATAAAATTTAAAGAGAGAAATATGAATGAATTTTAGCAATCATCACTTACAGGTTATGTTTGTCCACAGCAATTGAGATGATGGGCCCAGCAGTCAATGTGTGTTGTTGTTGATTCTAAATTCTGTTTAGAGATGATTAATAAAGTTTACTCATATATCTTACAAAAGCAAAAATTTAGCAAAATATACTTAAAAATTACACTTAACGAAAAATGTTAATAATAAAAAGAAATTAATAAAATTTTATATTCAATGCAAATAATTTATCAAATTAGGTTAGAAAATTCAAAGAGGTTTAAAATTAAGAATAATTCATACATACATACATAATTGGCCATTACAACCCTTCAGTCAGGATTACGATCTAGCTTCTCACACCACTTATGTTGTGTGCGTTAATTTTATGCATGAGTGGCGGGACCTACAGTTTAAAGTCAACTCCGAACGACAGATTTTTGAGAAGCTTTTCATGGCAATTTTTACTCTCAGAGTTTTTGCCAGAAATCTGCTGAGAGGAAGTCGCCGAAGAAATATTTTTCGTTTTTGATGTCTGACCTGGGATTCGAACCCGGGTCTTTCGTCTAATAAGCCAACACACTACCCACCAGACCACGGCGACTTAGAATAAGAATAATTCATTATATAGATATTTGGTAATACATATTTAGTTAAAAATTTAGGTTATAATTTAAAGTTTTTGGAAAAATTATTTTTAAATACAAATAGAATTAATTATACAAAAATAAAATTATAAAGCAATAATTTTAATTCAAACATTTTTAATTTTTAATTTTAAGTTAAGTTTGACACAAATGATTATGATTTAAAGACAGCTTAATTAGGCTTTAAATTCTTTTTAATAATTAAAGATGTAAATTAATTTTGGAGTTAAATGAACTTATAATGTGAGAAATTCTTTTAAAACATGGGAAAGCTTATTCAAAATCTTTATAAATAAAATATAAATATAAAATATAACAGGATTACGTGATGATTAGAAAACGAGCTGCATCCAAAAACTCCTTTGGATCATAATTTTGAATGTAGTATGCTGTCCTTTGGTTTGTGAAAGGCCAGTAGAGATGATTTGATTTTCATAATAATAATTTCAATTAAATTGTACCATATGGGCCTCTAATTCTTTTTACTTTTGCACTAGTACAGTTTTACACTTTTCACTTATAATTAAAAATAATTATTATTTAAAATTTTTCTCTTTAAGAATTCCTTTGCAGACTTCTGCATTCTTTGAGTTCTATTTCGTAAGTCCTCTTTCTGCTAGAAATTATAATCTAGCAAGCTTACATTAATTCCAGTGAAAAATACCATTTTAATGGAATATGTGTTAGATAGTTAAGGTAAAGAGGGATAGATATATGTAATTGTAATCTATTTATAGAAATCATACGATAATCACATGATAATCACTGATCTTGTAATGAATAACGGGACAAGACAAAAATCTATCATGATATAAAAAATATATGTAATGATACAATGCAAAGATGACAGTACATAATAAAAGTTGTGTAATTAAAAAAAAAAACAAAATGTTAATAGTACAGAAAAAAGATTGTTGTTGTAAAATCGTAACAAGATGTTGGAATGACGCTCGAAAATTCTATCAAAAGGTTAAGCGTTTCACAGAGGAGTATAAGCCCGGAGCGTCTTCTTGCAAGGATGAGAATGGAAACCTGATTACAGATCCGCAGGGGGCTGCAATTGTGGAGGAAATACTTCTTCACTCTGCTGCAGGTGATAACGACGTCGATGATGATGATGGCGTGGAGATCCCGCCGCCAAGCTATGAAGAGATTAAAGTCGCTATTATTCTTCTAAAAAACAACAAAGCGGCAAGTCCTGATGGCCTCCCCGCTGAATTGTTTAAGACCGGATGTAATGAGCCGGTAGGGCGCATGAACCAGCTCATCTACAAAATATAGCTAGAAGAAAGTATGACCAACGATTGGAACCTCAGTGTCCTCTGTCCAGTCCTGAAAAACGGATACCCTATCGTATATAAGGTCCTTATTTGCGTATTGTGTGAACAACTGAAGCCATTCGTTAAATCACTCATTGGATCTTATGTGTGGCTTCGGACCTGGCTAGTCCACCATCGACCAGATCTTCACACTACTAATGGAAGAGACCCACTAAAATCAAGTCAACACGCACCATATTTTTGTCGACTATAAAGCTGGTTTCGATAGCTCCTTAAAGGATCGCGTTTTGGCCACAATGTTTGAGCTCGGTATATCTGCGAAGCTGATAAGGCTAAACAAAGTATATGTTATCGACAAGTAGAGACGTACGGCATATAGATTCTTAAATTACGGCCGATAACTATATTTTTGATACAGTTAAGGAATTCATTTACTTTGGCGCCGCCGTTACCACCGAAATTGATGTCAGTTTGGAGATCAAGCGAATGATTACACTTGCCAACGGGTGCTACTATGGTCCCAATAGGCAACTGAGTAGCAGAGACCTCTATTGTAAGACGAAACTAATACAAGACGCTGATCCTCTACAAGACGCTGATCCTGCCCGTGCTTCTTTATGGCGCAAAGCATGGAACCTATTAAGAACTGATGCAGCTGTCTTGAGAGTATTCCAGAGATTGTACTATTTATTTTAAAATAAAAAGTAGCCTATACCCCTCCCAGGCATACAGGAAGCTACTGTGAAAATTTCATTAAAATAGGTTCACCCGTCTATAGTGTTCAAACATACATTCACACAAACATACATTTTTATTTTCATAGATAGATAGCAGCGCTTTGACGTATGAGTGAAATTTAATTTTTTTGATAATTTAAGAATATTCATACGTCCACTGTAATTTCTTATTGTAGATATTTAGTTGTAAAAAAATTTTTAGTGGTACAAACGTAGGTTTTATTTTAGCGAAGTATACACAATTTCTTTATTTTATATTGATTGAAACTTCCTAAATAAAGACTCATAGTCGAAACTTTATTACTTTGGCCTTTTTTTTATTGTTCTCGCCAACAGAATTTAGGGTTTATCTGTTGCAAAAAATTTGTTTTAAATTTTACCATAAAAAATTACAACAACATGGTGACAAAGAGTTCAGTATGTGGCTGTCCACACTACTACAGTTTTTCAGATATACGGATTTTCGTATTTACTTTATATGGGAGGTGCCACACCCACTATTGCTAGTTCGCACATTTTGGTCGCAAATATTTATATTAAAACTAGTTATTTGTACAAAATTTTAGATATCATGCTGTTATAATTTTTCCAATATAGTCATTTCGTTATTAGCTTACAATAGCAGATATTACTATTTATTTTAACAGACATACAGGAAGCTACTATGAAAATTTCAGCATTTAGCTGTCCATACTACCAGTTACTGTCTTTGATCATTTCAAACAGGTTTAGTTAACCCCCCTATAACGCGGTACTCTCAGAACGCGGTTTCCATATAACGCGGGGCTGAAATTGCGACAGCCCTCCTATAACGCGGTACTCTTATAGCGCGGCTTGCATTCAACTTTATTCCATAAATTCCTTTCGCACAACCTATGAATGAATAGTAACTAGATATTGTAAGAGGATTTTATATAAGTTCTATTTTCAATGCAAAAGCTCAGCCGAGATACCGTGCAAAACAATAGCAGTTGGACTTTCAATTTTAAAAACAATGAATGAAGATTAACGAAGTGAGGATAAATATTAAAAAATTACTTTATTTTACAAGTCTTTCTTAATTTCGTTGGATATCAATCTTTTAGTTTAGTTTTTATTTAATTTTTTTATCAATCCATACGAGAACTCTTGAATTCAATAAAAATAATTTATTATTTATGTTGCCTTTTGTATTCCTTGGTCTCCATTTAACGCGGTACGAATGATGTGATTTGTACTAATTCTGTGTTTCTTATAGCGCGGTTTCCATAAAACGCGGTAGACTGTTTCCGTAGAACGCACTAAGAATTAACCTGGTTTGTACCTGAAATACGAGTTTCTTATTACGCGGTTTTTATATAACGCCACTCACCGTAGATCGAGCTTTAAAAGAACTCCCCTTGTGATGCATACTTGTAGTATAGAGAATGGTCACGATTATTGACAGAGTTTATTTAAAAAATATTTTTTTTTAGTTTATTTTAATACATTTTAATAATAAAAATTTATTTTATTGTTGCTCACATATGATAGGTACGAGAACACCAGTAAGATTGACTCTAGAATTCTTTTATTTTCTTCTTCTTCAGAGTTTTCAGTAGTGGGAGCATTAAGGACAGAAACTTTAATCTCTTCTTTAATTTTGTCTTAAGCTTCGCGCTCCAATTGCAGACCTTCTTAGTAACTCCAATTGAATTCTGGTTTGATTTTCTTTTTTCTTTTAGTTCTGGGTTTTTCATTTCCTGTTTAAAGATTACTTTTGCTTCCATAATTGCTTTTAAAGGCATATTCAGCAATATTTTCTTAAACAAAAACGAGGAGAATAAAAATTATTGTTTTTTATTTGCAGTTTTATTTCCCGTATATTGTGATGCATTTCTTTGTTCATTCCTTGCATTCACGAAGCAGAATAACCGCAGATAATTGGAATTGAATTGGTTTTTGTCTGAAAGACTGCCACTGTAGACATTAATTATGAACCATTACAGTAACTGTTAAAGCGAAATCTAGACAAGAAGAAAGAGGAGTAATGAAATCAAAGAAGCAGATTGCTGGAGCTTATTTATAACGACGTAAGTTCATATATACTCTGGAGTACCTTACAAAATCTTGACTGTAATATTGAAATTTGAAAGATAAGGAGTCGCTCTGTAGCTTTTAACCCAGTAAGGTCGAATGGATAGAAAAATACTTAAAAAAGGAAGGTTTTTAAAAAAAATTCTATCTTGAATCAACTAAATGAGAGCCCAAACTTTTCTTTAAGAATGAATAAAAAAGACATAGAATTGTTTGAAAAAAATTACACTTCATAAAAAGCTCATACTTTGGATGACAGAAAAGATGTCAAAAATCACGAATTGTTCAAAATCAAAATTTTGTAGATAGAACTTCTGTGGAATATGGGTGGATAAAATTCTCAAAAAACCTTTAGATATAATATATCGTCTACCAGAAAAAAATAGTTTCACTTGAACTGGTCTACTGATCTTAGCTACAGGTGCGATTAAATGACATGGGTATACAAATACCCACTTATTCATTTGTATGAAATATTTTTAATAAAGCTTTTAAAAATTAATTTCAATTCTTTTACTTTTCTCTCTTCTTTTATATTATACCTTGGATGCTCACTCAAACTGTATCTTGCATAACCGTAATCTGTTTTCGGGTCAAAGTTGTTGAAGCGTTGGTAAAAATCGTGAAAATCGACACCGTGATGGAATAGTTGTCACAAATACACTTTGAAAAATTTTACTACATGATTGATAAAATTGAAAAACGTGGTTGCTGTGAGCAATGTGTTTTTCAAAGTGTATTTGTGACAACTATTCCATCACGGTGTCGATTTTCACGATTTTTACCAACGCTTCAACAACTTTGACCCGAAAATTCAGTCGGTTCATGGGTGGCAAACCTTCATATCAACTGCACAAGCTAAGTAATTTCCATGCGTTTACCATGGCTGGGTCAATAGCGTTAGTGTGCAATGGCTAATACCATTTTTTTTTCGCGGACTCGCATGCAATAATTGTTAATGTAACATTATATTGACTTGGATCTAAAATATTCTCTAACAGTCGTAGTACCACGTTTTCTCCAAGGCGTAGTCAACATTTTTTTAGTAGAACCGTCAGCATATGGAGTAAAGGAATAACAATATCCTGTCATAGAAGCAAACACCTAGTATTTGTAGCCAAATGGCGACCGTAATATGTGATCATCTGTTCATCCACAGAAAGACTATGGGAAAATATGACAAATTGTATGAAGTTTTTATTAAATGCATTGTTTAATGGAGTAATTTTGTCAAATTTATCATTCTTGTCAAGACTATTATTGTCACAAACGTGTATATTTTCAATTAAACTCTCAAAAATAGCTTAACTATGTTGTTTAGCCGTCATAAAACAAAGAGAAAAAATTTGTATTTTAGAACACACTTATGCCGAGGTGGGTAGAAAAATACCCATACCCTACAGAGACCCCCACGACACGACACAAAAAAAAAATAAAAATATAAATACTACAAATACGGTTCGTGTTAAATTTCACCGAAATTGGACCAGGGATTCGGGGTCAGGCGTTCTCTGGATATGACTTATGAATAAAATTATTATTTTATTATCGATATTTTAACTTGCAATACTGTTGTTAGACCCCGCGAATTTTTTGATTGTTAGAAGAAGACAACCGAATTCCATAAATGTGATAAAATCCATTTTAAATGTTTTTTTTTTATTTGAAGAATTTCATTTTTGTTCATTGCAAGGACACTCCATTTGGTCATTGTCTTGCACACAATACAAAATTGCAGTTACTGAACTACGAAAGTGCACAATACTTATAATATTTCAACTGCAACTTTTTGGTAATGGCAAAAATAAAAACTATGAATATTAAGTCACAGCTGTTGTAGTTTTAATACTGCATGCATTATTTAGATATTTTCTATTTTTATCAAATATTCTGTTATTTTTATTGTTGAAAACAGAAGCGTACGTATTTTGTATTTATCAATGTTTCCTCATTGTAGAATTGGAAATAGAAGAATATAAAAAATACAGTGGTGGCCTTATAATTAGAAACGATTTAGCAACATATATGTTTGCTAAGTAAGGTTTTCAATTAGATTGGAACAATTAAACTTGGATTCTAGAGTACTCTGTTCCAGAAACGTTGAACTATTTTAAGCATTTCCGTTCCAAACTGTAACCGATTTTTAATTTTTTTTTTTTTGACACTGCAATTTTTTCTCCACAATGCACCCTCGAAGTCCCGACTCTTGCAAACGCCTTCTTATTGTCCGTGTGGATGTTTCTGACATTAAACTGTCCAATTTCAGCTTTTATTCCACGAGAAGACAAGAAAATGTTTGTCTTCCTGGCCCTTCAAGTAATTCCGTCCGGAGTGGTTTTTCTGGCTCTAGGCTTCCTGCCTAAGGTTTCAAAAATAATTGTCAAAAGAGATCTTAAGGAAAAAACCCTCGAAATAAAGCTAAAATGTTGTACTGTTTTTTTTTTTAACTCTTGGTTTTAAAATGAGTAAAAAAGTTTTGAAAATAATTTAACAAACATACATCATTTCTAATTATAAGGCCACCACTGTATGTATGATTTTCTTTGGAATAATAATCTACATACTTATGTATATATATGTAGTTACTGAAATAATTAATGAAGATTCATTTCAAAATATTCACTCGAAAAAATTCCATGTATTTCATGCAACTACAACCTTGAATTGAATTTTCTTTCCCATTATAATTTTTTGTTATCTTGTATCGCTGACTACAAAAGTTCTCGCTTTTTTGATATTAGAAATTCCAACTAGTTAAAGTATTTCAATTTTATCCTTGAAATGTAAACCAAATACAGGGTGGCTGATATGTATTGTAATCAACTTCAGGTTATTATCATTTGTAACACGCTCGTCTGATAGCTGACAGATTTAATGCAGTGACAGTACATTTTATTATTTACAAGCTTACAAAAGCATTTTAATCTATTACATTTAGAAAAAAAAGTTATTCGTGATGGAATTCAAGCGTGATAGTGTGATTGCTTTATATTTGGATGGAAAACCACAGGTGGCTATCGTTAGAGCTCGCCATGATTTAAATGCGAATAAATCTATTGTTTCTCGTACCATTTCTCGTTACCGTGATACTGGCAGTGTTGCATCACGTCCAAAAAGTGAACGAAAAAAAAAACGGTAACAACACCAGAAATAATTAGAAAAGTCTAGACCAGGTTTGATCGAATTCCATATTGAACATATTGAAAAATGAGCTTGGACTGAAGCCATTGAAGTTCCAAAAAGTGCAAGAGCTCACCGATGGAGAAAAAAAAGTTAGACTAGAAAAAGTTAGACTAGAAAGGCCTACTTCGCTTGCACGAAAGTGGCCTGTTACCGAATTTGGTTTTCTCCGATGAGAAGCCATTCCAAATTGAGCTTTTTGTGAACAAACAAAATTATCGGGTTTACTTGCCAAAGAGAGCAGCTGAAAATTTACACCTGTGATTGACCAATAAAACTCAAGCACCGCCGATGGTAATGGTGTGGGTCGCCGTAACGGCCGGTGGTCGCTCCCCGCTCGTATTTATCGACCGTGGGGTAAAAATAAATGCCGATATTATCAAGAAAATGTCTTAAAGACAATATTGTAGCCAAACATTTCGGCCGCAGACTATGGACATTCCAACAGGACTCAGCACTATAGCACTCAGCACGCATCAACCAAGAACGAGGTTCCTCGCTTAATTTCTACCGCACAATGGCCACCAAAATCTTCGGATCTCAATCCGTTGGACCTTTGCGCCCGGGGCATTTTAGAGAGTAAGGTTCTCACTAAAAAATACCAAAGTGTCGATCATCTCAAGACGGTGCTTCGCCGGTAATGGGCCAAAATACCGCAAAGTCACTTTCATTTAGCCTGTGACGGCTTTGTCGGGCGTTTGAAGGCCATAATTGATAGCAAATCGAACAAATCTAAACTGATTCTAAAATTTGATGTTATTGCCAAAATATTTTGCTTTTGAACAATAAAATTAAAAGAATTTAACGTTTTACTTTGTTGCATTATATATCAGCCACCCTGTAGAAACAACATTTGAAGGATAGGATAGAAAAAGTTAACAGATGCTATTGAATCATGGATCCGTTCTTATACGCAGTGTGTTAACGTGAAACGAAATATTTCTTCGATGACTTCTGTTCTGCAGATTTTTGGCAAAAAATCTGAAAGGTTTGTAGTGACCAAATATGTATTCTATGTATGTATGTGTAGAAATGAAATTATGCTTGTTCTGGCAGACCGTAATGTGTTTCCTAGCGGAATTATATAGATCGAAGAATGTTTGATTTGGACTAGTTGGTACATGCATTTAAATGCTATCACTGATAGTCTAATCGCAATTAGGGTAATATAATTAAGGGACATAGCGTCAAAGATTATTTTGAAGAGAAGAAGGCGGTTCACAGTACCGTCATGCACAGGATCACAAACAGAGTAAATGGAAATGAAAGAGCGAATAAAAATCATAATGATGTAGGAGATAAAACCGGTTATAAAAGTGGACAGAAACATCACATCGACTGATTTATTATCAATATTTTTTGACTACAACCTTTTCGAAAATTCCAACCTAAGAGGACATTTTGAGGAGATATATAAATGGATTCTGTTTTACATCTGAGAGTATAACTCCTATGAAAGCAACGAAAACTGACAACAGCTTTTAGGTTCATGCGCTGAACACAAACTTTTAATGAGGTTTCGATAGTTGATATCTACAGTCATGTTAAAACTGTATCAGCCAAATTAGTTGCCTAAGTATTCCTAAGGCAACTTACCGAGCGTTTCATTATCTTTAACTAAGAGGGCCATTTATATACGAACAAATAAAATTGGTGAACTTGGGGGACAAAGCCAATCTACAGAAGATTAAAAGCTTCACAAAGAAGTTACTTTTTAATGTGGATTTTTGTTAGAGACATTTTTCTAAAGAAAGACTTTTAACAACTTCTTTCGGTCTTCAGCGGTCCTCAATGCCAACTTAACTCATTTATGTGTCAAAGTTATGGAAGTTTGGACATTTCAAATGCAGATAATTAACTAAGTACTGGCCTTTGGTTAAGAGTGAAAGAAATTATCGAACGAAATGTGTGCAGATACACATAGAATATTAACAATGATTACGTTTCCGTTAACTTGCAAAAAATTAGTAACAGAATAACCTGCGGCACAGAACGCTAGAAATCGTGTACATACCTCTTAAGAGACGAGTTTGGTATCATGCGATTTAAAGCCCTAACGATTTGAATTATTTCCTGTGGAAATATGTAAAACTATTCCCGAAAGACAACATTACAGTGGCCAAGCAGTGATAAGTCACTGACAGAAATTCTAAAAATATTATGCCCACATAAGTAAGGACTGCGCACAAAAAAAAAAAAAAAAAAAAAAATGGCTCTACTTTTAAGCTTATAACTTTTATCATAATTGAAAATGCTAAATGTAATTGCAATAGCAAAAATAGTTTTTTGAAAATGGGCACCCAACAAGAGTGAAAAACCGCACCACTTACAAAAAACCATTGCTAGGCTCGCAGGTGTTAACCAAAAAACAGTTTCTAAGGTAAGAATAAAACAATATAAGGAGTCTTTGAGTATTGAGAGAAAGCGTGGAAGTGAAAGAAAAAAAGGCCAAAACAAAGCAAGTAAAATATTACGTATTTTTCTAAAACACGCTAAAATGTCTGGAAAAAAAAGTGGCTCAAAAAGTTGGATGCTCTGAGACCTTTGTCGGAAAAAAATTTTATACACAAAAGAATTCAAATATTATTTAGTTCAATTCAAATATAAAACGAAAAAAAATTCGCACTTAGTTTTATTTCTATAACGAAAGGTGTAAGTCCAGTTTTTTTTGTGCGCACTCCTTATGAACTAATTAATCATCACAAACAAATATTTCCTTCACTTCTACTTCTTCATTAAATACCATTTTATATCGATTTATAAAAGGTTTTTTTGTGCGGTCCGAGTTTTACCCGAAGATTTAACATTTGCTCGGCCTAATACTATTAAAACTGAAAACTTAAAAAAAATGTTTCTAGGGATTACACTTCAGTGATGACTTAATTTTGTTAATTACTTAGACGTCTTAGGTTTTCTGAATTCAAATATCTTGACTTTAATTTATTTTAACTTTGTTTTCACATAGGTTGTACAAAATTTCTCTAAATAGTTGAGTGATGCTATTGCAACTGGAAACTTAAAATAACGTTTTCTCCCAGATTTAAAAACTATTAAGCAATTATTGTTGAGTTTGAACAATTAAAAACTTTAAACAAAGTTTGTAGTATCTGATGAATACAATGTTCATCACTGTAGAAAGATGTTAAGTAAAATACAGAATATCTTAACAAAAAAACCCGAAATAAAAATTGTTTATTTGGAATAAAAAAAAAATAAAAAAGGTAAAGAAAAACAGGTTTCTGTAAATCATGAATGCCAAGAAAACTTGATGGCAAATTCTTTCCCTTACTAACAAGATTAAAAAATAAAAATAAAAGTTAGTTCATGAGTAAAGAGTACGTAATAAAATACGTAAATCGTAAAGTAATAAAAATAGAATGTAAAATAACAGAAAGGTTAGAAGTATAGAGAGTAAATAAAAGTGAACATAAAATTTAACTTAAATGAAAAGAAAATAAAATCATGTGATGTCAGCAAGCTTAGTAATTCAGTCTCTTAAGCCTTATGTAGCGTTATATCGTATGGGTTATTTCGAATCTAGCAACACTTATGTCATACTGTTTTGTCATAAAATTGAGTATATTATTTTCACTGAACGTAATGATTTGATTTACACTCGAGCAACGTTAAGATTTATTGGGCCAACGAAAAACTATGCGGACATGTCGAAAAAAAAATATGTTTTCGAATAAAATTGTTCTTTGTATTGCGAGGGACTGTTCGATGCGGCTTGTGAAGTGGTGGCCCTAATTTCTTTATAAAACAGGACGGCGCTACCATTACGGTCAATGGAGATAACTATCGCAACATAATGATCGATTTTTTTGACGCCGCTCTTTATAATATTAAAGTGAACGATGTTTGGTTTCAACGGGGTGATGCAAATTCCCACACATCATATGCCACAAACGATTTATTAAACCTTTGTATGGGCTAGGGCTATGGAGAAGAGGTCCTATAAAGCAGGAATAGAGGCGGCCTACAGGAGATCATCTCTCAGGGTGATTTTTGCCTTCCGAACGGTATCCGCTGATGCAACGTTAGTTATTGTAGGGATGATGCCCCTGAAGCTAGTAGTGGATATAGAGAGGAGGAAATATGACGCGAAGAGAAGAATAGATTTTTCGAACCCTGTTCAACTAACTGTTGATGCTATGGATAGCTGGCACCAGCACAGGTCCAATTCCACCATGGGAAGATGGACCCACAAACTCATACCGGGCATATGAGTATGGACTAAAAGCAGACACGTTCAGGTGAACTTCCACCTGACACAATTGCTAACGGGCATATGGATGTTATAGGGCTTTTCTCTATAAGTTTGGTCATGACGTGGATGAGGCATGCCCAGAATGCCGTAATGAAAGGAAGACGGCGGAGCATGTTTTCTTTACTTGTTCCCGATATGTTGCTTAACGAAATTGCCTGGGGAGAACAATAGAATTCCAAGTAACGCCCAATAATATAGTTAACCTGATGTTCATCTCCTGTGTTTTCGCAAGGAATGTATTGACGCAGCAAAGATTGACTGAGAGCGGAATTTGAAGGCAGCATTCGCTAAATCTCCACCCCCCGAAGTAATACTTGAAAATGTGACGAACTTGGTTGGTTTTAATACGTATGCGTTTAGCAAACTGAGAGTAAGTCTTGCGGCGAATCGTCCACTTTGGTAGGCCGGGCTACCAACATCTTTCGAAGATTTCCAACATTTAGCTCATAAAGCTACAAAAAAAATGATTTACTAAGTCAGACATTTGATAGCCATTTCATTCCAATACATGGTGATGTCAGTTGGAGGCCAAGTGGCTGTGATTTGATAACGTTATACTATTTCCTGTGGGGAATCCTTAAATAAAAGTATCAGGCCGGTAACCAGTGAGAATTTAAAATTTGAATGTCAGGATTCGTGTTGCCATTGCCGATTTACAACACCATATACTCGAAAAAGTGTACTATAATTGGTCCGATCAAATGAGATTTTGTGCACCAGATGCAGGAGACATATCAATGATATTTCATTTCTAAACGGAATCAATATATTTCACAGAAAAAAACAAAAAAAAATTTTTTATTTAATTTTTAAATTCAATCCTTTAAATAGCACACCATTTATACAACATTTAACTATATTTTGAATTTTACAAATTTTCAAAACTCAAACCATCTAAGCCATAGTTTTTGACTTCGAAATGAACACAAAATTATTTACACTTTAGTTGCACAATAGAATAAAAAATCTAATTTGGGTATAATTTCAAAACATTTATAGCTGGATATGTGCCAGGTAATTATTATAAGCAATTGTTATTATTATTATACAATATGTGTTTATACCATATGTTTATACAAATAAATATATGAGAAGTTAAATGACCGTATTTCTAATTTCGATGTCTAATATTTAAACATACATACCATTACTCTTATCAGATACTTATACTTCTAGATATAGAAGTGAAATAACATAGAAACTTCGGCAACAAAAAAATAATCCTAATTTACTTGTACACCTAACCCTCCTACAACGCGGAGAATAGGTTCCCAAAAAATGTCACGTTGTATGAAATCGTGTTGAAGGAGATATAAACTCCATCCAAAAATCAGAGTTTGTTTTCAAGGTAAGTAACTTTTTTATAAAATATTGGATTTTGTATAGTAAAAATATGTACTTAAAATATTTTTGTGTATTTATTTGTTGACATATTCAACCAATTCAAATAAATTATTTAGGAGTAAACTTTTATTCCCATCCCAAAAAATCGGTATTGCGAATATATTGGGAGTAAAAGTTTTTATTGTTTATTTTTTTTATTGTGAATAACCTCTCTACAATTTATGAAAGAAAAATATAAATATTAATAAATAAATAGCGTTTATCTTAATTTTTTGGTGTTGGAAGAGGAGAAACAATCACTGGAAAAGTAGTAGAGAAGAGCTATTAGAAATGATTCGAATCCACTATCACTCTCTGAGCTGAAATAAGAATTATACATACTAAAATATTTATGTGTGACGGTAAATCCTTTACAGAGTCCAGAAATATTACAGAACGAACAAAGAAGGGTTCAAATACCTACTGAATGTGTCGATGGAAAACCTGTCCCACAGAAAGGCAGCTACCAAAAGTTAGTAGGTAGGCAAATTAATGTCGGCTTGGCGCAGTCTTCATTCAGCGAAGTGGTTTTAGAAGTATTAACAACATTTGGGAGAGTTTTATGTCCTCAGCAGATTGTGTGGCCGTCTTCTGAGGAAATGAAAGAAGTTGTAAAATGATTTTAAACAAAATACAAAATTCCAGGTGTTGTGAGTTGTATAGACGGCATACAAATACTACGATTCGCATCTTCAAAGAACCAACCGATGAAGTATATTCAACCTGAAAGGTTAAAACAGTTTTAATGTTGCGATTGTAAGCATATGATTTATACATGTTTAATAAATCCCTTTTTATATTTTATAATTCATTGCTACCATCGCTTCCACCATACAATTAATCTGCTCCTTATTTACATTTGCGTTCCTTAAATTAAACAAAAAATCAAAATCAAAACAATTTATAAGTTGCGTGTTCCCTTCTTGTTCCCTATGGCAGGTACTGGGAATTAATTCTACAAAATAATTCTTGGAAATAGACATTGGTGATGCCAAATTTTTTTATGTTTGTGAATTCACTCCCAAAAAAATTTTTTGGAACAATTCACAATAGGAAATGACGAATTTTGGGGAATATTTTTTATGGGAATAGTTATTTGCGATAGGGGTGATTATGTAATTAATTAACACCATTATTTAAACAAAAAATAAAATAAAATTTCAATTCTACGTAAAATATTCAAGTTGAAAAATTTAATAATTTAAAGCCAAAATAGAACGATAACTTTCTACTCTACGTCAAATGGAAGTAGCATAAATCGTTGTGTGATGTTAGAACCGCGGGAAAACCCCTTTTTTTATTGTAGAACTTTATTTTGACAGCTCTTAAAATTTTCCAAAAGAGAATACATACTTACGTATTTGATTGTAACTTTGTAAACACATGTTCGATTGTAGGGTGGCAATGCTACAAAAAAAAAAAATGCTATCAAAATATGAACAAAATTCAAAGAATTTTATTCGGGCAAGAAAACCTTTTCAAAAAAAAAAAAAAAGGAAATAGTAAATATTTAAAAAAAAATTCGTTCATAAAAATTTTCATAAGAGTAGCGTTGTAAGAAAATGTGCGCATTTTGGGAACCGCTTTGTAGCGAGAACGCGTTATATGAACCCGTGTTGTAGGAGGGTTAAGTGTATTTGCTATTGGAAATTATTCATTATTCAGCAAATTGTTTAGTTTATGGCTATTGTTTTATCGTAATGTGCATCAGATTTTTATTTATTACTGAATAATTTCTCACAGATTAGATCTCTGCTTCCTTGTGTAAAGTTAGGTAAAATTTGAAAAATAAATTCAAATTAAAATCGAATTATAATTACAATTTCATTGCTTTCCTAAATCAAATATAGTGTAAAAAGAGGAATGAAATATTGAATAATCATAAATAGTCTTCCTCTACATATAAAAATAAATCGATTTTATGGTTAATTAAGGCACAGGTTAGACATCATATGAGTTTAATCATATATTAGCAGTTAATAAATAATTTTAATTATCAACTAAATATTAACAAACAGGGTTAATGGGAGCATTAGGCCTGATTTTAGTTTTCATTGAAAATTCATCTTCATAAATGAGTATGTGAACAAACAAAATTGAACCAAATATTGAACAATATCAATGCACATTCGTGCAATGTATTCCAAAAATAGTTACTATTTGGTGCGACCACGTAGTTAATCCATATTCCTTTGAGTAGTTGGCTAGGTAATCACTGTTAACGACTAGTACCTTGAGTTGATAATTTCCAACTTTGGGTCATATGCACTAGCTAGGGACCAATGTAGCTTTTAGCGAAGCCTTAATCAAAACGTTAATTGAAACGTTAAATAAATCCTATAGGAATCGATTTTGTCCTGCATATTAATATTGGCTAAGCAAAAGATTTACTAAACTTCAGTTTACCTTCTCCGATATCCACACTCGGTTTTTAATATTCTTGCATTTTTAAGTTCTACGTTTTTAAGTTCTGTACTTTCAAAGTTTGTTTCAGATGCGCTCATCCGTTCCGAAGTTATAGGGGAAAATCTACTTAGAATACATATATAATCGCATGTCGCATAAAAACTTTTGAGAGCTCATAACTCAAAACTAACTCTTTTCCTCTTAGAATATTATAGAACAGTGGAGTCTATAACAGCTGACAGTAGCTGGACACTTTTTGTTTATCGTTAGCGTTAATTTCCAATATAAGACAGCTTAAAGAAGCAAAAAAAAAATATTTTCCAAAACTTTTTTCCTTCCAAAGTCATTTAAATTTGGTTAATGCGTCATTGCACAACATCTTATGGAAGAAGAAAATATTCTGTGATCGCAATGGTAGCAATTCAGAAGAAAATAGCAACATTTATCCTTTAATAATCTTTACTGTTTGATAAATTTAATTCGTTTTAAGAGTAATTGGCAGATCTGTATCTGTTAACTTTATCCATAAGTTGACTTATTAGACGAGAGCCCCTGGATCAACCTTTGATTCAGACACTATGAGTAAAACGAATTACGAATAAATAGTTTTTAGGCGACTTCTTCTCACCAGATTTCTCCCAAAAACTTCCAGTGTAAATAACATTTTGAGCGGAAAGTTCCTCAAAAACTGTAGGTTTCGTCACTTACGTATGAAATTAACATACAATGCAAGTCATGTGAGAAGCTAGGTCGTAAACCTGACTGGAGAGTTGTAATTATAAGTTATGTATGTATGTTAGAGCGACTCAAGTTGTATTGAAGCAAAATTCGTGCAAAGTGTATCCCACTTATAATGAAGATTGGTATTTTTTATGATGACATTTAAAATATTTTGGCTCTAGCTTCAATCTCTCGTGAGTTGGACCATTTTGAAAAAGGATCTATTTTTGAATATTTTATTAATTTGAGGATCTGTTTTCATACCAACACACACAATATCTATATCATAAGGAAGATTTTTTTAAGGCGCGTCCAACAGTATATACTATTTGTCCAAGACAATCAATCATGTCCTTTTTTTAAGAAAATTCTATAAAAAAATGATGAAATAATGCCAAATTAATATATTTTAATCTTTGGTCGATTTAATTAAATACGGGTCTCAGCTTTTTTTGAAATTTGCGCAAGTTCACGTTTTGTAGTGGTTGCAGTTTGACTTATTTTGCAAGAAAATTGAAAAGAATGGGGAAATAAAGAAAGATTCAAACGTACAAAAAAAAAGAACACACTTGTCTCTCAAGAGAAAAAGTCTTGTTTGAATATCAAGAAACCACTATGCATATATGATTTGAATATAAAGAGAAAATTATGTCATAGAATATTCATGTTTAACATCTACCCTAAGCCTTTAACGTTGATTTTAAACAAGACACTGAATTTTAAAGATAAAGTATAATGTTATGGACGACATACTTATTATTTCGTTTAAAAAACCATTTCTATCAAATTGTCATTGAATAGAACATAAATTAATCTACAACATTAGCCATATTGTGAACAATATGCTAAAATGTTAGCAGAGCTCTAGTCAAAAGATTAATGGTCAAATACATAACGATTAAATTTAAGGTAAAGTCTAATTTATTTACACAACCTTCAAAATGTGAAACAAACCATGTAGCTTGAGATAAAATAAATATTTCGTAAAGACAAGTCATTGAACAGAAAAGAAATCATTGAATTGAACAAGAGAATGAAAGAATTAAAGCCAATAGGGGAAAATAAACTCAAAGATTTCTTTAGCTTGTGGACATTTGTTTGGTAATTCAGTGGGTAAGTAAGTGTTTCTGAAATTGATGAAATAAATTGGCAGGTTATTTTCATTTCTTTTTTTTTTGGTTTTTGGTTTATTCTTTTTCATGTATTTCGCATTTTGTTTCCTTTTTTTGTTTGTTTATATTTGCTTTAACCTTGGACAAATATAGAATATTTACATTTATTACCTTAATCGATATTTAAATTGAACCTCTACTGCTCTAATCTACTACTCTCTAGCATGTAAAATAAATATACAATACGTAAGAAAATTCTATTTTTCTTTCCTTTTTGTAATAGACCTGTAAAATTATAATACATTTGAAAGAACAATAAATTTATCCGTCATCAGTATTTTTTATTTTAACAAAGCAATCATTGCCTTAGGACCGTGGCCTGTTCAAAGTTCCATTTAAGAGCAGAAGTCCAGCAGGGTTTAGTAATTAAATATTGCTTGTAAGATGGAACACTTGTTTCCTGTAAAATGTCTTATATGGAACCAATATACGAGTTGCCTTTGAATGCGCCAAACGTGCCGTGAGAAACATTCATTCACATTCACAATAGTTATTTCAGCCCGGTTGTCCTATTAAATTAAAAGAATCCGTGGACCGATTTCGGTGAAATTTGGCACTAACAGTATTTGGAGTATTTCTATTGATATGAATATTTTTATTTTTTTTTAAGTGTCGTGGGGGCCTCTGCAAGGCATGGGTATTTTTCTACCCACTTCGGCATAAGTGTGTTCTAAAATAACAGTTTTTTCTCTTTGTTATAAGGCGCCTAGAAAACATAGTTAAGCTATTATTGAAAATATACGCGTTTGTGACAATAATAATCTTGATAAGAATGATAAATTTGACAAATTTACTCCATTACTGAATAAAAAGTTCATACAATTTGGTATATTTTCCCATAGTCTTTCAGTGGATGAACAGATGGTCCCCTATTATGGTCACCATTTGGCTACAAATACTGAGTGTTTGCTTCAATGACAGGATATTGTTATTATATCCCATTTGCTGATGCTTCTGCTAAAAATAAGGCTGACTAGGGCTTTGGAGAAAACGTGGTACTACGGCTATTAGAGAATATAATGTTACATTGGACAGGCCTTAATATATTATGTACTTTTTCTCTAAAAGGTAATTTTGCAACAGGTACCGTTCGAGATAATGGGAGCAATCAAACATTGCTGGATGATATTAAATTGATGAAAAAGATTTTGACTTTTGCTTTGACAAACAACAATGTTATCGCTGTTCTCTACAACGATAATTCGGTATTTATTATCATGATATTCCTATGTATGTTTTTATTTTAAATCTATCTGGAGGTGGTGACTGTGATGTCCAACTTTTTGGGTGTATAGCCGATGTGCAAAACCAAAAGATATGACCGTAACTATCGCAAGATGGCTGTCGTTGAACAACCATACACAATACATGCATATAATCAGCGTGTAGGTGAGTCATTAAGTCATAAGTCATCATTTGATTATCGCATGCGAGTCCACGGAAAAAAATGGTACTTTCCTTTAGTCACTATCGCTATTGACGTAGCTATGATAAACGCATAGAGACTACTCTGCTTGTGCAGTTAATCTATGAGCCAACTCGATTTTCTGGTTAGAGTTGTTGAAGCGTTGGTAAAAATCGAGAAAATCGATGCCGTGATGGCATAGTTGTTACAAATGCACAGCAAATAGAAAACACACTGGCAAATTTCAACACATGATTGATAAAATTGAAAAACGCTGTAGCTGTTCGCAATGTGGTGGGAAAATAGAGTACGGTTGTGCACAATACAGTTTGAATGTGCATCCAAATGATTCTTTTGTCCAATTTCATGCCGGAACTACCAAATATATAAAAAAGTAGAGATATATAAATGATTTGAAGTTTCTATTTTTAATTCATTTCTAAAAGTTTTATGAAAAATATTTCATACAAATGCCTAAGTGGGTTTTTTATATCCAAGTTATTTAATCGCAGCTGTAGCTTAGCTAAGTAGACCAATTTAAGTGAAAGTATTTTTATCAGGTAGAAGATATATTATACTACATAGCATCTAAAGGTCTTTCTTAGAATATTATCTAAACATATTCTTCAGAAGTTCTTTCAACAAAATATTGATTTTGAAAAATTCCTGATCTTTGACCTGTCATCTGACATCCAAAATATGTGAATATCATGCCTTACTAATTTTTTTTAAACAGTTCTATGTCTGCTCTCGTTTAGTTGGATCAAGATCGAATTTTTTAAAAAATCTTCCATTTTTGGGTATTTTTCTACCCATTCGGCGTTAATGGGTTAAGTCAGGATTACGACCTAGCTTCTCAATACCACTCATGTTGTATGTGGCGGTACCTATAGTTTAAAGTCGAACCGAACGACAGATTTATGAGAAACTTTTCATTGCAGTTTTTATTTACTCTCAGAGTTTTTGCCAGAAGTCTGCTGAGAGGAAATTGCAGAAGAAATTCATATTTCGTTTTGTTACAGATGTTTGATGTAGGATGTGATCTGTGGCCTCACATCTAATAAGCCAACGCACTACTACTATACTATGGCGGCTGCAATATGAAAATTTTGTTATTTTAATACCAAGTTGATGAACATGCCCACTAACTGATGAAATCTAATTTGTATTTAAATTAGCATTCAAAAATTCAATTCATTTCATGCTTCGCATATGTACATCAGTATGGCAGTAATTTACAAGTAAATTGATTTCTTAAGGATACGAATACTGATGATATATTTTTTCCCCGTACTCTTGAACATTTTACGCACTTTTGGAGAATAAAGTTATAAAGGTTTTCGTGCTGTTTTTGTACTGTTAAAGTAAAAGAAAACTGATAAAATGCAATAAAACGAAATTTCAAACCGTACCTTCGAAAGCCAATATAAAGAAAAAGAACAACATAACAATGGCATAAAAGAAATTGGCTAAAACGAATAACAACACACGCCAAACACTTGATCCTGAAGGTAGAATGATAGTAAAATTCATAAGAGCATAAAAAAGGACCCTTGAAGGAAACCAATGTTATGTTATTATACATAAACATGAAATGGTTTTTATGAGCATTTCTGGATTGCTTTTGGTTTTTTCTATTTTTCATAAAATTGTATTGTTATGCTGTACAAAAAATTTCCTGAAATTTTAGAATTTAAAATTTATTTTCTATTCTCTCTTTATGTCTCGCAGTCAAGATATTTAAATTGCTTTTGTTGACATGGTTTTGTTATCCAAGTTTTGTTATTTTGTTTAACTTCATTCAGTTGTGGTTTTTTTTATTTCCAAAAATAAAAATGTTTCCTAGACCGCAAAAGAATAAAACATACATACATAATTGGTCATTATAACCCTACAGTCAGGATTATTGACCCAGTTTCTCATGCCACTTATATTGTGTCTGCTAATTTTATACATAAGCGGCGGGACCATCAGTTTAAAGGTGATTCCGAACGACAGATTTTCTTGAGAAGAAATCACCGTAAAAATACTTTTTGTATTTTTTGTTTTGATGTCTGGCCTGGGGCTTAAACACTAGCTTTACGTCTAATAAGGCAACACATTACCTACTAGACTGCGGAGACTTCTAAAGAATAAAAATTTCGAAAACATCCACACCTGATGTTATCTTAACTACGCATTTAAGTCAAGCTAGAAAATGCTAGCATAAAAATAAAGAAGTCAGAAAGTGAGAGGTTGTAAATCCCCGTCTCTTCAGGGTAAGTGAAATGCATTGAGACATAAGGCTCAGAGCTTTTGCAGAAATCATGTTCGGAATGTATGCCAAAAGGACAGTGACCCGTAATAATTGAATACACTCGATTTAACCCATTAACGCCTGACTCCAAAATCCGTTATCCGATTTCGGTGAAATTTGGCACAAATATTATTTGGAGTATTTGTATTGATTTGTATATTTGTATTTTTTTTTAATGTCCTGTGGGCCTCTGTAGGGCATGGGTATTTTTCTACCCACTTCGGCAAATATTTTCTCTTTATTATATGGCGGCTAAACAACATAGTTAAGCAATTTTTTTGAGTTTTATTGAAAATCTACACGTTTGTTACAATAATAATCTTGACAAGAATGATAAATTTGCCAAAATTACTCCATTAAACAATGCATTGAATAAAAAATTCATGCAATTTGACATATTTTTCCGTAGTCTTTCTGTAGATGGACAGATGGTAGTATATTATGGGCGCCATTTGGCTACAAATACTGAATGTTGGCTTCTATGACACGATATTGTTATTTCTTTATCCCATGTCTTGGCGCTTCTGCTAAAAATCAGGGTGACTACGGCCTTGGAGAAAACGTGGTACTACGACTACTAGAGAATATTTTAGATGCAAGGCAATATAATGTTTCATTAACAATTATCGTATGCGAGTCAGCGGAAAAAAGTGGTATTGACCATTCCTCACTAACGCTATTGACGCGTTACTTGGCATGTGCAGTTAATGTGAAGGTTTGCCGCCTAAGAGCCAACTCGATTTTCGGGTTAGAGTTGTTGAAGCGTTGGTAAAAATCGTGAAAATCGACGCCGTGATGGCAAAGTTGTCCCAAATGCGTAGCAAACAGCAAAATACACTGGCGAATTTGACCACATGATTGATAAAATTAAAAAACGCTGTGGTTGTTCGCATATGGTGGGAAAATAGAATACGGTTGTGCAAAATACAGTTCGAATGTTCATCCAAATGATTCTTTTGCACAATTTCATGCCAGAACTACCAAAAATATAAAAAAATAGAAAAAAATAAATGATTTGATGTTACTATTTGAAACTAATTTTTAAAAGTTTTTTGAAAAATAATTCATACCAATGCCGAAGTGGGTATTTTTGTACCCATGTCATTTAATCGCATCTGTAGCTTAGGTAAGTACACAAATTTTAGTGAAAGTATTTTTAATGGGTAGAAGATATGTTATATTAGATGGCATCTAAAAGGTTTTTTTGAGAATGTCAGCCATATATATCCCACAGAAGTTTTTTCTACAAAATTTTAATTTTGAAAAATGCGTGATCTTTGTCCTTTTTTCTGTCATCCAAAATATGTGAATATCATTACTATATTTTTTAAACCATTCTATGTCTTCTCTTTTTCATTCTAAATTCGTTCTTTGGGTCCCGTTTAGTTGGGTCAAAAAACTTCTTTTTTGGGTATGTTTTTACCCAATCGGCGTTAATGGGTTAATCGATGTAACGATTACAAGCTGAATTTTTTAAACATAAAAAAAAACATTTTTTTCTTAATATACGAATGAATAGGTCCAAGTGCGTTTAAGGCTTCTTTCAATTTGAGAATCACACTGTAATAAATTACAATGTATTCATTACCGCGTACCAAATGTGTCCAGTAAATCGGTCAACATTAGCTACACTTTTAGCCTTTATAAAATTGTAGACACTTGCGTCTGTTGTGTACTTAATAAAAATGCTTGGCCAACTGTCTGCCGTATACATATATTATCATTGTCTTTATAATAAATGTCGTAATTAATTATATTTAACATTGTTCTATGTACAAGTATGTACCAACTGTCATCTATGGCCAGATTCTAATGGTGTTGCACACATTATACTAGATAAATATGCCATATTATGGAAGTAATAGCAGGGAATAAATATTGTTTGTGTTATTATCCTTGAAAGCAAAAAATAAGAGAATGTTTAAATCGCAATTGACCAATGTAGACATATGTTCTTTAGCTTCTTGTGTAGATATAGAGGACCAGCGGTCTAATACTTTATGATTAACTCTATGTAAGAAAATTGAAAATTTAACAAAATATTAGAAAATTTAAGAAATTCAAAATGTTTAAGAAAGAGACAACCTATATACTTACATTGGAGAAAAAGAGAAGCAGGTCAATGTTATTTTGTTAATTCAAAGGTGCTGACGATACAATTCATTTTTAAAAAAATTTTCAAAACTTTATATTTAAGTTTTTGTATCTAGTTTAAAAGAAGCAAAAATTTAATTCTATGTATAAAAAGTTTCAAAACTGAAGACATTTGTTATTGTAAATATTAGGTGTTATAGCGCAATTAGTAATGAAAGAAATACCTCCTACTGTACCCCCAATGTACCAAATTTTATAGGAGTTTAAATTAACAAAGAATAATTTTTAAATATTTACTTACTAGTTTACTTAACAATTTACTTAATTGATCGTTATAATCTTTTAGTTACAATTACAACCTAGTTTTTCACACAACACATGTTGTGTGTGTGAATTTTATCCATTAATGTAGGAACTTAGAGTTTAATGTGGTCTCCAAACAACTAAATAAATTAATAACTAAACGTAATTTACTAATTTTAACCCTTCTGCACTCCTTGGATCAATTTGACCCAATTTTGATTTTCAAACATAAAATTTCTTCCTTTAGTAGATATAATCGTGAAACTTTAATATATCAATCAGAGGCAAAAAAAAAATATGCTTTTAAATGAAAACAATAAAATTTAAATTTTTGCTCCCCCCTCCACATTCCAAAATACGATTTACATACATTTTATTATCCTTTGGGTTAAGTTTACCATTCAGAATCATCGATCAATAATTTTTTCAGTCAAATATCAAATTGTTTAGGGTTTAACAACTTTAAAGGTAGAGAAAAAAGAAGACTTCGTGACAAACTAGCACCGCAGAAACATTTGGGGTAAGTGGAGTATTCAGATCAAAGTTTTTTACAATCCTCATGGAAACTTTACTGTAAATAATTACTTTCATTTCGAGATCGTGCAGCTTTAGGCAATACATTCCATTAAAGTCCACCAGATATGATATACAAATTTGGACACTTTGCGATTCCACAACTAAATTTGTCTGGAATATGGAAGTGTACACAGACAGAGCAAGAAATACAGAGAGACTTTTGTACATCGTATTATATTTGTTATATTTCCTTATTTTTAGTTTGGGTGAGAGTATGGTGCACAATTAAATGTGATAATTTCTTTACTACATATAATCTGAACTTATTTGCCATTGAACTTCTTTCTCGGAATATTACATTAGTTGGCACTGTTCGTAAAAATAAATAGTTTTGGGCATCAAAAATTCTGGATATGGAATAAAGCCTGTATCACGCTTTGATTTTTTGTTTTCAAATCCTATACTATAGCATCCTATATTCCAAAAGAAAAAAAAAAAAATGAATTCGCTTTCGTCTTCAGTTCTCTTTATCATTCAGCCGATGTAAGAGATGATGAAAAAAAATCCTGAAAAAACGCATCATTACAACCAAACGACAGCTGGAGTTGATGCGCTTGACCAACTAGTTGCGAATTACGCATGTAAGCGCATGATTAAGCGATGGCAAAACGAAGAAAAGATTTGTCACATGGACAACCAGCAACAAACCATGTCAAAAATGTTCAAGAACAAAATGATCTCACAAGAGCCCCGCAATGTTCTAGGCTATATAATTCAAATACACTATTGTCCACAAATTTACAAAATACGATACGATAAACGACGTATGTTGACGTATGTCAACATGGAAGGAATTCAAATAAGCATTCCACTAAATGTGATTCTTGTAAAAAATGTATATGCAAAAAGCAAATGTTCATAAAAATTTCTAAAATTTGGTATACGTTAGTATTAAAAATATAATTATTAAGAATAATTGCTCAGAAGTTGCCGTAGTCTAATAGATAGTGTCTTGGTTTTTTAGACATAAGGCCCGATTTCAAATCTAAGATCAGACATTAAAACGAAAATAGGAAAATATTTCTGCGACGACGTCAGAATGACGACCTAGTTTCGCACACCATTTATGTTCTGTGTGTTAATTTTTACGCAGTTTAAAACCCCCTCCGAACGACAGATTTTTGAGAAAATTTCCATTACAATTTTAATTCTCAAAATTTTTGCGAGAAATAGAGAGAAGTCACCGATGACAAATGTATTCACATTCCATTTTGTTGAAAATGTCTGGCCGGGGATTTGAACAGTCTCCTCACATCTAATAACCCAACGCACACCATCTATTATACTCAAGAGTAACAATGCCTTTCACAAAAATTCTACGGTTACAGTGTATTTATACCTAATATTTGCAGCTGAATACTTTAGCTTTAAAGAGTGAGCAAATAAAATTTCCTTCCCTAACCAAAAGAAACACCTTTTAAATATTTATTTATTCCGTTGCTGCTGCTTCGTTTAGTTGTTAACGGATGGAATAATAAACAAATAATTGCATTTGTTTTAAGAATGGATAAATGATTTCCTTAGTAATGTCTTTAAACCACTCTTGAATATCAACAGAATACTTTAATATGCAGAACAATAAATGAACAAAAAGAAAATCAGAAATGTTACAACAATTATGGAATATCTTCGTCCATTGGTTTACTAAAGATATTACATTCGGCTCCAGTGACAGTTTCATTTTATTATTTACAAGCTTACAAAAGCATTTTGAGCTATTGCATTCAGAAAAAAAAGTTATTCGTGACGGAATTCAAGCATGATAGGGTGATTGCTTTATATTTGGCTTGAAAACCACAGGTGGCTATCGTTAGACCCCTCCAGCATTTAAATGTGAATAAATCTTTTGTTTCTCGTACCATTGCTCATTAACGTGATACTGGCAGTTTTGCATCGCATCCAAAAGTGGGCGAAAAAAATGGTAACGATACCAGTAATAATTAGCAAAGTGAAGGCCAAATTTGATCGAACTCCACGCCGCAGTGGTAGAGAAATTGCTCGTGAGCTGAACATATCGCGAGATCGGGTGCAACTCATATTGAAAAATGAGCTTGGACTAAAGCCATTGAAGTTTCAAAAAGTGCAATAGCTCACCGATAGACAAAAAAAGGTAATCTGGAAAAAGCCAAGGAGTTACTTCGCTTGCACGAAAGTGGCCAGTTACCGAGTTTGATTTTCTGCGATGAGAAGTCGTTCCAAATGTTCGGGTTTACTTGGCAAAGAGGTTAGTTGAGAATATACAGCTGCGATTGGCCACCAGAACTCAAGCGCCGCCGATGGTAATGGTGCGGGCCGCTGTAACGGCCGTGGTCGCTCCCCGCTCGTAATCATTGTTGTTAAAATAAATGCCGAATATTATCGAGAAAATGTCTTGGAGTCGCCGTGGTCTAGTAGGTAGTGTGCTGGCTTATTAGACGTAAAGCCAGAGTTCGAGTCCCAGGCCTGACAAAAAAATAAAATACAAAACGTATTTTTTCGGCGATTTCCTATCAGCAGATTTCTAGCAAAAACTCTAAGAGTAAATAAAAAAAATCTGTCGTTCGGAGTCATCTTTAAACTGTAGGTCCCGCCACTTATGCATAAAAATTAACATACATAACATAAGTAGTGTGAGAAACTAGGTCAAAAATCCAGACTGATTGGTTGTAATAACCAATTATGTATGTATGTATGCCTTAAAGACAGTATTGATGCCCTGGACAGACAAACATTTCGGTCGCAGACATTTCAACAGAATTCAGCACCACCGCACTCAGCACGAGTCAACCAAGAATGACTTAAAAAAGACGTTCCTCACATCATTTCCGGGACTTTTGGGGCATTTTTGAGAGTAAAGTTCCCACTAAAAAATATTAAAGTGACGATCATCTCAAAACGGCGCTTCGCCGGGAATGGGCCAAAATACCGCAAAGCCACTTTCGTGTAGCCTGTGATGGCTTTATCGACCGTTTGAAGGCCATAATTCGAGCAATTCTAAACTGATTATAAAATTTGATGTTATTTCCAACATTTTTGGCTTTTGAACAATAAAATTAAAAAAAAAAAAAATTTAAAACATTACGCTTTACTTTGTTGCATTATATATCAGCCACCTTGTATGTGTGAAATTCCAATTAATTTTATTAAGCCATAATTAAAACACATTTATGTAATTAATCTGCGGTCAAGTATTAAACAAATTTTATTTAATTAATTTAATTTCCGTAAAGATTATGCACGCAGTCATAAACTTATGTGTGTATGGGATGTAAAATACATTTGTTTAAATAAAACAATATCATGCGTGATTGGATACAATTTTAAATTAATAAGATAATAAGAAAAATAATGATTAGCGTAACTGCATTAAAAATAAATAAATTTTGTCCGTTTAATAGACTTTTTGCATTTGTTTAAGGAAAGAAATTAAAATTTTTACGGCTCACATTAGGGTAAGTCCCCAATTTATACTTTTCTGATAGGTGACTCAAATATCCCATGTGCGTAATACGGTGACCTACACGCTAAAAACCAGCGTATTCACATCTTGTTTATGCACATTATGCGCTATGCAGATAGATTCGAACATCGAATTAGAAACAGTAGCAGCAACAAATTACAATTTTAGCAATACAATTAGGACTAACACAAAAAGTTTGGTGGCTTTTGGCTAAATAAGTAATGATCATAATAAAGCAGGCGACAACGTATTTGTCATCAGTGGCAATATATTTTCGAATTATAATTTTGATATTGAATTTCAAATTTATCACAAAAATTTAAAAACACAAAACATACCCGGGTATATATCTATTGACATAAAGATTAAATGCTTCGTCGTTCTGAATTCATTTCAAAGCCATTTAAAAGTTTAAATTTATAAATGCAATAAAACAAATATTTACAAAGATTGTAATCTCCCACGTAAAAGCTGGCAACTAAAAGCGACCATATATACATAAAGAATGCACCCAGTTAAATGCAGGCAGTTAAAGGGTGAAATAATCACCCCTATCGCAAATAACTATTCCCATAACCAAATTCCCAAATTTCGTCGTTTTCTATTGTGAATCGTTCCCAAAAACTTTTTTTGGGAGTGAATTCACAAACATAAAAAAATTTGGCATCGCCAATGTTTATTCCCAAAAATTATTTTGTAGAATTAATTCCCAACACCAGCCAATGGGAACAAGAAGGGAACATGTAAGTTATAAATTGTTTTGATGTTGATTTTTTGTTTTATTTAAGGAACGCAAATGTAAATAAGGAGCAAATTAATTTTATGGTGGAAGCGATGGTTGCAATGAATTATAAAATATAAAAAGGGATTTATTAAACATGTATAAATCATATGCTTGCATACATACATACATAATTAGCCATTACAACCCCTCAGTTAGGATTACGACCTAGCTCCTCACAACACTTTTGCTTTTCATGGCAATTTTTACTCTCAGAGTCTTTGCCAGAAATCTGCTGAGAGGAAGTCGCCGAAGAAATATTTTTTGTTTTGATGTCTGACCTGGGATTCGAACCCGGGCCTTTCGTCTAATAAGCCAACACACTACCCACTAGACCACGGCGACTTCATAAATCATATGCTTACAATCGCAAAATTAAGATTGTTGTAACCTTTCCGGTTGAATATACTTCATCGGTTGGTTCTTTGACGATGCGAATCGTAGTACTTGTATGCCGTCTATACAACCCACAACACCTCGAATATTGTATTTTGTTTAAAACCATTTTACAATCTCTTTCACTTCCTTAGAAGACGGCCAAACAATCTACTTAGGCCGTCTTTCAAATTTTTTTAATACTTCTAAAAGCACTTTGCTGAATGAAGAGTGCGCCAAACCGACATCAATTTACCTACCTACTAGCTGCCTTCCTGTGGTCCAGGTTTTCCATCGACACATTCAGTAGGTATTTGATCCCTTCTTTGTTCGTTCTGTAATATTCCTTGAATCTGTAAAGGATTTACCGTTACACATAAATATTTTAGTATGTATAATTCTTATTTCAGCTCAGAGAGTGATAGTGGATTCGATTCAGTTCTAATAGCCCTTCTCTACTACTTTTCCATAGATTGTTTCTCCTCTTCCACCACCAAAAAACGAAGATAAACGCTATTTATTTATATTTTTCTTTCATAAATTGTTGAGAGGTAATTCACAATAAAAAAATTTTTGTTTTTCACTAATAAACAATACAAACTTTTACTCCCATTATATTTGCAATACCGAATTTTTGGGAGAGGAATAAAAGTTTACTCCCAAATATTTTATTCCCATAATATTCGCGATAGGGGTGAATATATTTTAAGCCATGCTGTACTTTTTCTTTGCTTATGTGAACAGAGTATATCGTACTAACACTGATGCTAAACAGTTTTATCCGCACAACAGTTTAGTTTAATGAAAACTATTATAATGTTTCTTAATACAGTCGAACCCGGTTATAAAGAACTCCGTGTGACCAGAAAAAATAGTTCGTTATAGGCAAAAGTTCGTAATAAACGGGGTGAAGTCATGGAAGAAAATATAAAATAATAATAATTTTTTTCATTTATTATAAACAAAAAGAGTTTTTTTTATTAAAAATCAAAATATATGTGTTAACTAGATGACCCGTGCGAATATTTCGCAGCGTTAGTTATCATTTTTGTAACATAAAATGAAAATAATTAATAGAAATTTTATTAAAAGTATAAAAATATTAGAAATCATACATATTTACATACATACTTACATACATATGTTTAGATGCTTTTATAATACTCCTTTGAATACAATGTTAGAGGTAATGACATGATCAGCGTTAATTTTTTGCCCGTACGAATCCTTAATACAAACAAAAATATCTTTAAATGTACGCACTCGAGAAAAATCAAGTATAACTGCCTATGTGAAAAGACCGGTTCTGGTAAATTCAATCCTACCTTTTGAAGGGTTTGACCTTTTGCTTTGTTCATCGTCATAGCAAAAGCAACTTTCACAGGGAATTGTTTTCATGTCATTCGGAAAGGCACAGTTGGATCAGAAGGTTTAATGTTGATTCGGGGTATGAGTACAGTTTTATCAATATGAATAATTTTTGCATATATGATGTGCTCTCCCATGTTTGTTATGATTAGCCTGGTACCATTTATTAACCTCTGGTTAGTATTAAGATTTCTGATTAACATTATAATTCCTTTTGTCTTTTCAAATGTACGTTATTTATATTCTTACGTTGCACGCTATTTTTATTTTAATTTTTTTTAAAACCTTTTTAAATGTTAAATATCAGTTGACACCGTATTACTACACTTCATAAAACAAACAATGCCATGACAATACCGACATTACCAAAATAGCTTTTACAACTTTATATATTATTATGTGGAATAGCATTACAATTAAGCGACCCTGTTTATCGCACTTGATCTAACAACTACTGCAAAGTATTGCCAAATTAGCTTTTTACAATATAATATGCATATTATATATAACTGACTTAGTAATAAACGGCGTTATTGCCAGAATGGATTTTATTACATACTATATTATGTAGAACTGCGTTAGTATTAAGCGTCCTTGTATTGCCACACTTCAACAAATACATATAATCATAATGACAACAGTATTATCATACAGTTCTATATAAGATATAATGTTTGTCAATGAAAATATTAGTTTTTCAATTTCTAATTATTTTTCGTCATTAGTGTTAGATATAAGTTTTAAAATGAGATATCATTCATTAAATTTGATGCGGTGGTATGGGAGATATTTGCAACCAACAAAAAAAGTGCTTTCGAAATAATATATATGATGATTCTTCTTATCTAGCAGCTGATTAAAGATACTGAGTTATAATTTAATGCTGCCATATTAAATAAAAGTAAAGACTATTGCCACACTTCAAAGTTATTTTTGAGGGTTCATTATAAAAAAAGGTAAAATGTATGAAATTTAACTACTGTAGTAAAGTAGTTCCTTTTAACCGAGAATTCGTTATAAACGAGTTCATAATAAACGAAGCTTTCTGTATGAAAATTTTTATTAAAACGTTGGGACTTGAAAACAGGTACATAATAATCATGAATTCGTTATAAAGGAGTTTGACTGTATCTACTTTTTTTTTGAATTCAAACGATGTTACGGCAATAAGAAAAGAAAAAAAAATCGGAAAATTAATTACGTGAACTCTATTTAATTACGATAATTCTTATAATGTTTTTTGCAAATTACAGTTTTTTTCACGACGTTTTTACTGCTGCAAGGAATTGTAATGGAAATTTGTTTGTTTAGAAATGAGGGAAGAGAACTCTTCGCATTGAAGTACAGAATAATACAAGCAAATTAAGGATTTTTCGGTTAATTTTATTTTCTCCTAATTTAAATTGTTAACAAAGTAAGACTTAAATTCATAACTTTAGAGAGAATAAATTTAGTTCGTAAAAATATTCCGCTAAGGCCAGCAAATATAAAATATATTTGAAAAGCTTGAAATATTTTAAGCGTTATGTGACACGTGGCAATGAGTTGATTTGCAACTTTAGTTGGTTTTCAATTGAAATGCAATGTTGTCATGTTATGGACGCAGCTACATTGTTATTGAGACGGAATTCAGTGATAACATCACCATCCTTACGTAGTCAAAAATCCTTAGCGGTATTTCAGTTCTAAACTCTTACTTGGCTCTTCTGTTCATAATTGGTTTGCATTACAACTGACTGTAGTTTTGTCGTCATTTCATTTCTAAGAGTTACTGTCATTAGCATTAGCCATTTCAGGAATTTATAGTTACAAAACGTCCCGCCATCACATTGTGCTCCACCGTAACGTGCGTAATTTATCTGTCACTAGGTCACTTAACGCAAAGTACGCCTTACATTAATTAGCACCGATTCCCTGAAAATTTAGCGATAGACTGCTGTTTTTTATGGGGTGTCATATGTCACGTATAATCGTCTAACTGTATGTATGTTATTTATATTAACACTGAATCGCCAAAGGGCTCTGTGTATGATCGAATGAATATGAATGGCAAATGTTAATGTCATCTGCAAACACTCATTCATTCATTCAACAAGCAAATATTCTTCACCAATTGACAGCACAGAAAGTTGAAGCGTGATACAACATCTGTCGTTGATTATTTACCTTGATTTTTTGCAGATTATTATGCTAAAAATGTAAACTTTTCTAACCCAAAAAAAAAAAAAATTAATACTCGCTTACAAATAGGTTAAGCTTAACTACACCTGAGATATGTACTTCCTAAATAGTAAATATTAAAGCGGCTTTTAATCTTTTGGATCTTACAAAAACCAAACTAAAAATTTCCAATTTCTCGGGAGAATGTAATAGAAACACATATCACGCAACCAAATAATAAAGGTACGATAAAAAATAGCCATTCATCATGACCCGATTCAAATAGCCACATCAGCTGGAAGAAAACAAACGTAAAATTTAATTCTCAACCGTTTTTCTGTACCAACTCGCCAATGCAATGAATAATTTTTTTACGTGACTATGAAAAGTAATAAAATCGAATGGAAATTTTTCAAATGTTATCCACGCTATAGCGCGAAGGGTAAAAATTCAATAATTGTCAATTGGCAACATACTCATATATCAAACGGCTTTCAAAAAAAAAAATAAAAACGGCATATTTCGCCCATAGCAGTGTAGAAAGAAGAATTAAAATAGGAAAAATAAAATATTCTACTAACAAGTATTGAAAATTTCGATTAAAAAATATATCTGTAACAGAGATCAGCAATAAGTATTCAAAACGATGAGATGAGTTCGAGTCATACTAATAATTTCAGGTACTTATACGCATTCATACTCATACTACTCATACTCAAAGTTGGAAGTACTCGTCGTATTAATACTTAACAATACGCATGATGCTATTGACTTCGACTCACCTCTACTTAACATTTACACGAAGCACAAAATAAGTATGATTTGCGTACGAACACTGCAATACTCACAAGAAGATTGTGTGAATGATTTGCTTGTTGTTTTTGTCTTTCCTTTCTTCTTTGTTTGTATATGCAACAACAACAAAGGCTGTAAATTTTGATGAATGATTCAAGCCACTCGAATTACTTATAAGTATTTTTCTAAATTTATTAATCAGAATAAGTAGGTGTATGAATCAAACACATTTCGAATGTTGTGAGTTTGATGTCAACGTTGTACTCATACTCATTGCTACTCATACTTATAAATCAATGTTGTAGCGAGTACGAATGAATCACAGTAGTTGAATTTCAATTCTGCTGATTCACTCATCCCACAAAATGCATGAGTGCTTATGAGTAGTGGAAAAACGATTCATTGCTGATCTGTAAGCGATTTCGAAAACTTCGAAGGGCTGTTAAATCTTATTGCTACAGTTTTGGTTCAATGAGTTTGTGCGTAATTGAGGTCTCTAAGTGTAAGATGAAACCAGCACCACATGAAATTCAAGACCGTCTAATGCGAATCGAAAAACTCATTGTTACTGATGGATTTCAAACTGGCGAAGTCATCGGTATGGCCCGAAATAATGATTTTCTTAAGAACGAGGTTGAGTCTTCACTGAGAACGGCGATAACTACAGGCCGACGATTACCACAAACGTGATGTGGTTTCAACATGACGAAATTAAGTGCCACACAGTTCATACCGCATTGGATATTCCGCATGAGAGATTTGGTAGCATTTAGGGATGCCGAACGGGATTGATTTTTAAAAATCTCGGGAAAAACAGCAAGACAAAATGTAACAAAAAAGCGTAAATTAACAAAAATAAATATTATTCATCCATATGCAAATGCATTAGTTTTAAGAAAATTATTTAGATTCTAACAAAAATATTAAAGCATCTAACATGTGATCTGATAGGCTTGAACGAATTTTGTTGTTAATATACGCTGCCGTTGAAAAACACTTTTCGCATTCAACATTTGTTTATAAAATAGTTCCAAGAAAGCTGTATACAGCTTATAAATATTCCCCCTTACCATCTCTTGATGTAAATAAATCCATTTCTTTGGATCATTTCTATTTTTTTAAATCAGTTACCTTTTTAATTCGTTTTATAGGGGTTTTGTATTCTTCGATGCCATCAAATAATTTTTTTTTTTGGAAGTAGGGTTTTCCTCATCTGAGATGCCGAAAATACATGCAAGTATAGTGGTCCTCAAGAAACCTGTGCAATAGGTTAAATTTAGCCTGAATTAAGCACAAAACTACATTAATTGGTCTTTCAAATGTGTAAAAAATACATACAGACATAATTAGTCATTACAACCCTACAGTCAGGATTACGACTTAGCTTCTCAGGTCTACTTATGTTGAGTGCGTTAATTTTATACGTGAGTGGCGGAATATACAGTTTTAAAACCGACTCTGAAAAAAAGATTTTGAGAAGCTTTTCATGACAATTTTATTTACTCTCACAGTGTTTGCCAGAAATCTGCTGAGAGGAATTTACTCAAGAAAGATTTTCATACTTTCCTGGAGTTTGACCTTTAACTTTAATTTATTTTATAAGGAGTGCGAACAAAATAATAAAAACTGGACTTATACTTTTCGTTAAAGAAATAAAACTAAGTGGCAGATTTTTTTGTTTTATATTTCAATTAAAGTAAATAATATTTGAATACTTTTGTGTATAAAATTTTTTGCCGACATAGGTCTCAGAGCATCCAACATTTTGAGCCAATTTTCTTCTAGACTTTTTAGGGTGTTTTAGATAAATACGTATTATTTTACTAGCTTTGTTTTGTTTTTTGTCCTTATATTGTTTTATTCTTACCTTAGAAACTGTTTTTTGGTTAACACCTTTGAGCCTAGCAATCGTTTTTTGTAATCGGTGCAGTTTTTGATTGAGAATTTCAATTATTTTTTTACGACATTCTTTTCGCGTGTCCATTTTCAAAAAACTAATTTTGCTATTGCAATGACATTTACCACGTGGATTTTGAAACAGATGACTAACAAAAATAATGTAACGGTATCCATTTTTTCAATTATGATAAAAGTTAGAAGCTAAAAAGTAGGTAGTAGTAGTAGGAAGCGCTTTTCAAAAGAGCATACCGTTGTATTATGATAATATTTATGACCAATGTGGGTATACTTAATTGGAATATTGTACTTAGCACTTTTATTAAATCAATATTCGGTTTATTGAGGACAATATATTTAGCGTTCAGACATATAATATACGAAAATTTATTTGACAGCTGTTAAACAAAACAGCTGATTACTTCAACAACATTGCTTTTAATTTAATCGTGAAAATTAGTGCCAAAAACAATTTAACTTTGGAAAAGCTATTTGCTTATGATTAACCGAAACGCCGAGCTGTTGTGGTTAATAGGGACTACTTATGACTTCAAAGTGGCTTTCCTCAGAAGGACGAGAAATAAAAATTTGATAATAGTGGATAACTAGCAGAAAAGAAAGTTTTTGCTTACGGCACTGTCGTTGTTTACATTTGTGTTGTCAAATATCAATAGAAAGTGTTCGGAAAAATGTAATATGCTCACTGAACGTACTTATGACAGTGTTGTATTTAAAGTTTTAATCAATATTAAAACAATTTATGAATTTATTGATCAATAATTAATTGAAATTTTATATGAAATATTGAGATCAATCATGCATTTTAACAGCTTTCTAAAAATATTTTAGGTTCCAAATCGTATCCTTAAACACTCCAAAGTCATAATCGGTATAAACCGACAATATAACTATTATTATTTTAAAATTTAAAAATGCATGCACTTTAAAGGGGTAAAATAAAACCTCTAAATAACAAATATTTCGTCTAAAAATTCAATTTATATTTAAATTACTATTTAAGCAATGTTATCGTATGTATGTTCACAAAAAAATTGAAAAAAAAAAATTTTTTTTTTACAAACAAATTGCTTTCTAAGGGAAAAATATTTACAAAATATATACACTCTTTTAAAAAATCAACCCAATTCTAATCATGGCATTGCGGCTTTGTGTGACTTAAACATATTCGGTTACCACAATAAAATAAAGTAAAATTTAGAAACATACACCGGATAATCAATATTAACAAAATAGAAAGAAAATGAATGAGTATCGGTCACAAGAAAGGGGGAAAACAAAATGTTAAAAATGAAAACGTAATGCTTTAAAACCTCTAAGAACTAAATGGGGCTAAAGTGAAATACATATCCCAATTCATGAAACCAATGTTAGACCAATGTTGTGTGGCATTTCATATTATTTCTGTGGTATTTTTTATTATTCCTTGTTATGTAGCCCAGTTTTTATTTCCTTGTGATGCCTTTTTAATTCCACTTTTTTTATTTGCAATTTTTTTCTTAACCCCCCGTTTTGAAATTTTACAGTTAATTGGTTTTTCTTTTGCAAAAAAGGTCCCTTGTCCAAAAAATAAAGATAAATTTATTTAGTTCATCATTAAGACACAAATTTGGGCAAATTTGAATTTTGATAGATATATAGTGATTCTTTCTTTCTTGTTGGAAAGAGGAGATATGGATATTTAAAACCTACTACTTACTTAATTGGCCATAACAACCCGATTAACGGATTTCGGCCTGCCGCAACACATCCTTCCAGGCGCCTCTGTTTCTTGCGCGTCTACGCCAGTTGGTCACACCAATCGATGACAGGGCTTCCTACATTTGGTCCTTCAACGGATACAAGGTAGTCCTCTTCGTCGAACGACATGGCCGAGCCAGTTCAGCCGCTTGATTTTAATATCCTGTACATCGTCTATATCGTTGAGGAGCTCATACAGCTCACTGTTGAATCGGAGGCGAAAATCATCGCCAACTCGCACATCGAATATTCTCAAGGCAGCTGCATCAGTTTTGAATAGGGTCCATGCTTCTGCACCATTGTAGAGTATTAGTTTCGTCTTACGAGGGAAGTCTCTGCTACTCAATTGCCTATTGAGACCATAATAGCACCTGTTGGCAAGAGTAATCCTGCGTTTGATCTCCAGACTGACATCATTTTCGGTGGTAACGGCGGAGCCAAGATAAATTAATTCCTTAACTATATCAAAAGTATAGTTATCGGCCGTAATTTGAGAATCAATACACCGCACGGCTCTACTTCGTACATATCCTTCGTTTTGCCCTCATTTACTGCCAGACCCATTTTCTTAGACTCTCGTTCAATAGTACTTAAGGCAGCAGTGGCATCTCGTTTAATACGACCTATAATGTCGATGTCGTCAGCGTACGCAAGCAACTGGACACTTTTTTAAAAAATAGTGCCATTGCAATGCACTTCCGCCTTACGCAGAACACTCTCCATGACGAAGTTGAAGAGGTCGCATGATAAGGGATCGCCTTGTCTGAAACCTCGCACGGTTTCAAAATGTTCGGAGAGGTCCATACCTATCTTGGCGGAGCTGCAGAAATTGCTCAACGTCATTCTGCATAGCCTTATCAGCTACTCAGGTATACCGTACACAGACATTGCCGCAAAAACACGATCCCATATGGAGCTATCGAAACCAGCCTTATAGTCGCCAAAAAGATGGTGTGTGTGTCGACTTGATTTTCGTGGGTATTTTCCAAGAAAGATGGAAGATGGATCTTTAAAACGTTGTACATTTACCTAGTCTTAGACTTAATATGCTATGAGATTTGATGAGGTTAAATATGGAAAATTCGAATATTTTTCATATTTTTCTATTCATAGATACAAACTTTAATAAAAAAAATATGGGATATGAGATAATATTCTTAAAGTATGTTCTTTTGTGAATAGATTGAGTCACCATTTGATCAAATCGGACAGCCAAGTGATAGTTTTTTATATATTTCATCTCATCAAAAGGACTTTTACTTCAAAGATTTTCAGAACTTTTGATGGATCTTGATTGCTTATCACAAAACGTGTCAATTTCAGGTTTGCACGACTTCCAGAAATCGGTTAATATTTGTGTTTTTTGCAAATATTATTATTTCTCTTTGCACAAACATTAGTCAACTTCTGGTGCTAGCTTAAACTTAAAATTGACACATTTTCCGATAAACAATCAAGATCCACGAAAGAATCAGAAAATGTTGGACCAAAAGTTCATTTGATAATACATAATGGGTGTGAGAAACTAGGTCAATAATCCTGACTGAAGGGTTGTAATGACCAATGACCAATTATGTGAAACTGAAACTGTGAATTGTGAAACTTATGCGACTTAAGTCGCCGTAAAGCCAAATACAAAAAGCATTTCTTCGGCTATTTCCTCTCAACAGATTTCTGGAAAAAACTCTGAGAGTAAATAAGCCTGCCATAAAAAGTTTCACAACGAAATCTGTCGTTCGCAGTCGAATGTAAACTTTAGGTCCCGCTACTTGTGTATAAAATTAACACACACAAGATAAGTGGTGTGAGAAACTAGGTCAATAATTCTGACTGAATGGTTGTAAGGACCAATTATGTTTGTATGAGTATAATTTTAAAATAAGTGTGATTGCGTATACGTATCAGAAGTAATGAGAATGATTTGATTCTTGTTCATTGCTGATGTCTGATATCAACCACATTTTTATTAAATTTCAATAAACCTTTAAATAAGTTTTCAATACACCTATTAAATAAAGATGCTCTTCATCTATGAAAACATTACTCTCTAGGATTATCCTAGTTCTGCACTCGTAACCTTTGCCCTTCAGTTGAAATGAAAATTTTTAGTTTTAGTTTCATACATAAAATTTAAGGATCAATTGAATTTCTGCATATACCAAGAAGAATTTCTTTTTCAAAAGCTTTAAATTTGTTCCACTCATAACAGACAAATTGAATGAACAATATCTAACAAATTTTCGAAATTAAAATTTTTTTCTGTTTTCGGAATAAACTTTAGATTCAGTTGGAATTTTTTTTATATAAACTTCATCTGAAAACATCATATGCTTATGAGTGTGTGTATATCTCGTCTATGCAGCTATTTGTGTGAACAAGTTCATTTTGAAGTTTTGATTAATTTTGGTTAGAAATTTTATGCACATTTTAAATGATTTTTGGACAACAAAAAAGTTGATCTCTGTACAAAAGCCGAAGTAAGAAGTAAAACTGGAAAATAAAAAATACAGAATGTATGGTTTACAAAAACCTTTTTTTTTTACATGCTTTAGTAATCAGTGTATCAGTTTGTTCATATAGAATGCAATCATTTTTCTAAGTACAGTTAACCGTCCTATAACGCGGTGAGAGCGTACCGCGTTATATGGAAACCGCGCTATAAAAAACTCGGATTTCAGGTACAAATCAAGCTAATTCGTAGCGCGTTCTATGGAAACCGTCTACCGCGTTGTATGGAAACCGCGTTATAAGAAACACAGAATTAGTACAAATCACATCATTCGTACCGCGTTATATGGAGACCAAGAAATATAAAAGGCAAGATAAATTAGAAATTATTTTTATTGAATTCAAGAGTTCATATAAGGATTGATAAAAAATATGAAATAAAAACTGAACCAAAAGACTGAAGAAAGACTTGTAAAAAAATGTAATTTTTTAATATTAATCCTCACTTGGTTCATCTTAATTTTTTGTTTTTTTAAATTGAAAATCCATCTGCTATTGTTAAACACACGGTACTGTATCTAGGCTGAGCTTTTGCGTCGAAAATAAAACTTATTTAAAACCCTCTTACAATATCTAGTTACTATTCATTCATTGGCTGTGCGGAAGGAACTTATGGGATGAAATCGTTATAGAAGGTCTGTCGCAATTTCAGTCCCGCGTTATATGGAAACCGCGTTATAGGAGGGTTGACTGTATTTGCTTTGGAACACCCTAGAATAATTTTCATTATGTTACATATGCAAGCACATTTGAAAATGCACCTTTTTAATTAGCATCGTTGTGGCTTACTCTTTGTATTTGTAAACTAGGCTAAGGATTACGTACTACTTTCTCACACCATTTATGTAATGTGAGTTTATTGTATACACGAGTGGTGGAACCTGCTGTTTAAAGTCGAATAATGGAGTAATACACGAAATATTTCAAAATTTAAATATTTTATTAATTATAATAATTAAATTTATTTAAATTATTTAATTTTTTTTAATTTAATTAATTTCGTATACAATTCTGCCCAACATTTTAGTCCTTAATAGACCATAACTTTATTTCTTCATTTGTTGTCATGGGCCACAATTTCTCAATAGTCACTGTAAATATAGTGCCGTATGGAGCGTGTGTTGGCTTACTAGAGTTAAAGCCACGGTTCACATTTCAGATCAAACACCTCTTCGATAACCTCCTCTCAACAGATTTCTGAGAGTAAATAAAATTGCCATAAAAAAGTTTTGATTTTAAACTTTGGTCCCGCTACCGATTTAGACTCATCAACAGACTCATAAACATACAATAAAGTCGTAATTCTGACTGTTATGTAATGACCTGTTATGTATGTATTAGAAATATATGGGCCAGGCATCTGACTCTTTCATCTTTTATTGACTTGAGTTTTCTATCCCACGCTTTTGTTAGCTGATATGTAGGTAGAATAGAACAAGTATTTGACCTAACACACACAATATAGGTGGTCTGAGAAGCTAGGGCGTTATCCCGGTATATATGTACTTAGTATGTTGTTCACTTTCAGAAAAGGAGCGATTACATTATAATTGGATGCTAGAGCAGATAGCAAAACATTTTCCATTTATTATCATATGGATTCCTAGACCGGTGTCAATTTAGGTAACAACAAAGTCGACGTCCTTCAAGAGCTGGCAGAATAAAGAATTCAACTGAATTCATTAACAAGTCGCATTTCTTTAGATCGCTGGGTGTATATGCCCGCATAATGGGCTAATAACGACTTTTGCTGAAGCTAGAGGAAAAAAAGGAGGTTAGAGACTATTCTGTTCTTGGGGACTTGCAGCACATGCCCACGCGCTTTTTGAAAGATAAATTAAATTCATTTACGGTTTTAATTGCACAATATGCTTTAATTGCGCAATTAAAGTTCTTTATGTTCTGTTCGAACGATCACATTTCTGGAGTATCGAGGGAACCATTCAAGCGCCTTGGTTGTTTAAAACGGTGCAGAAAATACTTCACTTCACCCGAGCTTCCTACTATTTACAGGATCTTTCTCCGACCCCGGATGGAGTACAGCTCTCATGTATGGGCCGGTGCTTCAAAGTCTATTTTGAAGCTTCTCGACCACGTACAGGAGAGGGTGAAGGTGCTTATTAGTGACAGTATGGTATCCAACTCTATTGATTCGTTGGAGGATCGTCGCAATGTGGCGTGTGTTTCACTGTTCTATCTGTACTATAATGGGAAGTGTTCTCGAGAGATAAGGGGCTTGGTTCCCGATAATTACGTATTTTTACGTGGTACTCGTACTTTTCGCAGACCACATCATTTTGTGGTTGATTGTCCAATGAACCACACAATGCATTACTGGGGAAATTAAATTCTTGCCCGCACTGCTCGCTTGTGGAATGATCTTCCTGCGGAAGTTTTCCCCGTTAATTATGATATTGGTAAGTTCATATCAAATGTCTACCAACACTACTCCCTCTTTCCACCTTCCTATAACCTATTTTCCTAAACCTGAACAGTGCTGGTTTTTATAAAAAAAAAAATGATTTTATTAAAACTTTGCTAAACGCCTGTAAATCAACAACAAATATTAACAGCAAATACAAGTTATCACTCCAAATAAAATCGATTCGAGCAAAGAAAATTTTATGAAAATTAATTTTATTCTACTCCGGATCTTAAAAAAAACCTAATCAAATGATACTAATAACGTTCATTTATTGACTGATTTTTTTTCTCTATCCCCTCCATTCATTAGTTATAAATTCTAAAGCATAACATCCTTAAATCGAAAACGATTTAGTGTTGTAACGGAAATTAAATTTTGCGCCATCAAATCGTTTCAATTAATGTACCTACTGCATGCGCATACTCGAACATTCCAATGATTTAGTCAGTCAACACTATGATGACTAAAATCAATTGTAATCTGTGCTGTTCTATCGTGTACAATTTAATTCCATTAAAATTTAATTTCCATTCATGCAGATATTGGCGCAATTAAAACGTCATTGTTCAGACCTCACACTTTCAGGAAATGTAAAAGTGAATAAAGTGTGTATAGAAAGTAAACAAATGATGCCATTTATTTGTTTACCTTTTATTCTGCACAACTATAGTGCATTAATTTTTTGGAAAATTTTTATCACTCTTTTATGCTTTAAAATACTGCCTTTAAACTAACTAATTCCCAATGGATATGGTGTGGAACACAAATAATTTGTAAGTCTTTAAAAATATTTAAAAGACTAATAGTTGGTAGTGTGTTGGCTTATTAGACGAAATCCCCGGGTTCGCATCCCAGGTCAGACATCTAAACGGAAAAGATTTCTTCGGCGACTTCCTCTCAGCAGATTTCTGGCAAAGACTCTGAGAGTAAAAATTGCCATGGAAAGCTTCTCAAAAATCTGTCGTTCGGAGTCGACTTTGAACTGTAGGTCCCGCCACTCATGTATAAAAATTAATGCACACAACATAAGTGGTGTGAGAAGCTTGGACTGAAAGGTTGTAATGGTCAATTATGTATGTATGTATGTATGTAATGCTATGTGCAATTTTATGCTCTTTTATTAAGTCAACTTCGCTTAATTAAGTACAATATTTTAAGTGTTCAGGCATAATAAAATATTCATTTGACAGCTGGTAAACAAAAATATTGTTTTTATTTTAGTCGGGAAAATTAGTGTCGTTTGTTAGTTGATTGTTGTGTTTGTTTGTCGTTGTGGACATTTGAGTTGTCAAATATCTATAGAAAGTATTCGGTTAATTGTAATAGGCTCACTAAACTCACTTATGCCAGTGCTGGTTTTTAAGTTTTACTCAATATTATAGCAATTTGTGTATTTATTGCGCAATTATATATTGAAACATTATATGAAATATTGAGTTCAATAATGGCGTTTATTGTGTAAATCGCACCGTATGGAAGTTAGTGAGAATGCTTATGTTACAGTTCGCATTGATTTTCTATAGACTGGGAAGAATTACTGATGGTTTAAACACAATGGACGTAATGTAGCAATATCTGAAAAATAGTGTATCTGGAACTGATTCGTTTTAAAGGCATCGCAATAACCAGCAACATTGTGCTACTTTGCGTTTAGGCTAATTTCTAAACACGTTTGGCATCGAGTTATAGAACATTTTTGTTCTACATTTGTATTTATTTACTTTAAAGTTTGATGTGATGTTATTTTAGTTTATTTAGTTCATATTCACCTAATTTTTAAAACCACAAAGCAATTTAAAAAATTGTTTTAATTTTGTGGCATAGAATGTTACGTTCCAATTGTCACACATTTTTATTTAAATATTTTTGGATAATATTTTCATATTTCGGATTCAAATACGCTTGTGCATATGTAAATATAATTCAATACTATGTATGGATTTGCTATCAATATAATAGTTTTGTGACTTATTTTTGCCATAATCAATTCAAATCAATTTTCATTTCCACAATGGCCACAAATGTTAAAATGAGGCTAATGGAATTGACTAAAAAAATTACAAAAAAAAAAAAATTAATATAATTGTGTTAGAATTGATTTTGAAAAATATTTCAAATTTCAATAAATAACACAAAACAAAGAGTTTCTTTGCATTCAATTTTCCGGTTTGATAGATTTTCTAAAAGAATATTTATAATTGCTCATGGAGTTTTTGAAATGAAACTGAATTGTTTAATATATTTTTGATTTTTATATTATCGAATCCATTGAAACTGTATCACCAACAGTACAAAAACTATTTAGAAATTTACTGATATCTCAGATAACGTTACTGTTAAATGCAAACAAATACTAGATATTATGCAGTTCGAAATATGGCATAATCCAAGAATAATAAGCTAAAGATTATGCCTTGCGCATGATTTCCCGTTAAACGAAAATAAAAAGTGAAAAGTGTATGCACTACGCGAAAGTTATATTGGCAGCCCTGCAATATAACTTACATTATCATTAGCCAATAGGAAAACAATGAAAACAATTTTCGTGACGTCATTGATTCAACATGCGCAGAAAGTTTTAATTTTGTGTGCGTGATGGCGTAATCTTTGCATAACCATGGTAAAAAACTAGGTGATTGATGTGAATCACAAGAAGTACTTTTAGACACGATTTTTCATTGTAAACATCCCACAAGCTTTTAACTGAATTTTCCTCATAATATCAACGTGCATGACATTACTTTGTCATTATATCAGGCACGAATGACAATAATGTTAAGATTACGTTGACATAAAAAATACAAAATTAGTGCTAATAGAATGAATATGAATAATAGATGAATACAAAATAGTCTAACCTAAGAATTATAACTGACCTTTGACTAACATAATATTTAGTGTGCTAGTTGAAGCTATCTTCTTAAGAGTTGGTTTTTTGTAAAAATACAAACAAAGCTCATACTTTATAATAAAATTATTTCGGTTTAAAAATGCGATAAACTAAAAAGTGTATGAAATTTCTTTTTTGTAAATTACAATTGCCATAGTACCTCATTCGATCGGACCAGTTTTTGTGTAACTTTACATGTGTATGGGCTGGTATCTCGTCAACGGCATCGCGAATGTTGATCTTCAAATGCTCAATTGCCTCTGGTTTGTCGCCACAACACTTTCCTTTAACAGCGGCCCACAGAAAATAGTCAAACAGCATCAAATTGAATTTTCTCCGCGGTCAATTGACATCACCATTTCTGATAATTAAACGGCCATCAAATATTTGATGCAATAAATTGGTTTTGACATAAGATGTGTGGCAAGTTGTACCATTCTGTTGACAGCAAACATCGTTCACATCAATAGCATATAGAGCGAGTACCAAAAAAGCCCTTGTGACAGTTATCTCCATTAACTGAGATGATTACGTCATCCTAATTTTCAAACATATATGATGCATCCACTACACTCCCGTGTGGGTTTTCTGAGACCCTAATTCGGAAATTTTGATTATTAAATTCCTCAAAGATGATTTTTTGGTAAAAATCGCCATGAGCGTGGTCGTCGCGGTCTAGTATTTAGTGTGCTGGCCGGGGATCGAGTCCCAGGCCAGATATCAAAATAAAATACAAAAACTATTTCTTCGGCGATTTTTCTCTCAACAGATTTCTGGCAAAAACTCTGAGAGCAAATAAACCTGCCATGAAAAGTTTCTTAAAAAATCTGTCTTGCGGAGTGGACTTGACACTGTAAGTCCCGCCAGTTATGAATAAAATGGACGCACACAGCATAAGCAGTGTGAGAAACTGCGGGCTTCTTGGGGAAAATTGCTGTAGACTGTTTAATGGTGACTGGCCATTTTATAGTCACCTAGCAGCAACTCGCTTCCTTGCCGTTCGCATCTTCCCTCTTTCCACCTTTCCTAAAAAACCTGCACAATACACTTCTTGAGTAGGGACCATACCCTGAGTGCTGGTTTTATAAAAAAAAACCTCCTTAGTCAAATAAATTCCAATGTTGCTCAAGCGTAAATCGATTCATTACTCTCAGTGGAGGTAATATACTGAGTTGCCAGATTCGAAATAATCGATAGTTCAAATTTCAACCGATAGATCGCACACCCGATAATGGATAGTGTGTTGGTTTATTAGAATCCAGATTAGATATCTCCAGCAAAACAAAATTTTGAAAAAATATTTATTCGGCTATTGTCTCTTGGGGTATTTCTGGCAAAAACCCAAGTAGTAAATAGAAATTGCAATGAAAAGTTTCGAAACATTGTACGCCACACTTTCTGAAAAGTTTCAATTTTATTTCATCATTTCCAACAATATTTTTTCTCATACTTTAGTTAAATTATTTATTCTACAAACTACCTACAGCTATAGAGATATCTCTGTGAACATACCTTAAGATTGCAGTTTATTCTAAAGATTTGAGTAAAAAAATAAAAAAAGAAAAAGCAAAGTGTTGCCGATAAAGAATTTCTTTTTAAAATGCTTAAAGAGAATCAAACAAAATTCTGGAAACTTTTATGTATTTTAGGTAAAATCTGTTTTTTTTTCTCTTTTGGCTTCATCTTGATTTGATTTGAATAAATTTTCATTAAATTTAATTTTGCTTCGATTTATATTTGTTGGATAAAGACGAAAGTATTAAAGGACTTAAAAATTAAATAAAAACCGTAATGCTCGATAGAAATTTCATTTATTTACTGATTGATTTAATAAAGAATTAATTTTTTTTTTTTAATAAATTGAAATTCATTTTATGTGTCTGCATGAGAAGACATTCTAAGCTCATGAGTTTGCATGTCAGACACTTGATCGTATGAAGATAAAAGAAAAATAAAATAATAAGTGAGCGCCCTGGTAGTCTAGTGGGTAGTGTGCTAGACTATTAGCGTGAGGGTCGTGGGTTCGATTCCCACTAGAGGCTCTGGTCTGTGACACTACACCGGGCATATGGTCGAAGTTACTCAGCTCGTATATGATTAGAATATGATTTGTAATTGTATTGTAATTAATAAATAAATAAATAATAAATAAAAAATAATAAGTATACGCCAGTTGAACAAAAAGTGTACGATTACGACGATTTTCTTTTCCTTACACATATTTTCAGTAAAACAGAAAAAGTTTTCTTATATTTTCAGTCAGGACAATTTCAAATTGCCTTCCAATTCTACTTTATTTTTCTTAAACAATAGAACGTTTTCTCATGTTTTGCCATATCACAAAAAAAAGAATTAAAGTACATTTGTCATTGACTGTGGACCAATGTAGGCAATATATTGTAGTATTCGGTCTTACGATTAATGATTTAATTAGGAGTAACAATTTTTTCATAGTATTTTCGCCTAAAATTACTTTCATACTGTGTCAGCTAAGTAAATCAGCAACTGCCGCCTCTAAGCAGATGTCTAGAAGCAGATGTCTCTAAGCAGATGCAAGAAGTTTCTAAAAAAATATGTCACTCGGAGCCGACTTTAAACTGTAGGTTTCGATACACATATATAAAATTATCACACACAATCTGAGTGATGTGAGAAGTTAGACTGTAATTCTGACTAATAGGTTTTAATTACCAATTACACGGTGCGACAGTGAAAATACACCCGTGTAACTACATATTCTAGTCGTGAAGTTATTTGAGTGGAACTCAAAAATATCTTTTTTATATTCCTCAAACTTATCAAACTTGTTTTATTTGACAAAAACAGATTTTTGCGTCTAAACGCACAAAATTCTGGATTACTCCAACATTTCTGACCCGATTTCCAATATTTAAATCTTGTTGGAAAGAGAAGATATGGACCTTTCAAACGTTACACATACACTTATTCTTAGACTTAACATGCTATGAGATTTGATGAGTTAAACTTGGAAAATTCGAATTTTTTTCATATTTTATCAAGTTTGTCCATTAATAGGAGCAAACTTTAATAAAAAAAAAAGTATATAGGATAAGAGATAATATTCTTTAAGTCTGTTCTCTTTTGAAGGGATTGAGTCATCATTTGATCAAATCGGACAAAAATTGCCGTAGTTATTATTTGAAAAGTCTAACAGTGGAGTGATTATTTTATATATAACATCTCGTCAAAAGGACTTTTACATCAAAGATTTTTAGAATTTTTGATTTAAATTGTGTCAATTTCACGTTTGCACGACTTCCAGAAGTCGGCTAATATTTGTGTGTTCTGCAAATATTATTATTTCTTTTTGCGCAAACATATTGCCAATTTCTGGTTTTTGATAAAAACTTAGATTGACACATTTTCCGATAAACAATCAAGATCCATCAAAAATTCTGAAAATTTTTGAACCGAAAGTTCATTTGATGAGATGACATATATAAAAAATACAACTCGACTGTTAGACTCTTTAAATAATAACTGCGGTAATTTCTGTCCGATTGATCAAATAAAGTGTCCATCTCCTTGCAAGAAAATGCGCTTTCAGAATGTTAGTAATTATTTTATATTTTTTAAGTAAGGTTTGCTACTATGAACGAATAAACTTAAAAAAAAAAATGAAAAAATTCGAATTTTCCAATTGACCTTATCAAATCTCTCACCATGCTAAGCCAAATAATAGATAATATGTATACCGTTTTAAAGCTCCACCTCTCCTCTTTCCAACAAGATTTAAATATTGGAAAGCGGGTCAGAAATGTTGGAGTAATCCAGAATTTTGTGCGTAAAGTAAAAAAAAAACTGTTTTTGTCAAATAAAACAAATTTGAAGGGTTCGAGAAATATAAAAAAAATATTTTTGAGATTTACACAACAAAACTCATAACTATGTCACTAGCTACACTATGTCATTAGCCGGATGTATTGAATTTTTTTTTATTTTGTCTCAGAGTGTAATCTGTCGTTCGGAGTCGACTTTAAATAGTAAGTCCCTTTCAAAACAGTAGGTCCCTCCACTTATATATAAAATTAACACACACAACATACATGGTGTGAAAAGGTAAGATGTAATCCTGACTGAATGCTTGTAAACACACAATTATCTATGTATGTATCTGTATTTCAGACTGTAAATAAATTTAATCTTTCAATTAATATTGAATGACCAACCTTGAAAATATAAAATGTTCATGTTTATTGACAATTTATAACAAACATCCTTAATACGTGCACAAAACATTGAAAAAGAAAACTGCATCTGCGAAAGTTTAAAAAAAAAGTTGCGAACAATTTCATAAAGTTCTCTTTCCAGCAAAAAAATTTAAGAAAAAAAGAGAAAAACTAAAAAAACAAACTCGAGAACGCAAAGTTGTAAAAAACTGATGCTGCTAGTTATTATCGATTGACCCATGCCAGCACGCAAAGACAGTGGTATAGATTGGATGATAAGTATCTAGAAAGTAGTGATCTTCAACAAAATTCTTTTAATTCTCAGAAAATTTTTCCTTATTTTTATGTTTGCAACACACAGTTTGGCGAACTTTTCCTTGTGTTGTGTGTTAAACAGATAAATTATGTGCAATTAAAAGCCAAAACTTCTAAGAAATGTAATATTTTCTGGTATTGTACGGGATGCTCTGCGCTCAGTGTTACTAAATAGTGTTTACCAACAATGCTGACATTCATAGAAAATATAGCGAGTGTTTCATGTGCCATGTTTCGTGAGCCAACTGAAAATATTTTCTGGCAATGAGGAGTAACCGTTTTTTAAAGTTTTTATGAGCGAAGCGTTAATATCTATACTAAAGTATGTATGTATTCAAGAAGAACTATAATTAATTATTAATAATTCATTATAATTAGTTACATTGGTGTTGAAAATGTATAGTAACATACAGGCAAGATATGGGGCAAACAAAAATTATTGGCTCACAGGGAGCCAGTAGATGGGTCTAAAGTGTTGTATCTATGCATTTTTAGCTATCTCAGGGCTACTGAAAAAAAATTCTGAACTTTATGGAAACGAAGACCATATTTCAAAAAATTTCATAAAATTTATCTAAAAAATTTCAATCTTAACGTGACTTGGGACTTATTACAACCGCGGATGGTTAGATTGTAATGAAGTGATAAACGTTTCTAAAAATTCGTCCAAAAATCATGAAAGGGTTGGGCTTCAAAGAAAAGAAAACTTTTTAATCAAACCACTGATATGTATTGCAACCAACTTCAGGTTGTTATCATTTGTAAACCGCTCATCAGGCAGCTGACAGATTAATTCTAGTGACAGCTCATTTTATTATTTACAAGCTCACAAAAGCATTTTGATCTATTGCATTCAGAAAAAAAGTTATTCGTGATGGAATTCAAGCGTGATAGTGTGATTACTTTATATTTGGCTGGAAAACCACAGATGGCTATCATTAGAGCCCTGCAGCATTTAAATGTGAATAAATCTTTTGTTTCTCATACCATTGCTCGTTACCGTGATACTGGCAGTGTTCCAACGTGTCCAAAAAGTGGACGAAAAAAAAAACAGTAACAACACCAGAAATTATCCCAAAAGGGAAGGCCAAATCTGATCGAAATCCACGCCGCGAGAACGGATGCTACACATTTTGAAAAATGAGCTTGGGCTAAAGCCATTGAAGTTCCAAAAAGGGCTAGAGCTCACCGATGGACAAAATAAAGTTAGAATGGAAAGAGCCAAGGAGTTACTTTGCTTGCACGAAAATGACCAGTTACCGAATTTAGTTTTCTTCGATGAGAAGCCATTCCAAACTAAGCAGTTTGTGAACAAACAAAATGATTAGGTTTACTTGCCAAAGAGGTTAGCTTAAAACTTACACCTGTTATTGGCCAGCAGAACTCAAGCGCCGCCGATGGTTATGGTGTGGGTAAGGTTCTCACCAAAAAAATACCAAAGTTTCGATCATCCCAAGACGGTGCTTTACCGCGAATGCCACTTTCGTGCAGCGTGTGGTGGCTGTTGAAGGCCATAATTCGTACCAAAAGTGGCCAATTCGAACGAATCCAACATACATACATAATTGGCCATTACAACCCAGTCAGGATTACGACCTAGCTGCTCATACCACTTATGTTGTCCGCGTTAATTTTATACATGAGTGGCGGGACCTACAGTTTAAAGTCGACTTCGAACGACAGATTTTTGAGAAGCTTTTCATGGCAATTTTTGCGTCTCAGAGTCTTTGCCAGAAATCTGCTGAGAGGAAGTGGCCGAAGAAATATTTTTCGTTTTGATGTCTGACCTGGGATACGAACCCAGGCGTTTCGTCTAATAAGCCAACACACTACCCACTAGATCAAACAAATCTAAACTGATTCTAAAATTTTATGTTATTTCCAACATTTTTTGCATTTAAAAAATAAAATTAAAAAAATATAGCGCTATACTTTGTTGCATTATATATCAGCCACCCTGTACATACATACATTCTTAATTGGCAATTATAACCCTACAGTCAGGATTCAGGTCTAGCTTCCCATGTTTATCACGAGGTTTTGCCCCAAGCAGTATAGAATTGTGGTCGCCGTGGTCTAGTAGGTAGTGTGTTGGCTTATTAGACGTGTAAAAGCCAGGGTTTGAGTACCAGGCCAGACGTCAAAACAAAATACAAAAAGTATTTTTTCGGCAATTTCCTATCAGCAGATTTCTGGCAAAAGTTCTGAGAGTAAATAAAATTGCCATGAAATGTTTCTCATAAAATCTGTCGTTCGGAGTCGACTTTAAGCTGTAGTTCCCGCTACTCATATATAAAATTAACACACACAACATAAGTGGTGTGAGAAACTAGGTCAATAATCCTGACTGATGGGTTCTAATGACCAATTATGTATGTATATGTATGTAGTGTAGAGAGTACTTGTGTAAAGCTATATAATATTACTTAGGTTTTAATGAAGTAGATTTGATGACGCTGTCATATCCCTAGGCTAGGCGATGGTTAGCACCTTTCAGATTTATCTACATCTGATACCACACAATTTTCGTCGTACTAATCTATAGGCGGTCGATCGGTTCAATGTTAACTTGTCAGAATAGACCGCATAATTTAGTATTAAAACATTTGTAATATTTTTTGAACATGACATTTCTACGTGGTTCACTAGAAGATATCCTTAGCCTAATATTTGTTTGCTGCTTAATAACAATAGATTGAAACAAAACTGTCATTCAAAACCAATTACTTAATGCCTTAAGTATTCTATACAAATAAGTCGATAAAATTTCAATAAAAAATTTCCTCCAAAAAAACATTTTTAATCCTTTAAATAACTCCCATCCATGAGCATTGTTTTTAAAAATGCATTCAAAAACTTTAAACTACCCCTAACAGTATCATCATTATTTAATCATCATAATCAACCACAATATATAAGGAGAAACTTTTTTTATTAAAATTAAATATCAATTTAACGCGCGGTTTATTTAATCCCTTGATAAAGTAGAAGACCAAAAAAAGAACAGGAATAAATTTGAGCGTAAAATAAAAACAAAATGATAAAACAACCACAATATTTATCAATATTTTAATATGAATTCATGTACATACCACCCCACCACTGGTGCTGTTTATCACAATCTTTACAGAGATGCATAGCAAACATAAAAGTTTAATTTTAACTAACATGATGGCAAAGAGAAACAAAATACAACAACTATAAATGAAATCATAAAACTGAATATATAAGAAGGTCCACAGCAATAAACAGAGCTCAACTATTTAGAGGGGTACCGGATGTGAGCGTTAGGATTGTGGGTTCAATTCTTATCAGAGAATCTAGTCTGTTACATTACATCACACACATTTGTACACGTGAGTGAGATTTTTGAGAAACTTTTCATTTCGCTAAAGAAATAACTTATTCATCTTTCGTTTTGTTGTAGGTCTTCGATAGCAGTACTGCTTACCATCTGGTTGGAAATGTGTTATCTGGTCTGATGAGTCCAAATTTGACCACTTTCAGTAAGATGGAAAGCGGTACTGCTACTGAAGACCCTCGAAAAGTGTTCAAAGATACCATGTGAAGCAAACTCTTAAACATGGCGGCGAAAATATAATGGTTTGGAAATGATTAATATGGTAATATGACTATCTACAGATTTTACAAACCCATCTTCCGAATTTTATGGACAAATGTGCTTATCCCGAAAATAAAATTGTTTTCCAACAGGATGCTGATCCGAAGCACACAGCAAAAATTATAAAGATATGGAGTAAGAAACTAAATTTTCAATTGATGGAATGGCCAGCACAAAGTCCTGACCTCAATGTGATTGAAAATCTTTGACCATTCGTGAAAATCCGGCACGAAGCAGCTCCAACAAACATGGACAATTTCTGGGATCGTATAAATGCGGAATGGAATCGAATTCCGAAAGATGTTATTGATAATTTGGTAGAAAGCAAGTAAAACCGCGTAAATTAAGCTATTTCTAATAAGGGTTTATGAATATTGAAATTGGGTTAGTTTCTAGAATTTTCTTGCAAAGTGCAAAATTGAGTTTATGTGGGTTATTTGCGTTTTTTTATTCAAACTCATTGAATTCATTTCATTAATTATTGTTTTTTACTATTTGTTGCTATTTGTTAAGAATAAAATAAAGAATTAAAATTAATTTCTTTTTTTTGTATTTGCTTGTATGGTTTTGTGTTTGTTGATGACGAAACTCAGTATTGTGAACAAGCACTCACTTCTGCTCGCCATTTTATGTCATTTTCATTTTAGACATTAGGAAAGTTCATTTTTGATATTAGGAAAGTTCTCATTCGCATTATTGAATGCAGTGGTGCATCACATTTATTAATTTTTAAATTAGAATGCAATTACAAATTTTATTTAATTATTTATGATCGCTGTAGTAGTAGTCGAAAGTACGCTACCCGTTAAGTTTCCAGAGCATCCAAAACCACACATGTATTGTGAAATTTAAAAATTCCAAAATTGTTAAAGAAAAAAAATTTATTGCTGCGTTCTATTTTTATTATTTTTAATAATGATTTAATTTATTTCAAATTTCTTTTTTTGTTTGCCTGTGGTGTGAACTCCTTCCGTTTCTTTCCGTTGCATAAATTTTTGGATTTTTTTTGAAATTCAAACATTTCCGGCACTTTAAAGAATATTTATAGTTTTGGTTCTTATATTATTTAATTTCTCTCTCTCTCTCTCTCTCTTAGTAGATTTCCTATCCTGTTTTTTTTACATCGTTACGAAAACTAATTTAAAGGAAAATATCGAGACGGAAAGTTTCATTGAATTTTAAGATAAATTTGAAATTATTTTTTACAGGCCAAATGTAACAAGGTCACAGCAAAAAAGTAACAAAAGCAAGACGGAGAAAAGTTATGCTGCTGATGCATTTATTCACGAGTTAAAAAAGAAAAACAAATAACATCAGCAAATTAAAAAAAAAGGGGAATGGAGAATAGGATTGTTACAGCAAAAACAAATATTCTACAGAAGCTTAGATGCAATGAAATCATTGCAGTCATGCCATGTACGAGTAACGTTACAAGTCTGTGTTGCTTTTAGGGTTAATAATTTTCTATTAAGAGTGAAAAATTAGACTGATCTAACTTCAAGTCCCAGGCGAGCTAGTATTATACAGAAATCAGAAGCTTTGATGATTTAAAATACTTAAAATCATTTTTAATCTGGTATTAATGGCTTAGGATTTATTTTTTAGGATTTATTTTTTATAAATTAAAACGGTAATACAAGACAGAAATATTCTTTGAATTACTGGAAGTTTTTTATTATAATCTGTTAGATAATTGCACAACATGGTAGGTCAATGAAATTTTCGACCACTTTTTCAAATAAATTTATCCATCGTAGGGTTTGATTATTGACTTTCCATACTTCAAGAAATGCCGATATGACGTCATAAATCAATAACATATAAACTAATCCCAAAAAGTTATATCTCATCAGCAAGAGGAACAGTGAAGAGAAATACTTTCGGATGAAAACAACTCATCACCAAATTCATTTTGTTATAAATCGACCATTAATATTAAATTGGTTAATTTTTGAAAACAAATATTTTATTTTTGTTAATTTATTGCGATATGGATTGATTTTGTGATACATTGATGGCTACCTCAGTTATAACACTGAAAAATTATACAAATTACAGAGTATAGAATGAACACGTATCATTTAGAGTACAAAGAAAAATATACAATCAAAAAGTGTTTCATCAATCTCATGTAATATTGCATTAGCATGCATCTTAAATCGGCAAATCACAAATGAAATTAAGGGAGTTTAAGATATATTAAGTTATTGGCAGAAACCAGATGTCTGAGTCTAATGATGATTTTATATTATCTTTTATGACTTCATCCCGTTTATTACGAACTTTGCCTATAATGAACTATTTTTTCTTGCCCCACAGAGTTCATTATAAACGGGTTTGACTGTAGTACAAACTACAAGTTTATGGTTTGTAGATTACAGATAGTACCGCCCGTACACTTCAATCATTTTCAGATTAACGTTTTGTTAGGTGGTAATCGGCATTGTGTATATTCTCTGACATATACTAACTTAGTATTGATGGAAGTTTGGCTTTAAATTAGTTCACATCTGTAGGACAAACGGCTGATTCTCTAATATAACAAATTGCCATCACATGCATGCATACATACTACAGATCAGCAATAAGTATTCAAAATGATAAGTAGGTTCGAGTCATACTTATAATTTCAGATACTTATACGCATCCATACTTATTTTCCTATCATATTCAAAGTTGGAAATACTCGTCGTGTTCATATTTAACAACACACGTGATGTTATTGAATTCGACTCGTCTCTACTTAACCTTTACACGAAGCACAAAACAAGTATGATTCGCGTACGAGCACAAGAAGATTGTGTGTATGATTTGCTTGTTGTCTTTGTCTTTCCTTTCCTCTTTGTTTGTATATGCAACAACAACAAAGGCTGTAAATTTTGATGAATGATTCGAGCCACTCGAATCTCTTATAAGTATTATAAGTATTTTTCTAAATTTATGAATCAGAATGAGTAGGCGTATGAATCAAACATTTATCGAATGTTGTGAGTTTGATGTCAACGTTGTACTCATACTCATTGCTACTTATACTTATAAATCAATGTTGTAGCGAGTACGTATGAATCAGAGTTGTTGAATTTCAATTCTGTTGATTCATTAATACTCAAATTGAGTTAGTGCTTATGAGTAGCGGAAAAACGCTTCATTGGTGATCTCTGATACATACACCTTATACATATATAGAGATATAGCATACCACAATGAGTCTCTCTAGCATTGTATTGTTGGGCGAATGTTAAAATTTACCAAATAATAAACAATGAATGAAATTTTTACAGGGTGTTATCGTGAGTCTACCGTGAATCTACTATGCGAAATTTTTCATTGATAATTCGTTGATAATCACGTTTGCTCTCTAATTTAACTACGCTTTTTAATAATTCTTGAAATTCAGAATCCTAAACTGCCCGTACATAATAATCTTTACACTTTGGACAAATAAAAAAATATGTTCATAAAAGATTAGTACAAAGCCTAAATATATGGACTAAACATATTTTACTTTTAAATATTAACTCATACGTTGTCTAATTAATTCAATTTGCATATGTTGCGTAAAATTGTGGTTTCTGTGGTTTGCCCCTAACATGTAATGTATGTATGTAATGATACATAAAATTTACATAAATTTTTGTTAAATCATAATTTATATGGCATTAAATATTTAAATGGCTTTTAATTAAACAACGTACGGCGTCGGTGACTATTTACATTGGCACTATGGAAACATTTTTAATTTATTTTGAATAAATTACACACAATTGTAGAATGTTGAAAAAACAAACTAAAGGAATAATAAAGAAATTTTGTTACGAGTTATTTGATCATTTTGCTCAGTTCAATTGTATGAAAGATTTAACATAGCCCCAGAAAAAAAATCCAATGAACGCGTCCTCTTCTGAAAGTAAAGTTGGCAACATACAGATATTGCAAGAAATCGAATGTTAAGCCCGATTTATGTAAAGTTCGCAACCTTGTTTGATCTCTGTATTTTACAGTCACATTAACTTGTATTCACTATACTATAGACTAGAACTATAGACTCGACTGTGGACTAGACTATAGACTAGACTATAGACTAGACTATAGACTAGACGATAGAGTAGACTATAGACTAGACTATAGACTAGACTATAGACTAGACTAGACTATAGACTAGACTATAGACTAGACTATAGACTAGACTATAGACTAGACTAAAGAATAAATAAATATAGAAATATTTGTTGTTTCCAAAATTAGCAAAAAATATTCGCCTTTGTATCGCTACACTTTTAATACCACTGCTCAGCTTATATTTTGCACCACGCTGTGCTCAATATTACATTATGCACTTCACAATAATGTTTCTTTAAATAAACAGGCAAAATTTATGAAAGCAAGTAAGTAACTGTCTATTTGGTAGTGCGTTGGATTGTTAGATGTGAGAGCTCTGTTCAAACCAGAGATCAGCTATGAATCCTTTCTCCGTTACTTATAAGCTCTCAAGCAATTTTGAGTATGAGTGAATCAACAGAATTGAAATTCAGCTACTCTGATTCATTCGTACTTGCTACAATTTTGATTTATAAGTATAAGTAGCAGAGAATATGAGTAGAACGTTGACATCAAACTCATAATATTCGAAATATGTTTGATTCATACGCCTACTCATTCTGATTCATAAATTTAGAAAAATACTTATGATACTTCTAAGTAGTTCGAGTGACTCGAATCATTCATCAAAATTTACAGCTTTTGTTGTTTTTGTTTATACAAACAAAGAAGAAAGGAAAGACAAAGACAACAATCAAAGCATACACACAATCTTCTTGTGAGCGTAGTAGTGTTCGTAAGCGAATCATACTTATTTTGAGCTTTGTGTAAATGTTGAAAACGACGAGTACTTAAAACTTTGTGTATGAGTAGTATGAGTATGAATGCGTATTAGTATCTGAAATTATAAGTATAACTCGAACCTACTCATCGTTTTGAATACTTATTTCTGATCTCTGATTCAACCCAACGATCACACATCTCAATCAAAAGGAAATATTAAAAAAATATGTTTTCAGTGAATTCCACTCAGCAGATTTCTAAAACAAACTATGAGAGAACATAAAAGTGAGATGTGGTTTGGAGTCGATTTTAAACTGTAGGTCCTGCCAGTCATGGATAAAATTAACGTACACAACATAAGGGTTGTGCTGCTAGGATTACTTGATTTTAATCTAGCCTAAAAGATTATGTATATTATGAATCTATATGAAAACATAACTCTTTCGGGGTAAATACTATCGTCATTTGAGATTACAAGAACCAAAACTCAATATAAAAGAATAGAAATACTTGCAAGCATTGATACCGAATAATATATCAAATGCAAATTTTTTAATTATAAGATTATTACGAATTGAATTTTAATTATCATCAGAATGAGTAACAGGATTTCAGTTACTTTATGAGATTACCAGAGTAACTGAGGAATTTTATATTTTCTATTAATTTTTCAATGACGACCTCGTTCAATTGAATTAAAATTCGAATTAATAAATATACGATTGAATTTTTTTTATATTACTGTACACTTGTCTACTTACTGGCACATGAACTTAAAGTGAAATGACATTTTTGAAATAAATTAAATTTATTTTATTCATTATAACTTCTTTATTATTTACCACCAAAATTAAGAAGGCTTTTTAAACTGTGGTGTAAATGCTTTCTTTTTTGCACTTGTTCACTTTTATCAATCGTTGACTGAAGGAATATTTGTTACTCCTATGAGAGTGCAGCTAGGGCATTGGATTTATTTAACTTTTCTGGCAATCCATAACGTGATTTGTAGAGCATATGCTTATTACATTTGTTTTATCATCTGATAGTACTTAACATCTAGTTGGGGATTGTAAGATCTTGTAATATAATAATATTGTAAATTATGCAAATACTGATGCCGGTTATCTGCAAAAATAAAAAAGAATTTAACATTTATAGTCGTCGTTGTCTAGTAGATAGTGTGCTGGCTTATTAGACGTGAGGCCTCTGTTCTAACTTGGGTTCACCTCCACCAACACGAAATATGAAAAACATTCCTTCTCTCGTTTGGAGGCATACAACACAAGTGCTTTGAGAAGATAATTTCTAATCCTGGCTAAAGGATAGTAAAGACCAAATTATGCATCTATGAAAGAGGTCCTCAAGTATATTATGGTTGCCAAATTTTAAATATAAGGCAGATAAATTTTACCAGTTGATAACGAAGTTGAAAATCGAAATTGTTGAAACTATATCTGTTATAACAGTTGCCATTTATGAATAAAGTTAACACACACAAAATATTTGGTGTGAGAAACTAGGTCAATAATTCTGATTGAAGGCTTGTAATGTCCAATTATGTATGTTCAATTCTGATATTTGTACATAATTGGAAAACAAATGATTTTGTTAACAAAATATTTTTATTATTAAGAGAAAATCGCAATTTTTCCCATGATTTTTCAGAATTTTTGGATCCCGAATTATCCCGGGATTACGGGATTGGGATTTATAAATACCCGCATTCCGAGATTTAAAAAAATCAATCCCGTTTGGTAGTGTGTTGCTTTATTAGGCATAAGGTCTCAGTTTAAACCCCAGATCAAATTTTTTCAACACAACGAAATTTACATTTTTTTTTTTTCTGCGACTTCATCTAACACTACGACTATCATTGGCAATCCACATTACACTGTATGAAATTAACATATACAAAAAATGGCATGAGTAACAGGGTCGTAATCCTGACTAAGGAATTATAATAACCAATCACGTATCCATATAATTAGGGTCTGCTATCAATACCTATTCTATTTAAACAATTTTATTATTTGAATGCTACATCCGTCTAGGGTGATTTGGTAAAACAGACTAGAAGTTCATCCTGGAAGATTCGACTGATGCACATCATGCCACGTAATATCACATGCAAATTGATAAAGTGGACTTAATATCATGTTTGAAATAATTCATTCATTAACAAAATGCTAACAATTTCATAGTCATTTAATGGAAAGTTTGTATGAATAAGTATCCTCAACTAATACATGAAAAATTTTTTAATCCAAAATTTTATTACTTAGGTGGTAATATTTGTAAAGATGAGACAGTATTGCCATCAACTAACAGAATAATGGCTGGCAATTTATTTGTAGAACAAATGTTTGTAAACACACCACCAAAAGTAATTGTTTTTATTCATTAAGCAAATCTCTTCCAAAAATGTTCCTTCATCTCTTTGCGGCCGTTCTATTATAATATTTTGCCACCAAAAATGGTGATGCTGTACATGGTTGTTAGCCTTGTCGGTGAAATTGTTTTGGTGTCGTTGGGAGTTTAGTTAATGACTAAAAGTGGCTTTGTTCACATAAAGGGTTAAATGTTTAGTGCTTACTGAGACACGTCTTAAACAATTAAAATGACATTTAAATAGCGAAAGTATTAGTGTCAGCATAACATTTATGGTAATGAGTGCTTTTAATTTAGCTTATAAAATATAAGTTATTTAAGCGAATGTAACTTTTGCTAACGCTGAGCATAAAAATAATTAAAAAACTTAAGCAAAAATGCTGAGATACTAAAATTAAAATGGTTTATATTAAGCAGCCATTTACTTATGTTAAGTAAAGCATTCATAATGGTTATGATGATAAAAAATAGTCAATCTCGATCAAAACTAGTACATTCAGGTAATCCTTTGCTGTGCTTCTAGAGCGAAAAGTATATACAATACCTAGATGCCAAAACTGACAATATTTAGAGCAATCCTACAACCTGTTCAACTGGCAAATACTTTATTCATTGAACATATACAAGGAAAAAAATATGATAATAGAAAGAGAGCAAGAAATAGACATGATTGGTGATAGTTCCTTTGGGAGAGAATAAAATCATATTTTATTCAATACTCTTATCATTGCCAAGATGACAGTAGAAAACAACAGAACACTTTCGTTTCCATTATTGAAGCAAGTGTTTAAAAGTAAGTTTTAGACACGGTCACGTCCATTTTGTGAAGAAGACTTTTGTTGCCATTAGCTGTTTAAGTGGCTTAACTTAATAGAACAACGATGCCGCTATTGTTTCTTTGTTAAGTTGTGGAACATAACAAGTATTTCTTCTTCTCGCTTGCATAGTTGTGCATACTTGTATGTAAATGCATAACAAAAACAAAAAAAAAATGTATATGACGTTGCTATAAATGCAATTGTCTACTCCATATATAAAAGAATCAAAGGGATTGATATGCAATAATACACAAATTGATTCTGATAAATCTGTGCCTAAGCACCATTATATACACAGAGTCGTAAGTAAGTCTATATACTTCGAATGTAAATTATAAATAACAATAAAAATTCAGTAGAAGGCAGCAAGAGAAAGACAATTCGATTGTATAACTAAGCAATGTCAGTGAGACTGCGAGGGAAATGAGTAAAATGTCTACAAACTTAATTAACCCTTCTGCACTCTTTGGGCCAATTTGACCCAATTTTGATTTTTAAACGTAAAATTTTCCCCTTTAATTATAAGATATGATTGTGAATTTTTAATTAATTCTTTACAGGCACAAAAGTTATGCTTTTAAATGAAAACAATAAAATTTAAATTTTTCCTCCCCCCTCCACATTTCAAAATACGATTTACACACATTTGATATCTTTGGGTCAATATGACCCAACATGTGATATTACAAGCTTTCCATTCGGAATCATAGAACAATAATTTTTTCAGTCAAATATCAGAGTGTTTATGGTTTGACAGCTTTGAAAATGAGAAGAAAAAAGACTTCATGACAAACTAGCACCGATAAGAAACGTTTGGGATAAGTGGAGTAATCAACCCATAGTTTTTATAGTCCTCATGAAGGTGAACAATTGCTTTCATTTCGAGGTCGGCGCAGTTTTAGGCAATATATTCCATCAAAGCCCTTCAGATATGACATACAAATTTGGACATTATGCGATGCACCAACTAAATATGTCTGGAATATGGAAGTATACACAGGGAGAGCAAGAAATACACATCCAGAAAAAAAAACAAGGCTAGGTGAGAGAGTGGTGCACAATTACATGTGATAATTTTTTTTACTACATAAAATCTTGCCATTGAACTTCTTTCTCGGAATATTACATTAGTTGGCACTGTCCGTAAGAATAACACTATTTTGTCATCAAAAATTCTGAATATGAAAAAAAAAAATCTTACAAAAAAAATAAATTCGTTCTCGTTTTAAAAGATAAAAGATAGATAATGTGTGGTTTATTAGACGTAAGGCCCGATTTCAAATCACAGTCAGTCATCAAAATGAAAATATTTCTTCGGCAATTTCCTCTCAGCAGATTTCAGGCAAAAACTCTGAAAATAAATAAAATTTCCATAACGAGGTTGTCAAAAATCTGTCGTTCAAAATCAAAATTAAAACTGTAGGTCACGCCACTCATGGATGTTTGGAACATAACATGGATCAGTTAAACGCTATGAATTTTCTGGTTGGTTTGCATCCAAAATGTAGAATTTTCTACGATTTTGGACAATGACTTATGTTATCTTTGTGGGTCTCATCACTTAAGATTGGTTTTCTACGAAAGTAATGACGAACTCTCATCGTTATCACTGATGTAGTTTTAATGAGACAAGCCCATAAGGCCTATTGTGTTACACAATTATGTTTAATCGTTTGCAAAAAAGGACTCATAATTGGTCGTTACAACCCTTTAGTCAGGATTATGACCTAGCTTCTTACACCACTTATGTTGTGTCCATTAATTACATTACATTAAAATACATGAGTGGCGAATCCTACAGTTTAAAGTCGACTTGGAACAGCAGATTTTTGAAAATCTTTTCATGGCAATTCTTATTTACGCTTCGAGTTTTTGCCAAAATTCTTCTAAGTTGAGCTGACAGTGCTCAAATAAAAAAAAATAAACGCCCCTTAACTTTTCTTTGTTTTATTAAATCAGTTACTTTAAAAATTTCAAAAGTCTGAAGTCCTGATTTACTCTCTGAATATCCAAGCAAAAGTCTTGAAACAGTTTACTTTTAAGGGAACCTTTCCTTTAGATATGTAAAGTTGTTTTGACCAAATCATTATTAGATTACTTGCTTTTCATATTTCCTTTATTTTCTTGCGAACATCGGAAAAATATTTTGTTTACAAACTAACCAAAAATCAAAATACTACATATTGTAATATTTTTAAGGCTACTGCTAGAAATGCTAGTACAGTCAACCCTCCTATAATGAGGTACTCTCAGAACACGTTTTCCATATAACGCGGGGCTGAAATTGGGACAGTCCTCCTATAACGAGGTACTCTTATAGCACGGTTTGCGTTCAACTTCATCCCATAAGTTCCTTCCGCACAGCCTATGAATGAATAGCAACTAGATATTGTAAAAGGGTTTTAAATAAGTTCTATTTTCGACGCAAAAGCTCAGCTGAGATACAGTACCGTGCAAAACAAAGCAGTTGGATGAATGAAGATGAACCAAGTGAGGATAAATATTACATTATTTTATAAGTCTTTTTCAATTTTGTTGGAAACCAGTCTTTTAGTTTCGTTTTTATTTAATTTTTTTTTTTATCAATTCTTATATGAACTCTTGAATTCAATAAAAATAACTCATAATTTATCTTGCCTTTTGTATTTCTTGGTCTCCATGTAACGCCGTACAAATGATGTGATTTGTACTAATTCTGTGTTTCTTATAGCGCGGTTTCCATACAACGCGGTAGACGGTTTCCATAGAACGCGCTACAAATTAGCCTGGTTTGTACCTGAAATCTAAGTTTCTTATAGCGCGGTTTCCATATAGCGCGGTACGCACTCATACGCGTTATAGGAGGGTTGACTGTATACGTTAGTTTAAGTTTTTGCATAAATTTTGTGCTTCTGTTTATTAAACAAGAATATTTGAAAAGAGAAGAAAATACACATTTCGAGTAGCACAACGGAAATGGTTTGACTTACTCGCACCGAATATAGCAGTAGTTTCAGATTTTTCTTTTTTTCTTCTCCTTCCTTTCCCTCCAGTGCAGTAATTCTTTTAATATAAACTTTTGGCCACAACTGAGCAGTATTTGATTATGTTCCTCTCGATGTATTGTTTACAATTTTTTCTCAAAACTGCACATACAAACCGAAGTGTAAGGAAAATATTTTGCATCAGCGGATAAAAACAGATTTTTATTTTACAAAAATATTAAAGAAGAAAACAAAAAATACTTTGGTAGGGAAACCTCTGTCTGTTTTTCCAAAATTAAAACCAATACACTCTGGACAACAGTTTACGATTATTTATAGTCTTAAGCATAAAACTTGAAGCATAAAAACTGTAACACCAGTTAAGTTTTTTTTTAGTATTTTCTTTAACACTATTTCTTTAGTAAACTTCATATAAAATTGTTATTAAAACCATAAATTATCGGAAAATTTAAGATGATTGCAATGCACTCTTTACAAAAGCAATATTCAATATGTTATCTTGTAAAAGATCAGAAGGTTACTTAGATATTTAGTGGGTCATTATAGCCTTTTACACAAGTTTATTCGTTGAAGTAGCCTTCACACACAGATTTACTTTCAAATAGTCTGCGGAGGCTAAATCTCGCAAATAAATAGTGAGATTAATCAATTTAAACTTTAAATCATTCATGATACAATTATTAGTTATACACTAGTAAGCTAATGTGACGAAACCAACGCCAAGTATAACAATTTTCATTCTTTTAATCACTAAGACTTTCCAAATAATTAGTTGTACAATTCACACAAGCCGTTGTATCGTTGTATTGAGTGTGTTGTTGTACGATAATACAACAGTGTATTTTTCTTGTTGATAATTTTCATGTAAAAATCCAATACACTTACACACATGTTTTTCAAAGTTGTATTGGTTTCGTGATATCGAATTGTTTGAATGCCAAAAAACTACATTTGGAATACGAAATACATGATACAACATAGTATTGAACATTCACAAACAGCCAAATGTATCCAATACAACATACACGATACAAAATCGTGTGAATTACCCACGTATTGTATCTCCAATGCATTCTTGTTCCCTTTAGATCATACACCTTGACCTACAGTGTAATTGGAACTGATCTGGAATAAGTATTTCATGGGAAAACACTCAAGTATCTTCCAAGTGTAGGTACGTAGGTTTTAGTGGTAGCTTGGATATTGGATCAATATTGTTAAGAAAATAAAAACAGAAATAATGGACTTGTTTTCATGATCAACGAATTAACAAAAATATATATATCAACCATGCCGTTAAGCAATGATTAGTAATCGTAATGATTAGTAATTCGATTACTTTTTTTTGAATGGTGAAATAATGATTGCAATTACCATTATTTTTGGTTAAAATAGTTAATAATTGATTACGATTACAATATAATCAAAAGTAATCCAAAAGTAATCCAATCGTTTTCAAAAACTACTTTCAAATTATTTTAGAATATTTTAAAATAATCAAAAAGAATTTTTGAAAACAATTTGGGTACTTTTGAATTACTTTTGAATATTTTAAAATAATCAAAACGAATTTGAAAGTAGTTATTGAAAATAATTTGATTATTTTTGGATTACTTTTGATTCTTTTTGATTATTAGACTAATCGCCAGTAATCCTGATTATTTTTTGATTATATTGTAATCGTAATCAATTAGTAATTCGAAAAAAAATTTCATAACATTATGTAATCATAACGATTATTTTTTAAAAGTAATGTAATTGATTACTAATCGTAATCGAAATTTAACAGGTATGATATCAGCAGCATTAGTTTTAAAAGGGGATACATATATACAAAATTGGCCATTACAACTCTTCAGTCGGAATTACGGCTTAGCTTCTCACACAACTTATGTTACTATGCTATTTTGTTTTTGCCAGAAATCTGCTGAGAGTCAGTTACCCAGGAGATATTTTTCATATTTTCCTTTTGATGTCTGACATTGAATTTGAACTTCGGCCTTTCATCTAATAAGCCAACACACTACCTACTACACAACGGTAACTTCTGAGAAAGGGGATAAACAAGTAAATAAGAAGCAACAACAACACTGTAATGACAAACGAAAACTTGTTTACAGTTATAGAGATTTCGGGAAGGCAAAGACATTCTCCTTCAAGAGCATTCATCAGACTGTTCGCACTGCTATACAAAAGGCAAGACCAATCAGGCAACGGAAAGAATATAGAAAGAATTCAGTCAGTCTTATTTGAAGGGCATTGCGTGTGAAGCGAATATTCGTGGTTCGATCAATTGTAAGTGTGTACGCGAAAGAGTGTAAAGAAGTATAACAAATTTGGTAAATTAGTGTTGTTTAAATTAAGTTGGGAACAGTGGGCACGCAGAATTGTGCGAACAATAAAGTTTTTATCTAAATATGAACACAAATTTATATTTATTTGCATTCTACGAACTCATTGTTTAAACACTTTTAATAATAACTTTTAATAAAAACTGATAACTGATTTCATAATCGCATAATCACTGGAAGAACGTCCAACAAAATGTTTTTTATTAAACGACGAAAACTTTTCCAATTAAAATTTCTTCTGATGAAGTTGTACGCTCCATATTTCGACGTAACAAATCAAATTAATGATGCTCTGTCATGGAAACAGACAGACATGTGTTTTGTTATCAGTATCATTGCTGTTATCATTTTCCTCCAACTCATTCTGGATCAGTATATGCATATGTCATACACCTATTTCTTTGAGACCTATGTCTTTTGAGACCTTTCTTACTAACATACATTTGCACTGAACTATAATTTGTTTTTAGAATTTTTCTCTTTGTATTATTATACCAAGCCATGGAAATTCTGTGCAATTGCAAATTCTGCGAAATGCTGTGCCATGAAAATTCTGTGAAATTCTGTTCAGCAAGTTTTCGAAAATGTCACAAATTTTTGGTCCACTGAATTCCCCGTTATAATTTTTTTAAATTCCATTTTTTTTCAGAACAATGGGAATAGGAATAGGATATGATTTAATAAGTATTCCTATAATGCATTCAAGCGCAAAGGTTTCAGAAGACACCTTTTAGTCGAAGTAGGTATAAACAAAATCGTGGTAGAAATGGTGTTAAAGTGTTCAACGACAGCCATTAAACGATGTTAAACCATATCATATCAATTTGGGTTTAATTTCAATCATAAAAAATGGATATTACCTATAAATTTTTTCACTTAATATTGTATTTTATTTATTTATTGGCATCTTTAGTATGAAGGGTAAGGAAAATATTAGAATATGTATATCAGGCAGTTAAGTCGCCGTGGTCTAGTGGGTAGTTTGTTGGCTTATTAGACAAAAGGCCCGGGTTCGAATCCCAGGTCAGACATCAAAACGAAAAAATATTTCTTCGGCGACTTCCTCTCAGCAGATTTCTGGCAAAGACTCTGAGAGTAAAAATTGCCATGAAAAGCTTCTCAAAAATCTGTCGTTCGGAGGTCCCACCACTCATGTATAAAATTAAGGCACACAACATAAGTGGTGTGAGAAGCTAGGTCGTAATCCTAACTGAAGGGATGTAATGGGCAATTATGTATGTATGTATGTATATCAGGCAGTTAACTTTAAAACATACAAAAACAAATTCTCTTAAAGTTTTTCCGACTTCAAAAGAAATGTAAAAAATATAACCAAACATTCAATACAAATTAAATTAATCACCCACATATCAAACATGTGTTTATAAGTACATAATTATCGTATCTTCTTTGTGTTCTTGTAATTCCACAAATAGCACGGTAAAGGTAAACCACATTTCACTGTCAACTTGTATACCAAAGGAAACCACATTTCTGAGGCAAACATTTGGCCATAACCTGTAAATATGTTTGTGTTTGTGTTTGTATTTTCCATTTATACATACATACATACATGGATATATTACACATGTAAAAGGCTAATTCGTATAAACATTAGACAAGATAAGAAAAGTTTTGGTTTTGTCTTCTGTTAATCGAAATATGTGTACAGGACTATAACTGAAATTACTTACATTGTGATCAATATTATTACATTTGGAACTGAAAATTGTTGTAATTTAAGTTCCTAATATGAAACTGGATATATAACAACTACACTACGCCAATAAAACAGTTCGTCTTTCAACCCTGCTGCATTCATTGGGTCAATTTAACCCAATTCTGATTTTTAAACGCAAAATTTTTTTCTTTAATTATAAGATATGATCGTGAAACTTTAATTTATCCATCACAGGCACAAAAACTATGCTTTTAAATGAAAGCAATAAAATTTAAATTTTTCCTCCACCCTCCACATTTCAAAGTACGATTTACACACATTTAATATCCTTTGGGTCAATATGGCCCAACATGCGATATTACAAGTTTACCATTCAGAATCATTGATCAATAATTTTTTCAGTCAAATATCAAAGTATTTACTGTTTGACAGCTTTGAATACAGAGAAGAAAGAAGACGTCGTGACGAACGAGCACCGATAAGAAACGTTTAAGATAAGTGGAGTAATCAGCTCAAAATTTTTTACAATCCTCATGAAAATGTTACTGTAGATGCAGAAATGCTTTCATTTCGAAGTCGGTACAGTTTTAGGCAATAGATTCAATCAAAGCCCACCAGATATGCCATAAAAATTAGAGCACTTTATCAGTAAGAAATCTTGCCAAAAATATTCAAGAACAAAATGATCTCACAAGTGCCCCGCAATGTTCTCAGCAAAATAATCCATATACACTATTCAAATAACCATTCCAATAAATGTGATTCTGGTAAAAAAAAATTATTTACAAAGAACACATAGTCTGTTGGTTTATTAGACGTAAGGCCCGATTTCAAATGCCAGGTCAGGCATCAGAACGAAAATATGAAAATGTTTCTTCGACGTCTTCCTCTCAGCAGATTTCTGCCAAAAACTCTGAGAGTAAATAAAATTGCCATAACGAGCTTCTCAAAAATCTGTCTTCGGAATCGACCCAAAGGATCATAGGAAGGCACATATCCAAGGGATGTAGAAGGGTTAAAGAAAACGAAGTTTTTGCTCAGCCAACGTACGTTTTTTTAAAGAAAGTCGGCAGGATTGTATCCTGAACCGGTTTTGCCTTGTGTGCAGTTACATTGCCATATTACTTATTATATTATATTATATTTCACAATATTATAGTAGCTCGTATAATACGATTTTACGATTTTCTGGTTCCACCAGGTGTCCGATATAGGTTTCCTGCTACATCGATTTGGTTTTGCAGACAAAGTTAATGGTTGTCCGGATTAACAGCGAATTACACACCATATTGCTGTAATGATCCTATGACTTAAAAGAGTTGAATGGCCTTTTGACATTAACGAGCATCTTCGCACTCTTCTGCACGCGGTCAAGTAGTTCCAAAAAGGTCTTTTAGAGGCATCGACCTATACATGAAGGTTGTACTCCATTCTCGTTCGGATATACCCAAGTGCTGAAATAGTAATGACATCAGATGGACAGAAGATTTTTCCGTTGTCATACTCTAGTAGGTAGTGTGCTAGATGTAAGACCACGATTCAAACCCTGGCTCAGACATTTCGAACACAACGATTTCGGCGATTTCCTCTCAGTATATTTCTGGCAAAAACTGTAGGAAAAAATAAAATTACAATAAAAAGTTTTACAATAATCTACCGTTAGATGTTAATTTAAACTGTTGGTCCCGCCACTCATGTACAAGATTAACACACACAACATCCGTGGTGTGAGAAGCTGGTCGTAATTGTTACTAAAACATTGTAATGTAAGCATTACAGGTAAGCATTTGTAGGTAAGTATTTTTTGCACCGTCTTAAGGTCATTAGCTTCTGACTGTCTCATGGTAACAACACTCATAGCCATAGATGCCTCAATATTATTATTGCGATTGCATGTGAATAAACAATATTGAGTCTTTCGCGCAATATAATCGACTCCTGTTTAAGATTGACTGTAGGTCGGATGAGAATATGTCAGTCACATTACGCCTTTTCGGCATAAAATCCAATGAACTCGGCTATCATTCAAGGAATATTAATGACAAATATTGCTGGCATCTGCAAAAGAGCAGACATGGTTAGAAATAAGAGAAAAAAAGATTGTTATTGAAAATAAGAAATAGAGTCGCAGGTATTGCAAAGTAAGCTACGTTTAACATAATTTCTTCAAATGGGATCACATCTGTAAAATCCCGTACAGTGAGAAGCGACTACCAACGCTAAATTCAAAAAGTTTTATATAGAAGTGTTCGAAATTGCTCTTTTTAGTAATTTGAAATTTTTGTGATAATGAAACTATTTAAAGCATGGTTTTAATTCTCTGATTTATTTATTATTCTCTTACAGGCAGTAAACGAAAATATCGGAAGTAAATTCATATTTTGTACATGATACTGACACCAAATACAGAGTATTAAAATAAGCCATTAATGTAGTTCAAACCATTTGTGGGTGTGTAAACAAAGAAAAAAGTCTGCTTCGTTCTCAAAATTTTACGAAAAGAGTGCAAAAATAGTTTAGGTTAGATTACCGGGTAGTTTGCTTTTCACAGGCAAGTTAATGTGAAATAATACACCGTTAGTGATGGGTTAACTCTTGCGAAGATCCGGATGAAACTGATTAGTTCTCTTAGTGGCACATTAACCAGAATGCACAGCTCTCCAAACTTTCTGCCGTCCTAAAACTAGTGCCGTCGTTCCTAAAGTACAGTGCACTCACCGATTTCGTTTTCTCCACATCATGGGAGCTACTGAAATAATCTTGGTGTAGCAAACCGAACCTACCAGCGAAACAGCCAATATTGCAGTGCCCCATTACAGGGTGGCTGATACATAATGCAACAGAGTAAAGAGCTATATTTTTTTAATTTCTCTTTATAATTTTATTGTTCAAAAGCAAAAGCTATTGGAAATAAATTCAAATTTTAGAATCAGTTTAGATTTGTTCGAATTGGCCACAAAGCTATTCCAGGCTGCACGAAAGTGGCTCTGCGGTATTTTGGCCCATTCCCGGCGAAGCTCCGTCTTGACATGATTGACTCTTTGGTATTTTTTAGTGAGAAACTTCCTCTCCAAAATGAGATCCGGAGATTTTGGTGGCCATTGTGCGGTAGAAATTAGGCGAGGAACCTCCTTTTTAAACCATTCCTGATTGACACTTGCTGAGTGCGGTTGTGTTGAGTCCTGCTGGAATGTTCATGATATGCGGCCGAAATGTTTGTCTGGACAGGGCTTCAATACTGTCTTTAAAAAATTTTCCTCTTAATATTCGGCATTTACTTTGACCCCACGGTCCATGAATAGGAGCGGAGAGCGACCATTGCCATACCTGATCATTTTGTTTATTCACAAACTGTTTAATTTGGAATAGCTTCTCATCAGAGACAAGCCAAATTCGGTAACTGGCCACTTTCGGGCTCATTTTTTCCGTTCTCGCGATATGTTCAGCTCACGAGCAATTTTTCTACCACTGCTGCGTGGATTTCGATCAAAACTGGCCTTCACTTTTCGTCCACTTTTCGGACACGATGCAACACTGCCAGTATCACGGTAACAAGCAATGGAACGAGAAACAGAAGATTTATTCACATTAAAATGCTAGAAGGCTCTAACGATAGCCACCTGTGGTTTTCCACCCAAACGGAAACCAATCACATTATCACGCTTGAATTCCATCACGAATAACTTTTATTCTGAATGCAATAAATCAAAATGCTTTTGTAAGCTTGTAAATAATAAAATAAACTGTCACTGGAATAAATCTGTCAGCGTTTTACAAATGATAACAACCTGAAGTTGGTTGCAATACATATCAGCCACCCTGTATAATTCCAGTTAGAGTGCTAACAGTTCTCTTATCGAGTTGAAATGGCCCCCTCCTGCTGTTCGCAGTTGAACAGAGCAGTTTAGAAATTCGGCAGCTAGGTATGCGGCACCACCCACAGTTTTTTTAATTCCAATGCAATTTGGAAAAGTATTCTTTCAGGTGCGCATATATCTCCTCCATCATCTTCTCCTTAGACAAAACGGTAATAAAGCGATAAGCTGATCTTTTTTAACACTCGAGGAATCATTATAATTTGTTCCTTCAATGTTCCAAAATGCGATTTCCGAAGAATTTTAAGGCGGACCGGTTCCTAAAGATGTTGAAATTAACTGTAAAAAGTTTTTTTTCACATAAAATAATCAATGGGCTCAACCGGGATTTGAACCCGGGACCTCTCGCACCCAAAGCGAGAATCATACCCCTAGACCATTGAGCCGCCTACAGAACTGTTCGTGTAAAACGAAATTTTAAATTTTGGTTAACACCAATTTATATACGAATTTTTTTGAATTTTTGTCCTATCCATCATTCTAGCTATATAAAGGCCTACGTGGGAAAAGAAACAGCAGTAACTGGAAGTTTAACATGCTAACAATGCTCTGCGCCAAGACAGCTGGCATGCAACAAAAGAGTCTATTATCCCTCAGTAGAGATGATTAGAAACAAAAAACCCAAACTTGAAAAACGAGTCAAATGGTTTGCAAGGAAGATGTGATAGAAACATAATTTAAGCATCTGCATACAAACAAATGAATGCAAAAGAGAAATGTCAACTGAATGAATTATTGACTGGAGCACTGAATGAATAAATGTTTAAAAGAGTGATTGTGTTTGTTTTACCGTTTTTTTTTTAGATTTCTTTACCTTTTATACCATGAAAGACAATGTAAAGTGTTCTTGACTTTCTGTCATTTCAGTCAACAGGAAGCTACAGTGTTGCTTACCTTGTTGTTTATTCTTTCTCTACATTAGTGATTTATCGCAGTATTTCCTACAAACCTAAGTTTTTTTTAACAAAAACATTTTGTTAAATTGGATAAAATTAAAGTTTATCTACAAAATAAATGAATTTTATAAGACAACTACAAAAATTTAAATATAATGTTTGAATCTCCTGTTGTTCTACAGCAGGTTGGACATGGTCCAACCACAAAGCACGATGTTAATTGTGAGTCACACGTTAATGTCATATTTTTCAATTTAATTTAATTTTTTTTTAGTTTAATTTTGATATTTATTTGTTTCAATATTTGACAAAATTCAACCACAGTTGTGCAGGCCGTTCATATTGTTGAAACATTTTACAAAAATGGACGTCCAATTCAACATAAATTTCGTCTAAATACTGTGTTTTCCTTTTGGGGACAATTGACAAAATGTGTCTAGAATCGGTGGAATTGTGTACAAAACTTAACAAAGTCCATCAAAAACAACTGTGTATGCGCAATCAGTTCATTCGACTATTATTCCTGGAAGAGCCGTCTACCTCGACTTGTTGTCGTGACGAAAAAAATGGAATCAATATCTGAATTCACACAATTAACAATACAGAATCCTGTTAACCATTAAAAGCGTCGTCATTACGTACACTATTCGGTTGAATGGTGACTTTATGAAGAAAATCACCTACAGCAACACTTCCTACTATCACTGTAGTGAATTCGTTAACAAGGTAAATCGCTACTGTTGGGTAAACAAACCGATACATAAATAAATAACTTGACTGGTTGTTGCGGTTTATGGATTGGCGCCATAGCTGCCAGATGAGTAAGCATCAAATCGTCAAATATTATAAAAGAAATCGTCAAAGATATTCACGGAAATCGTAAAAATAATCGACACAAAATCGACTTGAAAATTCAGTGTGATGTTCGCTAGAAGCGACACATTCTTCAGTCCGTGGTCTGAATTCGATGAAATTTGGCTCAAATAGCATTTGGAGTATTTATATTGATGTGAATATTTTTATTTTTTTTTTTTTAAGTGTCGTGGGGGTCTCTGTAGGACATGGGTATTTTTCTACTCACTTCGCATAAGTGTGTTCTAGAATAAAATTTTTTTCTCTTTATTACATGACGGCTAGACAACATAGTTAAGCTATTTTTGAGAGTTTTATTGAAAATAACATGTTTGTGAATAACATGTTTTCTTGACAGGAATGATAAATTTGCCAAAATTACTCCATTAAACATTCATTTGTAGATGAACAGGTGATCGCATATTATGGTCGCCATTTGGCTCCAAATACTGAGTGTTGGCTTCTACGACAGGATATTGTTATTTTTTTATCCCATATGCTGCCGCTTCTGCTAAAAATAAGGCTGACTATGGCCTTGGACAAAACGTGGTACTACAACTATTAGAGAATATTTTAGGTCCAAGTTAATATAGTGTTACACAAACAATTATCGTATGCGAGTCCGCGGAAAAAAGTGGTATTACCTATTACTCACTAACGCTATTGAAGCAACTTTGGTAAACGCATGGAAATTACTCTGCTTGTGCAGTTGATGTGAAGTTTTGCCACCTATGAGCCAACTCGATTTTCGGTTGTTGAAGCGCAAAGGAAATCGAGAAAATCGATGGCATGATGGAAAAGTTGTCGCAAATGCGCAGCCAATAGCAAAACACACGGACAAATTTGTGTACATGTGGGAAAAACAGAGTACGGTTGTGCAAAATATAGTTTGAATGTGCATCCATTATTTTCCACATTTTCATGTCGGAAGAATATAGGAAAGTTAATTATTTTAAATTTCTATTTGAAATTCATTTTGAAGAGTTTTATGAAAAATATTTCATACCAATGCCTAAGTGGGTATTTTTACCCCCATGTCATTTAATTGCACCTGTAGCCTCGATAAGTAGACCAATTTAAGTGAAAGTATATGAAAAATAAAAAAATCTTTCTGAGAAAATCATCTATACATATTTCACAGAAGTTCTTTTTACAAAATTTTGATTTTGAAAAATTAGAGATCTTCTACCTTTCTTCTGTCATCCAAAATATGTGAATATCGTGGCTTACTAATTTTTTTTTTTTTGAACAGTTCTGTGTCTTCTTTATTAGTTCTTAAAGAAAAGTTTGGACTCTCGTTTAGTTGGGTTTAGATTGATTTTTTTAAAAAAACTTTTTTTTTGGGTATTATTCTACCCATTTGGCGTTAATGAGTTAAAACCAAACATAGTTAACATTAATACCATTAAGAGGGGTTACAAAAAATTATTTATTATGGTGCGAGAGGTATCTCAATTTACAGTAATGGTTGTGCCGTCCTCATTTTCAAAGAAATATGGGCCAAAGATGCCTCCACTCAACAAGCCGCACCAAACAGTAACTCGTAGTGGGTGCATTGGCTTCTGTGAGCCCACGTGTGGAATTATGGCAATTTGGTTAGTAAGGCATCCACCAAGATAAAAACGTAATTTGTTTCATTACGTTCAGTGGAGATAATACACTGAATTTTCTGATAGAATGGAATAACATAATCAGTGCTAAATTCGATACAATCGAAGATTCAAATGGCCGATATTTGTCGGATCAAAACCCATATCAAACAGCAACATTTTCAGGATGCATTGGATGCTTATAATTAATACTGTTCGAAATACCGCAATTTTGTTTGGTCATGTATCCATACATCTAGAAATAGGCCTTATGGAGGTGATAACACCACGTTTGTTATGGTCCAAGTATGTATGTGATTTGGCAAAACAGAATGGAAAACTTTGTTGGAGGGTCAGGATAAATTTTTGTAATAAAACAGAAGAATATTACCTTGCTTTGCTCCTACCGGTGGTGGATTTGATTTATTTGTTGTTATTTTTTTCAAGATAAATTTATGAATATAATACCATAAATTTGCTTTTCGTTGAGTCGACGAACACTTTCACCCTAATTGGTTACTGTTCGTTGAATCGATGAAGCGCATTTACACATTATCATAAAATTCTTTTATGTTTGATCAAATTTCGCTCTTGTTCCCAACAACGTTATTTGATAATAAAAGTTTGCAGTCAGTAGAGGGAAAAATTTTTTTTTTGTCTATCGATTTGACGAAGGGTAACCTTACTGTACAAAAATTACCTTCCAGGATTGAAAAAATGGGTGACTCGGGTACGTTTAATTACTTCATGCTTTCGTAATCAATCAACATTGTTTATAAAAAGAGCGAATTTTATGATAAAGTGTAAATTATCTTTGTGGACTCAACGAACAATAACCAATTAGGGTGAAAGTGTTCGTCGATTCAACGGAGAGTAACCTTAATGTACAAATTAGAAGAGTAACCGTCTTGGGTTAATCAACATACAAACGAGAAATGAAATTCATAAAATCATCGCTTCTCATAATTCACAATTCATTACTTAAAACGTTATCCTAAATTTCAATACAAATCCTAAAATGATACGCAAATTTTCTTTAACGGCATTGTTATTGTTCCCCCTACCAAATATTTATTTTTCACTTTGAATTCCAAGACACTACAGCATAAACGAACATTTACTTTTAATCGTACGATACAAATGGAAAGATTCCAGGAATTTGTTCAATTGAAAAATGGAAAATGTGATAAAATTTGAATATTCAGTCAGTCAGTCAGTCTTTCATTGGTTCATTTATAGATTTTGCGTTTTTTGTCTTTGGTTGCAGCAAATAATACAATTGCATATGTACTCGACTCCTGCTAAAAAAACTCACAAGGGAAAATGTGCCTTGGCAACAAAGATGAATTCATTTTCGGTATCAATGCATACGTGCCAGCATTTGCATGCATTTTAAATGTAAATTTGTTTCTCATTCTGTATACGATGTGTAGCAATTTCTAAGAAAACTTGAAAAAGAAAACTTGATTTGTCTCATTTATATATATGAACATACAAAAATTTGTAAAATCATTTTAAGACATTCCTTCCTAGTTTGTAAAAAGAAATTCATACGTACATACGTAATTGGGCATTACAAGCTTTCAGATAAGATTTTAGACATGAATGGCTGGATCTACTATTTAACCCATTAACGCCGAATAGGTAGAAAAATACCCAAAAAAAGAAGTTTTTAACAAAAAAATCAATCTTGACCCAACTAAACGTGAACCCAAACTTTTCTTTAAGAACGAATGAGGAAGTCAATAACCTGTTTAAAAAAAAAAATTAATACGGCTTGATATTCACATATTTTGGATGGCAGAAGAAAGGTCAAAAACCAGTAATTTTTCAAAATCAAAATTTTGTAGAAAGAACTTCTGTGGAATATATATGGATGATATGCTTAGAAAATCTTTTAGATACCATGTAAAATAAAATATCTCCTAACCGATAAAAATACTTTCACTTAAATTGGTCTACTTACCTAGGCTACATTTATTTTTCTCTATTTTTTTATATTTTTGGAAGTTCCGACATAAAATTGTGAAAAAGAATCATTTGGATGCACATTCAAACCGCACTCTTTTTTCCCCCCATATTGCGCACAGCAACCGCGTTTTCAATTTTATCAATTATGTGGTCAAATTCGTCAGTGTGTTTTGCTATTTGCTACGCATTTGGGACAACTATTCCATCACGGCGTCGGTTTTCGCTATTTTTACCAACGCTTCAACAATTTTAACCCGAAAATCGAGTTGGCTCATAGATTAACTGCACAAGGAGAGTAAATTCCATGCGCATACCATAGCTGCGTCAATATCTTTAGTGAGTACTGGAAAATACCACTTTTTTCCATGGACTCGCAAGCGATAATTGTTGACGCCATTAGCAAATAAGTCAACTTCATCTAGACGCTGATTATATGCATATGTTGTGGATGGTTGTTCAACGACAGTTATCTTGCGATGTTTTGCGGTCATATCTTTTGGTTTTGCACATCGGCTATACACCCAAAAAGCGAGACATCACTGTCACTACCTTCAGAAAGATTTAAAATAAACATATACATTTGAAGGTATAACGTGATAATAAATACCGAATTATCGTTCCAGGGAATTGCGATAATATTGTTGTTTGTCCAAGCAAAAATCAGATGAACCTCGAGGTTTTCTTTTCATCAATTTAATATCATCCAGCAATGCATGATTGCTCTAATCCTTTCGAATAATACCTTTTGCAAAATAACCTTTTAGAGATAAAGTACATAATAAATTATGGCTTGTCTAATATAACATTATTTATTGACTTTGATCTGAAATATTCTCTAATAGCCGTAGTACCACGTTTTCGTCAAGGCCGTGGTCAGCATTATTTTTAGCAGAAGCGCCAGCTTAACTGATAAAGAAATAACAATATCCTGTCATAGAAGCGAACACCCAGCCATAATACCATAATATGCGATCATCTGTTCAACCACAGAAAGACTATGGGAAAATATGTCAAATTGTATGAACTTTTTATTCATGGCATTGTTCAATGGAGTAATTTTGGCAAATTTATCATTCTTGTCTGGATTATTATTGTTATTTTCAATAAAGCTCTCAAAAATTGCTTAACTATTCTGTCTAGCCGCCATATAACAAAGAGGGAAAAATTTATTTTAGAACACACTTATGCCGAAGTGGGTAGAAAAATATCCATGTCCTACGGAGGCTCTCATGACACTTAAAAAAAATAAAAATATTCACATCAATAGCACGGATTCTGGATTCTTTGAAGGCCAATATTTTATCTTATGGGGTGCTTATTAATTAATCTACACATTTCTACAAAGAAACCTGAAAATGAAAAACCACATGAATTGAATGACATTTTGAAATTGCTTATAATTTTAAAATATTTTTCAAAATATTTGTGTTTCAGTCGGTTTTCCACGCAGTCAAGTATTTAATATTGACCGTAGTTAACTTGAAAATTTCTAATCATGAATTCATTAAATGCCTTTAAATATCAATCATAAATAAATATTTTTCTTCATTTTAAAACAGTTTTAGCTTTTGAAATGTATTGTTGATGTGACAATACGCAGATATGTAATAATATAAACAACTGTTTAAGCTGAACATCGATGTGTAAATGACATTTAAGCTTTACAGTGATGTATTATGTAACACAAGTTAATTTATAGCCAGTGCAGTATGGTACGGTCTGTTTAACTTGTTCGTCTTCCCAAAAAAACATCACACAACACGTGGTAGTCGCATGAGGCTGTGATGAAAGCATAAATTAGTGACCATTAATGTTTATTTACACTTTGTGAATTGTGGCTTTTACACAATTTGGTATTCCATTTCAAAATTTACACAACACTGTGTGGGCGTATGTATGTTTTCAGGATACCATCCACCCCAGTGCCACACACGTATTGTATTAAGCTGTCGAATTTATTAAAATAAACAAATACAGTGAATGTTAGCAGAAATCGTACAGCAAAAGTCAGGGTAAGTACAAATTAACAAAAGTTTGCAAGAATAAATATTGGTGATGAGTAAAGAGCAATAATTGCTTGAATAGTGACAGCAAGCAAAAGTAAGCAGCGAGAACATAAATCAGCTACAGAACTTAATCACAAGCTAAATAAAGCAACAATAATCCGAAACTACCTAAGACAAGAACGAGAATACATTTTTATATAATAACACGTTGAGTAGATCTCGAAAATATTTTCTTTTTATATTTCTTGAACCCTCCAAACTTGTTTTATTTGACAAAAACTATTTTTTTGGACTTCACGCACAAATTTCTGGATTACTCAAACATTTCATGGATAAACTTGAAAAAAATGGAAAAAATTCGCGTTTTCCAAGTTTATATTATCAAGTCTCCGAGCATATTAAGCCAAATAATAGATATGTGTATACTGTTTTAAGTCTCTATCTCTCCCCTTTCCAACAAATCGGAAATCGAAATGTTTGAGTAATCCAGAAATTTGTGCGTAAAGTACAAAAAGAAAATTTTTATCAAATAAGACAAGTTTGGAGGGTTCGAGAAAAATAAAAAAAATTTTTTGAGATCTGCTCAATAAAACTCACAATCTGCACTATGTCATTATCCGGGTGTATTAAATTTTTTTTTTATTTTGTCGCAGAGTGTAATTTACAAATTAGTGTCAGCATATAAGCTACGTTTTATATTACAAACACTACAATTAAAATCAATAAAATCATAATGAAAGTTAAAATCGTTACATAATCTACGAAAAGGAAAATTACGTTCATAGTTCGTTCTATAAAAATCTAAAGAAAGGGGACGATAGTGCCATGAAAATCTTGCGGAAATACTGAAATTCAGATTAAAAAGCAGAAACTTAGAATCGATATCACCTTTAACCAGAATTAAAACAAAACAAACCCCTAAAACAGCCCTTCTACGTTCTAAAGTTGGAAGTTTTATCAAGCCTAAAGCCCATTGGCATAATCTTTGGAGAGAGAGTTATAACAGTCACACAGTGTTGCCAAAAGCCAACCTAGCTGGAAAAAAATCAATTTTTTGATGTATTAAAATTTATTTGACTTGTTTGGTATTCGATAGATAAATGTCTCTTAATAACTGTATATCAGTTTTTTTTTTATTTTTTTCATATTTGCTTTGTTATGTTGATACAATTGCATTGTGGCTGTTTTTAGAGAAGTGCAGTCTATTTTTAGCATCATATTTGAACGGATCGTATTATCAAACTATTAAATATTTTTAATTTATTTTCTTTTTTTACAGCATTATGTCGGGTATGTGTTATCTACTGTACAAATATCTGTTGATTTGAAACAATTTTTAATGTATAAAAATGGTGATAGATAGTATGATATTTGTGTAGTAAATATTTTATATTGTTAGATATTCAGTGTAACTTTTAAATATGATTCCCGTCGATTCCCGTGAAAAGTGTTATTGTCTATTAATCTGTGAAATGTCCTCTTTAGAAATCAAAAAAAAAATTTGCTGCTAATACTTGCAAATGCGCTTTTAAATACATATACAGACTACATACCTATAACCCGAAGAGAGCTTTGTAATGCATGGATCACTGAAAGGGAAAGCAAAGAAAGAGCAAACGCTGTCATTAATTAGTTCAGTTGCTAAAAAGCCGTTCTAAAGATTATTGCAATAAAGTTAAGTCATCTTTACGAAGATTGACGTATTCAATTAATAAAAAGCGGATGAAAGCTATCGAAATCGCTAATTAAATTTGGTTAGATGGATTCTTTTGTATTCATTTAAAATTCCAGAAGAGTTAATGGTCGAACCGTCAACATCAAATTTTGGTAGACCTCGAATAGAGTTTTCGAATAAATCTGAAAAAGGAGGAAACGATTAGAAGTATCAGTTCTAGTAAGTGAATGTTCAACTGAAGAACTAACCTTCGGCGCTGGTGTTAGCCTTTATAAATCTGGGAAGACGGATGCTTCCGCTATTCTTAGGAATGTGAATGAGTCTCCAACGAGAGCAGCTAAAATAAAAAAAATGTTAAAAGCACCATGTAAGGAACCAATGCCATATATAGATGATGAAGCACTATGACTGTTTACAGATTGTAAGTTTACGACAGCCGCTTATAATGCAATGCGTACTGGTGTTAAAATACGTAATGCTGATATATATCCATCATATCGGAGAATTTCGGAAGCCAAACAAAAGTTCTACCCAAGCAATGGTATAAAGGTATCCGTTGTATCAGCCGAAGTTCCTTTACAAGATTTAGTTGATCATACTGCAGGAAGAATTGTAAAACTAAAGAAAAAATTCATACTGCAAACCAATTGGACCGAACTGACAACCACTCAATCTATAAGCAACACATCAGCCTAAGCGGTTCTAGTAAAACAGGTCAATATTTATTTGCCATTTGCTTAGTACCTTTGCAGCTGAAACACGGTAACGAAATTATATGGGAAAATCCACTGCATTTTGAAAAAGAAACGAGATTTTTAATTAAAAGTAAAACTGAATACATAAAAAGTCAAATTGATTCAATAATTTCGACAGCTATTAACTATGAACACAATGCAGTTATAGTAAAACATATTTTTCATTTGACAATGATTGATTGCAAAGTTTTTACCACTCTTACCGATTGCTCTACTCAAAGGTGTGGTATATGAGGAGCAACCCCAACCATTATGACGAAGAGATGTCATTACTTCTGAACCCTTTAATACCTTTAAGTATTTTTTGTGTTCAATAATATAATAATGTGAAACAATTTTTTAATTTTTTTAAGTTGTTTTTGTAATAAATTTTTCTAAAATAGTGAAATAATAACACTTAACTGTCCTTTACAATGAGTGGGGGCTATTCATAATACCCTAGAAAGGTCGTTTTGCGGAAATTTTGCACTAAAATGAGTTTAGGGCCCCATAAATGTAGAAATCCGTTAAATTTTAAGAAATTGAAAAAAACTATATATTATTTGCTTCTATGAGAATTGCCATGCCCACTCCACCTATAATGCCCATTTTTAGTACAAATAAACCTTTCGATAAGAAATACAAAATTCCAAATTCATGCTACTAGCTACTTCCAAAGAGAAATTATGACATTTTTCCAGCTAGATTGGCTTTTGGCAACACTGTGAGTCATCAAGAAAAATTATGTACTGTTTTGAGCAGTTAATCAATTCCCTGTTAGACGTGTAACCAAACTATGTCTGACATGGGCTTATTTATACTCATCTTACGGGTCTTAGGTGAACTAATCTAGTGGCAAATGATGACCGATACACGGGACTCACTCTAATATAGTAAAGCTCTACTCTACAATAAAATACCATGCACATTAGGGTTAAAACATTCGCATATTTTATTCTCAATACAACGATTAAAACTGGCATGCAACTATCTGTTAGTCACTGTATGTGTTCGGGATAAGTGTTGATGCAAACATTATGTACGCAGTGTTTTTCAGTAGAGTATCTGCGCAAAATGCAATAGTATATGTGCATACATACAACGATATCCAACCATACATACATACATACTTAAAAACATAAAGTGCAACAACGACAACAACAATTGCAACATTGTAGAGATGGCCGTAATGCTGTTCCATTTGTAATAATTAACATAAAACTACCAAAGGGTAAAATTATAACAAAATTAACACACCAAGTGTGGGTGAGGGTGTGGGTGTGTGTGAATTTTGAATTAGTCTCGTACAGCAAGTATGTCTGCAGAGGTGTGACAATTTTGTTGCAGTTGCTTAATCTTCAATTGCATCCAGAGTTATTTATTATTGAATAATTTTTACACATCATCATATATTATTTCTAAAGCACTTTTTTTGTTGCAAATATCTCGCATACCACCGCATCAAATTTAATGAATGATATCTGATTTTAAAGCTTATATCTAACACTAATTGCGAAAAATAATTATTAATTTGAAGATTAAAATTTTCATTGATAAAAATTATATTTTATAGAGAACTACATAATAATACTGTCGTCATTATGATTATATGTTTTCGTTCAAGTGTGGTAATACAGGGTCGCTTAATAATAATGCAGTTCTACATAATATAGTATGTATTAAAATCCATTCTGAATACCGCTATTTACTACAATGCCGTTTGTTACTAAGTCAGTTATATATAATATGCATATTAAGTTGTAAAAAGCTTAGATTAAGTGCGATAAACAGGGTCGCTTAATTGTAATGCTATTCCACATAATAATATATAAAGATGTAAAAGATATTTTGGTAATGTCGTTATTGTCATGGCATTGTTTGTAATATGAATTATAGTAATACGGTTTCTTTTTTGTATACATAAATATAGTGTCAGCTGATATTTAACAGTTAAAAAGGTTTTAAGAAAAATAAGAATAAAAATAACGCCCAACGTAAGAATATAAATAACGGGCATTTGAAAAGACAAATGTAATTATAAATTTAATCAGAAATCTTAATGCAAAACAGGGGTCAATAAATGGTACCAGGCTAATCGTAACAAACTTGGGAGAGCACATCACATCAGTAAAAATTATTCATACCGATAAAATTGTACTCATACCCCGAATCAATCTTACACCTTCTGATCCAACTGTGCCTTTCCTTTCATGTTATTACCTCTAACATTGTAACATTGTATGCAAAGAAGTATTATAAAAGTAATTAAACATATGTATGTATGTATGTAAATATGTATGATATATTATAATTTCTAATATTTTTAAACTTTTAATAAAATTTCTATTAATTATTTTCATTTTATGTTACAAAAATGACAACGAACGCAACTAACGGTGCGAAATATTCGCACGAGTCATCTAGTATTCTTTATATTACATAAATTGTTTACAAGAGTTGGACTGGCACTAAATTACTCGCCTGTAGAAAGGTATTCTTCAGAAGCTTTTTGGAAAAAATGTGCCTTCTTCAGCTTGTGTTTAAACCATATTTTTTACTGTAAAAGAAAACTGTAAAGGTCAAGCTTTATAAAAACTGTCGTAGCTTTACACAATCGTTTTAATTTTTGTAAAGGAATTTTATAAATTTTGTTGTGTCTGTACAAGCACGGAAGATGCCAAAAAGATTTCGATGTCTAGATTGAGTCTCTATGTATACTCAAAACAGTTGGAGAATTTCGATACTGAATTCCGTTACAGGGTGGCTGATATGTATTGCAACCAACTTTAGGTTGTTATCATTTCTAAACCGCTCATCTGACAACTAACAGATTTATTCCAGCAACAGTTCATTTTATTATTTACAAGCTTACAAAAACATTTTGATCTATTGCACTCAGAAAAAAAATTACTCGTGATGGAATTCAAGCGTGATAATGTGATTGCTTTATATTTGGGCGGAAAACCACAGGCGGCTATCATTAGAGCCCTCCAGCATTTAAATGTGAATAAATTTTTTGTTTCTCGTACCATTGCTCGTTACCGTGAGACTGGCAGTGTTGCGTCGCATCCAAAAAGTGGACGAAAAAAAAAAAAAACGGAAACAACACCAGAAATGTTTCGAAAAGTGAAGGCCATATTTCATTGAAATCCACGCCGCAGTGGTAGAAAAATTGCTCGTAATCTGAACATATCACGAGAATGGATGCAACATATATTGAAAAATGAGCTTGAACTAAAGCCATTGAAGTTCCAAAAAGTGCAAGAGCTTCGCTTGCACGAAAATGGCCAGTAACCGAATTTGGTTTTCTAAAAATACTAAAGTGTCGATCATCTCAAGATCGCATGTGGATTCGTATCTACAATTTTATTTGCCAAATTGTCGCTCTGATCGATTTTCAAAATGGCTTTGTATACGGCTTTTATTTGTCAAAAAATAAATATTCATTAAATTTTTTTGTTAACCCAATTGTACTTCCAATTTAATATAAGTAAAGAATTTTTCAAAGTTTTCCTTACCGTTATGATTGGGTTGCATATTGTCACCATTGAACTGAAAGGTGGTAGTCACAGAATGAAAAAAAGATCGAGGACGTTGACTATTGCTAAACATATTTACCATGACCTTTAAAAGCATTTTCGTCAATTTGCTTAATCAGTGATTCCTGCTACAGTTACTATATTCCCTTGAATTTTATTATAAACTTAAAGAAAACTTAAGTAATTTTTAAATAAGATTGTGCAAATAAAAATAAGGGAATAGAAAAATTCTTTTAATTGCAAAATATAGTATGCAGTGCATAACGTTAGGCCATTTAAAATGCAACGGTAGAGGCAGAAAGAAACACATTTCTCTACAAAATGCTTTAAATTGTTTATGCACAATTTCTTTAATACTTCTGTCTCATTTTGCAACAGAATAATCGTATTTTTTTTCTTTTTTTGCTATAAGACTGTAAGTCCTCACAGGATTGCAAAGTCGCAGCACCTCGTTTCAAAAAAAAAAAAATCTTTTCTTGCATCAAAAGAAAAGAAACATAAAAAGAGAGAATCCTTTCAAAGAATATCTTTATTCCCATTCTTGACTTCTTTTATAGGTACATTTGGGCTTTTGTTAAGCAATTTTTATCTTTAAATTTAAATAAAACATTGTATGTGTGAGATATCACCGAAATATTTTTATTCGTTTTAAAGTCATTTAAATGTTATTATCGTTCAAATATCCGTCATGGTTTCTATGGAAAATATGCATTCGAAATATTCAATTCTCCACGAATGGCTTGTAACAAACGAATTACAGTATTCCCTCGATTTACGTCGTCTCGATTCACATTGTTTTAATAACCGTCGTCAAAAATTTTGTTTCCTTCAACTTCGATTTGCGTCGTCATTCGATTTACGTCGCCTCTGTTGTTTATAAACAAAACATTAGATAGTGTACTGGGTTATTAGACATAAAGCCAGGGTTCGAGCCCCAGGCCAGACATCAAAATAAAATACAAGAAGTATTTCTTCGGCGATTTCCTCTAAGCAGATTTCTGGCTAAAACTCTGAGAGTCATGCCATGAAAAAGGCCATCTCATAATATGAATTCTTTGAAATTCGATTTATGTCGTTTCGATTTACGTCGTCTTCGTTTTTCCAGAACATTCTACGACGTAAATCGAGGGAATACTGTACCCATTATTACTATTCTAGAAAAACAAAATTATGATTTTTGCGATATAACAGTCACTAGACGCCCTCCGGCAGATATGGTCGCTTTCCGTGTGAGGAATAAGAAGAATTGTCAGGACAGAACCTTTGTTTATAAAAAAAATCTAAGGTCGATCCACAAATTACTATAAAACTCAAATCGTCAGAGAAACTTCGTCCTTAAGTTCATCTTGTTTTCTATTAATATCCTTGGGTTTGATTGCTTAGTTCCGAAGTAAATTACGTGACAGTGTATAACTGGCCTACAGTTTAAAAAAATAAGAAGTTAAACCTTGAAGCTTTTAAAAATCATGGAGTAGTTTATACTGATTGCTGCAAACATATTGGGCTGGTCCATGTGAATGACATGAATGACCTGAATATTTTTCGCAATGCCTTTAATGCCCAGGAACTCATGTAATGGCAATTACAATTCAGACATTTTGTTTTAAATCAGTAAACATTTGCATGACAACTCTAATAAACAGCAAATAATCTGGTTTCAGACCATTAGATGAAACTGAGGAGTTAAGGTCAAAAATGGATTAAAGTATGCTGTCTTTTCTAGTATTTCACAATTATTCAAAAGTCTTTGACATTATTTGTCACAAGTCGAATTCTAATTTTTTATCATCAGCTGTGAAGCTATTACGTACATATACGTACACAAATACGGTTACATGAAAGAGAAAACAAACATCAACCTCATGATATAAAAATTAACAGATGACAGCCGAAAAAAGGAAGCAGAAATTCTAATAAATGTTCTCTGGTAATAAAACATATTCAGTCTACAATAAATTAAATAAATTACTGACGGCGAAATAAGGCGTCGAATAAGGTTGAACAACGAAAATTGTTACTGACAGCATGAAGACAGACCATTTTTCGTTTTTTTCGTCAGGAAGTAAGGAATACAAAAGGAAAAGTTAACCAAAAAAAAGAGAAAAATTAGGATCTTAAATAATGGAATTTACTACATTAAACCATTAAAATCCATCGATATCGATATGTGTTTTAACCCCTTTTTAAAAACGTTAAAAATATGAGTTCGTTGATTACAAATAAAATAAAAATAAATTTGTGTTTAGTTTTAAATAAATTTTTTATTGTACGCACAATTCCGTGTGCAAACTTTAATGATTTGACTTAAACAATAACGATTTACTTTAATTGTGATTCTTCTTTCACATTCTTCCGCGTATGCCATAACAATTGTTCGTTACGGAGGTCTTCGAACCACAATTATTCTCTTTACGTGCAACGTGTCTTTAGGTAAGACTGACTGAAATCTTACTGAACCACATGTCTTCACACACGACTGATTGAATTATTACTAAGTCGCCCTTGCCTGCTCTGTCTTTTTGCTACTATGAACGGATAAACTTAAAAAATTTGAAAAAATATTGCGTTTTCCAAGTTGACCTCATCAAATCTCTCAGCATATTAAGCCGAAGAATATATATATGTTTAACGTTTTAAAGGTCCATATCACCCTTTTCAACAAGATTTAAATATTGGAAATCGGGTCAGAAATGTTTGAGTAATCCAGAAATTTGTGCGTGAAGCCCAAAACAAAGAAACAGTTTTTGTCAAATAAAAAAAGTTTGGAGGGTCTCGAAAAAATATTTTTGAGATCTACTCAACAAAACTCACAAATTACGCTATGTCGTTAGCCGGGTGTATTTAATTTTTTTTTATGTTGCTGCAGAGTGTTATTTGTACATATTAGTGCTTGAAATTCATGAAATTGTTAAAAATATGGTGATACCTATACTTTTGTATCTACTGTTTATTATTCCACAAAAAAATTTTATCCGTAAGGAAATTAAATCATGCAACGAAGGCCTTGAGGCCAATTTTAACCTTAACATTTTGCACGTGACGTATGAGTAATATTTTATTGAACTTATATGTGCATTGATATTGCTCATACGTCCACGCTAGACGTTCACAACAGTCTGGTTTTCATAGTTACTAATATTTGCCTATATTTTTGGTATTTTCTAGCGGTAGTGTAGCATATTGTAAACGAGTGGCTTTGGGTGAAATTACTACTCTTCAAGTATTTTTCTGAATATTTAACAATTTCTGTCTAAACTGCTGAAACGTTGAGATCCTTTTTCCTCACTTGAAATTTTAATGTATCACGATGCAATGCTAAATATATTTGGTAGGACAATGAAACTCTCGATCCGTCGAAAGCATTCACGCTACCCTAGATTGTGTGCAGAACAATTTCGGGGATATAAATTTCGCATTGCAGACAAGTACTAAATCCTTCGTAAACCATAATGGAACGATATTTAGGTCATGACTTTCGTCTGCATGCGTACAAAATTCAGTAGGCTGAGGAATTAAAAGTAAACGAACATATACGTCAAACTTTTTCATAACAAATTCTTAGTTATTACGCACAAATTTTCAAATCCCAAGCCATTAATAACAATTTTCAAACAAAAAACTTCGTTTATTACGAACTCGTTTATAACGAATTCTCAGTTAAAAGGAACTACTTTAAATGGCCCCAGTAATTAAATTTCATACATTTTACCTTTTTAATAACAACGCGCATAACTTTGAAGTGTGGCAATAGTCTTTAATTTTATTAAATATGGCAGCATTAAATTATAAGTAAGCTGATAGATAAAAAGAATTAACACATATTTTTGGTTTTTAATAAAAAAAAATACTTTTTGTTTTTAATAAACGAAAAAAATTCTTTCTATTTTATATTTTCTTCTTTGACTTTAACCCGTTTTGTACGAACTTTTTCTATAACGAACTGTTTTTCTCGTCCCACGGAGTTCGTTATAACCGGGTTTAACTGTACAAGGATGTGCATGCATTGGATGGGTTTTGGAACAGTTGGCGAATGCTCCAATTGACGTTAACCGATAAAATCGCTGTTTGGTGTAGAATTTGACCTGGCAAACTAATCGGTTCATATTTTAGGTCGATAATTATTAACTTGAGAAGTCGCCGTGGTCTAGTAAGTAGTGTGTTGGCTTATTAGACGAAAGGTCCGGTTTCGTATCCCAGGTCAGACATCAAAAAAAAAATATGAAAATATTTCTTCGGCGACTTTCTCTCAGCAGATTTCAGGCAAAAACTCTAAGAGAAAAAATTGCCATGAAAAGCTTCTAAAAAATCTGTCATTCGGAGTCGACTTTAAACTGTAGGTTCCGCCACTCATGTGTAAAAAATTAACTCACACAACGTAAAGGGTGTGAGAAGCTAGGTCGTAATCTTAAGGTTGTTATGACCAATTATGTATGTATGTATGTAATTATTAACTTGTTTAGGCCTGAATTTTACGATCTGGATACCAATTACATATGATTTCAACAGTATAACGCTACGTGATGCATGCTTCATGTCACATTGGAAATTATAGTTTTGATTGTTCTGTTTTTAGATTATCATGCCTTCATTCAAATTCTGCTTGATTTATGGTTGGACCCAGAGAAGGCGTGGCAGAGCATCAATCAAACGAATAGAAAATTAATTTTATTTAACTTTATAGATAGGAGTTTTCCAGAATAATAGGCCAGTAACGGCTTTCATTCATCGCTCGAAGCACAAAAGAAGATAAACCGCGTTTGTCATTTCATGGCATATATTTTGGATCAGAATGGTGCTCAGTTGGTCGACAATCATGTTACATCTCAGCTTAAATGCGGTAGAATTTCGTACTGGGGGAATAAACCGACAAGTTGTTAAATTACTTGAATCTGAGGTAGAAAAAAGGCTTACCAAATATCTTGTGAAAAATGCATTGTTAAGTCCGATGTTTTGTGAAGCCGATATGGATACTGCCACTTTTCGGAAGCAATCTTTTAACATCTATAAATCAAACTAAATTTTGATTGACATTTAATTCAGACCTTTGAATCACTGGGAATGAGAAAAGCCACTGCCATGCTTTTTTATTTCTTTGCCTTCTTTAAATTCTATTAATAAATAAACGATAAACTGCTGCGACTTTTGTGACAGAAGTTTTTATATTTGACCTTGAGACAAAGTTTAAGATTGTGAACTCAACTGGAAGAATTAGAACGTCTACGAAGTACTGAATGGGCAATTCTAATAGACGAGTGATTAAAACTGAAAATAAGCAGACATGTTAATGACCGGATATTAAATAAATTGGATTTGTTTTCTATTTAGTGAATGCTTCAGTTGCGTTTTTTTTTTTTTCTTATTAATTTAATCATTTAACGTTTTACTTATGATTTCTGCAGCACTGATAAGTTAATATTGAGAGAATTCATAAAACCCTTTTTATTATTGCTGTCAAAAATACTCGAGAAGCAATGTAAATTCATTACTTTTGATACTTTATTATAAACAAAATCTAGATTTATTTATTGGAATCTAATATTGAAATATTGTTAATATTTTTAATTAGGTTTTTATAATAGAAGCACAGAATAATCTTACAAAGTTCATCCAGAATATGAACTTCTTAAGGAGCCTATATGGTTGAAAATGGTCGTCCAAGGTATATTGATGCAAAATAAACAGAGACACTCTGCGACAAAAAATGTAGAATCTGCGACAGATTTTTGAGAAATTTTTTTTGGCAAATTTATTTACTCGACCACAATATTGTAAATTTAATTTCAAATAGCATAGCGGAACAACACACATTTACGCACATTTACGTAATTGTCTCTGCTTTAAAGATTTAATATCGCGTACTTATATATTTAAATTTGACGGTTTTATATGAATTTTGTTTTTAATTCACTTATCTGATTAAAATTAAAGAAAAACAATAATGGAATAAATATTGAAAATATTTTTAATAAATTTTTAAATTGTTTGCCTTTTTTGTTTCATTTCTGTTGAAATTACATGGATTTTAATTGTCTGCATTTATTTATTATTCAAAGAAATCGATAATACCGAATTAAATTTTTTTTTTTGTTTAATTTCGTGTATTTAGCATAAATTGTGTTAATTTGTTTAAAATAAAAACAAAAAAATTAATAATAAATGTTTATTTAAAATTCTGCGGTAAATTTAATGAATAACTAAATTTTTTGCTTTTGTTTTTTTTTTTTTTTTGTTATTTTGTATTTATTTTTGTGCAAAAAAGTGAAAATTTATTTCAACTTAGTTTACGGCTTAATATTTAATACTTTAAAACGAGAAAAAAACTATTTTAATAGATGATAGAGAACAAAGTGTTTGATCGAGATAACTGATACATTATTAGTCTGCGACATGCTAAATACTTTCAACAGTTTGATATTATAACGGTTGATGGATCTATTGATACCATTACAGGGTGACTGATATGTACTGCAACCAACTTCAGGTTGTTATCACTTGTAAACCACACGTCTGACAGCTGACAGATTTATTCCAGTGACTGTTCATTTTATTATTTACAAAAGCATTTTCATCTATAGTACTTAGAAAAAAAGTTCTACGTGATGGAATTCAAGCGTGATATTGTGATTGCTTTACATTTAGCTAGAAAACCACTGGTGGCTATCGTTAGAGTCCTCCAGAATTTAAATGTGAATAAATTCTTTGTTTCTCGTACCACTGCCTGTTACAGTGATACTGGGAGATACTGGATCGCGTCCAAAAAGTGGACGGAAAAAAACGGTAACAACACCAGAAATGATCCGAAAAGTGAAGGTCAAATTTGATCGAAATCCACGCAGCAATGGTAGAAAAATTGCTCGTGAACACAGTTCCAAAAAAAGCAAGTGCTTATCGATGGACAATAAAAAGTTAGACTGAATAGAGCCAAGCAGTTACTTCGCTTGCACGAAAGTGGCCAGTTTTCGAATTTGGTTTACTCCGATGAGAAGCCATTTCATATTAAGTAGTTTGTGAACTAACAAATTGATTGGGTTTACTTGGCAAAGGGATCAGCTGGTGCGATTGGCCACCAGCGCTCAAGCGCCGCCAGAAACCAGAGAGAAATTTTATAGAGAGCCTTGTTTTTGACATAATTGATATTCATATGTTACGGAAAATTTTTTTACTTCAAATGACAAAATAAAACAATAGTTTGGACCATTAGGTTTCAGTCAGCCCTCAATTGAGAGTGCTACTGATCGGAGTGACAATAAACTGCCCAACTAAACAATTGGAAACTTATAAATCGCCACAAAACAGTAGTACTAGATGTCAAATTATTGTAAAACCAATCTGATATGGAGTGTTTGATTTTTACGTAAAAAACCATACTTTAACGCTCATCATGTCAAAAATTTTGGCGTAAATTTCATAAAAGTGATAATAATTAATAGTTTTATTAAAATGAATTAAAATAAATGCAAATATTAAAATTTTTTGACAAAATCTATTGATAATTGCGAAAATTCTATGTTACTACAAGTATGTATCAAAAGTGATACATAAGCTAGAATTCTGAAGTTTTCTGCACATATATCTAGACGTATGAGCAATATCGATGCATAAATAAATTTAATTAAATATTGCTCATACGTTCCGTATAACTTGTGGTGTGTATAAAAGGAAAGAAAAACAGATAACTTTTAATCTTTCATTAAATGATTTAATTTCGTTAGTGATAAAATTGGTTTTGGAATAATATACATTGGACACCATATTCTGGGTACCCCAACAACAATTTTAAAAGTTTTTTGGATTTTAAGCAATAAAATAGATGTTTTTTTATTTATTTTATTAATGATTTAATATTCTTAATAATCCAGATTATTTCGTTATAATTAATTGATCTCCACTACCAGTTTTGTTATAGTTTTTTTTTTTTTAAACATCTCCTAAATACTATTACCATTAAGCCTTTGCGGACTTTGAACATTTTCACATTAGCAGCAGTATGATTGGGTTCACTGAATTGTTGTTATTGAATAACAATTATAAATTTCTAATTCTTTCGTAATTTGGTTAATTTACTCTTTATAATTTTCATCTGAAGAAACCACATTGTTTCAAAACTCATTTGATGTACTTTAGCATAGAGGAAGAAAACAAAGAGCCCTATGCAAAGAATTTTCATGGAATAATTACTAATTAATTATAATTAATGAAATAAGTAAGTGGTATACAATGTTAAAGGTAATCAGTATACATCAAATAGTGATAAAAGAAACACCGTGTTCTATCAAAAGCAACATGCAAAAGATGACTTCCATGTTTCATGAATAACAATTTTAATGTGAGAAATGAAAAACATGTAAAAAAATTTATTTATTTTTAGAACTTTAAATGGAAAACATCATAGTCATCAGGACATCATCGATTTAGGATTCATCTAAGCATTAGACATGGAATTACTACCACATCCTTCTTATTCACAAGACTTTGATCTTTTCGACTACTAGTTGGTTTTATCAATGGGACTCGCATTGGCTAAGCAGCATTTCGATACCTACGAGGAAGTCGAAAATTCATTCCCTTAAAGTATGTATGGTATACCAAAAGTACTTTAAGAATTCATTTATAATTAAAACTATAAAGTTTATCGTTAGCAAACATTGGTTAACGAGCATAAACTTTTTTATTGTGGAATTTGAAGATATTTTTTGTCTTTGATTTTTGAGCAAGACAACTATGGGAAGAGAATGTTTTGATGATGTTGTTTATATTTTAAGATATGATGTAATATTAATCCTACATTTCAGTTTCAATTTTGAATTAAAATAATGCACACTGTTAAATACTTAGAATAAACCCCAAGCACAATAACTGACATGGTGTTACCTTCTTATGCCAAAGAAGTAAAATTTAGATTAGAAGTCGCACTTAAGAGAGCATTAATCATTAATCATAATTTTGAAATTATTTATTAATTAGTTAATAATTATAATGATTTGTTTTATTTATATAAAGACATTTATTTAATAGTTTTTTTTTTTTTTTTTGATTTTTCATGCTTATACAAAAATAATTTTATATTTTTAATTTTGTAATATTTTGAAGTTTTATTTTCAATTTGCCTCGAGAGGTTAAAGCTTATAGGCCCTATCAGTACAACTCTTGAGGAGCACGTTGGTTAAGAAACTAAAATTTATTTGTTTTTCCTTACTTCCATTATAACGATTTTATTTCAAAGTACAGCAGCCTCTGCCCAAGGTGGTGATGGTGGTTGCGCGTTTATTAGGCGCAGAAGATTGGCCTTTTCCCTATTTAGCCTTTGGGTCCGTCCTCCTCGTCTCTTTTCCTTTTGAACCACAGGGATTGTGGTTTCTGCTGGATGTTTGACTTTCTTATTCCTTTTCAAGTACTGCTGAATTGTTAAGGGCTGAGGTCCCGCCTTCACTTATGGTTAAATAATTCCTTTGTAGCATCGAGTGTCTCTTAGCCAGACAGTCTCTTCCTTCTGTGACTGGTGGATATCTCAGCCTGACCCACCAAGCTATTTTATATAATTTCTTTTTTTTTGGATTTTTAATTCTTAAACACTCTTGGATTGGCAGGAACACTTCCAGAACACTGGAAGGATCGCCATATAGAAAAATGATGAAACAATTTCTTTTATTTTATATTTTAAATGGTTTTTTAAATGGTTCATAGATTCGCAGAACATATACCAAAATTTGATTCGGTATGCAAATATCATGTTAAAGCATTATCTACAATTATTTTCTTTTGAGAACAACTTTGAAATGGAAATTGTGTCACTTTATGTTTTTTTTCTTTTATTTGTAATTTTAATTTAATAAATATTTTCAAATAAAAATAATAGGGTTTGTTCAGCAACAATTTTCTCACTTTACTTACTTTCTCAGCAAATTTATAAGTAACGCCTTGATGTCCATATTATTGATAACGTCATTATGTATGACCAATCAATAGCTTTTCATTGTCGTAATAAATTTCTAAACAAATGTATTCAATACTCATCGAATTTCTATATGTTGTTATGACGGCATTGCACATAATTAACTTTAATGGCGTTTTGAAGGTCAAATATAAATATACAGTGAATCACAATGAAAATGGCCCACCATGAAATTAATCAGTATTCGGTTAATATTTATTAAAAAGGAATAAAATTAAAAAAATTTTTGTTTAATATAAAGTTTATTTGATATTCAATATAAAGAACTAAAAAATTCTTTTAATTACATTATTAATTCATTGATTTTTTACATCATAAACAAAAACATTGCAAATTTATCTCCCAATGAAATTGGCTCAATGTATTATTTTTATTAAAGAAATAACGTTTTCTTTTTTTTATTTTTAATACTTTGTAGGAAAGCCTTTTTGACTTGTTATCGATTTTAAACGATTAGGAATGGATTCTACTAACTTTTTTGTGTAACTTGGGGAAATTTTTTCCCATTCCTCTTGTAAAGCCGCCTTGATATCGTTCACATTAGATATTTAGTCTTTTTTCACTTCTAACTTTAGCTTATGCCACAAATTTTCCATTATATTCAGGGCTGGTAATTGTGGTGGAGTTTTAATAACCTTTGGGCAGTTATGCAACAACCATTCTTTGACTACACCAGCAGTGTGTTTCGGGTTGTTGCCCTAGTAGAAGTTGAAGGTGTCCTTTATTCCTAATTTTTCTGCACACTGCTTTAAACTTGATATATACTGAAATTTTTCCATATTCTCCTCCACAAAGTGCAAATTTCCAATTCCAGCCGCAGAACACGCACCCCAACCGATGTTTTACTCTGGATCGCAAGTGCTTGGAATTTAACTCATCGTTGGCCTTTTTCCACACAATAATCCTGCCGTAGGATCCAAAAATATTAAATTTCGACTCATCGACGAATAAAACGTCTTGCCAAAAGGAAAAATCATTCATCAAAAACTTAGGGGCGAAATCCAGTCTTCGTTTTTTAATCTTTAAGCTCATGAAAGGTTTGTTCGAGCGATTCTTCTATTCAATTCAGTTTTTCAAAGAACTCTTCGTATTGCTTCTGCATTGAAGCTAATATGTAGATAGATGTTTCTCCACCATGTCCCTTAATTTGGTTGCACTTGGGTTATTCCGGGATTTATTGAGTATCCAATGTTCCTCACGTTCAGGAAAAAGTTTTTTGGGCTGATTTTTGTTTTACTAGCGATTCGATTTTCATTATTAAATCTTTTGAAAATATTTTTTACCGTTCCTGGCTAACGTTCTCGCTGGCTCTTTCTATCTTTGTAGTGATCAATTACCCGTTTTCCTATTTCAATTGTTATATGACGATCCATCTTCTTAAAACCGTGTTTAATAATGAGTTATAAATATTTATCAATGCGTTCAGGAGTAAACATGAAGTAAAATTACAAAGAAGTAATACAATTTTATTCCAAATTGGAATTAACCTTTATTATTAGATTTTTTTACATGGGCCTTTTTCATTGTTAGATAAATTTGAACTGTTTTTGTTTCTAATTTAAAAAATCAATGAATTAATAATGTAATTAAAAGAATTCTTTAGTTCCTTATATTGAATACAAAATAAACATTATTTTAAACAAAAATATTTATTTTATATTATTCCTTTTTAATAAATATTAACCGAATACTGATTAATTTCACTGTAACTCACTGGATATAAGACTTTCTTTTATAGAAAAATTTTGTACTCGGTTTCACTTACATAATTACTTAAGTAAACTGCGTATTAAAGTAATTATTTGTAGTCAACACTTAAACAGCACGTAATGTATTCCAAACCACAAAGGACTACGCTGAAGAGTTAGTAATTGAAAGAGAAAGTAAATGAATTTGTGAACTTTAATGTTCTATTAATTTGAATTTGGGGAATATATTCATAAATTATTAGCACAGCCATTAAATTGGTACATGATTATGTGTTGTAGTATAAAATAACCGCGCACTAACGTACAGAGAAGTAAATTAAAAATTTAAAAACTTTAAAAAATATTCTTAACAATACTTTGTTTATTTACTCACGTAATATTTTTTTGGAATATAAAGTTTAAACTGCACAAATCTATTACAAAGCAACACATATTTTTTAAAAATGTTCATTCAACAGGAACTTTGAAACTTTTACAGTTGATGATTAAGAAGTTTTGGAATCGCTGGATGCCCATTATTTGCGATACAGCGTATCTCGGATATTTTTGCTCAACAGTTTTGTGATAAAATCTCTGGAAGTAAATAAAACAAACAACATAACGTCAGACTTCTTGACAAGGTCAGAAGGTCTGCCGCCATTTATATAAATGGTGCTCTACGCACCACCCCCACGAAAGCCTTATTCGCAATGCATTACTGGCTTCCTACTGAAATTCTAATGCTCTCTCTCATTGGCACATTGTACCTGCAGGTCACTCCACTATTCTGCAGGTTAATCTGGTGGCTATTGTGAGCATGGACTATTTCCCTGCTGAACATTAGCTTGACAGATGTTTCCACTCTTTGATTCCTTGTAGGGATGACCAGTGTCACTCTGGGTCCCCGGGCACAGTGAAATTCCGGGAAACTGTCGGCCCGACGAGCTCACCAGAGCTGGTGCGCTCCTACCAGAATCCTCTTCTGTTGAATTGGGTATGCCGCTTGCCTCGGAAGTTCTTTCGAGACGTCTACTTATCCTGGGTCAATGAGGAGTCCTGCTCCATCGCTAGACTCACCTGGCCCAAAATGGATAGAAGGCGTACCAACCGATTACTTGGTGTTGGTCGTAATATCATCTCGACTATAGCGGACGCGCTAACAGGTCATTGCGGAAAGAATGAGGCCCTCTGTTAACGACTTCCGGCGTGGATACAGGTCCACTGAAGAAGAGGAGAATGCAAGTGCCCATCTCTTCCAAAGTGTAGATATAGGTTATTTGGCTTCCCATTCCTTGTTAGCTTAACGGAGCTATCATCTATTGATATCAAGGATATAGCTTCGTTCATCAAACTTTTTGGCTGATTTCCAGTTCGGGGTAGTCGTGCTTTTGTTGTGCAGCCCTTGTACCGACTAGTGCGTTCACCCTTGGCATCACAATGGGCCTCCATGCGTGCTAAATTGAGCTTTGTGATATCAGAGCTACCACTCCGCCTAAAAATTTCTCCAAAACTCTATCATTCAGGGTCAACTTGTAACTGTAAATCCCGTCATTCAAGTCTAAAATTAACACACACAACATAATTGGTGTGAGAATTCAGGTCGTAACCTTTTCTGGAGTATTGTAATGACCACAAAATTGGTTGCATATATGTAAACAAAATTTTCTTGTGCAAGTCCTTGGCCAAAAGACTTTATTCCAATCCATTTTTTCAATGCAAATCTCTCTTTCCACCTCAACTGCAATAGTATTGTTGAGGCGATAATTAATCGATTTTTTTTGTTGAATGCATATGAAAATTGGCCAATCGCAGGTGTAAATTTTCAGCTGACCTCTTTGGCAAGTAAACCCCATCATTTTGTTTGTTCACAAACTGCTCCATTTGGAATGGCTTCTCATCGGAGGAAACCAAATTCGGTAACTTGTCACTTTCGTGCAAGCGAAGAAACTCCTTGGCTCTAACTTTCTTTTGTCCATCGGTGAGCTCTTACACTTTTTGGAATTTCAATGGCTTTAGTCCAAGCTCATTTTTCAATATGTGTTGCATCCGTTCTCGTGATATGTTCAGCTCACGAGAAATTTTTCTACACTGCGGCGTGGATTTCGATCAAATCTGGTCTTCACTTTTCGGATCATTAGTGGTTACGGTTTTATTTCGTCCACTTTTTGAACGCGATTCAACACTGCAAGTATCATGATAACGAGCAGTGGTACGAGAAACAAAAGATTTATTCACATTTAAATGCCGGAGGTCTCTAACGATAGCTACCTGTGGTTTTCCAGCCAAATATAAAGCAATCACACTATCACGCTTGAGTTCCATCACGAATAACTTTTTTCTGAATGCAAAAGATCAAAATGTTTTTGTAAGTTTGTAAATAATAAAATGAACTGTCACTGGAATAAATCTGTCAGCTGTCAGACGAACGGTTTACAAATTATAACAACCTGAAGTTGGTTGCAATACATATCAGCCACCCCGTATAAACAAACATTAGATTATTTAGTTCCATTTAAGATAATTTTGACCTCTGATACGAGGTGTCCTGGAGAGAATAACATTAAGTTCATGCAGAACACAAATTAATTCTTTTCGTGGTTTATAGATGGAAACCCCCATCATCTTACTTTCTTATTACGAAAACTTAAAAAAATGCAAGAAATAAAAAAGGTATGGAAGATAAATGAAAACAGAAGCTGAATTTACAGGTTTAGCCTTATCTTTACTATTTAAAGAACCTAACCATACTGTGGCTAATGTGAAAATGTGCTTTCCCTACCAAAGTCTCTACAAGTTTAGTACTCGTGCATAAAGTCCTCATATGACTCCAAGAAAGTACTGAGGAAATAATTTAAAAGAACGGTTACATTTAACATCAAACAGAAGTGAAATCTGCTCATAAATGCATGACGTCAAATATAAAAAGAAACTGGTAAACGAAATTTAAGCAATTCTTCGAGAATTTCCTACTAAAAATTGGGTATAACTTTTGCATAGTTTGGGCCTTTGAATTTTAAATTAGCTCTGAGTTTTTCTTAGAGATACCTATGCTTTTGCTGTACAAGAATATAGAGTGACTAGAAGCTTTTAATTCCTTTTCTTTTGGCTTGTGAAAAACAATAAAAATTTTTTTATTTCGTTATAAAAGAGAAAAAAATTAATAAAATAAATATTAAAAATAAATAGTACTTAAAATTCATAAAATTTCTTGTACATATTTGGATATCTATTTACTAAACTGTATTTACTAAAGGTTAACTATAAATCGCAGTAGCTTATTATGTAGTGTTTTATTAGACTGGACATTGCGGTTCAATCCTTTGCTTAAACATATCCAAAATATGAAAACCTATTTTTTTGGTGACTTCCTCTCAGCAGATATTTGGCAAAAGATCTGAAAGTATATAAAATTGTTATGAATAATTTCACAAAAAAATCTGTATAAAATTAACATCATAAGCAGCGTGCCTGAAGGGTTGTAATTACGGATGCCAAACGGGAAATCCCGAATACCAAAATCCCGGGATTTGCGAGATTAACAAACACCGAATCCCGGGATTTTTAAAAATTTGGCATTTTTCGGAATTGTGAATTCATATGTATTTTGATCCAGTAAAAGTTCCTGAAAATATTCTATATCATTCGACTTCGATAATAGCATCCCAGATGAGCAAAACCTTACTTCCATTACTAAAAAGTTATTGAATGTCATCGAAGAATGCAAAAGCCGTATGTAATCAAATAATAGGATTACTGATTTAGATACTCAACTTTCCGAAGAAATAGATTTATTTACATTAGGATGTGGTAGAGGTGAAATACGGAATTATCGTTCCAGAGAACTGCGATAATATTGTTGTTTGTCAATGCAAAAATCTGATGAGCTTCGAGGTTTTTTTCATCAATTTAATATCATCCAACAATGCATGATTGCTACGATTATCTCGAACAGTACCTGTTGCAATATAACCTTTTCAAAATTATGTCCATTATAAATTATGGCTTGTCCAATGTAACATTATATTGAATTGGATCTGAAATATTCTCTAATAGCCATAGTACGTTAGTATGTTTAGTACGTTTTCACCAACGCCGGAGTCAGGATTATTTTTACCAAAAGCGCCAGCATAATTGATAAAGAAATAACAATATCCTGTCATAGAAGCCAACACCCAGTATTTGTAGCAAAATAGGAACCATAATATGCGATCATCTGTTCATCCACTGAAAGACTATGAGAAAATATGCCAAATTGCATGTTGAATGCAATAATCTTGGAAAATTTTTCCTTCTTGTCACAAACTCATTATTTTCAATAAAACTCTCAAAATAGCTGCTTAACTATATTGTTTAGCCATCATATAATAAAGAGAAAAAGTTTTTATTTTAGAACACACTTATGCCGAAGTCGGTAGAAAAATTCACATGCCCTACAGAGGCCCCCACGACACTTAAAAAAAAATAAAAATATAAATACTACAAATCCGAAATCGGACCACGCATTCTAGGGTCAGGCGTTAATGGATTAAGAGAAATTTGCTTGATTTTTCGGGATATTTGGATCCCGAATTATTCCGAAACATTTTTTAAAATTGATCTCGTTTGGCATCCCTAGTTGTAATGGCCAATTATGTATGAATGTAACTTTAATTTTACATTGTTTAATTTACATATCCTTAGCGATATTTTTTAATCACAAATTTTTACAAAAATGTTATAAACTTCGTAAGCGAAAGGAAATTTTTAAAAGTCATCACATACTATACTTTTTGCTTTCCCTTTTTAAACAAATAAATTGCTGTTGTGAGACAGCAGAATCAATAAAATTCTATTGTTTTGCCACATATTGCGGCAATGTACGTATAGATGCATGCCTATTATGCAGATATACTATGTGACTAAGGTTTTTTACATTTCTCTTCGATTGGCAATACGTTTATTAAACCAAAACTAAAACCAAAAAAAAAAATTTAAATGAAAAGTTTTGAGAAATATGAATCCTTCTACAGACAATAAATGATATCATTTTCTTATTTCATTTAAGTTGTTGCTGCCATGGAAGCAATTGAAGACATCCGCTTTCAATTGCTTTTTTCAATTCCGATAAAAAAAAAATGTAATGCGTAGAGGAGAAGAAGAAGAAGAAAAGAATAAATGGGTTGAAAGAATTTTATTTTCCACTTTCTATAAATGGCATCCTAACCACAAGCATTTATTATGAATGTAATTACTATTTTAAATTCACAGAAGAGAAACACCTGAAGAGTGTTTAATATGATATAATTAATACATATTGAGGTTACAAATGCGAGTTCAATGGTTTTGCGACCATTCCTATTGAAATTTTCTTTCCATAAAGTAAGCATTACACTTACACCCAATGCTCTAACCTATATAATGCATAGAGAAAAGTAGTAAATTATAAAAAAAAAACCGACTACAAATTTAAGACAGAAAGAAGGAAGAAAAGTGGTAAAATGTCTAAATAATATTCACTATCGTATACGAGAATATCGGGTATTTGAGGCATAAAATCGAAAACTATAATGTTGTTAAATTTAAATATTAAGTAGATAAACCGATAAGAAATAAGCGTTCTTTTATGCAATAAAACACTAGCTTTTAATGGGAAAATTAAAATCATTCTATTCACAGTATTGGCCATTTCTGTCTATACAATTTATCCATTTTATAGGCAATTTGTGGATTCCACGGCAATAAAATGTTCGCCTTTTAAAGCAACTTATTTGGTCAACCAATTTTCGACTTTCTTGTTGGAATTCAAGTTGTGCAATCTAATGCTTTATTGTATCCTGAACAGATTTTACTTTTGTGCAAATGACAAATTAAGATCGTTTTTAGATCAATGCTAGGTTTTACACTGATCACGTGTTGCGTGTAGTATTCTTTTTTTTTATTATTATTATTAAACCTGCACTCAGGGGATCACCCCTACTTATGCAGTGCATTGTGCAGGTTTAGGAAAGGTGGAAAGAGGGAAGATGCGAACGGTAAGGAAACGAGTTGCTGTTGGTGACTATGAAATGACCAGTGCTATACCTTCACCATTAGACAACAATCGTTCCCAAGAAGACCTCAGTTTCTCACATCACTTATGTTGTGTTGGTTAATTTTATACAGAAGTGGCAAGACCTACAGTTTAAAGTCGACTCCGAACGACAGATTTTTCAGAAAATTTTCAAGAAGAGAAAGAAAAGAAATCGCCGATAAAATACTTCTTGTATTTTTTATTTTTGATGTCTGGCCTGTATTCTGTATTAATAGAGCTCATTTAGGATTTTAGCAGCACCATGGGTGGAGTTAGGTTAGGGTAAAAAACATGTACTTGTCGGTTATGACAAATATGGTACCCGGAGGTCGAAGTTGACCCATTATGCAAATGGGTGGAGTTAATCCGTTCGAATTGTTGAGAGGTGATTTGACGTATTCCATAAAGAGTAGGAGCCAAAAAGACCAAAAGTATAGTACCTTTAAAATATATTATTTAATCATTGACCCATATTTCTTCAGCGAGGCAAATATCGACGTTAAATTCAATGGTGTAAGGTATTGTTGAATGATTACTGATTTCTTTTACTCAAAACGAAAGAATTGACGACATGCACTACGGTAAGCGTGTTGTCTTTGGTGAATTTATTGAACTAATTTCGTCTTTTGGAGCAGTCCATTTAGCTACAATATAATTCTATTCTAATCTACTAGACCTGAACAACACATGCCATTGCTTTAATCGCCAGTTGTTTTTCCACCACATATCATGTCACATAATAAAGCTGCAATTGATGTGATATCGTTCTAAATACTGGAAAATGTATGAAAGTTGTAGGTGATGCATTCGATCAAGATAAATAAAATAATATTTAAATGCTAGTTACTCATTTAACGTCCCAAATACATACATATGTACAGTGAACCCTCCTATAACGCGGTACTCTTATAGCGCGGTTTGCGTTCAACTACATCCCATAAGTTCCACAGCCTATGAATGAATAGTAACTAGATATTGTAAGAGGGTTTAATATAAGTTTTATTTTAGACGCAAAAGGTCAGCCGAGACACTGTAACGTCCAAAACAATAAGAGTTGGATTTTCAATTTAAAAAAATAATGAATGACGATGAACCAAGTGAGGATAAATATTAAAAAATTTCATTATTTTACAAGTCTTTCTTAATTTTGTTGGAAACCAGTCTTTTATTTTGTTTTTATTTAATTTTTTTTTATCAATCCTTATATAAACTCTTGAATTTAATAAAAATAATTTATAATTTATCTTGCCTTATATATTTCTTGATCTTTATATTACGTGGTACGAATGATGTGATTTGTACTAATTTTGTGTTTCTTATAGCGGAGTTTCCATGCAACGAGGTAGACGGTTTCCATAAAACGCGTTACGAATTTTCCATATAATGCGGTACGCACTCACCGCGTTATAGGAGGGTTGACGGTATTTCATTTACTTTTACAAATTTTCTCGGAATTAGTTTTTCTTTTTTTTATTTCAATACACAAATGATTCAGTCATTTCATAAATTCAATGAATTTTTGTAAAGGACTTTTCGGTGTAAATCTATTGCTTAATGTAAATGCAATTCCACTCTAATTGAAAACTTGAATTTTTTGCCATTTATTAAAATTTTAACAAACTGAATTTATATGGGAATCAGTGCTTTCGATTGATTTTTTCATTTTATGCAATTCGATTAGCACCGATTTGCATTTATACTAACAACAACATTTGTTTTTAAGTCAACAATATTGTGTGAAAATAAATTATGGAAATTGATTTAAATTGTAACAAAAATAAATAATAAACGGCAGAATAAATTACTTTTATAAACAAACATATTCGACTTTATTAAACACTTTCCACAAGTGGGTATATGAAATATTATCGAAATCTGTTATTTGTTTGAAAGGCCTATGGATGCAACTAAATGGAATATAACAGTTTCTCTGGTCGAAGAACATCTGAAATGTCCAAGTGATTTTGTTCGTTTGCATATACATGTTTAAAGCCGCTGCGATTTGTATGTTATTTACCTGTGCCTGTCTGTTTAGAAAAATTCACAAGATAAAATCTGACGACGTTAAATCGACGATCTCGTATCGGACAGTTCCGATCACTTCCATATTAGATTATCCTCGAATCGTTATTAAATAGATATGGACTCAAAATCCATACCAAATACTGACTTCTTCGGGACAAACTGGACATTCTTGCATCTCATGTGGATTTGTATCATTTCGGCAAATTCGGCAATTTCTTTTGTTCAAGTACCTATTCATTCATAAAAGGTCCCATTGCTGGAAACAATTTTTCAATGAGAATGCGGCCCAGCTGCCTATCGTTAGCTATGATCGTTTATTCGCCTCTCCCAAATAAGTTGAATTATTTAAGATACGGGGCAAACTTTGCCAAGTTGTTACGAAAGACCGAGTTCCTGTGTGCGAAGCGAAATTGATGAGACAATTATGGCCATCGTAAAGTGCGAAATCACGCTTTATGCTGTTCCATATAAATAAAACAATTTTATTATTTGCCAAAACAGACAGACAACTAATATGACAGATATAACTTCATGAAATGGATATTTTCAACGTTCGTATGCCCTTGTTAGAAGACCCGATATGTCTATGTTAAATGTCTTTTGATGTTAATATGTGTCTCAATAAAATTTGGGGCAAATTTAAAGGTTAAGTGATTGTGCATCTGAAATGAATTTGTATGCACAATGATTTTGAATAATTTTTCATAAAAAATATTTAAGAAAATAAAACTTCATTAAAATATTACGACATAGTCTAGTACGCAGTATGCATATAGTCAGCTTGAGGTCGAACAACTCGTACAATACGAAATTTTAAAAAATATTTTTTTCTACGACTTCTTCGTTCTTAGCAGTTCGTTGACAAAAACTCTAGAGTAAATAAAAATTGCCATCAAAAGTTTTTGAAAAATCTTTCGTTTAGAGTCGACATTAAACTGTAGGTCCTGCCATTCATGTATTAAATTACCACACGCAACACATCTCATCTTAGAAGCTGGGTCGTAATTGACTGAATTCACTGATGAAATCAGTTTGATTCAAACGCTTCAAGCGAATCAAGCTCAATAAACAAACAAAAAAAAAGTTAATCTGTGACACGAATTGTAAAATAAAAAGTGACGAGTCAGGTAGAAGTCGCCGTGGTCTAGTGGGTAGTGTGTTGGCTTATTAGACAAAAGGTCCGGGTTCGAATCCCAGATCAGACATCAAAACGAAAATTATTTCTTCGGCGAATTCTTCTCAGCAGATTTCTGGCAAAGACTCTGAGAGTAAAAATTGCCATGAAAAGTTTCTCAAAAATCTGTCGTTCGGAGTCGACTTTAAACTGTAGGTCCCGCCACTCATGTATAAAATTAACGCACACAACATAAGTGGTGTGAGAAGCTAGGTCGGAATCCTGACTGAAGGGTTATAATGGCCAATTATGTATGTATGTATGAGTCAGGTAGACTAGCTAACAATATATTTAAAAGTGGGAAACCTTCAACCGTAGATCGAGCTTTGTATCAAAAATGATGCATTTCAATTTTTGAAATTATATAACTTTAATTCAGAAAACGTTAGATGCCTGATATTTTTAAAATTCGTAAGAATTGTTATTGTCATTATTTTAAAGCCAATAAAAAAAGAAAATTTCAAACAGGGGTGAAAAAAATCAAAAACTTCATAATTCTGGCTTATGCCGATTCTCCTAGCAATTCTTTGGTGTTGTGTTTGAAATTTTTTTTAAGTTTTCAAAGATTTTGAAAGTTAAGTGTTGAAGGAAAGTGAAAAAGTTGAATTTTAAGTTCATGATATATCCTTGATATTGACGGCAGAAGTCGTAGTCTAGTATGTAGCGTGTTAGCTTATTAGATGTCAAATCATGGTTCAAATCTTAGGTCAGTTATGTCCAATTTTCAATGAAAGATTGTTATGAGCGATTATATACGTATGTATGTAATATTCTTGCCGCTGGAGACTTCAAAGTAGAAGAAAACAGAAGCTGGTCATATGAACTGACGAAAGTATTGGCAACAGCAAACATTTAAATTGGATGTTTATCATCAAATATAGTACTACTTTAGTAGTTTGGGAAGACAAAATACAAATAATTTTCACCCTGATTGCCTTGTTTCTGGAAATGTTGTAGAATCTTTCTTACTGTTCTTCTCATATTTATCTCACGTGATAGACAAACATTATAAAAAAGTTGTTCGTCCCATGTTTTATTTCATTGATATTACAGAGGGATAATGGGCTACTCGAAAATAATGATAAATTTACGTCTTTTCGAAGAATGACCTGAAGGCCTTTCAGCTTTTAATAATCTCAATAGTTTTATTAATTAAATTTTATGGTCATTATCAACTTCGTGGTCCACCGAAATTGATTTGGCTATTTTAGACTCAAGTAAATTAGAAACCCGTATAAGGGAAACCAGAGAGGAATCCAAGAGGGAACCCTGTTAATGACATAATCGATGTTCTATAGCTACCGGAAACTTTTTTGCCTCACACGACGTTGAAAACAAATTTTTCTAATGAAATATAACAATGGTTTGTACCATTAGGAACAATTGAGAGTATTACTGATACGAGTGACAATAAGCTGCCCTAACTAAATGATTGGAAACTTATAAATATCCGCAAAGCAAGGGTGCTAGATGAAAAATTATTGTCATTTAGATAAAAATAAAACCAATCTGATATGAAGTGTTTGATTTTTGCATAAAAAGCCATACTGCAACGTTCATTATGTCAAAAATTTTGTCGTAAATTTTATAAAAGTAATAATAAAATGTAATAATAAAAAATTGTTTTATTAAAATTAACCCATTTACAGCCAATCAAAAAGTACAAGTAAAATTTTTGAAATTTTATGGTATATTTATTTTTAACAATACAAATAAACAGAAACGTAAAAAAAAAAATAAAAAAAAAATTGAATTCAGGACATTAGAGGGGTGTACCCAAATTGGTTTTGTCAACGCAGAGTGTTTTTTTGCATTTTTTGCAACTCCAGCGGCTTCTATTGTGGCAGATGACACAACGCACACGCTTAGGAAGTTTTTCTGGAACATGATCAGCGCCGTCTAGATTTAGACCCTCAATATTTGGTGACGAAGGCCGAGCAGAATGTCTTTTGGATGACTGTTTTAGATAATATTTAGCTATAGATCGACGAAATTGTAATTGGTCCATTGGATCTTCTTTACAACATTCATGTAGGCGCCACGCATTTGATATTGCCAGGTCAACCATGTACGTAGATAAACACCACCACCATTTTTTGCTATGGGTCCATTTCATCCACTCCGCCCACGTTTTTATTATAAGTTTGAAACAAGTGAGGTATTTCCATATCAAACTTTTGTTTTTTTTTAGAAGACCATCTTTTACTTTTTCCTACTGGTTCATATGAATCATAATTTGTCGCCATTGTGCAGATACTGTTATCCTTCCAGCGGACCAGTAATAATTCATTATTTTTGTCAAATCTGTAATCGAAATCGGTTCTTGATTTCTTCATCATTTCTTTTGCATTTGGCAGAGGGCATTTTTTAGTGCGGTTTTCTTGGATTGTTCCTGTGGCACGGTATCCTGAATTACGTAAATCATTGAGTAACTCAAAACTTGTGAAAAAATTATCAAAAAAGATTTTGTGGTTGGCAGGACTCATGGACAATTTTTGTACCAACATTTTCACAATCCTAGTACCCAATGGCTCAGAAACAGGTATAGTTAATTTACCGCAATAAATATCAAAACAGTAACAATATCCAGAGGAACTTGCTGCAACCCAGTTTTTATAACCAAACCGAATAGGTTTGCCTCGTATATATTATTTTGCTGAATGGCGACCGTAATATTTTACCATGGATTCATCTATAGAAATATTTTCGTGGAAAACACCCCATTGGTTAAATTTTCTGATAAGAATATCAGCAAGTTGACGTACTTTAAACATTTTGTCATTAGTTTTTGCAGCGTCGTTATTGTCTACAAGATGTAGATTTCTTTTTATTTCTTTAAACCTGTTTCTGGACATAGCATTTGATACTACATCTACTCCAATATCTTCATCTAATGACCAATACATTTCATCCCTTTGAAGCCCGATAGAATCAGTATTCCGAGAAAAACCTTTAGTTCTGCAACAGTGACACTAAAGTTGTGAAGATTGTTTTGATAAGTGTTCAGCTGACTAAAATCCGATATCATTTTAAAAACCTCTTCATCGGAAAACATTTCAAATATTTGCACAGGAGTCAAGTTCTCCAATGCCTCTTTCATACGAGTTTCATTTCTGACTCTGTCGTCAGTTTCAAAGTAAGTCTTTGAATAATTTGGAGCAGACTTTCGCCACGACGGAACATTCAATTTAGATTTATTTGGAGTAATAGCACGTCGTGGGACTTAGTTTTTAATTTGTTTTTATTATACTTATGGCCATTGTACCCAAATTGGAACAGCATTATTGCATGTCTTATAAGATCTTATACATTTGATGTATGAAACTAAAAATGTTTTTCAATGTTTCTCTGTTTATTGAATTTTATATTATAATACAAATAACGACTATTAGCTTTACGTACAAAGTATAACTTTGGTTACCATTGACCTACCTCCACATGTGTATTGTTAACGAAGTTTGATAGATTATTACAGCAATAACAATAAATGTAGACAAATTGTTTGCTTTAGTATTTATTGAGAGTACTTTCCATTACACAATAATGCAAAAATAAATAACTCAGAGCAAACAGTTTTTTTATAATTGCGAAAACTCTATGTTACTCTAAGTATGTATCAAAAGTGAAGTTTTCATAAGGCTAGATCTATGGTTAAATTTAATTTATAAAAAGAAGACCAAAAATTTAATATACCTAAAACATATTATTTCAGATCATATCTTTTGATGTAATTATGCTCTTACGCTCATGTGTTAAATGTTACTTCATTATGTAATTAATTTTAACTTTCCGAATTAACGTAAATAAACACGTAATAATGGAAGATTGTGTTTGGAAGTGTAAATATAATCTTGTCGACTATATTGACAATGTATCCTAAAGACGTCATTTCATTTCATAAAATATGGGGAGAAGTAAGTGTAAAACTGAAAGAGAATGAATTAAGAAGCATAAATACGAATACAAATATTAATTTATTTCATTTGTGTGTTAATCTGTCATCTGTAATGGGATTTTTAATTGAATTCTCGTTGACGGCGACAATGCACAAATAAAATGTATTTTCTCACTCTTCTCTGCATGGATTTTTTTCTATATGTTTTCTTTGTTACTGTAGTGATGATTTAAATGAAGTATTCAAATATGTGTATAGCCACAAGCATTCATACATAAGCGTACGTAGTTTATTGAACCCACTTTACACACACAAATCTTTGCTTTCCTTTTGTATTACATTTCAACTTTTTCGTTGGTTTTTTTCATTTATAAATTGAAAAATTTCTGTGTAAAATGAAATTGAGAAAAAAAATTTTAAATAATCTCCTCCGCCATATTTACACTTTTAAGCCTTCTGCATGGCTATATGCCCTTCCTATGATCATTTAGGTCAATATGACCCAACATTAAAATGTAAACAAAATTTCATATTTAATATAAGAAATTCATTTGTTTTGTTGCTTTTTTTTGACTAAAATACATAAGCCCTTACTGAGCAATTCATACATATAGAATTAGTCATTGCAACCCTTCAGTCAGGATTACGACCTTGCTTCACATATCACTTACGTTGTGTTCGTAAATTTTATACATAAGTGATGTACAGTTTTAAAGTCGATTCCGAACGACAGATTTTTGAGAAGTTCGTTATGACAATTTTATTTGCTCTCAGAATTTTTGCCAGAAATCTGCTGCGAGAAAGTCGCCTAAGAATATTGTTGCGCATAGCGAAATGACCTAATATCGTTTAATATTAACGATAAACAAAAGCCACAAATGCAATCACAATGAGACAATGCGTTCACAATACACATGACACAAATCCACACTAACATATGCATCGAACTTATTACGAGTAAACTATCTGCAACAAGTATGAGAGAAAAAGAGACAAACAAGTAAGCAAACGCTACAACAACCAACGAGAACATAGTACACAAACAACGATGCAGTAGTTATGGAATTCTCGAGAATGCGAAACCGCGAACATTCTACTTCGAGAACCATCATCAGACTGAAGAGGTTCGCCTATAAAAGGCCAGGCGGAAGCAGACAACCAGTCAGAGTGAATTCAGTCAGCCTTGTGTGTAGTTGCGTATGAAGTAAAAGTCGCGGTGTGAAGACAAAGCTTACCGAAGAGCTGTTAGTGTTAACCCGACCAGAGAATAACGAAGAAGTACTGTTGCTTATAAAAAGGTTATAAGCAGAGAAGAGTATCGAACAAGCATATATTGTTATAGTTATTGATGTGTACTTTGTATAAGTTTGGACAGTGGCACATAAAAGTTGTGTGATTAATAAAGAGTTTCATTAAAATAAACACTTGGTTTGCAATCAACGAACTCATACACAAACGTTTTTAAAAAGGTAAAAACGTAACAATATTTTCATATTTTCGTTCTGATGTCTGACCTGGGTATTGAAATCGGGCCTTACGTTTAATAAACCAACATACCATCTACTAGACTACGGCGACTTCTGAGCTATTATACTTAATAATTACAGTTTTAATACAAACGTATACGGACTTTAGAAATTTTTGTGACAATGTGACCATGTGCTCTTTGGAAATAAACTTTTTACAAGAACTACATTTTGTAGAATACTTATTTGCATTCCTTCCATGTTGACAAAAGAAACACCCCGTCGTTGTTTATTTTGTAAATATCTGGACAATAGTGGGTTTGTATTATTTTGCTTAGAACATTATGAGGCTCTCTTGTAAGATCATTTTGTTCTTGAATATTTTTAACAAGATTTCTTTCTGATGGTCCATTTGACAAAACTTTTCTTCGCTTTTCCATCGCTTAGTCATACTCTTACTTGTGTAATTAGCAACTAGTTGGTCAAGCTTATCAACTCCAGCTATCGTTTAGTTATAATGATGTATTATTTCAGGTTTAATTTTTTTTTTCATCATCTCTTACATCACCTGAATGATAAAGAGAACTGAAGACGAAAGGCAAGGAAGTTTTATTTTTACGGACAGTACCAACTAATTTAATATTCTGAGAAAGAAGTTAAATCACAACAATCTGTGCAGTAAAAAAATTATCACATATAATTATGCACCACTCTCGGACCTGAATTAAAAATACGGAAATATAACAAATATAATACGATGTACAAAAGTCTCGCCTTGTTTTTTTTCTGGCGGGGTATTTCTGGCTTTGCCTGTCTACACTTTCATATTCCAGACATATTTAGTTATGGAATCGCAAACTCCCCAAATTTTTATGTCATATCTGGTGGGCTTTAATAGAATATATTGCCTAAAACTGCAATAACATTTTCATGAGGATTATAAAAAACTTTGAACTGATTACTCTACTTATCCCAAATGCTTTTTATCGCTGCTAGATTGTCACGAAGTCTTCTTTCTTCTGTATCTTCAAAGTTGTCAAACCGTAAGCTCTTTGATATTTGACTGAAAAAATTATTGATCGATGATTCTGAATGGTAAACTTTTAATATCACATGTTGTGTCATATTGACCCAAAGGATATTAAATACACACATTTAATCGTATTTTGATCGTATTTTGAAATGTGGAGGAGGGAGAAAAAAATTAAATTTTATTGTTTTCATTCAAAAGCATTTTTTTCCCTCTGATAGATAATTTAAAGTTTCACTATCATATCTTATAATTAAAGGGAGAAATTTTGCGTTTGAAAATCAAAATTGCGTCAAATTGACCCAAGGAGTGCAGAAGGGTTAAGGCTGCGTACTTAGCGTAAATAAACAAACAAAATAAACATCTGATGCATCACCTTCATGAAATATAAACACCCAAAAATCTGGCTAAGTGCAAAACCTAATTAAAGCTTTGCTATAAAGGGTAGTCATAGTTTCAGTGTTTAAGAAATTTAACCATGAAGGGATTCGCGACTGAGCAGCGTGATAGGATTGTTGAAGTCCTTTACAAACATGGGCGTTCATATTAAAACACATAAAAGCATAACAGACAAAATGTGTCCACAGTCCGGAGAATTCTAATGGAATAAACGTTTAAATTTACATTCTGAAAATATTCAATTGACTCAAGAACTCAAGTCTACTGTCCATTTCAAGCGATGGCTATACATCGAAGGGTTGGTTGAACAAACAGAAGTGAATGGCTTGACTTTCTTTTTCTTGAATTGTTCTTCACTCAGGTATGCAAATTATTACCGGAATATATAGCGGACAGCAAAAGTCTGTGTACGCTAATATATTTCAGCAATTTTATGAATTTTATTGAATGTGATGCTTATGTTTTCTATAGTTATTTGCGTTCATACGCTAGTAAACAAGTTTTTCAGTAGAGTCGTAACGCAACTTTATGCAAGAGTATTATACCTGTGGGGACTTGGGTAGTCAAATAATGTGAAGATGAGCAATAATGTCAAGATTAGCAATAGTATGATGGGGTTCATTGTGTTAGCTGTTGGAAGCACAATCATTATAAATGCTTGCTTGTTTCGAACTTTTGGTGAATTTGTTTTTTTTGCACTATTTTAATACTTTCTCTTCTTCATTATTTGCTTAAAAAACTAAAAGTTCTCAACCCTAGAGCCGACACACATCAAGTAGAAGTGGAGTTATCGAATTTATTTTTCATTGATTCTCTGTTTTTCCGAACATAAATCAATTTACGTTTAAAATTAGCAGATATGATTAAGAGTTTGTTCATTAATATTTACTGGAGGGTTTGTATTTTTAGAAAAAAAAGACACTTTGCTCGATTCACCACTTTAAGTACACACATTTGCCAAAATTCATCGATTTTTGAAAATATGCATCTTTCTAATAATATGATTAGCATATGCTTTGAAAGTAAAAAGCAAAAAAAAATGCTCCAGTCTATAGTCAATGGTTTGATATTATTACTTCTGTTATTATCCTTCAAACAACTATAGAAATGTCACTTTAAAAATCTGTGGTTTACATTTATTTATCTTACATTTATCTTTCCAAGAACGTATATACAATTTTTAAAATTTTCTATATTTCAATCGATATCCTATTTTCAACGAAATAAAATGTCCTTTTCAAAGGGCAGATAATGACATTATGAAGAATGCCGTAGAATAGAATCCATAGGTAAGCCGTTTTAGAGGTAGTTCAGTTCATAGATAGTAAAGTTGAATTGATGCGGAAATAGCTGTAATGGGGAGGAGCTGCAGTGGAGCCGCAATATATTCACAATATTTTTTGAGATCCTTAAGCAATTATTGGAACAGACCTAGAGTTTATAAAGCTCATAAAAAGCTGAAAATCAAACTTATCAAAAGAAAATCTTTTTAATTAGTACGAATCATTACTACGCACAAGTAAGTAAGTATGTATCAAACTAACCCACGAAGATTTCAGGCAATTATTTATTATGAATTGCATAATAATTTTTTAAAGTTTATTAAAGTAAAAAAGATTGTAGATACTTATAAGGAACAAAAACTTAAAAATAAAAATACTTCACTCCTTAAAAATTCAATATTTATGAGGTTATTTGTTCCTTGTAAATCATAAGGAAGCTTAAATAGCACAGTCCTAATTCTATTTTAAAAGTTAAAAATGACTTATTTCTGATCTTGTTATTCCAGAAAATTTACAGTCAGACTGTATTCCATTCAAGAATGACATATTGCCAAGTCAACTAAATAAAAAAAATACTTTAACGGTCCATTCGCCGTGGTCTAGTGGATAGTGGGTTGGCTTATTAGACAAAAGGCCCGGGTTCGAATCCCATGTCAGACATCAAAACGAAAAAATATTTCTTCGGCGACTTCCTCTCAGCAGATTTCTGGCAAAGACTCTGAGAGTAAAAATTGCCATGAAAAGCTTCTTAAAAATCTGTCGTTCGGAGTCGACTTTAAACTGTAGGTCCCGCCACTCATGTATAAAATTAACGCACACAACAAAAGTGGTGTGAGAAGCTAGGTCGTAATCCCGACTGAAGGGTTGTAATAGCCAATTATGTATGTATGTAACGGTCCATTTCTTTGTCTTCATTCTGATCCTATTGTACTCAGCATTTGGTGGCACAAGTCTACTTCTCCCATAAAAGCATTGTAATTGTGCATGACTGCTGGGACTTTTACAGGACAACGGCAGTTAAATTTTTTTTTCCAACTGTCACCTTCACCATAATTTGCCATAATTGTTTCAGTTGCCACATTTATCTAAAACGTATATTTTCGTAAATTTTACAATGTCCTCGTAGTGTGGAAGTAGTTTTTAAAATCTTCTGATGGAGTTTTAATATTTATTTCATTTTGACATTCAGGTGTTATTGGAAGCTCTCTTTTCGGAAATAATACACCTTTCCATATGAAACGCCTGTATGGTACTTTCGGTCTTGTTACTGATTGTTGTTGCGCAGTATTAGGTAGGACCGAGGATTTTAACTGTTCGACAGATGTATTAGTTTGATCTTACGTATTATAAAAATTGCTTTCATTACAAGAGCTTTCATCGTTTGATTCTGCATCTGCATTTACATTGAATGATTCATTATATGATTCATCAGAGTCATCACCATTACTGTGATTAATAGTGAAGCATGTTTAAAACTGCCTCGCGATCAACATTGTTGTTCCAATCAAAATAATTTTCCTTTGGAATAATCAGAAACCAATACAACTTTTAAAAACATTTGCATTTTTACATGAAAATTATCAACAACAAGCATACGCTGTTGTATAATCGTCCAACAATACACTTAATACAACGATACAACGACTTGTGTGAAATGACCAATTGTATTTTGAATTATTATGAAATAAAACTTTCATAAAAATCATTGTTTTATGTACTTTTTATTTAGCTTGTCCTTGATTTGTATTAAATTTAAACTTTATTATTTATTTTCTTTCATTTTATGCTAAATATAACGATAAAATTAAAGGCAAATTAAGGACCCTGTATATATTTTTACAAGAAGCGTGGTTAAAGAAGGAAACGGTAACTACGTCGGCATTGCTAATGAAGAAAGTTAAAACAAAAATTTCCTAATCACGGCTAATTATATAAAGTAAAGAATAATGTTTGCACAATTGTAAAGGTGCTAAAAAAAAATAAATCTTTCCATTTGAATAAGCGAAATCCAAACAAAAAAAATTTTAAATATTGTGAAAAATGTAAAGAAGAATGTGAACAAAAGACAAATTTTTTCCACTTGAACAAGCGAAATCCAAACAAAAAAAATTTTAAAATATTGTGAAAAATGTGATGTTAATAAGCCTCAGATAAAAAAAATCCAAGAAAATTTATTAAATATGAGTAGGAGTTATGCTCTGAGTATTGGGCTTAAACAAGTTATGTACAGTGTTCGACAAAATTTATATACGGATATCCTTATGCTTGCAAAATGTATAGTAATGGTAAAAATATAATGTTATTATAAACCGAATATATTGCTGTTCAATTTCGATTCGTTTTAAATGCAGATGAAGAAAGCAAGTCAGTCATGCAAGCACTTTAATCTTTGTCTACGACACCGTTTCCATTTGCATGCATAATGAAATGATTAACGCTCTGAATAATTATAGTGAATGAACGAACATTAAGTTATGAAACATGCTTTGTCATAAAATATTTCAATATTCTGATTGTTTATGTCTGACGATCCAGACTTCCCATTCCTCATGACATAAATAGGATTGTTTGAATGAGGGGAGGGCGCTATTTATTATAATTAAGCTTTATGTACATTGCAATGTAATTTAATATAATATTAGGCCTTTAGCCTTTATCATTTTTTTATAACATCCTAAATGATGCAATTCATTTTCTCTTAAATTGAAAATTCATGATTTAGTGAATATTTAAATAATCTCTATTTCTTTTTGGGTAAAAATGTGTGTAGTAAAGAATAAATGAATATATAAATTGTGATTATAAAATTTTGATATAAATTTGATTGTGAAGTTTTGAAACAATCGTGTATAGTGAATAAAAGTGTGCAACAGAAATATAAAAGGAAGAAAACTGTTTCCTGCTTTTTTATTCTTTATGTCAAAGAATTTTTCTTTAATAATTTTCCATTTGTTTACCAGAAATCAAAGCCTAAACCATAATCGCCATAACCGCCCTCCCCGCACACCTTTAAATACAGTCTACGGTCGAATACATAGTGACAGACCTTAAAGCCAAATTAGCGCAAATCATATTCAATTCTTTAAAATTTATTGGCTACATAGTAAAATTTTACCTTACGATTACCTCTTAAAACCGGCAGTCGCACAAAACCGATATTGTAAAAATACAGACTTTTAATAATAAGAGCAGTTATAAATTTATATTCTAGATTTAGTTGAATAGACTTTTTTTATTTCTGTTTTTCGAGTCCTCCAAACATGAGTTATTCTTAAATTCATATTGAATTCAATGTAACCGCTATCTATCGAGAACGTTAGTAACTTACAGCCTTACAACTAAATATTGAAAAAGAAATAGGGTCATTGCAGATCAGCCAATAAACGAGCATATATTGCGAAGAAAAGCCACATTGACAATCAGCAAGAAATCTTGTCAAAAATATTCAAGAACAAAATGATCTCATAAATTTATTTGCAAAGATCAAATGGTCACATTGTGTATAAATTGTCATAAAAATTCCTAAATTTGGTATACGTTAGTATTAAAAGTATAATTGTTAAGAATAATTGCTCAGAAGTCGCTGTAGTCTAGTAGATAGTACGTTGGTTTATTAGACGTAAGGCTCAATTTCAAATCCAAGTTCAGGCATCAAAACGAAAATATGAAAATATTTCTTCGACGACTTCCTCTCAGCAGATTTCTGGGAAAAACTCTGAGAGCAAATAAAATTGCTATAACGAGCTTCTCAAAAATCTGTCGATCGGAATCGACTTTAGAACTTTAGGTCCTGTCACTCATGTATAATTAAGGCATACAACATAAGTAGTGTGAGAGGCTGAAGCTGAAGATTTGCAATGACCAATTATGTATGTATGAATTGCTCAAGAAGGGCTTATTTATTTTAGTTATCATTACTTTTTATTATACTAAATAAAAAATACAACAAAACAAATGAATTTCATATATTAAATATGCAATTTTGTTTTAATGTTGGGTCATATTGACCTAAAGGATCATACGAAGGACACATATCCAAGGGATGCAGGAGGGTTAATTAGTTTAAAATTCACTTTCCAAATGAATAGTCTCTCACTATATATTAAATGCTTTTGAAGTGTTAAACTAAATTGATGGTGTGAAACTGATAATCATGGATTTTTTTTTTTACTTTTTAAGCATCTAAAATTTTATAAGCTGCCAACATTGAATTCAATAAACAAGTATTTGTATTCACTAAACTCTAATAATTTGTCCTTGATTCCATAATTTCAATTCTAACTCCTTGGTGCTCTGCTCACAACATTTAGATTTTCCATCAAGTTAATCTCATCTACCACATGGAAAATAGTTTGTGGCAGTAAATGAGAAAAGTTTCTAGATTGTCTGGTTAAGAGCATGCCTGTAATTTTTATTTGTATTTCTATATGCAAAACTAAATGAGCGCGATGCCTTTAATGCGAATGTTAAAGCTTTTTTTCCGTTCACTGCTGCAATTATAAAACTTTTCTAATGCTCAATTTCACTCGAATAAACGCAAAATTTGGTGGAAAGCGTGGAAAAGTAATTCCACTAACTTTATTTGACTGAGATCGCTTACAATTAAATGTTCAGAAATTGAAGTTTTTTCCAAAATTTTCGTGCATTTATATAAGAATGTTTGCTGCAGACGTTTATTATATTGCAAAAAGCATTTTGTTAAAGAAAATGTTAAGAAAATATTTTTGTCCTCTAAATTTCTATGAAATGAAAGTTTTCTTTAAATTCCGAAATAAATTTGTAAGTGTGGTGTACATATTTGAACTATTCGAAAAGCTTCTTGAAGACTACAATGGAAGTGACTACCACTACATTAGTTTCCGAATCGCGGAAAGAGCGAACCTTATCCCAATAGCCAGGACCAGGGGAACGCGAAAATGGAACGTTGCGAGTCTCAATAGCGCGGCATTCTTGGAGAGATTCGATGAGACCTCACTTTCACGAACCAGTAGTGATGCTATCACTCTGGCTAGCGAAACTATGCAGCGTATAATTCGTAGTTGCAACGCTTCAATGTCTCGCGTATCGCAACATCCCAGAAGGCAATCTGTATACTGGTGGACACCTGAAATTGCTGAACTCAGACGAACTTGCCTCCAGTGCAGAAGAAGATACACTAGGGCTAGAAGAGATGGTCATGCAGCACATGAGACTGAGGATTTCAAACGCGCCCGAAGGGCACTCAAACGGGCAATTATAGCCACCAAAAGGGCGAAATGGGAGGAGCTCCGTAATGAATTGAACATGAATCCCTGGGGCCTAGCTTATAAAATTGTGACCAGAAAGCTGGGCGCAAATTCTGCTGTGCCACTTCTTGACGGCGACGCCGTCGACAATATAGTGATGAATTTGTTCCCCGTGCACCCACCATTGCGTGAGGAACGTGATCCTCCGATAGCTGATACGCCAATACCCTTCACGGACGAAGAATTGATAACAGCGGCGAAAAGTCTCAAAGGAAACAAGGCTCCCGGTCCAGATGGAGTACCAGCCGAAGTAATAAAATTAATTGCTGAAAATCGACCAAATGTACTTCTGGAAATGTACAATGCCTGCATTGCCCAAGGTGTCTTCCCTAAGCAATGGAAGCTGCAGAAATTAACCCTGATCAGCAAGGGAAAAGGCGACCCGACACACCCATCTTCATATCGCCCCCTCTGTATGCTGGATGTGCCGGTAAATTATTGGAGAAACTTCTTCAGCGCAGACTGGCAGCGGCCATTGAGACAGCTGGTGGATTATCGGAAAGGCAGTATGGCTTCCGACCAGGTAGGTCAACGCTTGGTGCCATAGCGGATGTAGTGGAATGCGTTGAACGGACAAGGCTCAGACGTCACCATCCGAAGCGCATTGTTGTCCTTGCCACGCTCGATGTGAGGAATGCTTTCAACAGCCTACGATGGGAGGATATTATTAAGGCACTACGAGAAAGATTTCGTATTCCTATATACCTTCTGAGAATATTACGCAGCTATCTGAAGGATCGCAAGCTTCTATATGACACACCCGATGGCCGAAGGGTCGTGGAGATCACGTCTGGTGCAGCTCAGGGATCTATTCTTGGTCCAGATCTCTGGAACCTGAGCTATGATGAAATCTTAGGTATAGAAATGCCAGAGGACACATAACTCTTGGGATACGTGGATGATATAGTGTCAGTCATTTCAGTGCGCGACATTGAGGATGCCAGGAGAAAACTGAATCGAGTCATGATAAGGACTCAGATATGGCTTGAGGATCATGGTCTAGAGCTCGCAAAGAACAAGACTGAGGTCATACTGATGACAATGGCTCACATCCCACTCGAAATTGATATGCAGATAGGTGATGTGTCACTGGCCACAAAAAGGGCAGTTAGATATTTGGGCATAAGGCTCGACTGCAGACTTAATTATTGGGCCCAAATACAGCTAAGCAGGATGATGGCAAATATTGGCGGGCCAACACAGGCCAAACGAAAATTGATTATGGCAGCGACGAACTCGATATTGCTATACGGAAGCGAGATATGGGGAGATGCGCTGGAGATTAAATCTATTAAATCAATAGCATGAAGCTGGCTTCAAATATGGCGTACCCAGACGTGGGAGAGTAGACAACGGTCCTTAACTGGACGTCGTTTCTGGGCCCTTCCCGAAGTAATGCAGATAGCCGTCCCGGGAAGGGAGTATCCCCAGAAGGAGGAGGGATTGTTTTAGTGGAAGCACCAATCGACGCAGCTGATGACGATCACTGTAAGTGCGAAGGCATTTTGAACCTTACGCCAAAAAAAAAAAAAAAAAAAAAAAAAAACTTTTCGAAAAGCTTGTCGAAAAACATATTTAGTATTGATTTTTAAATTTAATATATGCGTCTGATCAAGTCTCCCAAAGGCAATTTTCCACAGTCGCAAATCATCTTCATCTTACGATCATAATGACTAGAGAACGTTTCGCATTCTAACACGATTTCTAAAGGATCATTGCGCTTTTGGCAGATTTGCTGACAAGCTAGGTGTGCCCTACAAGAATTACTGTAGAACTTCTATGATATGGATGGAGTAAACGAAATACGAGTAGGCCTTCACTCCAGGACGACATTGTCACACAATGGGCCGTATGAGCATCGTTACCAGATAAATGAAGCATCAAATCGTTAAATATTTGGAAAAAAATTCAGTCAAAATCGTCAAAGACATTTATTGGAAATTGTAAAAAAATCGTCAGAAAAAATAAATCAATAAATTGAAAGGTTTGGTAAAGCAGCTCCTTTACGGTCATCATAATCTTTGGAGACTATTCACCATGTGCTGAATAAATTCAGATTCACTGGTAAATGGCAAAGGATCGACCAACATATGTATATTCGAAACACAAGATCTGCCACTGTCGGTAAGAATGTACAGGACAATGTACGTCGTAGAATGTTCCAGAAAAAGCCAATGTAAATCGCAACGACGTAAATCGAATTTCAAATAACTTATACTATCAGATGCACTTATTTATGTACATTTTACAAAAAAAAAAAAAAAAAAAAAAAAACGAAAGTAATTAAATTTTTGTTCCATGTATTCAACTTTTTCAACGAGGGAATTCCCCTGATTTGGTTTATAAACCACAGAGGCGGCGTAAATCGAATGACGACACAAATCGAAGTTAAAGGGAACAACATTTTTGACGACGTTAACATAAACAACGTAAATTGAGGGAATAGTGTACTGCTCACAAGAAATCGATTTTTCACAGATATAACTTAAGTAAGCCTTTAATGTAAAGAAAATGCTGTAAATTTATAGTTCCTAAAATTGTCAAAATAAGGGCATAAATCATCATGTCGTCAAAATAATAATTTTAGAGCTGAAAATCGTCAAAATGACGATAAATCGTCAAATATGGCAGCTATGCGTATGAGCGTTATGAACTTCTCTGTGAGCAGCAAGTTACCTATTAACTTGACTTAACCCAAGGATCATTATGAGTTGGTGAACTGATGTCATTTACACCAATTTGAGTATTTGACAAGAATTTGTAATCGCCCTAGTCTAGTAGGTAGTATGTTTTATTAGATGTTATACCACGGTTTAAACCGCATATTAGATACCTCCAACTAGATGAAATATTAAAAATATTTCTTAGTCAACTGCTTCGTACCTAATCCCTAGCAAAAACTCTGAGTTTAAATAAAAAATTCCAGTGAAAATGTTTCTCAACAAGCTGTCAGAATGAAAAAAGCAAGATCAAATGTTCTCTTGGCTATTACAAACGCCGGGCTGCAGAGTTCCAAATTGAATTGAATCGATGCAAATGCAATTCATTTGCTTACGTATTCGCAATGGAGTTAACATGCTTTCTTATTCTTACAGACCTCTCAAAAGTTGTGGAACCATTCTTTACGCATTATTTTCCACACTTTGAAGCGCAATGACCAAGACCTTCTGTATGGTGTAACGTAGTAGACCAAAGTTTCTAACCTGCAGTCCCACCACAACATAAGTAGTGCGAGAAACTAGGTCAATAATCCTGAGTGAAAGGTTGTAATGACCAATTATGTGTGTTATGTATGTGTGGATACTTTGTGGGTACACATTTTGTCTCAAGGTATTAACATTGAAACATTAGAAACGTTAGAAACTCGACTGCGAACGACAGATTTTTTTGAGAAACTTTTCATGGCAATTTTATTTATTCTCAGAGTTTTTGCCAGAAATCAGCTGAGAAGAAATTGCCGAAAAAATACTTTTTGTATTTTATTTTGATATCTGGCCTGGGAATCCTGGCTTTACGTCTAATAAGCCAGCACACTACCTACTATACCACGGCGACCTCCAAAGTATCCACACTCTTTTCTATTATAAACTCTTTGTCTCACAAATTAGAAAAAATGCGTGACACATATAACGCAAACGAAAAAGCGTAATTTATTAATCTTTTAGAAATGAAGAAGGAAATTTGCCATCGACCTTTCGATCTGAATGAAAACTGTATGAAATTCCGCTTTCATAAAATTGTTATTATCGTTTGACTTAGGAAAAGAGAAATAGTTTCTAAAGGACCTAAAAGTATGTGATCTTCCAACAGGGATCCTCTAACTTTGATAGTGGACAACGCCTCTCTTGTTGAAGCTACATCTGTAAAACTAACTCTCATTTAGTTAGTTTTTTTTGCAAAATTATTGCAAAAAAGATGCAGATAGCCCTCAACACACTAAAACGGGTATTCTGTTTTGGTAAAGCAGCTCCGTTACGGTCATCATAATCCTTGGAGACTATTCGCCAATGTGCTGAATAAATTCAGATTCACTGGTAAATAGTAAAGGATCGATCAACATATGTATATTCGAACACAAGATCTGCCGCTGTCGGTAAGAATGTACAGAACAATGTGAATACAGTATTCCCTCGATTTACGTCGTAGAATGTTCCAGAAAAAGCCGACGTAAATCGCAACGACGTAAGTCGAATTTCAAATAACTTATACTATCAGATGCACTTATTTATGTACATTTTACAAAAAAAAAAAAACGAAAGTAATTAAATCTTTTATTCCATGTATTCAATTTTTTCAACGAGGGAATTCCCCTGATTTTGTTTATAAACCACAGAGGCGGCGTAAATGACGACACAAATCAAAGACCTCGTCAGACATCTCCATACAAACAAAATATGATTTCTTTCAAAAACTCTGAGAGTAAATAAAAATTGCCATGGATAGTTTCTCAAGAATTTATCGTTCTGAGTCGACTTTAAACTGTAGGTACCACCGCTCATGTGTACAATTAACACACACGATCAGAATTGTGTGAGAGTCTAGGTCGTAATCCTTGCTGTGGGTTGTACTGAAGTAGATAGAATAAATCTAAATTTGTTACAATCATGTGTGTTTGATTAAAACCGGACGGTATATACGATAACCACTTAAAATCTTTATTTTTTAAGTTCATCTGAAAGTAATATCTTTACCTATACTACTGCATGAAGCAAAATAAACATATGCATACTCCCAATACACCCAACTAGAGCATCCGCCAATTCGTGAACAAGCATAGAGCAACGCCCCGGAACCCAGCGTTAACGAATCCAATATAATTCAAATATTTTTATAGATTCGTCACAAACAAGTCGTAATTTACAGCATATCGAAACAATGGCCGTTAAGGCAGCCTGACTGTCAACGAAGATTATGTGAGATTTCGAATCTGAAACGGGCATATTAGCTATGGACTCGAAAGCAAAAAAAAAAAAAAAAATTTGGAAAATACTAGTGTCAAGACATTTACGGTTCCTAGAGTACTTGGCAGAAACGCATCTCATAGTCAATGAGACATATGTGACATATGAGACATATGAGACATATGGGAAAATTTTACTCCGAAAAACAAAAAAAAAAAAACAAATCGTGTATAAACTATTGACACGTATGGTATTTTCAGTAAAACTTTCCTATAAATCGAGACATTTTTTGTGCGTATTTTGTTTTCAAGAAGTGATCGTAAATGAGATAGAAAATATTCTCCTTAACAGAGCCCCCGCATTAAATACCATGTGCGTGGATTGCTTAATACCTTTCACTCCATTGAAGACCAAGCTGAAAAAGTAGCTGGAAACGTTTCTTAGGCTAAAGGGAAAAAAACTGAGCCTTACATGCACATTTAAATTGCAGATAATAACGAATGCTGAATATGAAATACTTCTTATGTCATTGTTCCGTTTTTGTAACCTCAAGGTCCTAATATTTTAGGAAAGATACTATATCTGGGTTCAACCCTTGACTTCACCAACAAGACGGGATATGAACAAATATTTCTACGGCTACTCTCTGTCCGTAAGCTTCAGGCAAAAACATTGAAAGTTAATTAAATTGCCATGAAAAGTTTTTTAAACTCTTGAGTCCACTTTACAGTGTAATTCGTGTTTAAAATTAACACACATAGGTTGTAACCAGAGATCAGCAACAAGTATTCAAAACGATGAGTAGATTCAAATCATACTTATAATTTCAGACACTTATACACATTCATATTTATTTTAATATCATACTCATTCTTATAGTTGGAAATACTCATCGTATTCATACTTAACAATACGCTTGATGATGTTGGCTTTAACTCGTCTCTATTTTACACGAAGTACAAAAAAGTATGATTCGCGTACGTACACTGCTATACTAACAAGAATATTATGTTGTCTTTGTCTTTCCTTTCTACATTGTTTGTATATGTAACAACAACAAACGCTGTAAATTTTAATGAATGATTCGAGTCACTTGAATCACTTATAAGTATTATAAGTATTTTTCTAAATTTATGAATCAGAATGAGTAGGCGTATGAATCAAACAAATTTCGAATGTTGTGAGTTTCATTTCAACATTGTACTCATACTCATTGCTACTTATACTTATAAATCATCACGTTGTAGCGGGTACAAATGAATCAGAGTAGTTGAATTTCAATTCTGTTGATTCACTCATATTCAAAATTGCTTGAGTGTTTATGCTGATCTCTGGTTGTAACCTTTATTCAAAGGTTGTCAAATTTCTTGTTATTTTAAATATACGAAAATAAAATTCAATAACATATGCGCGTAATTCAAAATGCGAAGTGATTCAAATTATTTATTCGAAAAACTGTCTTGTTTACCTCAATAGAGAATAAATTGGAAAACTAAAATGAATTTAAAAGATCTTAATATACTCATTTACAAACGCATCAAAATATTGTAGGTTGTTTGCATATCTGAATAGGCAAACAAAATTGAAATTGAATTGTTGTCACTAAGATTAAATAGTAAATTTTTTTTTTACTAAAACCAATCAAAAGTGTTTTGTTTTTAAAAACAGCTGATGTGACTGTTATGAATGAGCACCGTACCAACAAACTTTTGCTTCCAGGTACAAGTTACTAACTGTTCAAAACACTTGCCAGTGATTGCACAGAATTTAGAAATGTTTGCTTAATAGGTACTTCGAAGTTTAATATTTGGTTGAACGTAAAACAATATTTGTTATGATAAAAGAAACAAAAAAATTCTAGACGGTATAACTTTTTTCGTTTTGGTAATTTGTTGTAACATTTTTTTAAATATCACTTCCACAGATTTCTTACCAAAAAAAAGGAAAATTCAATTCGATTAAAAGCAGTACTTGTATTTCGACTGTTGCTAACATTTTGATTTGTTGTACTGTGTGGCTTTATTTTGTTTTCTTTGCTTCTTTGTTTAATAACAAAAATTCTTCAAACAATTTTTTACGTCGGCAAGTGACCAAATCAAATCACAGCTGATAAGATTATTAAAAAAGTTTTTTTTTCATTTCAAAAAATATAATAAATGGCATAAAAAATTTTGTAAGGTGAACACTCTCCTACCATTACGCACGTAGTCTGTTTGTTTGCTAATGACAAAGAATTATTAAAGTCGGCTTAAGAAAAGTTTCAAACATTTTTTGCAGAAATGTTTAGAATATAAAACGATTTGTATACGCAAAAAATTAATAAAAGAAATTCAAGGTAAGTTGTTCATCGAGGTTTTATAACCTTTATATCAACAGATAAAAAATTTACTTATATTTTGTAGTTGGATTGTTTTGTTTCTGTTTAAGTTTTGATTTGTTAGTGCTTTGTTGCTACATTCTTGGGCATCCAAACATATCGGGCTTACATGAGCATGCGGAATTTTTGGGATATAAGCCGCTTTATACGTTTGGGAAACACACGTCGACAGCGCAAAAATCCGACAAACCTGCGGCCATAACTAACTTATATTTACGCTGAATGATAATTTACGCAGCAAAAACGTACCCGGTCCAAACGTGACAGTTATATCCCTACCGTGTCGGACTGGGTTTCCCCAATACATACCATTAAAACCCGCCAAGTACAAGTGACCCCCGTCATCCTATCCAATGAAGGGACAAATTTATATTTGATTGGCGGCAACCCCCGAACAGGAAAAATATTTAGGCGAGAGGGTAGTGAAGGACGTTTGCGTCAATCTTTTTCGTGGAAGTGGACGGAATATTGTTTGTGATAATTTCTCCACAACTCGCCGAAATGTTTAATAATGGACAGCAGTTTATCAATATTAGGAACAGTGAACAGAAGACGAGTGTTTGTTTCTATCACCATATTTCGCTTTATATAAAGGACGGGAGGTAGAGTCAACTACATTTGGTTTCAGTAATATTATTGCCTTGTACTCTTATATCCCACCAAAAAACAAAAAAAAAAAAAAATAATAATAAGTCGGTTGTTCTTCTTTCCACAATGCATTCATTGCCATTATTCATGCGAAGTGCAAGTTCCAAAGAAAAAGCCACTCATAATCTAAGATTATAACAAATATAAGGTTGGAGTCGATAATGTGAACAAGCTTTTAGCAGAATAATCAATAAAGCGACGAGCAAACAGATGGCCCTTGGCTTTGTTTTAAAATATACTAGACGTAGCTGCCCTTTCCTCATGCATAATTTACGTTGAGACTAGCCCAATGCCAAAAGCTTCCACTAGCTGCCATAGAATGTTCCTACATTGCCTCAGCGAACAGCTAGTGCAGCCGCAAATACATAACAGAGTCAAAAATATTTTCCACACACGAGGCTATTGAAACCACTACATATATTGGGATTCTTTGACCGTAAGAGGTGCTGCAAATGAAAGCGTGGAACAACGTGACAGCACCGGTAGAATAAAACCCAAAAGCTAATTGCTACATATGTGAAAACATTGGTCAACTACAAAATCCTGTACGATATACAGAAAACTCGTATGTGCCGCTCTTTCAAGTAATATGCAATAATGAATTTAAGAAATATTCATATGTAGAATTCCTTTATGTTTTCTTATATTTGATTGAATTTAAATTTTATTTTATTATTGAAATCTTATAAATTTTACTCAATAAACATCCAATATCAATATGTTTTCATTATACTCGTACATACAGGTAAGACGTAAGGGATAGAATTGAAAAAATGGTCACATCCTTGGCCCCCACTTTTACTCTAGGATTAAGGTAGAAAACACTACTAGTAAGGTCATAATGAAATTTCTGGGTAATACAGCTATTAGTTTCTGAGATACGGCAATTTAAAACCACAAAATATACATAAAGGTTAGGTTCCGTTAATAATCTTTGTTATAATAGAAAAGCCAATTTCTACATCAGTGATGTTTAATGAGATACTAATGAGATTAAGAAACATGTATAAGTCTTGAACATAAAAGCAATGGTTTTATCAGTTTTAGTTTCCAAGATATCACCTGAAAAAGACAAAGTGAATAAAGATATTTGATTGCCACCTCTGCTTTAGGATCCATCATTGTCAAACTTTGATGCATTAGAAAAGAAAATATTTACAACGAGAATAGACCAGATTAGATACTACTTCCTGAAGTTGTCATCTCATCTAAACATTTTGAGATTAGAGAACAAGAACCTACACGCATTAAAGGAAGACCAATTCTAGAAGTATTGAATTATAGTAGAATACATACCATCAATTAGGGTAAGGGATGCCAATCCGGATTCACAAAATCCCGAATCCCGGGATTTCGCGATCTTAAAATTTTGTTCCGGGATTTTTCGGGATTTTCGGGATTGTGAATTCATATGTATTTTGACCCTACAAAAGGTCCTGAAAAAAATTCTATATCACTTGACTTCGATAATAGCATCTCAGATGAGGAAAATCCTACTTCCATTGATAACAAATTATTTGATGGCATCGAAGAATGCAAAATCCATATAAAACGAATTAAAAGGGTAACTGATTTTGATACTCAACTTTCCAAAGAAGTAGATTTATTTTAATCAAGAGGTGGTAGAGGTGAATATTTACAAGCTGCATGATGCTATCTTGGGACTATTTTATCCACAAATGTTGATTGCGATAGTGGTCTACAACGGCTGGGTATGTTGACAACAAAATTCGTTCATATTTTTGTTAGAATCCAAATAATCTTCTTAAAACTAATGCATTTCATATTTATGAATAATTTTTATTTTAATTAATTTGTTACTTTTTGTCTTGTTGTTTTTATATTTTTTTTTATTTTTAATGACATATAATTCTGGTATACACAATTGGAAAACAAATGATTTTGTTAACAAAAAATTTTTATTATTAAGAGAAAATCGCGCTTTTACCAGTGATTTTTCGAGATTTCGAATTCTACCGAAATATTTTGGGATTTCGGGATTGGGATTTACAAAATCCCAAATCTCGGGATTTTTAAAAATCGATCCCGTTTGGCATCCCTATTAAGGATGGAGCTGTATTTCACCAATGGCTTTACGAATATTGTACTTTAAAGGGTCAATTGTCTCTGCCTAGACGGTACCCCACAAATAATAGTCCAACGGTGTCAAATCGCAGCTCCGAGGTGGACAAAAGACATCAGCTCTGCGGCTGATAATGCGATCTTCAAAAACAGGGCGTAAAAATCGTGTATAGCTTCGGCTGTGTGGCACGTAGTGTCGTCCTTTTGAAACCAAATGTTGCGATAATGTGCTTAAAAATTAGACCGATCGTGTAGGCTACTGCATGCAAATTAATGAAATCGAATGAAATTATTTTCCATTATTAACTGGAAGAATTGTACTTTGAAATAAAAAAAGGCAATTTGAGAAAATATTTAGTAGTTTTTTTTAAAGCATTTTTAACCACTTTTTGGACGCGATGCAACACTGCCGGTAACGAGCAATGGTACGAGAAACAAAAGATTTGTTCACATTTAAATGCTGGAGGGTTCTAACGATAGCCCCTTGTGGTTGTCCTGCCAAAGATAAAGCAATTACACTATCACGCTCGAATTCCATCACAAATAACTTTTTTTCTTCATGCAATAGGTCAGAATGCTTTTGTAAGCTTGTAAACAATAAAACGAACTGTCACTGAAATAAATCTGTCAGCTGTTAGACTAGCGGTTTGCAAATGATAACAACCTGAAGTTGGTTGCAATACAGGTCAGGCACCTTGTACATAGGCTTGTTTTGTTATATCACATACACATGTCTTGTAATTATCAACAGACAGTAAATTAATTCTCCCTTTAGGTATAGTTATAATTATACACTGGAAGGACCTTATGTTTGTGAAAGTAAAAGATGTTTAGGTTTAACATCGTTTTGGCATGGACAATCACTTTGATAAGTAATGAAAACGATATGAGTGAGTGTATGAAAGAAATAATTTCTAAAGTCTAACGTTAAATTGCGTCATTACTGTGCGTTTCGTACCAAACCACAACGTTTATAGGTTGTTTCGTGGTAAAAACACCTGACTCACCATTTTTACAGCTCCTGTTTTATATTTTGATACACTCACATTGTAATCTACAGTGAAACCCTTTGTAAATATCAGAGTATTTGAATATTTATGAAACTTGAATAAAACTAGACTACACACTATGCATGCAACCATATTCGTTACAAGCCAGTTGTATCATGTGTAGTTACCATTACCAACAATTAAATTTTTTTTAAACAGTTCATGCCTTTAAAGACGAACACGAACGAAGCGAAGTTCAAGGCAATAAAAATGAAAAATAATTATGTCAGTTTTCGCATATATAGAATGTATACAGGAAGCGTTACTCCGGAATGTTTGCTGTAGATAAATATAGGCAAGCGTTCTCTTACAACTTGAACCAACTATGACACAATAGAGCATTAGGAGCAGTAAAACGTTGGTCTTCTACACAACGACAAAAAATTGATGTCAAAATACCAAAAGTGGTTCAGTCATATAACAAACATATGGGAGGAATTGATGAGCTGGACCAGTCCATTGCACTCTACAGAATCGCCATTCGTGGTAAGAAATGGTGGTGGGCATTGTTTGGATCAACTTTTATTCTGACGTTCAATTGCAAGGTACTACATCCAAACTAAGGCTCGGCTTTCTACATCATTGGTCCTTGGTTACCCCAAGATGGTATAGGCCACTACCCCAAAATGTTAGAAAAGCAATTAAGATGTGCATTATGTCATCCAAGAGTTCGCTGGCAATGCAATAAATGTTTAATAACATTGTCCATTGGAAAACAATGTTTTGAAATCTTTCACCTTTAATCTGCCGCTGTACTCAATTGAGTACACCCTCGCTACTTGACCCTTTTATTATTTTTTAAATTTTTTCCTACTTTTATATTAATTTTGTATACAATGAATTAAAAAATAAACTATTTTTGTTAATTGTCGCTTCTGGATTTATTTTGGCGTTTAATGGCGTTAAATCTATTCTATGGGATTCTTAACTCTTTCATCTACATAAGTTTTGCAGTTTCAGTAAAGGCCAAAATTTTGAAGACAGTTTTTACGGAGTAAATATCGAATGATGTTAATAAAATCTATTTATATTGAAATCAATTTTTTATTTGGGGACGGGTTCGACTTCTTCGGGCCTTAGCGAGGGACCAAAGTTTGAAGAAAGCTTAATTGAAATACTAGAATTCGGTGTAGTCTAGGTAAAGTGCGTCAAACTGTGGTTCAAACCCTAGCGCAAACATCTCGAACAAAACTAAATATGAAAGAAAATACTTCCTTCGACAATTTCCTCTCAGTAAAAGTAAATCAAAATGCTGCCAATACTAAATGGGGAAGATAACGATCAAATAAAAAATTTTATAGCTTCAAAGTCGGTTTCAGTAGTAAATCGTAGGAATAAGTATGTTTGTTGTAAGTTTACAAATTTGATATGCTATTTCCCATTTCTAACAAGCCTAAGATTAAAGAATTAGAAACAACATTCTGCATAAAATCTTGAAGTTTTCACCCAATTTTTGTCTGACCTCATAGGTTAGGTTAGGTCGTAGTGATAGCTCTGATATCACAAAGCTCACTTGAGCACGCATGGCGGCCCGTTGTGATGCCACGGGTGAAACGCAGTCCCTGTACTAACCAAGTTCCGCAACATTAGGGAAAGGAAGAAGTTGATCAGTGCAAGGGCTGCACAACAAAAGCACGACTACCCCGTACTGGAAAACCAGCCAGAAAATTTGATGAACAAAGCTATATCCTTGATATCAATAGATGATAGCTCCGTTAAGCTAACAAGGAATAAGGAGCCAAATAACCTATATCTACACCTAGCAAGAGAAAATGAATAACGCTCTCCTCTTCCTTAGTGGACCTGCATCCACGGCAGAAGTCGTAAAAAACGAGTCTCATTCTCTCGGCGTGCCTGCCCATGATGCAATGACCCGTAAGCACGGCCACTACAGTCAAGATGACATCATGACCGATACCAAGTAATCGTAAATGTTTGACCTCATAAAAGCAATGGTTTTTGTAAGGTGGTGTAGGTCTATTGCAGAAAATTGCATTTATTAAAAACATATCTTCATTGACCAGGTAACTTTCGTGACTTACCGTTACATGTTTTATTTAATTAGTTAATTAGTCCAATATATCATCAGAAATCATAAGAGTTAATTTTGTTTAGAACAGTGTTATAAAACTCAATTGACAATTAATATTTTTACCTGCAATCTGATAAAGAGCTCAGGGGTATAGTTTATGGCAGGTTTATGAGCACACTTAAGAGTTGTAAAAATTGAAAGAACTATATATAAACTTGAAGTCGCCGTGGTCTAGTGGGTAGTGTGTTGGCTTATTAGACAAAAGGCCCGGGTTCGAATTCCAGGTCAGATATCAAAATGAAAAATATTTCTTCGGCGACTTCCACTCAGTAGATTTCTGGCAAAGACTCTGAGAGTAAAAAATTGCCATGAAAAGCTTCTTAAAATCTGTCGTTCGGAGTCGACTTTAAATTGTAGGTCCCGCCACTCATGTATAAAATTAACGCACACAACATAAGTGGTGTGAGAAGCTAGGTCGTAATCCTGACTGAAGGGTTGTAATGGCCAATTATGTATGTATGTATATAAACTAGAAATAAGTTGAAATAAAATAGTCAAAAGTGTTTCCTATTTTTGTTTAGACTGTAAAAAATTATATTTAATAGATAATCTCATTAGTTTACATTCATTAACAGTAATTTGTTCTATTAAAAATTAAATTTAAACTAAATAAAAGGATTGCAGTAAGTGTCATGTTGCTTGTTGTTATATTTGCTGTATAGATGATAAAAAGTCTAGGCATGAGAAGGAAAGCGGCAGCTACTATAGCAGTTTTAGCATCAAAACAAATACAAGGGGATATAGCTCAGTGGTAGAGCATTCGACCGCAGATCGAGAGGCCCCCAGTTCAAACCCGGGTGTCCCCTTCAAATAAATTTAATTTTTTTATCCTTTATTACTTTCATTAACTACATAAGCTATAAGCGGTAATGAATATTCAAATTTAGGTTAATAAGGTGGTGTAACTTTCAAAAACAAAAAAAAAAAAAATTAAAAATTTAATAAAATTTTCATGCCACCTGTAAAATAACAGTGTGTGTTTGATTTATTTTATACCCTGTAAATATAAAACAAAAAACTCATTATAATTTATTAGAAATTCTACAATAAAAATGCTAATATTTGCTTATTATGCATGAATTACCATTATAGTATAAAATTTTTAAATTAATTTATTTATTACACTCATTTTTTTAATTCTATTTAAAATTAATGTAAATAATGGTATATCCGATGAAATCATGTACAGGGTGGCTGATATTCAATGCAACAAAGTAAAGCGCTATATTTTTTTAATTTATCATTTTTAATTTTACTGTTCAAAAGAAAAAAAATGTTGGAAATTTTGTTGGCCATTGTGTGGTAGAAATGAAGCGAGGAACCTCTTTTTTAAGCCATTCTTGGTTGACGCTTACTGAGTGCAGTGGTGCTGAGTCCTGTTGGAATGTCCATGGTCTGCGATTTTTCCGATAATAGTCGGCATTTAATTTTACCCCACAGTCGATGAATACGATCGGGGAACGACCACCGGCCGTTACGGAAGCCAACACCATTACTATCGGCGGCGCTTGAGTTCTGGTGGCCAATCGCAGGTATAATTTTAAGCTGCCCTCATTGGCAAGTAAACCCGATCATTTTGTTTGTTTCATTAACTGGCTACTTTCGTGCAAGCAAAGTAACTCCTTGGCTTTTCCAGTCTAACTATTTTTTGTCCATCGGTGAGCTCTTACACTTCTTGGAACTTCAATGGCTTTAGTTCAAGCTCATTTTTCAATATGTCAGCTCACGAGCAATTTTTCTACCACTGTGGCGTGGATTCGATCAAATGTGGCCTTCAGCTTTCGGCTCATTTCTGATGTTGTTACCGTTTTTTTTTTTTTTTTTTTTTTTTTTGGATGCGATGCAATACTGTCAGTATCATGGTAACGAGCAATAGTACGAGAAACAAAAGATTTATTCACATTTAAATGCTGGAGGGCTCTAACGATAGCCACCTGCGGTTTTCCAGCCAAATTTAAAGCAATCACACTACCACGCTTGAATTCCATTACGAAAACTTTTTTTCATAATGCAATAGATCAAAATGCTTTTATAAGCTTGTAAATGATAAAAGAAACTGAAACTGAAATAAATCTGTCAGCTATCAGACGAGCAGTTTACAAATGATAACAACTTGAAGTTGGTTGCAATACATATCAGCCACCCTGTACATATATGAGTAACATAAAATGAAAAGCTAAAAGATCATACGCAACATGAACCTTAAATATTTACAGACAATGATATGAAAAATTATAAGGACAACACTTAGAGATTGGAAATAAGAAAAATGAAAAAATGTTTAAATATTATCAGTGGTAGTGTTGTAATTAACAAATCCTTCCACCAAAACGATTGTGTTAAATATTTTATGCTTAAAAGGATTATTTTTCTATCACATGCTTTTTAAAATAATTTTCTGACTGGAATTATTAAAAAATAGTTAACAAATAGTAAAATCAATAATCATTACACTATGCGATAAAAAACACAAAAAAATAATAGACCCGAATAACAACAGCCAAAGAAAAAAGTCTACATACGGCGTTATTTGTACATTTTCTCAATTATTTATTGCTTTTATTTTTTTAATAATTTCTAAGTTATATTTTTTATATTCGTATGTATCCTCAAACATTCTTAATTTTACAACATTAACCCTTCTGCACTCTTTGGGTCAATTTGACCCAAGTTTGATTTTCAAACTCAAAACTTTTCCGTTTAGTTATAATATATGATCGTGAAACTTTAATTTATCCATCACAGGCACAAAAACTATTCGTTTAAATGAATGCGAATATCTATAACTATTTGTAAAAGAAGGGACAAATGTGACGACTGCCAACTTTTTTACCTCAGTACGTTCTCCAAACGTAAAACTCTATTTGGGACAATCAATAAATCAAGACGGAATGTTCCACCATACGAGAAAAAATTTAAATTAAATTTACTGCCCATGAAGTTCTAAAAATTGAAAGTAATAAGGGCCTCCTGACACTTTACTAAGCAAGGAGGCACAAAAATATTTTATTACTGATTACTATGCACGATATGGTTGGCATAGATGAAGGTAATAGCAAATGCAAACCTATTTCCGTAATTTTTTTTAATTCAATCAAATTTGGTGTTGAATTTGTTGTTCAAATAGCTAGTAAATAAAGCACAAAGTCAAGCTCAACAAAATGGACTTTTTGTTATAAAGTAAGAATACAAAATGTACAATTTAATTTTTTTTATATTTTAAATAAATAAGCAAATTTTAATTTTTCCTACTAAAACTTAAAGGGGGTCAAACCCGTCTTTCACTTACTTAATTACTAAATTGATCATAACAACCCGATTAACGGATTTAGGCCTGCCGCAACACTTCCTTCCGGGCGCCTCTGCTTCTTGCGCGCATACGCCAGTTGGTCACACCAATCGATCACCGGGCTTCATCGATTTGGTCCTTCCAATAGATACATGTTCGTCCTATTCGCCGACTTCCGAAGATCCCCGCATCAAATACTTGTCTCGCCGGAGTATCCTCCTCCATTCGAACGGCAGCTGCATCAGTTCTTAATTGGGTCCATGCTTTTGCGCTATAAAGCAGCACGGGTATGATGAGCGTCTTGTAGAGTATTAGTTTTAATCTCCAGACTGACATCATTTTCGGTGGTAACGGGGGAGGAAAGATAAATGAATTCCTTAACTGTATCACGTTAGCACGTGTCTACTTGTCGATAACATATACTTTGTTTTGCCTTCATTTACCGCCAGACCCATCTTCTTAGGCTCCCGTGCAATAGCACTAAAAGCAGCAGTAACATCTCGCTTGATACGCCCTATGATGTCGATGTTATCAGGGTACGCAAGAAACTGGACACTTTTTTGAAGAATACTGCCATTGCGATGCACTTCCGTCTTTCGCAGAATACTCTCCAAGACGAAGTTGAAGAGGTCGCATGATAAGGAATCGCCTGGTCTGAAACCTCGCACGGTATCAAAAGGTTCGGAGAGGTCCATTCCTACCTTGATGGAGCTGCCAGGAATTGCTCAATGTCGTTCTGCATAACTGTCTTTTAAGTTATATTAATTTTCCCGTTTTTGTAGTGTTCAAATGCAACACCACACCACAAGTCGTTACCCTCATCAAAAGTATTAAACTTTATAAAAAAATAAACAATCTTCTTATCATACACAATGCATTTAAATGCATATAAAATTGTAAAATTTCCCAGCCAAACTGTTGCAGAAACGAAAATATTTATTTTTGGTTTTACAACTTCTTACTCAATTTTAAATGCAACTTTTGCCTCTTCTTTGTATGTATTTCATCTGTTTTTTTTTTTTTTTTTTTTTTGTTCACAATATAATGAATTGAAATTCATTCACAACAAATGGTATTTGCATTCATTTACGTTAGTGCATACAAATGTAAACGATGGGAATATTTTATTAACCCACTAACGCCGAATAGGCCAAAAATGGAAATTTTTTTTTTTAAAAATTCCATCTTGATTCAACTAAACGAGAGTCCAAACGCTTCTTTTCTAATGAAAAAGAATACATAGAACGATTTAAAAAAATTTAGTTAGGCATGATATTCACATATTTTCGATGACAGAAAAAAGGTGAAAGATCGCGAATTTTTCAAAATCAAAATTTTGTAGAATGAACTTCTGCGGAATATGGGTGAATGATATTATCAGAAAAATCTTGAAATGCTAAGTAATATAAGATTTTGTCTACCAGAAAAAAATACTTTCACTTGAATTGGTCTACTTATCTAAGCTAAAGGTGCGATCAAAGGATGTGGGTATAAAAATACCCACTTAGGCATTGGAATGAAGAAAACAATTCATTTTATTACAAAACTTTTAAAAATTAATTTCAAATAGAAATTTTAATTAATTTATTTTTGGAAATTTCGGCTTGAAATTGTGCAAAACAATCCCTTGAATGTACATTTAAACCGCATTTTGTATAACCATACTCTGTTTTCCCGCCGTGTTTTTAAATTTTATCAACCATGTGATCAAATTTGTCACTGCATTTTGCTATTAGCTGCGAATTTGTGACATCTTTTCTATCACGGCGTCGATTTTTAATGCTTCAACAATGCTAACCCAAAAATCGAGGTGGCAAAACTTCACATCCCCTTCACAAGCAATATGCTTTGCATGCGTGTACCAAAGCTACGTCAATAGTATTAGTGAGTAATCGCCAGTACCACATTTTTCCGGGTATTCGAATACGATATGTCATTATCGAATGTATGGTTATTCAACGACAGCCATCATGCGATGTTTACGGACATATATTTTGGTTGGTTTAACATCACAGTCACCGCTTTGTGTATCCAATATGTGTACAGGTGATTACCGAATTACCATTGCAGCGAACTGCAATAATATTTTTATTATTTGTCAAAGTCAAAATCTGATGAACACCGAGGTTTCTTTTTCATCAATTTAATATCATCCAACAATGCGTGATTGCTACGATTATCTCGAATAGTACCTGCTTGCAAAATAATTTTTCGAGATTATGTACGTAATAAATTATGGCTTGTCGAATGTATCATTTTATTGACTTGGATCTGAAATTTTTTTAATAGTTTTCTTCAAAGCTGTGTCAATATTATTATTAGCAGAAGCGCCAGTATATGCGATAAAGGAATAACATATGCGATAAAGGAATAGCCAGTCATAGAAACTAGTACCCAGTATTTAAAACCAAATCGTATTGGCTTGCGCTTTATGTACATTTGTATAATAGCGACCATAATATGCGATCATCTGTTCATCCAGAGAAAGACTATAAGAAAATATGCCAAATTGCATGAATTTTGCATTGTTTAATGGAGTAATTTTGGCAAATTTATCATTCTTGTCAAGATTATTATTGTCACAAACACGTATATTTTCAATAAAACTCTCAAAAATAGTTTAACTATGTTGTTTAGACGTCACGTAATAAAGAAAAAAAATTTTTTTTTAGAACATACTTATGTCGAAGTGGATAGAAGGCCCGTGCCCTATAGAGGCCCCCACGACACTTAAACAAAAAAAAATAAAAATTAAATACAAATACTCCAAATACTATTTGTGCCGAATTTCACCGAAATCGGACCACGGATTCTGGGGTCAGGCGTTAATGGGTTAATTATTGAAATATATTTTGTATTGGCTTCTTTATAAAAATTTAATCATTTTAATGGATATTGATAGTAATAGACTAACAGAGCTCTATATATTGAATCAATTCAAAGGCTATTTTATTATGTTTATTGTTAAATTTTTAAATATCAGTTTAAACACACTCAACAATATAGACGATAAGGTTTGCTTCGAAACTGCTTCGAAGCTGAACTAAAGCTCTCCATAAGGATATAAAGATGTATTTTTATTAGAGGTGACTTTATTACCCGCTTCCAATTGATGTTAGTGAGTATGGCACAGCAGTATTGGGATACTGATTTACATTTTTGTATATACTTAGACACATTCATACATCTACGAAACATTTTTTACTTCCAACTGTTAACAAACTGATTCTATTTTTGTATAAACACTCATACCCCTACCTTTACTATAGTCACTGTTTTCCTCAGCATACATAAGTACCCGAACGAAGCCCCCTGTTACTTCCTGCGTTAAATTAAACATTTAAAAAATATTTGAGTTTGTGAAGAACAAAGGTAAATGAAAATATGAGATCAAGTAACTTATTTCATTACGTAAGGAAATATTCGCCTATGCTTCACTGTCAACCAAATGAATTGCATTCTCAGTCACATTCAAGACTCAGGTCCTCTTTGTATGCGATAGATGGGTTCCAAAAAAAATCGCATAAATTGAATCCGCATAAAACGATACTCTAGTTTCATATAAAAATTAATCATTCGTTCCAAAATCCTGAAAAAACGCATAAATTCAAATTTTAATTGAAAAATCAAACCAAAATCGCATTAAAAAATCCATAAAAGTATATTCTTAAAAAATAAAAACAAAAACTATAAAAAAAATAATCAAAAATAAACTGAATTCTATTATTATGAACGCACGATCATTCATTCTGTATTGTTTTGGAGTTGGTTCCACGTTACTTTTATCATTACATACCAATCAGGCAGTCCATACATAAGTGTGTAGGTAACTAAATCAATCAATCAATTAATTTTTAGAAAGCTTAATTGTTTCTTCTGAATAAGATTATTAAAGCGACAGTTATTAAAAAGTAGCATCTCCTTTAAATAAAAGATTCTTTAAATCAGAAGTAAAAATTGACTTTTGAAGGCTTTTATTGGCATAGTTAAAGCAATCTGAAGCTAATCAATCACCTTTCCAATTGGAAACAGACTAGAGCACTGAGGTCTGATAGCATTAGGTGTCAGGCTTAAATTACTAAAAAAAACTTGTCCCGGGATTTTCGAGATTGTGAATTCATATGAATTTTAACCCTTCAAAAGGTCCTGAAAAAAAATTATATAACACTTGACTTCATTAATAGCATCTCAGTTGAGGAAAACTCTACTTCCAGTGAATTAAATTATTTGAATGCAAAAACAACCCTATATTACGAATTAAAAGGGTAACTGAATTGTCGCCGTGATCTAGTGGGTAGTGTGTTGACTTATTAGACAAAAGACCCGGGTTCGAATCCCAGGCCAGATATCAAAACGAAAAATATTTCCTCGGCGACTTCCTCTCAGCAGATATCTGGCAAAGACTCTGAGAGTAAAAAATTGCCATGAAAAGCTTCTCAAAAATCTGTCGTTCGGAGTCGACTTTAAACTGTAGGTCCCGCCACTCAAGTATAAAATTAACGCACACAACATAAGTGGTGTCTGAAGCTAGGTCGTAATCCTGACTGAAGGGTTGTAATGGCCAATTATGTATGTATGTAGTGATTTACATACCCACCTGTTCAAAGAAATAGATTGATTTACATTAGGAGATGGTAGAAGTAAATATTTACAAGCTGCCTACAGCTATCTTGCAACCAGAGATCAGCAATAAGTATTAAAAACGATGAGTTGGTTCGAGTCATACTTATAATTTCAGATACTTATACGCATTCATAATTATTTTAATATGATACTCATACTACTCATACTCAAAGTTGGAAGTACTCATTGTATTAATTTTTAATAATACGCATGATGTAACTGAGTTCGACTCGTCTCTACTTAACATTTACACTAGGCACAAAATAAGTATGATTCGCGTACAAACACTACGATGTTCACAAGAAAATTGTGTGTATGCTTTGCTTGTTGTCTTTGTCTTTCCTTTCTTCTTTGTTTGTATATGCAACAAAGGCTGTAAGTTTTGATGAATGATTCGAACCACTCGAGTTACTTATAATAAGTATTATAACTTTTTGTCTAAATTTATGAATTAGAATGAGTAGGCTAATGAATCAAACACATTTCGAATGTTGTGAGTTTGATGTCAACGTTGTACTCAGACTCATTGCTACTTATACTTATAAATCAATGTTGTAGCGAGTACAAATGAATCAGAGTAGTTGAATTTCAATTCTGTTGATTCATTCAGATTCAAAATTGCATAAGTGCTTATAAGTAGCGGAAAAACGATTCATTGCTGATTTCTGCTTGGAACTAGTTTACCAACAAATGTTGATTGCGAGAAGTGATAGGTTTGTTGACAACAATATTCGTTTAAGCCTATCAGATCACATGTTAGATACTTTAATCCTTTTGCTGGAATCTAAATAGTTTTCTTTAAATTAATACATTTGTATATGAATGAAGAATTTTTATTTTTATTAATTTACTCTTTTGATACACATAATTGGAATACAAATGATTTTGTTAAGAAAATATTTTTATTATTAAGAGAAAATCGCGATTTTTCGGGATTTTTTGGATTCCGAATTATCTTGAATTATCCCGGGATTTTTTAAAATCGAATCCGTTGGGTATCCCTAGTTAATAATAATAATTATTACATCAGTAGTGTAAACTTGGTTTAACTTAAAAATGAAGCGTTTAAGTTTAAAAAGTATTATAAAGTATTAAAATCTATAAAAATTAAATTTTTTTTTTTTTGTATTTAAAATGGCATAAATTCGAATTCTCATAAAAAAAAAATCCGCATAAAACGAGACCCGAGTGTTATTATGCTTGATCATCACGAGAGCTCTGAAGTTTTTGCCGCAGTCTGACTCGAAGTCAGTATAACTCTACAACCATTAGGCATCTACCTACAAGATATAGCTGTGGCATATAGTGAAACGAAAAATCTAATAAACTGCCTCGTAAGAGATCGGACATGTCTGAGAAAGAGGCGTCAGAGAGGATATATAAGTTCCCACAATTGAAAAAAACAGCATGAAATTCAGCAAACCCATATACCTGGTTGACGAATTTCAAAATTACTCTGTCCAGCTGTAGGCAGCAGAAAAACGGGGGAACTACTTCCAATAAGAGAACGGTTCGCATGTATATATAGTTATTCATATTGTGTATATAATTATTTTATATTTAAAAGAAGAGTCGACGAAAGAAAATAAATGGCGGTCAGCCAGACTTGACAAATTTCTTTAATATTAGTTTCGTAACTGTCTCCATCCTGCATAAAATTTTTTACCAACATAGCTGCGAAATCGTAAATAGAGCACATATATATGTAAATGAACTGCACTTAATTAAATTCTTTACAGAGTTATTGTTGCCAGTAAACAAATTTATTTGCGTTTCAGTTCTTACTTTCTCATAAAACATCGCAATAAATTATATTGTCCAACCCATTCAACATTGTATTCTGTTGCTATATTTTGCAAGAAAAATTGTTTATGCCGCCAATAAAATTCCATTAAAATGGATGGATTTTTGTATGGTTTTGGGTTTTACCATAGCTATGGTTATTGTTTCCCATACACAAGAATGTTATAAAACCGTGGTACTTGCTTATTACTAAAAAGAGTATAAAAAAAAAAATGGTAATCCTTGATTGGGGTAAATAAATTTGTTTTCAAATTTATGTGATTATATGAGAAATATCAGGTCCCCTATCTACTAGTGCTTATTTCGTGAATAGTAACACTTAGCTCATGTCTGATTTAATAGTTTTGCATACGCTTGAACAACGCTGGGAAATATTGCGACATTACTTTGAAAATCATGGTGAAGTTGTAGAATGTGTATGAAAATTGTATACGGATTTTAGCGGGTATGTAAACAAGAAAAATTATCACAGTTGGGGTACGAAAAAACCCACATGCATACATTGAAAAGCCGTCGAAACGAGTCACTGTTTGGTGTGGATTTTGTGGCAATATTTCTTCGAAAATAATCAAGAAGTGGCCGTTACTTGTCAATGGCGATCATTAAAAGGCCACGTTGAACGAACTTTTTTTTTCAAGTCGCCGTGGTCTAGTAGGTTGTGTGCTGGCTTATTAGACGTAAAGCCAGGGTTCGAGACCCAGGCCAGACATCAAAATAAACTACAAAAACTATTTCTTCGGCGATTTCTTCTCAGCAGATTTCTGGCAAAAACTCTGAGGGTAAATAAAATTACCATGAAAAGTTTCTCAAAAAATCTGTCGCTCGGAGTCGACTTTAAACTGTAGGCCCCACCACTTATGTATAAAAATTAACACACACAACATAAGTAGTGTAAGAAACTAGGTCAATAATCCTGACTGAACGGTTGTAATGACCAATTGACCAATTATGTATATTAGTTATACATGTGAACGAATTTTTGTTCACAAAAATTGAAGAGGAGAATATTGGCAATATTTGGTTTCAACAGGACGGCGATACATGTCACACAGCCGTAGCAGAGCTGGTGTTGTTTGGCCACTTCGGAGCTGCGATTTGACATCGTTGAATTATTATTTGTGGGTTGCCGTCAAAGATAAGTATTACGCCGACAAGCCAGAGACAATTGACGCTTTAACGGACAATATTCGTGAAGCCATTGGTGAAATACAGCTGCCCACAATCGATGATGTGCTTAAAAATTGAACCGAGAAAGCCATTTGAATGAAGTTATTTTCTATTATTAACTGGAACGATTGTACTTTCAAATAAAAAAGGCAATTTGAGAAAATGTTCAGTAGTTTTTTTTTAAAGCATTTTCAAAAAACTGAGGACCCATTATACAATTGGTTTATATTCCTCAATTGTAATGCATGTTGCATGCACAAAATAATCCAGTATACACTGATCCTTAATATATTCAATAGATACATACGAGATATATTCCAAACGAAATGCAATCTCTTACAAAGAACGTCATCTCTCACAAAATTATACAAAATTATTCAATGTGACATGTCACCAGGAACCTTAAACGACCTGTCATATTAATGCCACTTTTACGGAAAAGAAGAAAGATACATAGAATTGAGATGAAGGATAAAAAATTCTCGTACATTGTTTTTACTAGGAAAATTAGAAATATTATTGTTTCATTTTCTACACACCAAATCATGGAGTTTATTGATTTCTTGCCAAATTACGGCAGCAATATGATCTTTCTTTCAAGAGGTGGGGAAAACCAAAAGACAAACTGTTGTCTTAGAAACAGCCTTGATGTCGAACAGTACCTGTTGCAAAATAACTTTTTTGAGATAATGTCCATAATAAATTATGGCTTGTCGAATGTAACATTTTATTAACTTCTGAAATCTGGATATTTTCTGAAATTTTCTCTAATAGTCGTAGTACCACATTCTCTCCAAGGCCGTATTCAATAATATTATTAGAAGGAGCGCTAGATTATGCGTTAAAGAAATAACAATACCATATCACAGAAGCTAGTACCCAGTATTTGAAGCCAAATGGTATTGGCTTGCCTTTTATGTACATCTTTAGGTTATGGCGATCATCTGTTCACCCACAGAAAGACTATGAGAAAATATGCCAAATTGGGTGTATTTTGCATTATTAAATGGAGTAATTTTGGCAAATTTATCATTCTTGTCAAGATTATTATTGTCACAAACGTGTTATTTTCAATAAAACTCTCAAAAATAGCTTAACTATGTTGTTTAGCCGTCATATAATAAAGAGAAAAAATTTTCATTTTAAAACGCAGTTATGCCAAAGTGGGTAAAAAAATACCTATGCCCTATACAGGCCCCCACGACACCTAAAAAAATAATAAAAATATTCATACAATACAAACACTTCAAATACTATTTGTGGCAAATTTCACCAAAATCGGACCACGGATTCTGGGGTCAGGCGTTAATGAGTCAAAGTAATATTTGAGAATGGCAAGCACAAAACTCCCACGAAACAATAACTTTTTCAGAATGAAGCTCTTGGATTTCATGTGGCTCTTTTATTTCATTTGGCTTGGTGTCCTTAAAAAACTCTAAGAGTAAATTAAATTGCTATGAAAATGTTCTCAAAAAAAAGAAGTTGTCGTTCGGAATAGAACTGTAGGTCCCGCCACTCATGTATAAAATTAACATACAGAACATAGGTGTTATGAGAAGCTAGGTGGTAATTCTGATGTAAGGCTTGTAATAATAAATTTTGTATGTATGCATGTGTACTCATAAATGTTATGTATCATGTGTTTATGTATTTAAACAAAAGTTTCTTTAATTTAAATGAAAATTTTGAATAATATCGAAACTGTATTAACCCTCACATGCCCGAATTAAAATGGGTTTTGCTAACGTTCTTTTCAGTAGACATATAAGATAGAGTTAGCCTCAATATTCATTTTTGTGCATTTTTTATTTTGTTCAAAAACTATAAATAAAACATACAAATTGTAAAGGAAATTCAGAACCATTACGCAAAAAAAAAAAAATAAAAAGTATCTGAGTAACCTTAATAAACTGTAATCGAACACAAATGGACAATTTATAATGTTACACTCAATTACGCTACGCTTAAAGCCACATCTAATTTTATTTAAACGATTTGATAAATTTGAAAATAAACAAAAAAATTCATTCCCTGAATTCTTTGAATCTTATTGCAGTCAATATTTACTTAAGCAAAGGCTTTTGTAGCAAATTTTAATAGCTTCAATGCGTCCTTTTCTCAAAACATTTTTAGTTTAAGAATGGTATGATTCAATCCTTTTTATATTAATTTAAAATTTTTAAGGTTTTTAAAAGATAAAAAGGTTTTTCAGTCGGTTTAAACGACAATTAAAAGACCAAAACGTAAAAAAGAACGACTAAAAAAAGAATGTAATTACCCAGTTTCAAAAATTTAATAAATTTCATAATACAATGCCAAATCAAGGGTTTCATTCAAGCAATTGCCTTCTTTAGGGACAGAAAAAAGGAACCATGATGGTGTCTCGACAAAATACTTGGAAGCAATTAAGATTTTACTTTAAGCATTTTTGACCATATTTTTAACAGCTTTTATTGGCGTCAGTGTTTGTTGTATAAAAATTTCTATGAAGAATAAATCTGATTTCTGTACTCATGCTACTGTTTTTTGCTGTATGAAAAGGAAAATATCAATGAAGTAAAAAATATTTAAAATCTCATTGTCTTTAACATTAAGGTTTACTCTGGAGTGATTATAAAATTTAGTTTGAGTTTGTGTTTATATTGTAAGAGTCAGAAAAAACTTCTATTCTATTCTAAAGGCTTTTCCGATATTCTTACGATTTGATAAGGCCTCTAAAATTGGGCCGATCGAAAGAGTACTGTTAGCCCAGATTCTGCAGTTATAAAAATGAAACAGCGGTGCTTCACCAGAAAAAAGTAAATTTTACATAATTTCAAACCATATTTGTTTCATTGCAATTTTAAATCAGAATTTTTAAAAGACCACCAGCCACCACACATATTTAATATGTAAAATAAGTAATGCACAATGAACATATGTGACGTATGAGTGCATAACAATATCAATTTTATTATTGCATACTTTTCATTACATTGCATTACAATGGCCAATCGACCCCATACGGATGTGCTGGCCGAGAAAGACGAGTGTTACGTAGCAATACATGATTTTCATAAACAAGTCTCCTTATTTCGCTCTAGCAATACCCATTGTTTTAGCGATAAACACTGAAACACAAGCCACATTGCAACGATACTCTAATGAATCAATGATGTTGGAAATACTATCGGTGTTTAACTAGCTGCTACAGCCTCTCCTGTAAAACGTTGAGAATCCTCAAAATAGACGTTAAGGGCCAACCCCATACGTGAGATTTGTATTCCATTCTCGGTATTTAATGCAGCGTCTTGAAAAACCAAAGCACTGAAAAATGTATCAGTTCTTGGGATCATCACAATAAATTTTCATGCCCATAACGTTACGATCTTCTGACTCTCTAATATTTACACCACACATGGGTGTAGATGATGCAATATTATTGCTGCTTAATACTGACTTTATATGTTCTTGTGTTTAAAAACCTTTCAATATATTTATTTGTCTTTTTCTGACGATTTTTAACGATTTCAATCTTTGACGATTTTTCCTGAAATATTTGAAGTATTTCATTTATCTGGCAGACACGTAAGGTGATCTTGGCCAAATAGCTTGTGCAGAATATTGTGAATTGTGTAACTTGTAGCTCCGTTCTATTGAATCCCTCAAAGAAGTTGGTAATTGATAGTAATGACCTAATATTTTCTACATTTTAAGCTCAAATCACACACAATATGTATGAATGGAATGTGATTTTTAACTAATGATTTCTTATATAGAAGATACTTACGTAATTTTGTTGACAGTTAAATGACGCTGAGGACGATAAGATTGATCGGGTGTAAATAACTAACGATTCGCGTTGTTAAGGATTCTGTAAGAGCCTTTGGATTAAACTAAATCATTTTTGTTCCCTTCTAAGACACAGTAATATAACAGATAGCTAGAAAAACTAATGTTCTTGTCAGAATAGGTTGTCATTTGAAAAATGATCTGAAAGCTTTTATTGATCCCAACAATTTTGTCCCTGTAAATGAGTAACTAAGGGAATTTTATGGTCATTATAAATTTCGTGGTCCACTGAAATCGAATTGGCAGTTTTAGACTGAAGTAAATTCTACGTACTTAAAACCGTATTTGTAGAAACACGTATCAGGGAAACCAGAGAGAAATCCAAGAGGAAGCTTTGTTATTGACATAATCGATGTTCTATTGCTACGGGAAACTTTTTTACTTCACACGACGTTGAAAACAAATTTTTCTAATGAAATATAACAATGTTTTGTAGCATTAGGTTTCAGCTAGCCCTAAATTGAGAGTGTTACTGATGCGAGTAACAAGAAGCTGTCCTATCTAAACGATTGGAAACTTATAAATAACCGCAAAGCAAGGGTGCTAGATGCCAAATTATTGCCATTTAGATAGAAATAAAACCAATTTGACATGAAGTGTTTGATTTTTACGTAAAAAACCATTTGCAACGTTTAGCATGTCAAAAATGTTGGCGTAAATTTCAAAAAATTGAAAAAAAAAGTAATAATATAAAATAGTGTTATTAAAATGAATTAAAATAAATCAAAATGTTAAAATTTTTGACAAAATCTATTAATAATTGCGAAAATTCTATATTTCTACAAGTATGTATCAAAAGTGAAACAAGCTTGAATTATGCGGTTAATTGGTAAAATGCATAATACAATGAACATATGTGACGTATGAGTGATATCTAATTCCATTAGTTTCATACATAACAATATCAAAAATTTATTATTGCATACTTTTCAGAGTAACTGTTCTAGTATATGTAATATGATGCGTATGAGTAATGAATTTTAAATGCAATTAAATAGAAAGTATACCCCATTAATTGGGAAAATATAATATGGCTGAGACCTGCAGAGGCATGAATGAAATAAAATTCCATTTCTAAACGGAATAATTGTATTTCAGACAAAAAAAAAAAAAAAAATATATAAATTTGGCAACATTTCAAACCGGTTTTGTTTTATTGCATTTTTATATTTAAACTATTCAAGTCCCCATCCAATATATTATATATTTATATTGAGTTCTCGACTTCGATGCATCAAATATTCTATGTTGATGAATAAAAAAACATCAACTGCCTTCGATGTATCAAGGTATATACAGTTCGGGCTCTATTTGTGCAACCGAAAGGAAATCGAGGTTGTTGCGATATTCGAAATGTTGCAATAAGCGACCACTATAATCGTTTTTATTTTTAATCCTTTTTTAACAAAAAACATGCAATTTAATGAACAAAAAGTAATTAATTCATTTATTAAACAAAACAAAGTAATAATAAAAGGTGTAAATAAATATAATACTCGTAAAAATAAAAAAATATATTTTAATATTTTATATCATACATTTGGTATTCACTATTTTAAACAAAAAAATTTGAGATTTTAGTTTGGAGCTTTGATTTTTAAAATTTTTTTTATTAATTGCAGACTCCTTTATATCCTGAAGAACGACTATTTTTTCGATTGAAATGACATTGGCTGTTGCCCAATCTATACAAACATTAAGTGCTTTAATGACATCATCTGTTTTTATTTTTGAGGATTTTCCGATTTCCCAATAACTAGCAATTTTAATCTATGAATTCCATTTGCATTCATGCATGGTAAAAATGTTATTCTTTCCTTTGAAATTTTACGACCAGGAGCTGATTTTTCCATTGAACTTACTAAAGTTGAATTTGGCAAAAGTCTAAAAAATAACCCGGATTCGTCGCAATTATAGATTTTATCAGCCGTTAATTGTAGTTCGTTGATTTTATTTTTAAATTGATCAACAAATGGATCAACACTTTCTGGCTTATTTGAAAGCTTCTCCCCACATATTTTTAGCCTGCGTATACCATGGCGACATTTAAAGTTCTTCATCCATCCATTACTTGCATTAAAATGTCCAGTCTTTTCCTTAATTTAACTATGAAAGTACTGGGCCTTCAATTCTAAAATTTCCTCTGAAATTGGAACATTTCTAGATCTTTGATTTAAAAACCAATTAAACAGCGCTTTTTCCATTTTTGGATATTCTGCAGACTTAAGGGTTGATCGATTCCCTGGTCCAGATTCAGTATTTTTCACAAATTTTTTAATGCAAACTTAATTTTTTTTAATCCTAGTAACTGTAGATTTATTTACTTTGTAATCAATACAAATTTTCTTCACAGTTTCACCATCTTTTAATTTGTTCAAAATTTCTAATTTTTGTTTTATAGTTAATTTAACAATTTTTTTCACTACTCCCATATTTACTTAACTTAGAAAATGATCTTCACTTCACTAAAATATAACTTAAAATAAATTCAAAGAAACAGAGACAAAATAAAACAAAAAAATAACTGTAAATAAACAGCCAAAAATTTTCATGAGAGCAGTGTCGTTGTGAAAGAATTTTTTTTAGGTGTCTATGATTTGCCAAAGAATTTTGAATTACGCTTCTGATTAAAGAAAACAACCAGAAGAAGAAAAAACTAGAGAATAGAATAACTTCTAAATAATATTACATCTGAAAAAAAATTAATTAAGTTGCACTTATCGCGTCTGTTTTTTGAAAAAAGTTCCAGTTATAAAGGCTGTAATATTAAAAAATAGGCTGTTGCGCTAATCGGTCAGTTGCAATAATAGGTAGTTGCACAAATCGAGCCCGTTTACCTATCTTATATATCTTACGAGAAACAAAAGATTTATTCACATTTAAATGGTGGAAGACTCTAACGATAACCACCTGTGGTTTACCAGCCAAATATAAAGCAATCAGAGTATCACGCTTGAATTCCATCGCGAATAACTTTTTTTTCTGAATGCAAAAGATCAAAACGCTTTTGTAATGTTCTAAGTAATAAATTGAAATGAAATAAATCTGTAAGCTGTCAGAAGAGCGGTTTACAAATGATAAAAACCTGAAATTGGTTGCAATACAAATCAGCCACCCGGTTTATAATGGTGTAGGAAGAATACTTTTATTTAATCATATTTTATTTATAATTTCGTAGAAATGATATTCAATTCATATTCAATTAACTTTTGAATGTTTCGACAATTATTAAATGACAACATAACATCTTTGTTTTCACTTCATTTTATTATTTGTTTTGCTTTTGAAACATTTTGGAAAGACTCGTTCTCTCCCAAACACTTTCTCAAAATTTGATTTTTGCAGTTTTATATTTGATTGTAATATTATTTTTTTTTTTTTTTAACGAAAGTATTACCAATCGAATCATTTGCGAAAATATCTTCCAGTCATACACGCGTGCAACATGTGAGAAAACAATAGTGCTCGTGTCGTCCCACACTAACAATCCTTTCATTCAAAAAGAAAATGCTTCGCCCACTGACTATTTTTCTCGTGTATGCTATAAATATAAAGAGTCCGTATACGGATTTTTTTATTCTTCCGAAATATGGCTTAAGGAGCCAAAGTGCAATTGTGTGAACATAGAAATGGTTGAACCAATTTGTTATGTTTGGTAAATTTAATATTAAATCAGAAAGAATTTTACTTTCCTTATATCCAAAGACGAAATAATTTTAAAATTATACTTAAACCGAACACAAACAGTGCATAGTTCAGGTTAATAGAAACGAAGATAAGTTGGTAGATTTGAGGACGAGTCTAGCCTAACCACTCAAAATTTAAGGGAGACCATGTTCGTCTAGGCAAAATAGTAAAAATAAAATAAATAAAATATTCGCATTAAGAAAGTGGAATTAGACAGAAAAATTATAGAATCAGGTACACGAATATAACGTATATTCCTCACCGTAATCAACTACAGGACAACCGCAAAATGTCTCCAGAAGGAAATAAATCGTTCAAAGAATTTCCTCTACAATCAATTCTGTTTTTATACGGTGTTTTTACACGGTTTTGTAGTAACACGGTCTAGAAAATGAAATTAATTCTTTTTTACATGGTGATATTTGATATAGCACTGTTGAGAAAAGTTTATGAAAATTTCAACGTGATCTGAAATCTTGTATGGCTGTGTAGACAAACCCTTCATCCGCAGACTTCGGACATTCCAACGGACATTCCTCAGCGCCATCGCACTCAGTACGCGTGGACTAAGAAGGGCTTAAAAAGGAGGTTCCAAAATGGGCACCACAAATCGCCGGATCTCAATCCGTTAGACTTTTGTGCCTGGGGCATTTTGGAGGGTAAGGTTCTCCCTAAAAATTAACAAAGTGCGAATCATCTCAAGATGGCGCTTTGCTTTGGACTGGGCCAAAATACCGCAGAGCTATTTTCATCGAGACTGTGATGGCTTTGTCGGCCGTTTGAAACCCATAATTCGTACCAAAGGTGGCCAATTCGAACAAATCTATACTGATACTAAAATTTGATGTTGTTTCCATCATTTTTAGCTTTTGAACAATAAAATTAAAAAAAAAAATTAAAAAATATAGCGCTTTGCTTTGTTGCGTTTTATATCAGCCACGCTGTATTTCACAAACACTATAAAAAATTAATAGGTAGTGCTGTGATGGCTTTATCGGCCGTTTGAGGACCATAATTCATACCAAAGGTGGCCAATTCGAACAAATCTAAACTGATTCTAAAATTTGATGTTACTTCCAACATTTTTTACTTTTGAACAATAAAATTAAAAAAATATAGCGCTTTACCTTGTTGCAATATTTATCTGTATAGCTTGACGACGGATATATATATTGTTGTTTAGCGGTAATTTAGTATTATGGTATTGGATAAAAAATCTTGTAGACGGCATTAGAAAGTAACTGATTATGTGTTAGTCGTTAGAAATTTCATGCTACATTATGTGAAATAAAAATATACCACTTCGGTGCCTATTTCAATAGCTTTGGATAGAAATGCAGGCTGTGGGACATTAAGAAAAAAAGTCTGAATTAATTATTATGGTCCCCTTTAACACATCATTTGTATCTTGCTTCATACACTAATCTTGCAATTGAGTGTTTGAGGTAAATAAGTCATCTTTTTATATGACACTGACAATTTGAAAAATTTTTTTTAAATAAATGCTCAGAGCATGTAAATTAAAACATTAAATTGTTTTCTTTCATTGTCCATCACAATTATTTTCCGTTGTATTTTCTCTATTGAAAAAGACAAATGCTTACCCATAAAATGATTCTTAAAAATTAAAATAGTGTCAATGGATTTAAACGTCCTTGTATTTCCTTATACCATTTTAATAGAAGAAATTCATTGAACGTTCTCTGCACTCGAATTGTATTTTTTGTTTTGTCATTTTCGTTAGAATTGATTTCCATTTTGATCATCAATATTTCCACCCGTGGTGAATGGTACACTTCATGGCTTGTATTTTAAACGAAATAAATGCAAACAAATACAGGCAAACATACATTCATACAAATTCATTTTAAAAGATATTTCCATGATATGGTATTATGTGTTTGCATCTGTTCGTAACGATATGTACAATATCATGTCAGAAAAAGTAAATTCTTATCAATAAAATCGATGAAGATTTACAGAAAATTTAAAACTTAAATTTCTGTACATGTGCGCGAGTGCATGAAAAAGGGACACAGCGCATGAAAATGTCAAGCTAATGCTTGATACTCCAAAATTTTGTATGTGGTAAATGATGTATCGTACTTTACAAAATTTTTTTATTTTTGAGATCAGAGAATTCCAGTTAATCGTACTAATAATACGTAATAAATTCTTAACTTAAAATCAAAACATAAAATCCTTCTTTAAGACTTTGCAATACAGCAGTAGTATTATTTTCAATGCCCACATTTCCTTATCGAATCCAGAAGAGAAAAAAAGTGTTCTTTAAAAACTTTTTTCAGAACTTTAAGTGCAGTATTATAGCCATAAAAAATACCCTAGTCCGTATATTAGCCCAACAGCATAAAACATGCCAACTAGTGATCATAACGGCCTGATGAAGATGAAATGCGAAACGTGACCATAACTGCCTCATAAAAAATTACGTAAAAAGCAATTAACAAAGATGGGCACTGCCATAGGATAACATATAATCGAATATATTGTACGAAGAGCGGATCTATATCTCAGAAATCACATATATATTGCTAGTGGAGCATAGAATAGAAAAATTCAACAAGAATTGCAAAATATAGGCTGGTTATACAATTATTGTTAACACTGTTCTGACGAAAAGGCGTCAGATAAAAAATATATTGTACTAGCTAAAACCCGATGTACATTCGCTACTCCTATCGATGAATACGTGTTATTTGAATGTGTGTTTATTTGTTTGTGGGGTTTTTGTTTGGAGTTTATTGTGAAGTTTTCTTCTGAGACGTGCATCACGTTAATCATATCTCTCAGGAGCTCTAGAATTTGATGCTTCTATCCTCTCTCCTTCTACACTTGCATCACATGGATCTGGTGTCTCCAAAGCTCTAGATGTTGATGCTCGTAGTCTCTCTTCTTCTATGCGTACATTGCGTTTATCCGGCGTCTCTTCAGTTCTTGATCTTGATAACTTGGATCGTTTTCTTCTAAGACGTGCATCACGTTGATTAGGTGTCTCAGCAGCTCTAATAAATTTTCAGAATTTTTGATGGATCTTGATTGTTTATCACATAATGTTTGCACGACTTCCAAAAATCGGTTAATATTCGTGTTTTTTGAAAAAATTATTAGGGATGACATATATAAAAAATATAACACAACCGTTATACTATTCATATAAACGAAGTATGAATCTCTTCACAAGATGAATGTCATCACTTATTTGATACTTTTTAAGTAAACTTTGCTACTATGAACGAACAAATCGGAAAAAAAGATTAAAAATCTGGTCAGAAATGTTTGAGTAATCGAGAAATTTGTGCGTAAAGTCTAAAAAAACAGTTTTTGTCAAATAAAAAAAGTTTGGAGGGTTCGAGAAATATAAAAAAAAAAAATATTTTTGAGATCCACTCAACAAAACTCACAACCTACACTCTGGCATTGGCCGGGTGTATTTAATTTTTTTTTATTTTGTCGCATAGTGTTATTTGTATGAATTATTACTTAAAATTCATAAAATTACTCATACATATTGGAGTACCTTGACTTATGATGTCCACTGTGTACTTATTGACCATTTAATTCAATATCAGTGTTATTGGTCAGATCGTATTTCTTATTTTATTTACTAAACTTAGTTAATTGAAATTATTTACTACAACACAAATTTAATTTTTATACAAAAAATTTAAATTTAAGAACCTCTCTTTCCCTAAATTTGGTGAAGAAATGTGAGTTATTTATTGAGTTTTGCACAGTTTATTTATTTTGGAATTTAATGTTTTTAATAATGAATACACGCAATAGCAGCATGTACTCACCAGGGTTCTACGTATTTTCTCCAAACATAAATTCAAAGCAAAATATTCCCAATCTACTGACGTCTGTTGGTGGTAGCCACTAAATATTTTTTTCTTTTTACATACCGTAACGGTCTTTGCAGCCTAACTTAAGCACTATCTGCCACTGTGGTTTTATAGTTTGTTTGTTTGCAAGTGCAAATATAGAATATAAATCTCAAGTCGTTGTTTATTTTTAAACTTAAAATTTTTTCATTCTCTTTTATTGTTCCTAAGTAAGACACACTGGTCTCCTTTGTACAGTTCTTTTCACATTACTTCCTGTGAACAATGAAACAAACAAATAAATTAAACTGAAATATATTCTTATTGTTAGTGCAAGAAGAATTTTGGATGGAACAAAATCATACTCTGGGTAAAAATTTTAACATTTTAAAGAATTTACAAAAATAACAATTAAATATTTTGACTAGAATTTCTTTTACTTCCATATTGAAAAAATTTTGAAGTAATTTTATTAATCAAGAGGAATTTAAAGTCTGTGTAGTGTAGTTGGTAGTAAGTCGTAGTACGTATGTTTATTAGACTTAAGGCCACGGTTCAAATCTCAGGCCAGACACCAGAAAGAAATATATAAAAACAATTTCTTCGGCGACTACTACTCAGCAGATTTCTAGAAAAAAAATCTGGGTGTATATAAATTAATAAAAAAGTCTATCAAAAATCTGACGTTTCAAGTCGATTTAAAATTATATGTCCCGCCGCTCATGCATAAAATTAATACACACAATAAAAGGAGTGTGCACGAAAAAAACTGGACTTACACTTTTCGTTATAGAAATAAAACTATTTACTAAAGTAAATAATATTTGAATTATTTTGTGTATAAAATTTATTTCTGATCGAGGTCTCAGAGCATCCAACTTTTTGACTCACTTTTCTTCCAGACATGTTAGGGTGTTTTAGAAAAACGTATTATTAATTTGCTTGCTTTGTTTCGGTTGGCAAATCCTTTTTTTCTTCCACTTCCACCCTTTCTCCCAATACTCAAAGACTTCTTATATTGTTTTATTCTTACCTTAGAAACTGTTTTTTGGTTAATACCGGCCAGACTAGCAATCGTTTTTTGTAAGTAGCGCGGTTTTTCATTGAAAATTTCAATTATTTTTTTACGACATTCTTGTTGGGTGCCCATTTTCAAGAAACTATTTTTGCTATTGCAATGAAATTTAGCACGTGGATTTTAAAGCAGATGACTAACTAAAACAATGTAACGGTATTTATTTATTTTCAATTATGATAAAAGTTATAAGCTTAATAGTCGGCCCATTTTTTTTATACGCACTCCTTAATTGGTTTAAATAACTAGACCGTAATCCATTTGAATTCGTCCATATTTTGTGAAGACATGACAAGGCCTAAGGACAATAAGGTTTGACGAAATCTTTCCAATTGATTCAATTTAAAAATGCTTTTCTGTAGGATTTATTAATTTCGCTTTAGATGCTTTTGTAAACCGTAGATACCGCCTTTTTGCAATGGAGTTTAGATCAGAGATCAGCAATGAATCATTTTTCCAGCTACTCATAAGCACTCATGCAATTTTGAGTATGAATGAATCAACAGAATTGAAATTTAACTCCTCTGATTCATTCGTACTCGCTACAACATTGATTTATAAGTATAAGTAGCAATAAGTATGAGTACAACGTTGACATCAAACTCACTACATTCGAAATATGCTTGATTCATACGCCTACTCATTCTGATTCATAAATGTAAGGAAAATACTTATATTACTTATAAGTCGTTCGAGTGGCCTCGAATCATTCATCAAAATTTACAGCTTTTGTTGTTGTTGCATATACAAACAAAGAAGAAAGGTAAGACAAACGCAACAAGCAAAGCCTGCACACAATCTTCATGTGAGTATAGTGGTGTTCATACGCGAATCATATTTATTTTGTGCTTCGTGTAAATGTTAAGTAGAGACAAGTCGAAGTCAATAACATCATGTGTGTTGTTAAGTATGAATACGACATGTACTTCCAACTTTTTGAATGAATATGATATCAAAATAAGTATGAATGCGTATAATGCGTATAATGCGAACCTACTCATCGTTTTGAATACTTATTCCTGATCTCTGGTTTGAGATACAGTTTGTTTTTTGGCGGAATTTTTCTTTAAAATCTCTTGATTTCCTCGGACAATCAGAGTGCGATTAAGTCTCTAATGTGCATAACTTTAACACTAAACCTACCATGGACGTGTCAAATAACCCATTTTGAAATTCTTGTCAGAATTTCTTGTAAATAATATTATCACATCACCATTTGCCTTTACGAATTTTATCACAAAATACATGGAATGTGTTTTCCAAGATTCACTTCAATCTTGTTAATTTTTTTTTTTACCGAGATATATATGTAATCTACCTTAAATACCGCAAGAGGTCATTTCACCCCCTTTGATAGGAATAGTAATACACTAAGTATCGGTATGTTTAGTGTTAATACCCATTGTTTTTAACAAATGCCAAAGATTTCTCAATGGATATTTCGTGTCATCCAAAGGTAACTCTTACATATATTCCGGAATATAGAGAAATCGTTGGAAATTGCTTTACTGATGAATAGACCATCCTTGCTGGTACAAAGCTGGTCACTAATCTCGATGGCAGCAAGCATTTACTTACAATGTAACTAAACTCTGCTAGGTACATATGAATTAAAACGAGCCGACTCTTCACAGTCGTAAATATCATGGTCTTCAAAGGCATAGTAATGATTCTGTCAACGCCTTGCTCTTGCCTGTCTTTCTGACATCCTTGACAGAGCTCTAAGAAGGGTTTTAATATTGATTTTAGTAGACCCATTGTGTATAAGGAGGTTCTGACACCTAACTTAACTTAGCTCAACTTTGTTAAGTTTTTCAGGCCATAACACATTTGACATTTGCTAGCATCAAAGATATGTCATTGTCTGGTATCAGCATAAAAGCCCAACAATGATTCAGACGAATCATTATCAATTCGTGTGGTGTGAGTATACAAAAATTTTCCAATTCTGTTATATTGATCACGCTCGATATTGTGGTGTACCTGTTGTCAACATCTGACTGAACGATAGCAGATCTTCCGATTATTGTTTATTACAATACATATAAAAGATGCAAGAAATAATATGAAAAACCACAATTTTATTTAAACACTAGCTAATGCCCGGTGTGCTTCGCTTTTCTTAAATAAATAATTCTTATTCTTATGAATTGGGATACACAATATTTTTTGTTTTTTCCTCTGGTATATGTATACGTATAAATCTGCGGGTTTTCCTACTCGCGAACATGCGACGTAAACCTGTCCATGTGAGAAATATGGATTTTTTGGATTAAGTCCACAAACTTGAAAGGACTAACCTTGAGCTTTATTAATCGTCATTGCAAATGCTAGGCGAATAGGAAATTGCAGGCGCTTGAAATAGAATGGCATCGCCGATATGGTCATAGGAATACGTGCCAGCAATGCATCAGTTCCCTTAAACTTTCCAGTTATAATTTGCGCCTCGATACGATTGCTCATCATTTTTTTTTTTTTACTGTTAGTCAAGTGCTTTTACAAAAGATCGTGGAGGATCAATATTTTCTAAGTAAAATAATGGGAACACAGTATTTTAACTGTAAGTCATGTGGTGGAAAGCCTGGTAAATCTAACGAATTTAAAAATTCGACTGAATAATTGACGACACCTCAATATTTGAAATTGTGTCGATCGATTAATAAGTTCTTAGATTCCCAACGATCTTGTTGAGAATATTGTTGTTGATGAAATTAACGTTAATATTTTTCGATGCTAGTAGCGCACGTTCAGATAACCATTATTGGAAAATTCACAATTTATTAATTCTTCTTTTGATTGTGTCATTCTGCAAAAGTGTGATCAAAATTTTATATACTTTGTAATAGGATGCATTGGACTTCTTCCATTACCTAAATCAAGCAATTGTTTGGAAAAAGTTGAAGGTGAAGCAATACATTGCAACTGAAAACACATATTAGTAGTTAATTTTAGAATGTGAACATGTCGCCAAAGGTATGATGATTTTAGACTTGCATTTAGCTCATCAGCTGGCGTTGATCCCAAAAAATGGGATTCTAGCTATTACAGTTTATCAGATATACAGATTTTCATATTTATTTTATATGGGAGGTACCACACCCACTATTGCTAGTTCGCCCATTTTGGTCATAAATATTTATATTGAATCTGTAGTTACTTGTACAAAATTTGAGGTATCTTTCTGCTATAGTTTTTCCAATATAGCCATTATTATTATCTTACAATAGCAGGTAATGTTGCATAGGTGGGCGTGGCACCTCGCTCATTTGAAATATCAAAATAAAAAGTAGCTTATAATTCCTTCCAGAAAATTCAGGAAGATACTATGAAAATTTAAAAATCGGTTCAGTCGTTTTGCTGTCTATAACGTTCAAACATACATACATACAAACAAACACACAAACATTTATATATATAGATTTTGTTAATAAGCCCTGTGAAAAATGTGAAAAATTACAAACAAAAAAAACCGTCGATTGTACACGTTGTGTTTACACTGTACCAAGAAATTAAATTGATTTATAATTTCTTATTTAAATTTTTTATCAACCCTTTTTAGTCAACCTTAAATATGTAACAGCACTGTAAAATTGGTTTCAGAATTCCAAACTCCAGTAACCAGTGTCTGTTTACAAAACTGTTCCATTAGAAATACAATACCATGCTGTTGCCTCGCAGTCATATCTTTCTGTTTCCTTTTCTCTTTTTTGCTTTTTCTTCTGTTTGCTTTCTTAACATTATTTGTCCTCTGGTATTTGGTTTTTATTTGTGTTTAAAAATTTTAATTTTATTTATGTATCCGCTTCCGCTAAAACGCGTCAATACTCTCGTTTATTTAGATATCAGAAGCAACAGAGAGTGGGTTTTGCGAAAAAAGTTGGAAAAAAAAATCATTATTGTGGGCAAATATTACTTCAAAGTAATGTTTTATTTAAATTCAATACACCAGTTTTATGACAAATATTTTTAGTAATATTGTCGTGATATTTTTTTAAAATTAGTATAAGGCAGACTTATGATTTCGCCGGTCGAATCAGAATCATCACTTTCCTAACGGAGTTCTTTTGATGTCAGTAATTAAAATTTTTATTGTCATATAATTATTTATTGTTGATTATCTGTGCGAACCAATTTTGTCCATGAGTTAAGGGACCTACTGTCTAAAGTCAACTCCGGACGACAAATTTTTAAGAAACTTTTCTTAACAATACTTGGTCGACCTGGGGTTTAAACCATGGCTTTACGTCTAATAAGCCAACATACACTACCTACTGCACTCATAGCTGCCAGATTTAACGATTTATCGTCATTTTGACGATTTTGAACTCCATAAATGTCATTTTGACGACATGACGATTTATGCCCTTATTTTGACGATTTTTAGCAATGAAAAATTTACATCATTTTCTTTATTTTAGTACATTAAAAGCCTCCTTAACCTTTATATAACAAGGTGTAAAGTGTTATTAAAAGTCAAAAAATTTCAACTCCTAATAAAAATTCGATTATAACTTCTAATATTACCATCGGAAGATCAAAGGCATGAAGTTCCATTATTTTATTTTCATAGGACCAATACTCAGGCGTTGGGCATTGGTTTGGAAACTAGGAAAATATATTATGGGAATGAGGTAAGAGGGATCAGTGTTTATTGACACTAGGTTTGAATATTTTTAGGAAAGATCTCTGCAGGAAAGCAATTCCACATACGAATAGTCCGTCTAACAAATGAATTTTGCATGTAATGCAGTGTGCGATACACTGGTCAATCGACCACATACGGATGTGCTAGCCGAGAAAGACTAGTTTTACGTAGGAATACATGATTCTCATAAACAACTCCCCTTATTTCGCTCGAGCAATATCCATGGTAGTAGCGATAGAACAGTGACACAAGGAGTTGGAACACCTCAAATAGACTTTAAGGGAAAATTGAGAATTGTATTTCACTTTCGGTCGATTATAAATAGCTCACATCAGATGAATTGAAATATTTATTGCAACGTCTTAAAAAACCAAGTCACTGAAAAATTGTGTCAGTTCTAGCGAGCATCACACTGAATTTTCAGGCCCATAAAGTCAAGATCTTCTGACTCCCTAATATTTACACTACACATGGGTATAGATGATGCAATATTATTGCTGTTTAATATTGATTTTATATGTTTTTGTTTTTAAATGCTTTCAATTTATTGATTTATTTTTTCTGACGAATTTTTTACGATTTCAATGAATGTCGATTTTGACGATATTTTCTCAAATATTTGAGGATCATGACTGCACTACGACGACTTATTAAACGAACTTTAATGTGAGGTTAATTGAGCAAAGTTTTTATGCTTGTGTGTGTAATAAATCCGTTTTATTCATATGAAAGGCTAATTGATGCCATTATATTTAACATATAACACCAATCATATGTCCGTCACTCGTATCTAGTTGGAGCGCATCTAACAGGGTCAAATAATCTCCACTCTGCACACAAAACCGACTGAATTATTACTAACTAGTTTCCTACTTTGTCTTCCCTTTTTGTACGCGAACGCTTTCAGTCTGATGATGGTTCTCGAAGTGGAACGTTCGCGGTTTCGCTTTCTCGAGTATTCTTTTGGGACTACATTTTTGTTGTTGCGTTTGCTTCCTTGTCTATTCCTTTTGCTCCCATGCTTCGATGCATTTGTTAGTGTGTATACATTGTTGTTGTAGCCTTTGTTTATCGCTAAATTTAAACGATATTAGGTCGTTTTGATTGTTGTATACGTGGCAAAAGTTGGAAACAGTGGCACATAAGCATAGCTGCCAGATTTGACGATTTATAGTCATTTGGACGATTTTGAGCTCCAAAAATATTGAGCAAAAAAAATATTGACGATTTATGTGCTTATTTTGACGATTTTTAGATATTAAAAGATTTTTACCATATTCTTTATTTTAATACATTAAAAGCCTCCCTAAGCTTTGTTATTGGTTTCTAATTATTACTCTTAGAAATATATGTTAGTAATAAGAAGAATCCTGTGATGATTTTTCTTTTTAATCCCTTAAAAGCCAAACAATTCCAAGTCCTAAATAATCTCGTAGTTGTGCATTATTTATCATTTGCGGTTGAAGTCAATTTTAAATTTTCGATTATAGCTACTAATATTACCATTGGAAGTACAAAGGCAAGTGCCATTATTTTTTTTCGTACGATTAAGATTCATAATATGGATGGCATTGTATTTGAAACTAAGAAATTATGTTATGTGAAGAATGAAAGAGAGAGTTGTGTTTATGGGCACTAGCCTTAAATATTTTTATACCATACCATCACAACATCACAACCCTTCAGTCACAACATGAGTGGTTGTGTGCGTTAATTTTTTACATGAGCGTCGAGACCTACAATTAAAAGTCGATTCCGAACGACAGATTTTTTTGAGAAACTTTTCATGGCAATTTTATTTACTCTCAGAGTTTTTGCAAAAAATCTATTGCCAACATACTACCTACATATTAAATATTTTTATACCATAGGTAACAGAAAAAAATCGCCGTAAGAATTGAGTTTCACATACGAGTAGTCCGACTAAAAACGAATTCTGTTTGTAATGCGGTGTGCGAACCACTGGCCAATCGACCACATACGGATGTGCTGGCCGAGAAAGACTAGTGTTAATATTTAATAAACAAGTCTCCCTATTTCGATCGAGCAATATCCATTGTAGTAACGATAGAACAGTGGCACAAGCCACATTGCAATGATGCTCTAATGAACCAATAGAGTTGGAACACTATCGTAATTAACGACCTACTACGGACTCCCCTGCACACGGTCGAGAAGCCTCAAATGCCATACATAAGCATTGTATTCCATTTTCGGTCGGTTATAAATGGTGTAATTTGTAAGTAGATGAGGTGAAGTGAAGCATTTATTGCAACGTTTTAAGAAACCAAGCAAGCATTCTTATGTCCATAAAGCGAAGATCCTCTAACTCGCTAATATTTACACCTTACAAAGGTTTAGATGATGCAATATTATTGCTGCTTAACACTGTCTTTATATGTTTTTGTTTTTAGAACATTTCAATTTAGTTATTTATTTTGTCAGTCGATTTTTTGATGATTTCAATGAACGCCTTTGATGATTTTGACGATTTTTTCTCAAATATTTGACGATTTGATGCTTCATTTATCTGGGAGCTGTGGTGTCACGTATCTTTTATTGTTAATTTACAATGAAGTCATTAGAAAATAATACGGTCGACATTTGATCACAAAATGTATCAAAATCACATAGAATAAATTAAATTATTTACAAAAATAATTTGTCTAATCTAGGTTTAGTAGCAACATCCCATGATTTTTAAAATACGATCCCACTGTTTACATTTTCCGTTCAGCCTTCTTCTTGTTTTTTTTTTTCATCTTTACCTAGGAGTACTTACTATTTCATGCGTATTATGTTGTGTTTTTTTTTTTTTGGTACTGTTTTCTGCTTCTTTTGGTTTGTTCGTTTTTGCTTCCCTTTTTCTTTTTTGGTTGGGACAAGTTATTAGTTTAAGTTTTGAGCCACTTTATTAAACATTATGTTATTTGTGGGCCAACTCTTCCATATTAAAGGATATATTAATTCTTATTATAAAATGGATAAATTTTTGCCATTGGCGTTTTAATTTTATACCCAAATACTTTGTGTTTACATTTCGGTTTTCTGATTAATCAAGGGATTTAGATAAACAACACGAAATATTGGCCATTTTTTATGAATGTAATCGTTTTCGAATGGTTAATATTCGATGTAAAATTTTCAATAAATAAATTATTTTTTAATATAATATAATTTAATAAGTTCAAATATTTACTTAAGCTTTTGCTCAATTGCCAAGTGAAAATAACATTTTGGAGCAAAAAATTTACAAAAAAAAAAAGGAAAGAAAATAGGCCTGGGTCATATAACTAGCGGGAACAAATGACTGAATATACATACAAGGCGAAAGTACATACATTATGAAAAAAAATTTTATTAGAAAACTCCATTTAAAGAGAGACTTGAGTTAACGCTTCAGCCTATCTTCTCACAGGGCATTATGGACACAAGTCTTCAGAATGAGTATATAGATGTTTTAATGATAAAAATGAACTCTTAACCTTTGATCGAGCCTTAAGAAAACTTCATAATTCTAGCTTTGTTTCACTTTTGATAAATACTTGTAGTAACAATTTTCCCAATTATTAATAGATATTGTTAAAAAATTTTAATATTTTAATTTATTTTAATTCATTTTAATAAAACTATTTTGTATTTTTACATATTATTATCACTTTTATGAAATTTAAGCCAAAATTTTTAACGTGATGAATGTTGAAGTATGGGTTTTTACGTAAAAATGAAACACTTCATGTCAGATTGGTTTTATTTTTATCTAAATGGCAATAATTTCCAATGTAGTACCCTTGTTTTGTGGCAATTTATAAGTTTCCCATTGTTTAGATGGGGCAGCTTATTGTTACTCATTTCTATAACACTCTCAATTGAGGGCTGGCTGAAACTTAATGGTACAAACCATTGTTATATTTCGTTTGAAGAATTTGTTTTCAACGTCATGTGAGGTAAAAAAGTTTCCCGTAGCAATAGAGCATCGGTTATGTCAATAACAAGACTCTCTCTTGGATTTCTCTCTGGTTTCCCGGATACGGGTTTCTATAAATACGGTTGTAAGTAGTTGATATTCATGTAGAATGTACTTGAATTTCGATGGACCATGAATTCAATTAGTTACTCATTTACAGCGACAAAATTATTGGGATCAATAAAAGGTCATTATTCTAAAAGGCAAATAGGTGTAAATTTATCATTATTTCCGAGTAGCACATTATCAAAACGAATGATCCTGTAATGGCATACGTACATACGTAGTTCACCGAAATATTATCCCTCTGTAATATCAATGAAATAAAACATAGGACGAAAAACTTTTTTATAATATTTGTCTATCACGTGAGATAAATATGAGAAGAACAGTAAGGAAGATTCTATAACATTTTAAGAAACAGGGCGATCAGCGTAAAAATGTTGGTTATTTTTTTTTCCCAAACGATTAAAGTAGTACTATATTTGGCGATAAACATTCAATTCCAATGTTTACTGCTGCCAATACTTTCGTCAGTTCATAATACGAGCTTTTGTTTTCGTTTTCTTTAGAGTCTCCAGTAGCAGGAATATTACATACATAGATATATATTCGGTCATTATAAGTCGCCGTGGTCTAGTAGGTAGTGTGTTGGCTTATTAGACGTAAAAGCCAGGGTTCGAGTCCCAGGCCAGACATCAAAACAAAATACAAAAAGTATTCCTTCGGCGATTTCCTCTCAGCAGATTTCTGGCAAAAATCTGAAAGTAAATAAAATTGCCATGAAAAGTTTCTCATAAAATCTGTCGTTCGGAGTCGACTTTAAACTGTAGGTCCCGCTACTCATGTATAAAATTAACACACACAACATAATTGGTGTGAGAAACTAGGTCAATAATCCTGACTGATGGGTTCTAATGACCAATTATGTATGTATGTATGCATTATAAGCTTTTGTTGCAAATTGGACAAAACTGACCTAAGGCTTGAACCTTGGTCTGACATCTTATAAGCTAATACGCTAAATGCTAGACAACGACTAGAACATAAAATTCAACCTTTTCACTTTCATCCTACACTTAACTTTCAATTCCTTCTCAAATACCATAATTAATGTATTATTTACGATAAAACTTCACAAAATCTTTGAAAACCAAAAAAAATTTCAAACACAACACCAAAGAATCGCTAGGAAAGTCGTATGTATCAGAATTGTGAAGTTTTTGATTTTTTTCACCCCTGTTTGAAATTTTTTTTTTGCTTTAAAATAATGACAAAAACAAGGCTAACGAATTCAAAAAATATCAGGTGTTTAACTTTTTCTGAATTAAAGTTATACAGTCCCCAAAATTTAAATGTATCGTATTTGATGCAAAGCTCGATCTACGGTTAAAACACATTGTTTTTGTTGAAATCGCGAAGCCTCCTAAAGTATTTGAGAACAACAGAACTGTAGCAGATATAGTAGGGATGATTTATAAAGTTTATAAGGAGCGCAATAGATAGTAGTATCTTACAGTTTAGGGTGATTACAGTAGATGGCAGTGTTATAAAACCTCTTTATAATGATAATATTGATTATATGCTAAATGAATAAATTTCAGCAATTCTATACAATGATATGGATTGATTAATTTTATGAACTTAGCCCATATGCTTGTTGTACTTGTGAAAAATCTATGGAAATCGCTTAACAGTGCAAAAAACTTGCAAACCTTTCTTATGGCTTTCTTCTCATAATTTTTACATAAGGCAAGTAACATTTCTTAACACAGTTAGTTCCATAACACGGTAGACCAAATCATTTAGCAACTGGTGAAACAGTTTTCCAAACAGCATTTTACGTTTGACATTTTTAACGAGCATCTGATCTTCCTCAAAAATTATTAAAACGGTTGTAGTATCCAATGCTAACCAAACCTTATTCACTCTAATTAAACTCAACTGACGTGGTCGTTAATATTTTTGAGCAATATTTTTGTAGCCATTGTACCAAAACTCGTGCTGCCATACTTTATGCCTTTTGAAACCGGATACATATATAATGTCGATGCCTCCGTTCTATAACATTCTAAGTCGAAAGTTTTAAGTTTTGAGTTATGAGCTCTCAAAGTTTTCACGCGACATACGACTATAAGTATGTGTATATAACGTTATAGAATGGAGACGTCGGAATATCAAATTAATAATAATTTTATGCTATATTTAGTGGTTCGTATTTGATGAAATTAGACATGTGGCCACGGTTTAAACACCAAGACAGTCAAAAAACAAAATTAAAAAAAAAAAAAAATTCTTCGGCGAATTCCGCTCAGCAGATTTCTGACAAATAATCTGGTAGTAAATAAAATTGCCATGGAAAGGTTTCTCAAAAATCTGTTGTTCGGAATCGTCTTAAAACTATAGGTCCCCTGCCACTCACGTATAAAATTAACACACGCAACATAAGTGGTGTGAGGAGCTAGGTAGTAATCCTGACTGGAAGGTTGTAACGATGCACGCATGTATTTATAAAGCAAATCAAATTTATTCGGTCTTTCTAGTACTTATTAATGCATACACCCTTTTTATATACCCGTACCGTAATACATCGTAATAATAATTTATCTTTCATCGATATTTTTTCGGTTTCATGATCAATATCTGGAGCACGTATTGCCTAAGACGCGTCAAATGCTATTTTATAAACTGATTTTTACTTAAGAGGGTATTCCAAATAAGTATTTGAAGTATGTTAAATTGGTTATTAAATAGTTATTTAAAGTTCATTAAATATGTATTTTAAGTACATCAAATAACTATTTAAATGGAATATTTAAACAAACTTTATTAAAATTACTTGATCTGTGCTCTTTAACCAGATCAAGGCTGGCTGGCTCAAAACTAAGGCTGACTACGGCCTTGGAGAAAACGTGGTACTACGACTATTAGAAAATATTTGGGATCCAAATCAATGTAATATTACATTAACAATTATTGTATGCGAGTCCGCGGAAAAAAGCGGTATTGGCCATTACTGACTAACACTATTGACGCAGCTATGGTAAACGCATGGATATTACTCCTCTTGTGCAGTTAATGTGAAGGTTTGCCACCTATGAGTCAACCCGATTTTCGGGTTAGAGTTGTTGGAGCGCTGGTAAAAATCGACGCCGTGATGGAAAAGTTGTTACAAATACGCAGCAAATAGCATAACACACTGACAAATTTGACCACATGATTGATAAAATTGAAAAACGAAAATAGAGTAAGGTTGTGCAAAATACAGTTTGAACGCACATTCAAGCGATTATTTTGCACAATTTCATGCCGAAACTACCAAAAATATAAAAGAATAGAGAAAAATAAATGAGATGAAGTTTCTGTTTGAAATTAATTTTTAAAAGTTTTGTGAAAAATATTTCATACCAATTCCTAAGTGGACATCTTTATACCCATGTCCTTTAATCGCACCTGTAGCCTAGTTAAGTAGACCAATTATCGAGTAAAGGATATATTATATTACATGGCATCTAATGGTTTTTCCGAGATTATCATCCATACACATTCCACAGAAGTTCTTTCTACAAAATTTTGATTTTGAAAAATTCGTGATCTTTGACCTATCTTCTGCCATTCAAAATATATGAATATCCTGCCTTACTAATTTTTTTTTTACTATGTCTTCTTTATTCGTTCTTAAAAAAGTTTAGGCTCTCGTTTAGTTGGGTCAAGATAAAATTTTTGAAAAAACTTCTTTTTTGGGTATTTTTCTACCCATTCGGCGTTAATGGGCTAACTAGGTCAATATAAATCCTTATAGGTTTTCAAACAAAATCATCCGAAACCTTGAACCATTATTACAGTTTTCTAACAAACTTGTCTAACAAACTTTTAACTGAAAAGTAAATATTTTGGGAATAAAAAAATTAAAATGAAAGCGTGTAGTTAATTACATTTATCCCAACAAAATATCTTTTTTATATTTAAATTCGCTTAACACTTTGGTTTAATGCCTTGGCAGCTCAGTTTTTAATTTTCCCTTTAATAAGCATTTCATACAAACTTTTTTTTTTTGTAAATTTAAGGGTCAAGATTTGTTTTGTTTTGTTATTAAAACCCCTGTATTCAATTTTATTTCCTTGTGGTATTAAAAAAAATAACTGCCTGTGTTTTTGGAAATCGCCATGGAACAAATTACCTTATGGCTGGCTGTATAAAAGAAATTCGTAAAAGAATGTGTTGTTTGAAGGCCGTTATTTGAAAATCGTTTTAATTTTCTCCGTAAATGTTATGAATACTTTTAATATTCTGTATATAATGACAGCATTGGTGGGTAGATATTAAAAGACCATAAACGAAATTGAAATACTTACGCAATTATATATAAACGTTACTCTAGACAAAAATTATTTCAATTTCATTGGAATAATCACTTGCTGTAGACTACATTGACAAAGCTTTAACAAAGTGAGCTTAAGAAAAAGTCGTCATAGTCTAATAGGTAGTTTGTTGGTTTATTAGAAGTGAAGCCGCTATTCAAATGCAAAGGCAAAACTTTCTATGAAAATGAAATCAGATACTTTCTCTCAAGAGTGTTCTCGCAGAAACTCTGAGTGTAAATATAATTCCCATTAAAAGTTTCTCAAAAATATGTCGTACAGAATTGATATTAAACAAGTATCCCCCGCCACCCATGTGTAAAGTTAACACCCACAACATAAGTAGTGGGAAAAACTAGGTTGACCAATTAACCACTTTGTATTTTATTCAAAAATATTCACTTCAAACCATTCTCTCACTTTTATTTTTAATTTTTTTGATTCATATTAAATATTTTAGCTTTAATATTTATGTTGTCGGTCGAACTGCTCGAATTGAAAAGACATACGCAATAATTCTATATGCTCAACTTAGTACACTTTGGAAAATTCGAATCGGTGGATGCGTCAACCTGCGTCAACATGCGTTAACATGCGTTACCATCCGATAACATCCATCAACACCCGTCAACATACGTTTCTGAATGAAATTTTATTCTATTGTAACTAAAAACATTATTTCTTGTGTTATTATTTAAAATTAAAATCGAACGACAAAGAAAATATTACAAATCTACAATTCAATAAACAGGTCTTCCACTACTTCTTTTGGATGATAAATTAGATGATCTTTGGATATGCTAATCTATAAGGCCCTCCACCCATGTATAAAATTAACACGATCAACCACTTATGTAATAAAATAAAAAAAAAAAAATAAAATATTCCTTTGAACAATGCCATGATGCTATAATGTGTGGAGTATAATATCATTCAAATGTCCCGTCACTGCAATGTATCCAAAATGTTTGATTTTCCATAGTTAGAATTGAACCGATAAAATGTGTTTGAGCATTAGCTGCGTGACGCACAATGCCGTGATGTTAAAACTCCAAGTTATTTGTGTCCAGATCATTCAATTCAGGCCAAATGAAGTTGATAATCATCGACATTTAGAGCCCGCGGTTGACACTGTTATCCTGGCGAATGGTGGTCTCAAAAAGAAATGGTTTATGATGATTTTTCGGGATAACACTTTCAATCGTTTTTTCCAGAGATTTTTATGTAAACACCATTTGTCTTTGAAACTTGTTACCCCAATATTTTCAGTCTATGTGCAATGCAATACAATTTAGTAAAGCTTTCATAAATTTGAAGTATTTTTTTTAATAAAAAATTCAATTGGAATTGTTAGACAGTGCGCTGCTTTGAAAAAGCAAAAAGAAAATATGAATGAATGAACCCAAAAGAGAGAGAGAATGAACTTCGAGAATTTATGTTAAACATAACTCCTTACATTCTTTAATTTTTTCTTTTTCTTTTGCTAACGAATTCTTTGAAAATATTTCAAAAGAATTTTCACAAAAAATAAATTCGTTTGGCGGATATGTTTGCTTAAGCAAATTGCATGCCAGTCACATACAAGTGAAACGAATAAATAATAAAAGAACGGATTTAAATCTTAAATACGGAAAAATACGTGAAGTTACATACCAAAACGATATCAATAACGACTAACAACATTGTGGTGTTATATAAAGAAAATAAATGAAAAGCATTCACCCTTTGGACGTTTTGAATTGTTAAGTAAGTTTTGCACAGCTTTGAACGCCGCATGAAGAGACTATGAGAAAATATTGATAATTCTTAAAAGTTTTCATCAAAATATCTATGATGAAGCCAAAAATCGATCAATTTGGTACGATACCAATGCATTCGATATCCAAGAGCATCCTTTGCATTCTGAGAAAATTACTGTATGGGGTGAATTTTGGGCTGACGATGTCATCGGTCTATATTTATTGACGAAAGTCCAGACTATCACCGTTAACGAGGATCATTAGAAGTCGATGATTATCAACATTTTTTGGGCTGAATTGCTCGCGTCATAATGGAGGTGAGGTGATCTGGCCACTGAGATTTGGCCTCTTTGTGGTTTTTTGTTTTGGTGTTTTCTTAAGGCGTATGTGTATGTGGATAAACCGTAATCCACGACAATCCTCAACGCTAACATAACTCACATTATCGATCAAATTACCTGATTTATGCATCGCGAGCTCGGAAAATTTGTGATATCATATTCTAATTTTAGACGATACCAAGAGCTGAACTTTAAGACATGAAACTGACTTGAGAATTGAATCGCCGTAGTCTAGTAGGTAGTGTGTTGGCTTATTAGACGTAAGGCTAGGGTTCGAGTCCCACGCCAGACATCAAAACGAAATACAAAATGTATTTCTTCGGCGATTGCCTCTCAGCAGATTTCTGCAAAAAAACTCTGAGAGTAAATAAACCTGCCATAAAAAGTTTCTCAAAGAAATCTGTCGTTTGGAGTCGACTTTAAACTGTAGGTCCTGGCACTTGTGTAAAAAATTATCACACACAACATAAGTGGTGTAAGAAACTAGGCCAATAATCCTTATTGAAAGGTTGTAATGACCAATCATGCATGCAGTTTACGCTTGTGGTCGTATTAATTAATTTAATTCTTTAATTCAGTCATTACTGTCACCGACGCTCTTACTAACTTTTGTTGGCCTAAATTAAATGATCTAGTCACCAATAACAGGTAGTTTGAACAAGATATATAAAGCATCAAGTATTCATGGAAATCGTCAACTAATCGTCACATAATCGGCATGAAAATTAAGTGCGATGTACGTTAGAACCGTCACATTTTTCAGTGCCTTAGTTTCTTAAGAAAGTGTAAGAAATGCTTCCCTTCATCTGACCTTCTTACTATTTTCACCTTTTATATCCGAAAGCGAATGGAATACAACTCTTATGTATAGGGCGGCGCCTCAACTACTATTTTGACACTTCTCCGCCGCTTAAAAGAAAGGATGAAGTTGTCCGTTAATGACGGTAGGGTATCGAAATCCATTGATTCATTGGAGCATCGTTGCAATGTGACCAAGTTTCACTGTTTTATTAAAATTTTAACGGATTTTGTTTAAGCGAATTAAGGGACTTGTCCCCGAGAATCATGTATTCCTACCCAACATTCGCTTTTACATATCAACCACATACATAGGTTGATTGGCCAGTGGATGATTAACTGCATTACAGACAAAACTCGTTCTTTAGTAGGACTATTCGCATGTGGAACTCCCTTCGTGCAGAGATTGTAGTTTTTTGGCTTTTAAGGACATAAGATGCAGAAAAATTTGGCAATATTAATATCTGCAAAGGCTTAAAGTGACTTTTAATGTACTGAAGTAAAAGTAATGATGTAAATTTTTAAATTTTTAAAAATTGTCAAAATAAGGGCATAAATCGTCGCATCGTCAATATGATATTTTTAGAGCGCAAAATCCTCAAAATGACGATAAATCGTTAAATCTGGCAGCTATGATTACATCCCATTTAGAATATCCCATACTGGTTACATTTAAGGAACGATTTAAGGACGTATCTATCGTATGTAGGGGTAACATTTATCCCCATTATACGAATAACCCGAAACACAGCTGTCAAGGCAATGTTATCAAAAAATGCAAAAATTTTCTTTCAAATCACATCCAAACATAAGATAGGCAACCCTGTGGTGCCTACTGTGAGCCCGGTTAAAGAATTGATTTTACAGGGATGAACCGCAAACTTATTTTAATATGATACCCATGCTACTCATACTCAAAGTATACAATCACATCATATCCATACTTAACAATACGGACGATGTTATTGACTTTGACTCGTCTCTACTTAACATTTACATGAAGCACAAAATAAGTATGATTTGAAAAACTTGGTTTAACTTAAAAATGATACGAAGGTTTAAAAACTATCATAACGTCTTAAAATTTATAAAAAATTAAAAAAAATGTTTTTTTTTCATTTAAAATCTCATAAATTCGAATTCGCATAAAAAAAAATCCGCATAAAATGAGACCCGAGTTTATAGAGGTTGGCATGCTGGAGCATAACGAGTGCTCTGAAGTTTATGCCGCAGTCTGACTCGAAGTCATTATGACTCTACAGCCATTAGACACCTACTTACCTAAAAGAGATAGCTGTGGAGAGAAACGAAAAATCGGACGAACTGGCACGGAAAAGATCGGACATGTCTGAGAAATAGATGTTAGAGAGGATATATGAGATCTTACAACTGGAAAAAGCAGCATGAAATAAAGCAAACACATATACCTGGTGGATGAATTTCAAAATTGCTGAGTCCAGCAGTAGACACCGGAAAAAAGGGAACTTAAGTCCCACAAGAAAGCGGTTTGCAATGTGGATATAGTTATTTTATATTTTGAAGAAAAGTCGACGAAAGAAAGTAAATGGCGATCGTAAGCCAGATTTGACAAATTTCTTTAATATTAGATTCGTAATTTAATTTTTAATGTCGCCATGGTCTAGTAGGTAGTGTGTTGGCTTATTAGACGTAAGGCCCGAGTTCGAATCCCAGGTCAGACATCAAAAAGAAAATATAAAGATATTTCTTCGGCTACTTCCTCTCAGCAGATTTCTGGCAAAAACTCTGAGAGTAAAAATTGCCATGAAAAGCTTCTCAAAAAATCTGTCGTTCGGAGTCGACTTTGTCACTCATGTATAAAAATTAACGCACACAACACGAGTGGTCTGAGAAGTTAGGACGTTGTACAATGGGTAAATTCGACCTCCAGGTACTGTACTTGTCCACTGTGTCCTCTAACCTAAACTAACCTAGATTCGTAACTGACACTATCCTGTATAAAATTTTTTACCAACATAGTTGCAAAATCGTAAACAGAGCACCTATATATGTAAATGAATTGCACTCAATTAAATTATTTGTTTTCTTTACAGAGTTATTGTTGTCAGTAAACAAATTTATTTGCATCGCAATAAATTATATTTCCTCACCCATTCAACATTGTATTCTTTTGCTATATTTTGCAAGATAAATTTTTTATGCCGCCAATGAAATTCCATTGAAATCGATGGATTTTTATATGGTTATGGGTTTTACCATAGCTATGGTTATTGTTTCCCACACAGAAAAATGTTATAAAAATGTGGTACTTGAGTATTACTAAGAAGAGTATAAAAAAACATCATGGTTATCCTTGATTGGAGTAAATATGAGAACAACATATTTACTGATACCGATTTCACATGAAATTACGTGATTTATTGTAGGCACAACGACCTGACGCTATCGTCTAGAACTTTGTTGATAATGAATCGAGAAACCGTTTAGAAGATTATTTCAATCTGTCTACCATTCATTCATTCCATTTATTTGGCTTACTTTATTATCTTCACATTTGTATTTTGCTTGAAATAGTTTTTAACATTTTTGGTTAAATTTTTCAGTGTAGCTTATAAGTACAATGAATTGCCTTAAAAATTATTTCCTATCTATGCATCACACCTGTGTTCGTTAAAATGGTGTTCCTATTGACATTTAACACAATCTGTCATGTAAAATTATCCTATGACCTCAATTCACATCTCTTATAACACTTTATCTAACAGCCCCAGTCACAAAATCCTTCGGTCGCACATGCTTTGCTAGTAACGTACATTATGTGTTGCACTGCATCAAGATGCACGTTTAAGAACGTTTCATAGAATTTGTATTCCTTCCGCTAATCTCTATCTCTCTCTCTCTCATTGTGTACGAATTGCAACATTTATCAGCATTTTAACGTTATTGCAGCAGACTTCATTATTAAAGCAAATAAATGTCAAATTTGTGTCATAAAAGAAATCATGAAGATCAAACTGACATAGCAGAAGAAGAAAAAATAAAGAGGAAAACCATATTGACTGTATTATAATTACGCAATCACTGTCGTTCGTGATGTTTTTGTCAATGTTTTTATAAGTATTTTTTAAGTTCCTGGTTTCCTAGCAAGAAAACGATGAATATTATTTTATTTGCTGTGATAATAACATACAAATTGAGTAAAAAAAAAATAACTAAAAGCGCCATTATAATCAAACATTGGTTTCAAGATCTTTTTCATGTTCAGAATTTTTAAGCAGGTTGTATAAAAAATTTTATATATAAGAAACGAAAATATTTAATGGAATTCGAACGATTTTCAGAGTTCTTTTAAATTACATAGTTCATTAACCGTAGATCAAGCCTTAAAAAAACGTCATAATCCTAGCTTATGTATCACTACATACTGCTACTACATGATTGTAGTACATAGTGTTGTAATGATTACTGATAGATTTTGTAAAAAAATTTAATATTTTGATTTATTTTAATTCATTTTAATAAAACTATTTTATATTATTATATTTTATTATCACTTTTATGAAATTTACCCCGAAATTTTTGACACGAAGCATGTTATTTTACGTAAAAATCAGACACTTTATGTCAGCTTGGTTTTATTTAATTCTAAATGGCAATAATTTGACATCTAGCACACTTACTTTGCGGAAATTTATAAATTTGCAATTGTTTAGATGGGGCAGCTAATTGTCACTCACATCAATAACGGTCTCAATTGGCTGGCAGCACACAGTGTTGCCAAAAGCCAATCTAGCTGGAAAAAAGTCATAATTTCTCTTTGGAAGTAGCTAGAAGCATGAAATTTTGGAATTTTGTATTTAGGTTTATTTGTGCTAAAAATGGCCGTTATAGGTGGAGTGGGCGAGAATATAATATACAGTTTTATAAATTTTTTTTAAAATTTAACGGATTTCTACATTTATGGGGCCCTAAACTCATTTTAGTCCAAAATTTCCGCAAAAGGACCCTTCTAGGGTACTATGAAGAGCCCCCACTCATTATAAAAGACAGTTAAGTGTTTTTATTTCACTTTTTTAGAAAAATTTATTACAAAAACAACATAAAAAAAATTTAAACATTGTTTCACATTATTATATTATTGAACACAAAAAATACTTTTATTCACATTAATCTTCATTCATTCATATTCATACATCTTCATTTCGAGATCCAAGAGCTGGTTTTGTTGAAAAGGCCGAAATTAATGGATCCGATGATAGAAGTAGATAATGAAAAAGATCTTCCATTGATTTTTCTCTTGAAATTTTTCTTGTATGATGTTCTTGAATAAATCTAAAATCTTTGTTTCGAGATTCAAGTGCTTCCTCTGACATCATTCCAATTGGAAGCACAGCATTTTGAATTATGTCTTTTCATTAATTGAATACGTCAATCATCGTAAAGATGATTCAACTTTATTGCAATAATCTTCAGAACGGCTTTTTTGCAACCGACTCTTAAGAAAAAAATAATTAATAACAGCGTTTGCTCTTTCTTTGCTTTCCCTTTCAGTGATCCATGCATTACAAAGCTCTCTTCGGGTTATAGGTATGTAATCTGTATATGTATTTAAAAGCGCATTTGCAAGTATTAGCAGCAAATTTTTTTTGATTTCTAAAGTGGACATTTCACAGATTAATAGACAATAACACTTTTCACGGGAATCGACGGGAATCATATATAAAAGTTACCATGAATATCTAACAATAAAAAATATTTACTACAAAAATATCTTGCTATCTATCACCATTTTTACACATTAAAAATTGTTTCAAATCAACAGATATTTGCACAGTAGATAATGCATACCCGACACAATGCTGTAAAAAAAAAAATAAATTAAAAATGTTTAATAGTTTGATAATACGATCCGTTCAAATATGATGCTAAAAATAGACTGCACTTCTATAAAAACTGCCACAATGCAATTGCTCATATTTGGATCAACATTACAAAGCAAATAAGAAAAAAATAAAAAAAAACTGATATACAGTTATAAAGAGTGGACATTTATCTATCGAATACCAAACAAATCAAATCAATTTTATTACATCAAAAAATTAACTTTTTTCCAGCAAGATTGGCTTTTGGCAACACTGTGATGGTACAAACCATTGTTATATTTCATTAGAAAAATTTGCACTCAACGACATGTGAGGTACAAAAGCTTCCCGTAGCAATAAAACATCGATTATGTCAGTAACAATGCCCTCCCTTTGAGTCCTTTCTGATTTCCCGGATACAGGTTTCCCAAGTACAGTTGTAACTTCTTGCTACATATGTAGCATGTACTTGAATATAAAACTGCCAACTCGATTTCGGTGGGCCACGAAATTTTGTAACGATCATAAAATTCAAGTAGTTACTAATCTAGAGCGACAAAATGATTGGGATTATTAAAAGCTGAAAGACTTTCAGGTCGTCCTTAGAAGAGCCATAATAGGTGTAAAGTTATCATCATTTCCGGGCACATATATGTTATCTCATACGTACGTAGTTGACCGAAACACTTTTTTAAAAGTTTGTCTGTCACATAAGATAAATATGAGACGAGCATTAAGTAAGACTCTACAAAATTTCAGGAAGCAGCTACTGGCAATCTGCGTGAAGATTGGGATTTCTCTTCCCTAACTGCTAAACTATTGCGTTTCCGTGATCCAAGTAGTATCATCCTTGGCGATAGACGGCCTATTGTCATGCTTAGTGCTGTCAATACTTTCGTTTGTTCATAAGACGAGCTTCTGTTTTCCTCTTCTTTAGAGTCTTCTACAGCAGGAATATTACTTAGTTTCATATATAATCGGACATTACAACCTTTCGTTGTAAATTGGAAATAACTAAATTGAGGTTTGAACCTTGATATGACATCTAATAAGCTAACACGCTATATAGTAGACTACGACTGCTAACGTCAATATTAAGGATATATTATGAAGAGAAAATTCAACCTTTTCACTTTTCTCCAATATTTAACTTTTAATTCCTTCTCAAATACCATAAATAATGTATTATTTGCGATAAAACTTCACAAAATCTTTGAAAAAATAAAAGAAATTACATTCAGAAGACCAAAGAATTGCTAAGAATGTTGGATGTATCAAAAATGATACATAAGTCAGAATTATGAAGTTTTTGATTATTTTCACCCCTGTTTGAAATTTTCTTTTTTCATTTCGTTTTAAATAATGACGATAAGCATTCCTACGAATTCTAAAAATATTAGATATCTAAGGTTTTCTGAATTAAAGTTACATAACTTCAAAAATTAAAATGTATCACGTGCGAAAATCTATCAATTTTTGTTATCAATGAAAAAGCAATTTCATCACTATCTAACACACTGATATTAAAAATTATTTTGTTAACATATCCGTCAAAAGCTTCTCGAGATGGCAAGCATCTCTTAAGTCCTAGGATTGTGACCTAGATTCTTATGACATACATTTTGGTTTAATCCATCTTGTAGTAATATCAGCGAAGATATATTCAGAAATTGTAACGAAAATAAAATGATTTACTCAGCAAACAGTCGAGAATATTGTGTGCCATAATAATGAGCCATGAATAAATTCTGTACGAACGGAATCTTTATATGCTTTTATTCATTCATTAAAACGAAGAAGACCAATGCCATTGCGATCTCTATTTTTATAATGAACTCAATAAACTCCAATCAATGGGAATGCAATTTACTATTACACAAAAGTGTTAGCATTAAAAGGGTTCTTATAGACCCTTTCTGCATTACTCCTGAAGTAGTGTTTGGAGATATTTGATTATTCTTTAGCTAACCTTTTCAGTAGTCCCTCATTTATGTCTTGCTACAGAATGCTACCGTAAAGCCATATCTCCAAAAGAGTGGGACTACTAGTCTTCAACTGGTACCAAATTTATTTCAAAAGCTTTTTACTTTTAAATCAAATTTATAGATTATTTATAGATTTGAATTGTAAACTTTTCATAGCGGCACGATTAAAAACCTTTAAAGAAGAATTTCTTGATAGCATTTCTGTATTCTTTTAATAGTTGGTGTTACACAACACTTGGACTTAAAATTAAATTGTTCTACAAGAATGTATGTAAAACGTACTTCAAAGTCTTCAATTATTTACATTATACCCTCAGGTATCGTTTACACTCCTTTCGATAGTTTTTGGAATTTATAAAATTGTTTTGAAATTTCCAATGTTTTTCAAGGGCAACGAAATAAAAAATGTTACACAATAGAACATTCGTCTGTGAAAATGTTATTTTTTTTTGTATTTACGGTCTTACTCTTCCTGCTCCCACCTATTAAAGTTATCCTATGGTTCGTAGTCGCCATAGTCTAATAGATGGTGTATTGCCTTAGTAGACATAACGTTTCGGCTCAATACCCAAAGCAAAATACGAAATAATATTCCTTTGGCGACATTCTCTCAACAGATTTTTGCAAAAACTCTGTGACAATTGCCACAATAAGTTTATCCAAAATTTGTTGTTCGAAATCGACTTTAAACTCTAGGCCTTGCCACATATAAAATTAACGCGCACAATATAAGTGGTGTGAGAAGCTAGGTTGTAATCTTGACTGTATATGTATGTATCAGATATCAGCAATGAATCGTTTATCCACTACTCATAAGCACTCATGCAATTTTGAGTATGAGTGTGTCAACAGAAATGAAATTCAACTACTCTGATTCATTCGTACTCGCTACAACATTAATTGATAAAAATATATGATTTATATAGTATATAAGTATAGTATTGATTTATAAGTATTGATTTATGAGTATGAATACAACGTCACAACATTCGCAATATGTTTGTTTCATACGCCTACTCATTCCGACTCATAAATTTAAAAAAATACTTATTATAATTATAAGTCATTCAAGTGGCTTGAATCATTTATCAAAATTTACACCCTTTATTGTTGATGCATATACAAACAAAGAAGAAAGGAAAGACAAAGACAAAGACAACAAACAAAGCATACACACAATCTTCTTGTGAGTATAGTAGTGTTCGTATGCGAATCATACTTATTTTGTGCTTCGTGTAAATGTTAAGTAGAGACGAGTCAAAGTCAATGACATCATGCTTATTGTTAAGTATGAATACGACGGCGAGTACTTCCAACTTTGAGTATGAGTAGTATGAGTATAAGTATCAGAAGTTATATGTATGGTTTGACTCTACTCATCGTTTTCAGTACTCGTCGCTGATCTCTGGTTGGAATATAATGTCATTGATGTTTAACTGATTAATTTTACAAATGAAAAATCATTCAGCATGATCTCTGATTCCAACATAATGATGCAACTCGCAATACAATGCATCTAAAAATTGATTTATTGCAAAATCAATAGTCCTGTTCACAGGCTACTTTCTTCGTGCGATTTAACGCCTTAGGTTTACTTTTTAGGTGGAGGTGCTAAGTATGTATGATTATGCGGACAAATCAACAACTATTGAAGCATAATAAACCTTTCACCATCCACCATATTTATTAGATTTTTATTAAAAAAAAAACAATTCCGGCAACAAGTCTGTTTTGTAGCATCGTGTTAAGTCCTCAAGCTCTTCAATGATAACATCCTTTATTAATTTTCATTTTTCCAAAAATAGTGAAAATATTCATAATACCACACATTCCTTTTAATGTTTAAAACATTAAAATTTTGCCATTAAATTTTCGTATACAACATTAATAACTTTTTTTTCTATAAAAATGTGGATATAAAATAAAATATTTTTATTACTTATGTTGTTGAAAAGCTCTAGTGTCTTATTCAGAAACTGTTTATCGCTACATTAAAGTTTATGCAAAAAACTATTAAACCTTGGAAAAGTGCACAGGAAATTTATCTTCAAGATACATGTGAATACATTAAGATATTGGTGGTATGCGGCTTCTAATACCCGTAACACCTTACGCATAATTCTGCAAAAATTCAAAGTAGAATAAGAAAGATTTATCCAACTTTATAAATCATATTCAGTCGATAATATACTGTTCCAATAGCTTTGTAATATTATTTAGAAAGAGGACTATTAGAATCGAATTAGGGCAATATTAATCCGTAAAAGTCATTCTTTGGCGGGAATTTTGTGCTGGCGCTGTCATCGGTTCATATTTCTTTGATAATGTCATTCGCCAGTCCGTTAATGTTATTACAACTTCTTTTGGCCTAAACTGGAATATCTGGACACCAACGACTAGATTTCATTACGTGCCACACAACTTATGCTACGTGGGATATCCAACAAAAGCGATGGTTATCACACTTTAAATGTTTTCTTGTTATATATACATATCAGAGATCAGCAATGAATCGTTTTTCCGCTACTCATAAGTACTCATGTAATTTTGAGTATGAGTGAATCAACAGAATTAATTCATTCATTAATTCATTCGTACTCGCTACAACATTGATTTATAAGTATAGATTACAATAAGTATGATTACAACGTTGACATCAAATTCACAACATTCGAAATATGTTTGATCCATACGGATACTCATTCTGATTCATAAATTTAGAAAAATCCTTATAATACTTATATGAGATTCGTATGATTCGAATCATTCATCAAAATTTACTGCCTATGTTGTTGTTGCATATCCAAACAAAGAAAAAAGGAAAGACAAAGACAACAAGCAAATCATACACACAATCTTATTATGAGTACTACAGTGCTCGTACGCGAATCATACTTGTCGATATCAATAACATCCTGTGTATTGTTAAGTATGAGTACGACATGTACTTCAACTTTGAGTATGATTAGTATGAGTATCATATTAAAATAAGTATGAATGCGTATAAGTATGAGAAATTATAAGTATGACTCGAATCTACTCATCGCTTTGAATACTCGTTGCTGATCTCTAATACATATGTAGCAAGCAAAGTGGTCGGTGTTTTTTTTTTTTACAAATTGTACTACTTTCCATAAATATTCATATTATGCATTACCCTCATAAATTTTTATAGAATAATTTCATACACTTTTAATACCGTGTGTTATGAAGATATAAATACATACAGTTGAATGATATACATACATACAGTTAAATGCATCATTTTATACACTTTCATTAATCAAATACGAACTCATAATAAAAGACACTCAAAAAACTGCAACTGAAAAGTATAACTCGTAATTTTTTACACGTAAAGTAGAGAAAGACGTTTCCAACACAAATATTAACGCAATAACTTAATCACATGTCATGGCTAGTATAAGAAATATTAAAAAGTCTATAGTCATTCGTTAAAAGTGTTCTTATAACTTACAATAGATTCAATCTGTCGTACAAGCAACTTACTCTCTATGTGTTAGTGCGTAAAGTGCTTACACTATGTTCACACGGGGAGTTTTATTGCGTAAATCACAATAAAGCCATTATTGAGATCAATATTTCATATGATATTTCAATTAATAATTGCTCAATAAATACGCAAATTATTATAATATTGAGAAAATATTGCGCATTACAATCCTTCAGTCATTATTACAATAAATTTTGCATAGAGGAAGATCATGTATGCTATAATGACCAGTTTTTAGTTGTTCCTTGTTCAGCCAGTAATCATTAAACTCTCAAATAATATTCAATAATAAAACATGTTGATTGAAAAACAACAACAAAAGACGGTTTAATAGGAAATTTGTTATACGGAAACCACTGACAAGTAGAAGGTAGTCATAACCAATGGTGACTATGAAAACAAACATTATACATGGAAGTGTTTATAAGAGGATTATAAGGTAAATGCTTTGTATTTATAGCTGCCACATAGATAAAGCATCAAATTGTCGTTAGAAAATAAAGTTAGATAAAGACATTCATTGATATCGTCAAAAAACGTCAGGCAAATAAATTAAAAGATTTTAGAAAAATTCTGTGTGACTTTCGCTTTAACCGAAATATTTTTTAGTGCCTTAACTTCTTAAGATGGTGTAAAAAATATTTTTCTTTATTTGAACTTCTTCCTATTTACACCACTTATATAATTTATGGGCCGGTGCCTCAACGTCTATTTTAAGACTTCTCTATCGCTTACTGCAGGGGGTATGGTATCCAAATCCAATAATTTATTATAGCATCTTTGTAATGTGGCTTGTAGTTACTGTTCTATTGGAGCTATAATAGATTTTGCTTGAGTGAAATAAATGACTTAGGCGAGCATCTCTGTTTGTGGTTGATAGATTAGTACATTACACAAAGCGTTTCAGGGATCTTTCCTATTAATTTTGTTATAAAAGGTTTCAAATCTAGTATCCACACTTCATCCTCTTTCCTCCTTCCCATAACATATTTTCCTAGTTCCATCACAATGCATTGCACGAGTAGGGTTAAAGATAATAGCATTTGCCTTTGGTTTTTCTAGAGTGATATTAAAATCTATAATCGATCCTTTCCAAATAGTCTGCAAGGGCAAATGGATGGTGAATTATGCTCAATTATGAGTGTCAAGTTAGGTTAGAGGACATGTACTTGTCGGTTAAGACATTATACAATGTCCTTAGGGAAGGAAGGAAATAGAGCATATAGGATGAAAAGAGGGAATGTAGGTAATGGGAGAGAGAATTGGAATCGGAGGAATTATACAGAGAGAAACAGACACAAAACAAAAGAGAGTAAGAGCGTGACTACACATATGAAGCCCTAGCACCTCTCAATCAGCCCAAGCTGCTAATGAATCTGTGGAGAGCCTTGATATAGAAATATAACACAAGCTTTCAAAGAAGGACCTGCCAAGGGTTCTCAACCTCAATCTACCAAGGGCTGGGCAATTACAGAGGAGACGTTCGACAGTCTCCAACTCCTCCTCATCGCAACATACCCTGGATACCCGGCTGGGTCTCTTCCAGATCCCCCTCAGTGTTCTAATCTCGTAGTGCCCCGTGATAAAACCGACAACCAACCTTATGGTGGCCTTAACCAAGCTCAGCAGGCCATAGACGTCTGGAAACAGAACAACCCGATCCGTTCCTCCAACGCCTCTGCTCTTCTTTCCTGACCCATCCATCGATGAGGCCATAGAGGTGGCAGACTGGGCAGACAAAAGTAAAAAAATTACGTAAATTTTCAATTTCTAAAAATCGTCAAAATAAGAGGATAAATCGTCAAATCGTCAATATGATATTTTTAGAGTACAAAATCGTTAAAATTATGGTAAATCGTCAACTCTGGAAGCTATGTTTGTACAGTGGACGAAATTTTAATAGTCGCGATAATAAATTTAAGCATATTTTTAAGTAGTTGGTTTTCATTGTTTCCAATTTACTAATATTTCCCAATAAATTTTTTTATATACATACATTGTTTTTGTAATTTCCCCTCGAAATAATAATAATGGGACTTTTACTCAAAAAAATCCAAAATAAAGAGCGAAATTTAAATAGGCACAATTACTTTTACTTAATTTTTACCGTTACAAAATTCAGATTTTTAGAAAAAATCCATGTGCTTTTTCGTATCATTGAGTATCAGTATCAGTCCATATCGAGAATTCTTGGGCGCAATGGGTAGAGGAAAACACGTTACACAAGAGGAGCGATCTTTAATAAGAGTTTTAAATGAAGAAGGCTATTCGAAAAGAGAAATAGGTAGAAGAATTGGAAGATCGGAGCACCTAGTACGTACGTGTTTGCAAAAAAATACAAAAAATATTACTGTACCTAAAAAAAATAAAAGAAACACAAAGCTAACCAAACGCCAAATTGGTCAACTTAAATAGGAGGCCACTAAAAATAAGCTTTATGCCTCCCAAATTGTTGTGAAATTAGGCTTACCTGTAGGAAAATGTCGAGTTCAATAAATTTTATCAACCGATTCCAACATTAAATGGAAAAAATCAGCCAAAATCCCACCGTTATCAAGTTCTCATAAATCTCGAAGATTGGAATTTGCAAAATATACCATATCATGGACGGAGGAATGGAAAAATATTATTTTTTCCGGCGAAAAAAATTCAATTTGGATGGTCCGGATGGACACAGTCATTATTGGCATGATTTGCAAAAACCGAACGCACCCAGAATGAGCAGAAACTTTGGCGGAGGTACCGTAATGGTATGGGGCGGTTTCAGTTACTTTGGGAAGCTTCAGCTGTGTTTCATTTCCACTGAAATGAATTCCGAAACCTATGTGGAAATGTTGGAAGATGTTTTAGTAAATTATCAAGAAGATAATTTAGACAAAAACATGACATTTCAGCAAGATAACGCAAGCATCCACGTATCGAAAGTCTCAAAAGCCTTCTTTTCATCGGCTTCAATCCCAATTCTAGACTGGCCAGCTAGAAGCCCGGACTTGAATCCGATAGAAAACCTTTGGGGAATTATGTCGAGAGAAGTTTATAGCAACGGGAAGCAATACAACACAGTGAGTGAGCTTAAAACGGCAATTCTTCAGGCCTGGCTAAATATTGAGCACAGAATATTAAAAAATCTAGTGGAATCAATGCCCAGTCGTATATTTGGTGTTATACAAAGTAGAGGAGGAATTACTAAATATTAATTAGTTATTAGTTTTTTTTTCACTCTAAATGAAATTAATATTTTTTATATTGTTTTAATTGCGTCTATTTTAAATTTCGCATACATTTTACTTTGTTTTCCTATTATATTTTAATTTATCGTTATTTTTAAAATTTAGTCATATATATTAATTTAAGATTGAATAATGTTATTAATTTGGCAAAATAATTAAATAAAGTTCTTTCGTATTTAATAATACATCGAAATATTAAATGCGACTATTTTTATTTCGCACACTGTATTACAGTCATACTCGTTTATAACGAACTCGGTTATAACGAATTCTTGGTTATTAGGTACATATTTTTAATTCCCAAGTTCTCGGTTAAAAGGAACTACTTTAAATGCTCCCAGTAAATAAATTTCATACATTTTACCTTTTTTATAACTTTGAAGTGCAAAGCAATAGTCTTTACTTTTAATTAATATGGCACCATTAAATTATAACTCATTTTTGGATTATAATAAAAAAAAATCCTTTTTGTTTTTAATAAATGAAAAAAATTCTTTGTATTTTAAATTTTCTTCTATGACTTCACCCCGCGTATTACGAACTTTTGCCTATAACGAACTATTTTTTCTGGTCCCACGGAGTTCGTTATAACCGGGTTTGACGATGCTTTTGTTTTGTATGTGTAATGCGTGTGCATAATATATTGGCAATTATTATTATTTTCCTCTTGTACAGTTTGATTAGAATCAGTCAATATTTGACTAACAGCTCCTATTAACAGATCCATATAAACAGAATAACATTATGGTCGTGTAGCAATTGTACATCCTTTTCTTAAAATAAATCGTGGTAGATTAGAATAAAATAGAATTAAAAATAAAACGTAATATTTTGGTTTACATAGTTGCATGAATTGACTCGCTATTGAAGTAGAAATTCATTAGCATTAATAAGTTAAACCCCAGATGACTTAGATAAAACGTTAAGAAATATGAAAACTAGAAATGAATTCAATTCAATTACCATAATTAATCTATGTTGTTGTTAATTTGTTTATAGATAAACCAAAATCATTGATGAATGACGAACACCTTCAGTTTAATTATTTGTTCATACAGGATTGGGTTTTTGAATGAATAAATTCTCTTCTATGAACAGCAAAGCAACTCTTTTGTAAAATTTGCAAAGATTTTTGAAATATTCAGTTTCATTCTTATAAAAGTTAATGATGTATTGGCTGAATGTTTAATACTAAGAAAATACAAAACACTCCGACATCTAAAATTGGTCTGTTCATGTTTTGTTCTTACCACTCTTCTTTGCGATAAAGACCCAGAATAATAAATTTTTCTCTGGTTTTCATATATATGTGCATATATAAATGGTCACGATCCTTTAGTCGGGATTACAACCTAGCTTCTCACATCACTTATGTTGTGTATATTAATTTTATACACAAGTGATAGACCTATAGTTCAAAGTTGACTCCGTGCGACTTTTTTTTGGGAAACCTTTTTGTCACAAAACTGTTGTAAAGAAGTCGCAAGTCATATTTTTCGTTTTGTTCGAGATATCTGAGCTGGGGTTTGAACTTTGGGTTAATGTCTAATAAGCTAACACACTACCTATGCAAGGGATTTATCTACTGCATTGGATTCCAGATTATGCCCCCCTATTCTTTCTTAAGAGGTAGTGACATTGGCCCGTCATATTATATTCGATTATATTGTTGTCTCTAAAAAGTCAAAGGAGAGTACTTAGCGAATAATTGAAACTTTTTAATTTTTATCATCTTATATCGTTCGATTTATTTCTGAAGGATGGCATAACATTGTGCCAAAACCAGCACAAAATAGGGAAACTTTTGAAACTTGATTTTGTTCCTCGGACAGAGAGGGCGAGTGAGAAGAAGAAAGAGAAAAGAAGTGACACATTTCATATGCGTTCTGGCTCAAGAAGACTTAATGTCCCATAGATCATTATCCTTCAATAGATATTTAAGCTCATAGTCCTGCACATCCACCAGTTCCTTAACAAATATACGAATTTCTCGTTTCTAGTTTCGCAGACAAGGACCGCGTCATAAAATATGTTACTCTGTCTCCTCAGCATCTTAAACTAATCTAAAGGAATGCCTCTAAAGGAACCGTGGTGCGTTTCTGTAACAGTTCTCACTTCCTTAGGACTTGTATGTATATCGGACTGCGCTTTAGTTATAAGGATCCTCCAATCCTACAACTTGATCTGAATTTTTATGAATAATTGGTAGAAGAATTGCCTCTGTATTATTAACGTCCCTACAACTGTCAATTTCAAAGCTGATCCTTACCTTATCAGTTTGTCCGTCGCAATGATAGCGTAACCAGCATAGTAGAAATTGCTAATCCGACAGAGGATTGTAATACACTACTACATGCGTACATACATCATTGGTCATTACAACCCTTCAGTCTGGATTATTGACCTAGTTTCTTACACCAATTATGTTGTTTATGTTAATTTTATACATAAGTGGCGGGACCTACAGTTTAAAGTCGACTCCAAACGACAGTTTTTTTTTTGAGAAACTTTTCATGGCAGGTTTTTTTTTTACTCTCAGAGTTTTTGATAAAAATCTGCTGAGAGGAAATCGTTGAAGCAATACTTATTGTATTTTGTTTTGATGTCTGGCCTTACTCCGATATGTAATCCGTTACTCCGACAGTGTTGAGTGCCCCAGCCTAGCTCATTCAGTCTAAAAAGCCTTCTCAATCGGCCTTTCTCAATCGACGGTAAGTAAAAAATAACATAAAGAGGAATGTGTTACTGCAGGTACTTATTGTCACAAGAAAGTGTTCCATTTTGGTTGTGGTACTTCAGACCTTTATTGTCTCATCGGACACATAGGATTAACGTCCTGCTGAATTAATCTGGTTTTGTAGCAGAAAATGATGGTTGCCATAGATTAACCTATAATTTTTTGTTTGTTTTAATTTAGGATTTTGAAAGCAAATCCATATATCGTGTCTTTTTAAGCAAAATTACGTGAGCGGTTCTTTGGTTTTCCATCTATCTGTCATTCGCTTTGTGTTGCCTTTATTTTACAAACAGTCAGCACTTGTTTGTTGTGCTACATTAAACATATCTGCCATTTGGCTCAGGCTCAAAGTGTCATCTCCATCCAATACATATGTACCAGATATCAGCAGTAAGTATTCAAAACGATGAGTAGGATCGAGTCATAATTATAATTTCAAATACTTATACGCATTGATACTTATTTTGATATCATACTCACACTCAAAGTTGGAAGTACTCGTCGTATTCATACTTAACAATATGAATGAAGTTATTGACATCGACTCGTCTCTACTTAAAATTTACACGAAGCACAAAACAAGTATAATTTGCGTACGAACACTACTATGCTCATAAGAAGATTATCTATCTGGTTTGCTTGCCTCATTGTTTGTATATGCAACAACAACAAAGGCTGTAAATTTTGATGCATGATTCGAGCAACTCGAATTACTTATAAGTATTATAAGTATTTTTTCTAAATTTATGAATCAGAATGAGTAGGCGTACGAATGTTGTGAGTTTGATGTCAACGTTGTACTCATACTCATTGCTACTTATACTTATAAATCAATATTGTAGCGAGTACGAATGAATCAGAGTAGTTGAATTTCAATTCTGTTGACTAATTCATATTATATTTGCATGGATTATGAGTAGCGGAAAAACGATTCATTGCTGATTTCCGATATCTACATAAATGGTCATTACAACCATTCATTCAATGTTACGATCTTACTTCTTATATCATTTATGTTGTGTGTTTTAATTTTACACATGCGTGGCGGGACATACAATTTAAAGTCGACTCTGAACAACAAAGAAAATTTTTCATTGCAATTTTATTTACACTCAGTGTTTTTGCCAGAAATCTGCTCGGAGAATGTCACCAATGTTTCTGTGCATATTTCGTGTTGTTAGAGAACTTGGCCTGTGTTTTTAAATGGCGCTTCACATCTAATTAGTTAACAGACCAGCCGCAGACTATGGCGATTCCAATACTGTTTGCAATTCGCGTTCCAACTTTTCTAAAGGTTTTCCACATTCTTTATTTCTCACCTTAAGATCCTTATCTTTGAAACATCGCAATTATCTTATGCTGCTTCTAAAAGATCATGATCAAAAATCATTGGGATCACCAAGCATTCGATGAAGGTCACTTTTCTTCAAATTAAACACAGCACTTTTCTTCAAATTAAACAAAAAATTAATGATTTCCGCAAATTAATATTTTCTACTTCAAAATTCGTTATCTTAACAGTAGATCGAACTTTGTATTAAAAATGATAGAATTTAATTTTTGAAGTTATACAACTTTAATTCAGAATACGTTAAATGTCTAATATTTTTCGAATTCTTTGGAATTGTTAAAACCAATCAATATTTAAAACCAAATAAAAAAAGAGAAAGTATTATACAGGAGTTGAAAAAGTTGACACATCTGACTTTCCTAGCGATTCTTAAGTGATGTGTACGTAATTTGTTTAGGTTTTCAAAGATTTTATTATAAATAATACATTATTTATGGTATTTAAGAAGAAAATTGGAAGTTAAGTGTTGGAGGAAAATGAAAAGGTTGAATTTTCTGTTCATGATATATCCTTGATATTGACGGCAGTAGTTGTACTTTAGTATGTAGCGTGTTAGCTTATTAGATGGCAGACCATGTTTCGAAGCTCCCTACAGTAATTTCCAATTTATAACGTAAGGTTGTAGTGACCGATTCTAATTGTATTTATGTAATATTCCTGCTGCTGGATACTCTAAAGAAGAAGAAAAGAAAAACTCGCGTTATGAACTTACGAAAATAGTGGCAGCAGCAAACATTCCAATTGGATGTTTATTATTTAGCAATTTCACATAGATTGCTGGCAGCTGTTTTTTGAAATGTTGTAGATTCTTTTTTACTGCTCTTCCCATATTTATTTCACGTGATAGATGTTTTTCATTGATATTACAGAAGGGTAATATTTCGGTAAACTACGTATATACGTAAGCGATAACAGAATCAGTCGTTTTGATAATGTGCTACTCGGAAATAATAATAAATTTACACCCAATAAGCCTTTACGAAAAATGACCTGAAAGCCCTTCAGCTTTTATTGATCCCAATAATTTTGTCTCTAACGAATTGAATTTTATGGTCTTTATAAATTTCCTGGTCCATCGAAATCGAATTGGCAGTTTTAGACTCAAGTAAATTCTATGTGTGTAGCAACTACTTACAACCGTATTTGTAGAAACCGGTATCCGGAAAAAAGAGAGGAATCCAACAGAAATAGTCTATGTTCAATTGCTACGAGAAACTTTTTACCTCACATGACGTTGAAAACAAGTTTTTTTTAATAAAATACAATGGTTTGCTCCATTAGGTTTCAGCCAGCCCTCAATTGAGAGTGTTACTGATGGGAGTAACAATAAGCTGCCCTATCTAAACAATTGAAAACTTATAAATGCAATGCAAGGATTTTAGATGCCAAATTAATGCCATTTAAATAAAAGTAAAACCAATCTGACATGGAGTGTCTGATTTTTACGCAAAAAACTATACTGCAACGTTCAGCATGTCAAAAATTTTGGCGAAGATTTCATAAAAGTGATAATAAAATGTGTTAACGCCACTACCAAAAACCCTAAACTTTGTTGATCGGTCTGGCAACGCTTAATTTAAATCGTAGAAATTTTTTATTGTAATTTTTTATATTTAACAAAAGTAGAAAAAGGTTGTTCTAAATTAGCATATTTTAGGAGCCAATTTGTACTGTTACTGTATTTTATTCTTTTAGAAAATTCCAGAACATAAAGTTGGCAGTATCCAGAGTAAATTTTATTAAAGTTAAAATTTAAAAATAAGTAAAATTTGCTAGTGGTTTTCAAACCAAAAAGTATGTATTAATTTAGTTACCTTTATAATTATTCAATTTCTAATTATTGTTATATATTTAGGAATTTTAATATAAATACATTGGCGAAATAAATTTGATTGCTGAAGCTTTTGTACTTTATTCAAAATCCCCTTGAAAATCGCTAGATGTTACCCTAGGCTGGCTTGCCTCTAACAAAATGTAATAATATAAAATAGTTTTATTAAAATGAATTAAAATAAATTAAAATATTAAAATTTTTTGACAAAATCTATTAATAATTGGGAAAATTACATGTTTCTACGAGTATGTATCAAAAGTGAAACAAAGTTAAAATTATAAAGTTTTCTTAAGGCCCCACAGTGTTGCCAAAAGCCAATCTAGCTGGAATTTTTTGATGTATTAAAATTGATTTGATTTGTTTGGTATTCGATAGATAAATGTCCACTCTTTATAACTGTACATCAGTTTTTTTTTTTATTTTTTTCTTATTTGCTTTGTAATGTTGACCCAAATATGAGCAATTGCATTGTGGCTGTTTTTAGAGAAGTGCAGTCTATTTTTAGCATCATATTTGAACGGATCGTATTATCAAACTATTAAATATTTTTAATTTATTTTCTTTTTTTACAGCATTATGTCGGATATGTATTATCTACTGTGCAAATATCTGTTGATTTGAAACATATTTTAATGTGTAAAAATAGTGATAGATAGTAAGATATTTGTGTAGTAAATATTTTTTATTGTTAGATATTCAGTGTAACTTTTAAATATGATTCCCGTCGATTCCCGTGAAAAGTGTTATTGTCTATTAATCTGTGAAATGTTCACTTTAGAAATCAAAAAAAATTTGCTGCTAATACTTGCAAATGCGCTTTTAAATACATATACAGATTACATACCTATAACCCGAAGAGAGCTTTGTAATGCATGGATCACTGAAAGGGAAAGCAAAGAAAGAGCAACCGCTGTCATTAATTATTTTTTTCTTAAGAGTCGTTTGCAAAAAAACCGTTCTGAAGATTATTGCAATAAAGTTGAGTCATCTTTACGTAGATTGACGTATTCAATTAATGAAAAGACATAATTCAAAATGCTGCGCTTCCAATCGTAATGATGTCAGAGGAAGCACTTGAATCTCGAAACAAAGATTTTAGATTTATTCAAGAAAATCATACAAGAAAAATTTCAAGAGAAAAAACAATGGAAGATCTTTTTCATTATTTACTTTTATCATCGGATCCATTAATTTCGGCCTTTTCAACAAAACCAGCTCTTGGATCTTGAAATGAATATATATTATGTGACGAAAAGATGTCATTACTTCTGGACCCTTTAATACAGGAAGATGAAGATTAATTTGAATAAAAGTGTTTTTTCTGTTCAATAATATAATAATATGAAACAATGCTTTAATTTTATTAAGTTGTTTTTGTAATAAATTTTTCTAAAAAAGTGAAATAAAAACACTTAACTGTCCTTTACAATGAGTGGGGGCTCTTCATAGTACCCTAGAAGGGTCGTTTTGCGGAAATTTTGGACTAAAATGAGTTTAGGGCCCCATAAATGTAGAAATCCGGTAAATTTTAAAAAATTGAAAAAACTATATATTATATGCTTCTATGAGAAATGACACGCCCACTCCACCTATAACGCCCATTTTTAGCACAAATAAATCTTTCGATAAGAAATACAAAATTCCAAAATTTTATGCATCTAGCTACTTCCAAAGAGAAATTATGACTTTTTTCCAGCTAGATTGGCTTTTGGCAACACTGTGGGCTCGAATGATGGTCAATATGTAAAATGCATAACGCACAATGAACATATGTGACGTATGAGTGATATCTAATTCCATTAGTTTCATGGATAACAATATCAAAGATTTATTATTGCATACTTTTCAGAGTAACTATTCTAGTATGTGTAATAGGATGCGTATGAGTAATGAATTTCAAATGCAATTAAATAGAAAGTATACCCCATTAATTGGGAAAAAATTTAAACGCTGTAGTTTGGCTGAGACCTGCAGAGGTATAAATGAAATAAAATTCCATTTCTAAACGGAATAATTGTACTTCAGACAAAAAAAAAAAAAATATATAAATTTGACAACATATCAAACCGTTAGTGTTTTATTTTATTATTTCTTATATTTAAACTATTAAAATTCCTATCCTACATATTATATATTTCTATTGAGTTCTCGACTTCGATGCATCAAATAGAAAGCATGGATGTTTTATCTAAGTTGAAGAATATATCAAACTATATACCTCGTTTACCTATCTTATTTGGAAAAACTTGTTCAATGAAGTTCATGACTCATAAAGGAATGAAAGAATTGGTGCCGAGTACTACTGAATAATTATTTTTGAATTTTGGGAAACACATTAACTCCATTTAACTTCAATAATTTCTTTGTCTAGATTTTCTTAAAACGTAATCGTACAAACAATTTTGGGATGGCTAGTTTTATCTACATTACTTGATTTAATTTATTTAATTTTCATTTTACTTCCAAAAATTAATTCTTTAAGCCAAAAAAATCAATGTGTGTGTGTTTAAAAAATTCCATTGGTCTGTTCTTTGAAGTTACGACAAAGAATAACAAGAATTATTAAAATAGACAACAAACGACAAAAAATTGGTAAAATTGTTTAACGTTAAATGAGAATGGTAACATCTGCCTAAACATACACACATGATGTACTACCATTGGAGAACTAACAATGGTTGTTAAACTGGATATCTATAATCGTGACAATTATTTGTACCATAAATATGTATCAAAAGTGATACATAAGCTAGAATTATGAAGTTTTTTTAAGCCTCGATCCACGGTTAAACACGATGAATGAATATAATGTTGTTTGCATTGGTTTGAAAGATGTCATAGCTAACACAAACATAATACATGTTTCACACTGATACATTTGTGTACGGACGCTCACTTCATATCCGTATATCTGATTTTTTTACTTAATTTTTTTTTATTCGTTTCAAATAGAATTTTCTTATGTTAATTTTATCAAAAGACTCTTTGGTAAGGCCCACCTTTTGTATTAATGTAGAGAAGAAATTGTAATTTTCATTGTTGTTTACTTTAGAAAACCTAAAAGGTAATAAACAGATTGATATACGCCCTTATAATCTGAATTAAAGTACACAATAGGCCCGTATTTACTGTATATACAAATAAAGGTACAGTTAATCGTTTATAAAGATATGTAAATATATTTTCCAAAATGGTTAACTGACTGTTAGGATAACTTCCACTTCATAGTTAAGGAAAGAGAAAGAATACTTGTTCTAATACAAACACTGTTATCTGCAATCGTAACACAGTAAATGAACAACTAACTGGAAATAATGGTTAACCATACCCAACCTAATTAATGCTTATGCTTTCATTATTTCAACAATAATTGAAAGAAAACAACAAAGAGCCAGAGAAGATACTAATAGCGGCAGATTTTATAAAAGATTATGTATTCCCACAACGGGCCACTATGTCGACATATAAAAATAAAAAACTCAAGATATAAAACAAATTTCTTTAATCGCTACATTCTGGACTCCATACAGCTCTGGAGGAGGAACAAGGACGAAAGGATGAAGAAGGCGATGAATATCTTGTACGTCTGTAAAAGGACTATTGTGGACTGCAGTCTCGTATCATCTACTTGATGCAGGCAGCGGCTGTACAGCCTATGTTTTCCTACAAGGCTTTTGTATTGTGTGATCCTATATGAAAGAAGACGTATCTCTCTATACTGAAGAGACATCACGGATGCTCAGAAGTTCATGTAGGCAAAGCAAAAAAACCGAGGTGATAGATGGAATATATGCGCCTTTACAAGAATTCTATATATGGTCCAACATTCCAGATTTAGCAATTAACATCGTGAGCAATGGGCATCGGAAGAAGCAGCAAATTGCTGGACTTCGACTAGAGAATGGCTCGCATTCTACCAGGAATTGTAACGGGACATTATTGGTATTTTCGCATGCAAGCTCTGTCTGCCACACCAGGATTTTGAAGTGTAAGAAACTATATAAAAGAAGACGTATCTCTGTATGCTGAAGATGGCATCACGAATGCTCCGAAGTTCATGTAGGCGAAAGCAAAAAGGTCGAAGTGATAGTGGGAATATATGGGCCTCTACAAGAATTCTTTTTCGAATGCGAAAAATTATCAAGGGATTCTACAAACTATGGACGGTACAACATTCCAGATTGAGCAATCAACATCGGAAGAAGCAGGAAATTACTGGACTTCAACAAGAGAACGGTTCGCATTCTACCAGGAATTCCAACGGGATATTATTGGTAATTTCGCATGCAAGCTCTGTCTGATACACCAGGATTACGACAGAAGCTGCTATGATATGGAGGAACTAAAGCACTGTTCTGAACAGAAGTCATCGGTTTTTAAGTGACAGAACGATTGAGGATTTTGTAGTCGCCATAGTCTAGTAGGTAGTGTGTTGGCTATTAGACGTAAAAGCCAGGGTTCGAGCCCCAGTCTAGACATCAAAACAAAATACAAAAACCATTTCTTCGGCGATTTCCTCCCAGCAGGCTTCTGACAAAAACTCTGAGAGTAAATAAAATTGCCATGAAAAGTTTCTCATAAAATCTGTCGTTCGGAGTCGACTTTAAATTGTAGGCCCAGTTGTGTATAAAATACACAACATAAGTGGTGTGAGAAACTAGGTCAATAATCCTAACTGCAGGTGGTGTAGTTACCAATTATATATGCACGGAAGACCTGAGCATCGCGGCGGACTATCGCTACGGGAACAGTTCGATTTTGTACTAAATATAATGTGAAATCGCCATAGTCTAATAGATAATGTGTTGGCTTATTAGATGCTTAAACGTGGATCAACCTTAGGATATAATAAAGTACTGCTACAGAGACTTACTCTCACCATACTCTTTACAAAAACTCTGAGAGTAAAGTAAAATTGCTGGACTGGCTTGATTGCAAGAATTGTAACATGTTCAGTGTAATTTTTTTTTCCAAAACTTAAATTAACTACCCCCAGTTGCATTTCTGTTCGCTTTGATAACCAAACAGCTCTAAGGACGAAACATTTGGGATAGAAAACCAAATTTTACATTCTCAAGAAAGCCAAACGAGCGATTTGTACTTACTAGTAATCTAGATTGGCATCGATAAATTGATTCAATTTAACATTACTTTCTGGCGAGTATGATGTTTGGACAACCAAAGCCACTATCCAATTACAGTCAACCCTCCTGTAAAGCGGTAAGTGCGTACCGCGCTATAAGAAACTCGGATTACAGGTATAAACCAGACTAATTCGTAGCGCGTTCTATGGAAACCGTCTACCGCGCTATAAGAAACACAGAATTAGTACAAATCACATCATTATTGGTTCATCTTCATTCTTTGTTTTTTTAAATTGAAATTCCTACTGCTATTATACTGAAATTCCTTTTGCACGGTACTTTATCTCGGCTGAGCTTTTTCATCGAAAATAAAACTTATATTAAATCCTCTTACAATATCCAGCTACTTATTCATACATAGGCTGTGCGAGAGGAACTTATGGAATGAAGTTGAACGCACACCGCGCTATAAGACTATTGCGTTATAGAAGGACTGTCGCAATTTCAGACTAACGTTATATGGAAACCGCGTTCTGAGAGTACCGCGTTATAGGTTGACTGTAATTGAGTGGGTTCCATTAGTGTGGTTTCAGAGCTGGCAAATAAGCTCGCTGCGCTAAATCACGGTAACAACCCATCTTTTTATCATTTAGGAATTAATATCTGAGCTCTGTTTTTCTGTACAGCAGACAAGGTTGCGCAGTATGATGTTTATGTACTCTTTAGATGTTATTACATGACCTGTTAAATTTTGCAAAATTTTTGTTTAGTTCTTTGAATATAGGGAGCACACAGACGTTATTCCCAAGTGAGACAACATCGCTCCTTGAACCGTAGGAACTCCTCAACGACATGGCGCCTACGACAGCGTACTTATGTCAGTTGAATGTAAGACTATTTAGGACGGAATGAATAATTCATGCGGGGATCAGCGATAAATCACGAAAACCAGGTAATCGATTGCCGAAATACAACGAATATGTTTTTAAGGCCAACTTAGAAGGTACTTATTAAAATCAAATAAATTTTCAATGTTTTAGGATTTAAGTGTATAGGGTATTCAAAAATATTATTAACAACCATACTGTCTATCTAAACAAAAGCCTAGAAACGTAGATGACATTACGTTACAAATCCTTTTCGGTATCCTCCATTTTATTTCCTATTATTTAACTCAAGTCAAGCGTTTAACTCTTTAAATTGCGTGCGTTTCAAGGAGAAAGGAAAAAATAGAGACAGAATTTAAAAACAAAAGGAAAAAACAAAACGTTTTCAATGACTACATTTGATATGGGACCAAACAAAGAAAAGGCCATAAATTATATGAGAGTAGGGAGGCTATTTTGTGTTAGCTTCAGCTATAACAATAGAACATGATGTAGAACAAAATAAACTGGAAACAATATATAGAGTTCCACACAAAAAAAGACCATGTCATGTTATTCTACGATAAGATAATATTATTAAATATTAGGTTTACTCAAGGATGTGTACTTGACTTTGTCCTTTTGTATACTCATTTGAACACTTAAACTTAAACATGACATTTTCAATTTCAAGTTCTGTTCATGTTCATGTTCATGTTCATGTTTTTTTTATTTGCCATTAACATCAACATTTCTATGATATTTCCTTTTATCCAATTGTTCTTATACCAAAAATTTAAACGTATTTCAGATCAATTTTTAAATATTGTGAGCTTTAGGTATTGATTAAAATTTGGCAAAGTGAGGAAATATTTTGTCAGCCTTTGAATCTATCGTTTTACTATTTCTAAATATAAGAACATTTGTAAAGACATGTTGAGTGCAAAAATAACAATTTAACAGTAGATTGAGCCTTAAAAAAACTTAATAATCCCAGCTTACGTATCAGTTTTGATACATGCTTGTAATATTGTTTGTAGTATTGCAACCATTATTGATAGATTGTGTCAAATTTTAATATTTTGATTTATTTTAATTCATTTTAATAAAACTATTTTATATGTACCTCGTAATTTTTGACATGATGTACATTACAGCATGTTTTTTTACTTAAAAATCAAACACCTCATGTCAGCTTGGTTTTATTTTTTTCTAAATAGTAATAAATTGACATCTAGCACCCTTGCTTTGTGACGATTTATAAATTTCCAATTGTTTATTGTCACTCACATCAATAAAACTCTCAGTTGAGCACTGGCTACAGCCAATTATTATACAAACCATTGTTATATTTCGTTAGAAAAGCTTGTTGCCAATGTCATGTTCTGTAAAAAAGTTTCCCGTAGCAATAAAACATCAATTATGTCAATAACAATGTTCTCCTTTTGAGTCCTTTATGATTTCCCGGTTACAGGTTTCCCAAGTACAGCTGTAAATTCTTGCTACACATGTAGCATGTACTTGAATCTAAAACTGACAATTCGATTTCGGTCGACCACAAAATTTATAACGACCATAAAATTCAATTTGTGCGACAAAATTATTGCGATTATTAAAAGCTGAAAGACCTGCACGTCATTGTTCGAAAAAGCATTATAGGAGTAAAATTATTGTCATTTCCGAGTAGCACATTATCAAAGCAAATTATTCTGTTATCTGATACTTACGTAGTTGACCAAAATATTATCATCTGTAATATCCATGAAATAAAAAACAGGACGAAATACTTTTTCCAAAAGTTTGTCTTTCACATAAGATAAATATGAGACAAGCAGTAAGTAAGACTCTACAACATTTCAAGAATCAGCTGCTAGCTATTTGCTTGAAGATTGGTAATATTTTCTCTTCCCAAACTGCTAAAGGATTGCGTTTTTATATTCCAAGTAGTACCATCCTTGGCTATAAACACCCTATTGTCATGTTTGTTGCTGCCAATACTTTCGTTAGTTCATAAGACGAGCTTCTGTTTTCCTCTTCTTCAGAGTCTTCTGCAGCAGGAATATTACTTAGTTACATATATATTCGGACTTTACAACCTTTTGGTGTAAATTGGAAATAACTGACCTGAGGTTTGAACATTGATGTGACATCTAATAAGCTAACACACCACATACCAGACTACTAAAGTCAATATCAAGGATATATCATACATACATAACATAATTGACCATTACAACCCTTCAGTCAGGATTACGACCTAGCTTCTCACACCACTTATGTTGTGCGCGTTAATTTTATACATGAGTGGCGGGACCTATAATTTAAAGTCGACTCCGAACGACAGATTTTTGAGAAGCTTTTCATGGCAATTTTTACTCTCAGAGTCTTTGCCAGAAATCTGCTGAGAAGAAGTCGCCGAAGAAATATTTTTCGTTTTGATGTCTGACCTGGGATACGAACCCGGGCCTTTCGTCTAATAAGCCAACACACTACCCACTAGACCACGGCGACTTCTATCAAGGATATATCAGGAACAGAAAATTCAGTCTTTTCACCTTCCTCCAACACTTATCTTTCAATTCCTTCTCAAATACCATAAATAATACATTATTTACGATAAAACTTCACAAAATCTTTGAAAACTTAAAAAAATTACATGCACAACCCTTAAGAATCGCTAGGATCCAAAATGATACAAAAGACAGAATTATGAAGTTTTTGAATTTTTTCTCCCTTGTTTAAATTTTTCTTTTTTTATTTGGTTTAAAATAATGACGATAACAATTCCTACGAATTCTAAAAATATCAGCCATCTAACGTTTTCTGAATTAAAGTTATTTAACTTCAGAAATCAAAATGTATCATTTTTGATACAAAGTTCCATATACGTTTAAATATAAGTTTACTCATAAGCTTTTAAATTAAAAAGAAGGTCTGAACGAAATATACTTTTGAAAAGAGGTTTCATGAATTTAATTTTACATTACCAATGGGTACCTATTTTCTGTAGAAACCATAAAAGATTGTTTCACGCTGAAAATGTTTGCATTAGTGACTCAAAAAATTAAAACACGCATACACTCATAGACGTTCGTTTCACCAAATCAGACGAACTCGCACTATACAGGTTGTATGAGATCAAATCAAACGAGTTCGAAATAAACTTATAGGTACAGCAAACATCCATACATAATAACAACCTTTCAGTAAGAATTACGACATAATTTCTCACACTACTTATTTTACTCATGAGTGGTGGGACTTATTTTATCCATGAGTGGCGGAACCTATACTTTAAAAACAGCGCGACAGATTTTCGAGAAACTTTTTCATGGAAATTTTATTTACTTTCACAGTTTTTGCCAGAAATCTGCTAAGAGTAAGTCGCCGAAGAAATATTTTTCATATTTTCGTGTTTTATAACTGATCTAGGGTTTGCATTGTAGCCTTATAATTATTATCGAAGATCACTGGAACGATAATTCGGTAATCACCTGTCCACATATTTATTATCATGCTATTCCTATTTTGCTGAAAGCGGTGACTGGGATGTCTAATTTTTTGGGTGTAGAGCAGATGTGCAAAACCAAAAAAATGACCGTAAACATCGCACGATCGATGTCGCTGGACAACCATACATAATACATGCATATAATCAGCGTATGGGTGGAGTTGACTTATTCGATAAAGGCGTATCGTATTCGAATACGCGAAAAATATGGTATTGGCGATTACTAATTAATACTATTGACGTAGCTTTGGTAAATGCATGCAAACTATATTGCTTGTGCAGGGGATGTGAAGGTTTGCCGCCAATGAGCCAACTCGATTTTTTGCATTGTTGAAGCGTTGAAAGTCGACGCCGTGATAGAAAAATTGTCACAAAAGCGCAGCATATAGCAAAAAGCACTGACAAATTTGACCACATGATTGATAAAATTAGAAAAAATGGCGGGGAAACAGAGTATGGTGGTACAAAATGAGGTTTGAAAGTACATTCAAGGGATTGTTTTGCACAATTTCATGCCGAAAGTCCCAAAAATATAGAAAAAATACTGCAAAAATTAAGAAAAATAAATTATTTGAAATTAATTTTTAAAAGTTTTATAATATGTGAATATCATGTGTTACTAATTTTTTTTTTAAGTCGTTCTATGTGTTATTTATTTGTTATTAAAAAGCATTTGGACTATCGGTTAGTTGGATCAAGATAGAATTTTTTAAAAAACTTCCTTTTTTGAGTATTTTTCTACCCATTCGGCGTTAATGGGTCAAAATATAATAAAATACCTGAGCTGACGTTTTAAGTTGATATGATTAGCCATTGTAAGCTTAAATAAAAAGTTTAAAAAAATATTTTTCCAAAATGATCCAAACCTAACAGCTGATTAATTGGAATTAAAAATAATTTTTCTTTTATTTTACAATTTCATGATTTAAAATCATTTCATTAACATTAATCGATTACAATTAAATATTTACAATTTTCTTGGACGGATTAGCATTTGCACAAATTTTAAAGAGTATTTATAGCCATGAAAATTACCCCAAGTTATTCCGTTTTCGTCTGAAGCATCTGCTGGATCTTGATAGTATTTGCCATTTAAATTGCTAAAAATTATAGAAAAAAAGACAGACAATAATAATTATAATTACAAAAATTATATGATTTATTAACTGACCTGTGATAACATTTTCTATACCACCAGGCACCAGTTTTAGTTTCTGCACAATTTGATTTTAGTGAAATATCATTATCGCGATCTTTTGTTGAGAAATTATAACCCACATGCTGACTAAATGAATCCCCAGCATCGCCCACATATGATCCGACATTAAGAAGTTTGTAATTTTCAGTTTCATTCCCCACTTGGAAATCATCATACTTGGCGTATTCAAGGACATTGTCAAAATCCTGTAACTGAATCAACAATTCCACAGGCTTTAAAGTCGACGTTAACGCATGTAATTTGTCAAGCCCTATAAACAATTCACCCTTAGTATTCCCGAAACCGTCTTGGTATTCATACCAATCGCGATAAAAGTTTACCGCGCCATTGATACGTCGTTGAATAACCGTCCAACCGCCACCGTCTACACTGTTATTACAAGCAACATAAAATGGTGCAGGTCCATACAGATGATTCTTAATGAGGCACTTATTTGTTACACAATAATTGTTATTGACATCCGCACAACTGGTGGGATATGATTGATTGCTGCTTAAAGGTAATTAAAGAAAATTTTTATATGAAGACACATTGCATTTGAAAATAATTTATGAATTTTAAAAGCCTTTTGAAAATGAGAAAATTTTTCTGTAACACATACTTGGCGTCAATTTAAATTAGTTTAGTAGTAGTGATTATAAGTCGTCGTGGTCTAGTAGGTAGTGTGTTGGCTTATTAGACGAGAGGCCCGAGTTTGAATCCCACGTCAGACATCAAAACGGAAAACATTTCTTCGGCGACTTCCTCTCAGCAGATTTCTGGCAAAGACTCTGAGAGTAAAAATTGCCATGAAAAGCTTCTCAAAAATCTGTCGTTCGGAGTCGACTTTAAACTGTTGCTCCCGCCACTCATTTATAAAATTAACGCACACAACATAAGTGGTGTGAGAAGCCATGTCGTAATCCTAACTGAATGGTTGTAATGGCCAAATATGTATGATTATCCATCATTTGCAGTAATGTTGGCAACTGACAGAAGTACAGTGTGGCTGATATATAATGCAACAAAGTAAAGCGCTATACTTTTTTACTTTTCTTTTTTTCATTTTATTGTTCCAAAGCAAAAAATGTTGGAAATAACATACAATTTTAGAATCAGTTTATCGAATTGGCCACCTTTGGTACGAATTATGGCCATCAAACGGCCGACAAAGCCGTCACAGGCTGCACGTATTTTGGCCTATTCCCGGCGAAGCGCCGTCTTAAGATGATCGACACATTGGAATTTTTTAGTGAGAACCTTACTCTCCAAAATGCCCCAGTCGCGAAAGGCCACCGCATTGAGATCTGGTGGCCATTGTGCGGTAGAAATGAAGCGAGGAATCTCCTTTTTAAGCCATTCTTGGTTGACGTGGGCTGAGTGCGGTGGTGCTGTTGCAATTTCCATGGCTTACGGCCGAAGTGTTCGTAAGCCCAGGGCTTCAATACGCTCTTCAAGACAATTTCCCGATAATATTCGGCATTTATTTTGACGCCATGTCGATAAATACAAGCGGGGAGCGACCATCGGCCGTTACGGCGGCCCATACCATTTTGTTTGTTTACAAGCTGCTCAACTTGGAATGGCTTCTCATCGAAGAAAACCAAATTCGGTAACTGGCCACTTTCGTGCAAGCGAAGTAACTTCTTGGCTCTTTCCAGTCTAACTTTTTTTTTTTTTTGTTTAACGGTGTGCTCTTGCACTTTTTGGAACTTTAATAGCAATAGTCCAAGCTCATTTTTCAATATGTATTGCATTCATTCTCACGATATGTTCAGCTCACGAGCTATTTTTCTACAACTGCAGCGTGGATATCGGATAATTTCTGGTGTTGTTACCATTTTTTTCGTCCACTTTTTGGACGCAATCCAACACTGCCAGTATCGAAACAAAAGATTTATTCACATTTAAATGATGAAGGGATCTAACGATAGCCACCTGTGTTTTTCCAGCCAAATATAAAGCAATCACTCTATCACGCTTGAATTCCATCACGAATAACTTTTTTTCTGAATGCAATATATCAAGATGCTTTTGTAAGCTTGTAAATAATAAAACGAACTGTCACTGGAACAAATCTGTTAGCTGTCAGTAGAGCGGTTTACAAATGATAACAACCTGAAGTTGGTTGCAATACATATCAGCCACGCTGTATACCATTTTCCCTTTTTTTAAATTATTTTTTTCCGTTTTTTTTTAAATTTTTAGCAAAAATGTGTGCTTTGGAAATAGTATCGATTCCTATCAACGCTTTTGAACGATTCTTGTGTGTTATTTTCCCCTTTCATCTGAACTATATATTAAAAATATTATTTTTCTCTTACTTACACAATCAGACCGTGATTTTCTCCCTTCAAATATTTTTCAGTGGCATCTGAATTATTGAAAAGAATGTTTTTAAAATAGGATTGAAATTGTTAATAATTTGCAAAATAATTCTTACTTAAGGATTGCTGAATATCCTGATAAAATCTCAATTGATCCTTTTTCGGTATTGAATTATTGCCAATAATCGTTAACTTCTCGTCTATTTTCTGCATCAAATCGAATTTATCGGATATTGTTGTCTGCAAGGCCCGGGTATGACCTTCCAAATCCATTTGTTTTAAAAGTTTTTCAATATTATTCTGATTATTAATAATTTCTCTTGAGATATTATTTGGCATTAAATGGCTTTCTATGTCGGTTATCTTTGAATCGATTTTCTCTAATGCAACCATTTTGTCGGAAATTGTATTTTTCAAGGTTTGAGTATGATCATCCAAATCAACTTTTTTGCAAAATTCTCGAGTGTCATTTTGATTTTTCAGAATTTTCGCCAACATGTTATCATGCTCTTTTAGTTTAACTAAGATGTTATCATTGACTGGTGGTGTGACTAATGGTACTTGCCGTTCAGTTTCCTGTTTTTCTAACAATTTTACTTCAAGTCCCTTTATTTGTAAAGACAAGTTATTAATTTTGTTAAACAATTGCTTTTGTTGCTGTAGTTGAGTCTCATGATTGATTTTCGCTTGTAGATTCAATCGTTCCAGTTGAGTTTCGAATCGTGTATAATCACACGAATAAAACTCTTCAGAGATGTCATTAAGGGCCTGTATGGATGCAGAGACATATGAATTATATTTTATTCAATTCTCTATTTTTTTAATAAAAAAAAAACGGACAGAAAATACTTACTTTTGTTTCGCCCACTGCAAATGACTGTGCTTTCAAAATGCACAGTAAATATATAAGCTCTGCACAGTATTTCATATTTGCAATGAAAGTATGTACTGAGGGGCTTCGTTAATAAGCGTTGCTTTATATAGGATTCCTCAAACACAGCAAAAAGTATAAAATACTGGAATATTACGAAAAAGAAAAATTCCAGTATCAACTTTGTTTTTTAATTACTGATAATAAATGTATTTATACTGTTGGCGCAATAAGTATGTATCAAAAATCAGCAATGAACCTTTTTTTCGCTACTTATAAGCATTCATGCAATTTTAAGTATGAATGAATCAACAGAATTGATATTCAACTACTCTGATTCATTCGTACTCGCTGCAACATAGATTTATAAGTACAGGCTGCAATCAGTATGAGTATAACGTTGACATCAAACTAACAACATTCGAAATATGTTTGATTCATACGTCTACTCATTCTGATACATAAATTTAGAAAAATACTTATAGTACTCATAAGTAACTCGAGTGGTTCGAATCATTCATCAAAATTTAAAGCCTTTGTTGTTATTGCATTTACAAACAGAGAAGAAAAGAAAGCCAAAGAAAAGAAGCAAAGCATACACACAATCTTCTTATGAGTATTGCAGTGCTGTAAATGTTAAGTAGAGACGAGTTAAAGTCAATAACATCATGCGTATTCTTAAGTATGAATACGACGAGTAGTTCCCACTTTGAGTATGAATAGTATGAGTATGATATCAAAATAAGTATGAATGCGTATAAGTATCTGAAATTATAAATATGACTCGAATCTACTCATCGTTTTGAATATTGATTGCTGATCTTTGGTATGTATTCTTTGTATTCCTATACAAAACCATTAATAATTATAAGGGTTTCTTATTTTAATTGCTATTGTTATAGCTTAGAGGTCTGAAATAAAATTTTTAGATTTCAACCCAAATTTTTTCGAATTCTTATTGGTTTACTAATTAATTGCCAGCTTTAGAAAATAACACAGCAGAGTTTGAAATTTGAAAGGAAGTCTATTTTCGCTTCAAGCGTTGTAATATTTTTGTAAACATAGCTGCCAGATTTGACGATTTATCGCTATTTTGACGATTTTGAGCCCCAAAAAGGTCATTTTGACGACATGACGATTTATGCCTTTATTTGACGATTTTTAGCAATTAGAAATTTACATCATTTTCTTTACTTTAGTACATTAAAGGCTTCCTTAAGCTTTATATTTTATTTGCAGTTGTTATTACTGGAAATTTATGTAAGTAATAAGAATGTGTAAAGTATTGTATTTTTAGGTTATTTTCGAATACCTGTGATGATATTTTTATATTTTATACCGTAAATAACATCGTAGTTGATAATAAATTATCATACGCTGTTGCAGACAATTTTAAAATTCGATTATAGCTTCTAATATTACTATCGGAAGACCAGAAGCAAGTGCTATTATTTTTTTTTTTTTTCGTTACGACCAACACTCAGGGAATGGGATTGTTTTGGGAACTAGGAAAATATATTATAGGAATGAGGAAATAGGAAGTAGTGTTTATGGACACTGGGTTTGAAATATTTTTATACCACAAGTAACAGAAAAGATCTCTGCAGGAAGGTAGTTCCACACACGAATAGTCCGTCTAACAAACGAACTTTGTCTGTAATGCAGTGTGCGATATACTGACCAATCGACCATATACGGATGTGATGACTGAGAAAGACTAGTGTTACGTAAAAACACATGATTTTCAAAACAAAACCTACCATTATTTCGCTCGAGTAATTTCCATTGTAGTAGTGAAAGAACAGAGATACAAGCCACATTGCAACAATGCTCCAATGAATCAATAGAATTGGACACACTGTCGTGCTTAACGACATACTACGGCCTCACCTGTACACTGTCGAGAAGGCACAAGGTAGACTTTAAGTGCCTACCCATACATTCGAGCTGTATTCCATTTTCCATCGTTTGGTATGGGGTATTTATTGCAACGTCTTAAGGCACTGAAAAATCTGTCAGTTCTAGCGAACATTACACTGAATTTTCATGCCCAAAAAGTCAGATCAAGATCTCACTTCCTAATATTTATACCACACATGGGTATAGATGATGCAATATTATCACTGCTTAACATTGGCTATGTTTTTGGTTTTTAAAACCTTTCACTTTATTGATTTATTTTTTCTGACGATTTTACTTCATTTCTCTGGCAGCTATGCTTGTGAACTATATGAAATGGTGAATAGTTTACTTTTTCTTAATACGAGATTACGAACCACACGTCTTTGAATAAATGCTTATGCGATAATCCAACACTCCAAATAGATTTTAACTTCCTATCAATCATTGGCAGTTTATTCTAACAGTGAGTTATGGAGACGTATTATACAATGAAACTTACAGGCAGAAGTAATTTGATGAGAGTATATATGCCATATGAAGTTACTAAAATATTGACTACACTACTGCCAATAAAGGAAAAGTGACAATAATGATCAAGGATACACACTAAAAGTATTAAAATTTATTTTTTCACAATATTTCGTGCGTTGTTTTAGAGTCCTGTAGGAATAACTGCAATACACCCAACTCTTTTTTTTACACGATTTCTTTTTACACTGAATTGAAGTTATATGGTTGCAAAAAAAAAAAATTGTTTGCAAAAAATTTTTTGTTTCAAAATCACTGTCCGACAGTTCAAAACTCTATTACCGAGCGAAAGTCACTATTGGATAAATTGATGGATATCTCCAGTGATGAAATAGACTTGAGTACAGTTCGTTGCAAACAATTGCGCGTGTTATCAAGTAGCAATGAATAATTATGTAGTTATGTAAACATTTTTTCTTTCTGTTCTTAATTCTGGATTAACAGATCTCTATTGGCTTTTGCTTGCTCCACTAATTTTTCACCTGTATGCGTTATGTATTTTAATTTTTAATGTTCAATAAAATGTCATATGAACATACTATTTGTATGCAATTCTAAAATTTTATAGTTTTCAACATTTTTTACACAGTTTTTCGAAGTAAATATTGTTCTTTATTTTACCTTACACGGTTTTCAGATGACAAGGAACTAACAAAACAAAACAATTTTAATGTGAATGGTACTCCCTTACATCGCTGAAAAACCAAAAATATGTGTAAATTCTTTTTATCTATCAGCTGATTAAAGATGTTGAATTATAATTTAATGCTGCCATATTAAATAAAAGTAAAGACTTTAAAGTTTTTTCTGAGGGCTCTTTATAAAAAAGGTAAAATGCATGACATTTAATTACTGGGTCCATTTAAAGTAGTTCCTTTTAACCGAGAATTCGTTATAAACGAGTTGGTAATAAACGAAATTTCTTGTATGAAAATTGTTATTAAAACGTTGGGTCTTGAAAATATGTACGTAATAACCAAGAATTTGTTATAACCGAGTTCGTTATAAACGAGTTTGACTGTAATTTCTTCTTCTTTCCCATAATAAGTGTGATAAGAATGGAATTGCAGTTCAGCATTCAATAGATAATGAATTATTGTATGTATATAAGTATGTATGTATGTATGTGTCTATGTATGTGTAAGTATGTATGTGGTCTTGTGTTATTTATACTTTTTTATTCTGTTACATTCAAAAACATTTTAAGCTGAACATTTTTCTTATCAGTTTAAGGCACATATACATACGTACACAGCATCACTGTAGTCATCTATGTGAGTAGATTTATGTTATAAAAAGAACGTTTGACGTTTTAATAAACAGCTTGGAATTTCCTATTTCATACGTAAACTTAAAAAGAACAAGATTTGCTCGAACACAATCATTAACCCTAAGCGGTTATTTTATTATATTTTGTACATTAAGGTTACACTTCGTTGAATTGACGAACACTTTCATCCTAATTACTTACTGTTCGTCGAATTGACGAAGCTAATTTACACTATATCATGTAATTATTTTATGTAGACGTAAAGCCAGGGTTCAAGTCCCAGGCCAGACATTAAAATAAAAAAAATACAAAAAGTATTTTTTCGGCGATCTCTCTCTTTCTCTTCTTGTTTCTCAAAAATCTGTCGTTAGGAGTCGACTTTAAGCTGTAGGTCACGCCACTACTGTGTAAAATTAACACACACACAACATAAGTGGTGTGAGAAACTGCGGGCTACTTGGGGACGATTGCTGTAGGCTGCCTAATGGTGAAGGTATAGCACTGGCCATTTTATAGGCACCAGCAGCAACTTGTTTCCTTATCATTCGCATCTTCCTCCTCCCTCTCCATCTTTCCTAAAAAACCTGCACATTGCACTGCATGAGTTGGGGTCATGCCCTGAGTGCTGGTTTAATAAAAAATTACGAAAGCTTGTCCCCGTGGCACCCATTTTTATAAGCCTGGATGGTCATTTTTGTACGTTAAGGTTACTCTTCGTCGAATCGACGAACGAAACAAAAAAATTCGTCTACTGACTGCAAGCTTTTATTATCAAAGAACATTGTTGAAAACAAGAGCGAAATTTGATCAAACATAAAAGAATTACATGATAAAATGTAAATTAGCTTCGTCGATTCATCGTAGAGTAACCGTCCAGGGTTAAAAATTCTCGCCAAGATTCATTTGAAAACCAAAACAAAAATGTAAATCTTCGCAAAATTATTAGGAGCACAAGTCTTTTAAATGAAACACAACTTTTAAATTTGTAGCCCAATGAAGAATGTTAAAACGTAGAATATGTACATGCTGCAGTAATTGAAACAAAGTCGAAAGCAAAGCGGGATTTTTTTAATTCGGCGGTACTGGTCCATTATGTACTTCGGCAGACGTTAAGGCCCTGAGATTATCATTTTGTTAAATCATTCGTATCATATTTGTGACGAATAAAATGTATTCCTAATTTATTCAAAACTCATAAAAAAATGTTAAATAAATTTTCCACAGAGGCTTAGGCTTATTATCAGCTGGCAAAGTTTATTTTTCCAGGAAGTAGAAGAAAAAAAACCAAACATTTCATGATTAAAAGTATTAAAACAGTTGTGCGGAGCATATAGGAACATACAATTTAAGAAATTTTTTTTTTTACAATTAAATAAAATGCAATGGAACAATGTATGCGTTTTGCTTAGAACGTGATCAAATTGTCTACGTGAATTGTAAAAATTGTTATTTCAGCCAATAAATAAAATAAATTGAAATTCAATGTCTGTAAAACAGAAATAAATTGTATTTGACGACTATTAAAATGTAACACTATACGACGTTCCCTTCATTACAATAACGTAGTGATTGGTTCTGTGAACTTGCAATATTTGAATAATTTTGCTAGAAAATAAGAATTTAAGTCTTGTGAATTTTATTCCTGATTTCTTGCTTATTTTTCACATTTACTTAGGAGGTGTTCTAAAACGTAGTCGTTACGACTTAGATTCGGTAATTCTGAACGTCTAAAACTATGATTTCACTGTTTCAGAGCAATGCTTGTCATGATTGTCAGGCATAAGTGGTCATAGATGTTATCACCAATTTCATTACCAAGTGAAAAGCAGGGTATAATATAGAGGGTGGCTGATATATAATGCAACAAAAGCAAAAAATGTTAGAAATAACATCAAATTTTAGAATCAGTTTAGATTTGTTCGAATTGGCCACCTTTGTTACGAATTATGGCCTTCAAACGGCCGACAAAGCCATCAGAGGCTGCACGAAAGTGGCTTTGCGGTATTTTGACCTATTCCAGGCAAAGGGCCGTCTTGAGATGATCGACATTTTGGCATTTTTTAGTGAGAACCTTACTCTCCAAAATGCCCCTGGCGCAAAAGTTTAACGGATTGAGATCCGGAGATTTTGGTGGCCATTGTGTGGTAGAAATGAAGTGAGGAACCTCCTTTTTAAGCCATTTGGTGGCCATTGTGCGGTAGAAATGAAGCAGGGAACCTCCTTTTTAAGCCATTATTGGTTGACGCGTGCTGAGTGCGGTGGTTCTGAATGCTGTTTTAATGTCCATGGTCTGCGGCTGGAATATTTGTCTGCCCAGGGCTTCAATACTGTCTTTAAGGCATTTTCTCAATAATATTCGGTATTTATTTTGAGCCCACGGTCGATGAATACGAACGGGGAGCGACCATCGGTGGCGCTTGAGTTCTGGTGACCAATCGCAGGTTTAAATTTTCAATTGACCATTTTGGAAAGTAAACCCGATCATTTTATTTGTTCACAAACTGCTCAATTTGGAATGGCTTCTCATCGGAGAAAACCAAATTCGGTAACTGACCACTTTCGTGCATGCGAAGTAACTCCTTGGACCTTTCCAGTCTAACTTTTTTTTGTCCATCGGTGAGCTCTTGCACTTTTCAGAACTTCAATGGTTTTAGTCCTAGCTCATTTTTCAATATGTGCTGCATCTGTTTTCGCGATATGTTTAGCTCACGAGCAATTTTTCTACCAACGTGGATTTCGGTCAAATCTAGCCTTCCTTTTCGGATCAAGTCTGGTGTTGTTACCGTTTTTTTTCGTCCACTTTTTGGACGCGATACAACACTGCCAGTATAACGGTAACGAGCAATAATACGAGAAACAAAAAATTTATTCACATTTAAATGCTGGAGGGCTCTAACGATAGCCTCCTGTGGTTTTCCAGCCAAATATAAACCAATCACACTATCATGCTTGAATTCCATCACAAATAATTTTTTTTTCTGAATGCAATAGATCAAAATGCTTTCGTAGGCTTGTAAATAATAAAATGAACTGTCACTAGAATAAATCTGTCAACTGTCAGACGAACGGTTTACAAATGGTAACAACCTAAAATTGGTTGCAATACATATAAGCCACCCTGTACTACTCTGCCCTACTGACAACAAATACATTAACGCAGATGAGCAGAAGATAAGTACAACTGTTTCATTGTATTCTTTATAGATGTTCGGTCGTCTGCTTTTCTTTCACGGAGTAGCAGTATGCATCCGATGTTCCATATAAGCCAAACAAATTGCTTTTCTTTTCGATAGCGCAAAGAATTTTTTTCAGGTATTTCGATGCAGGTATTGCTAAGGAACATTAAGTAAGTGACTATCACGATTAAATTCAGAAAATAGATATCAGCATCCCCAAACAGCCAATGATCTTGTATGTATAAAAATAAATTGTTTCCACCATATAAAATTCAGGGAAAATGTATAATACCCTACGGTATAGGCACTATGACACTATCAAACAGTATCGGAATAAAATATAATATTTCAGTTTGTGGAACATCAGTTATGAAGATAGAATTTTTTACTTGGCACATTCCTTCAATCATGGTCCACTTAATTGGAAAAGGAGAAACAACCAACAACAATATCAATCACTGTTAAAACAGAAACAGGCCCTAATACATACATACATAATTGCCCATTACAACTCTTCAGTCAGGATTATTGACCTAATTTTTCACACCACTTATGTTGTGTGTTTTAATTTTATACAACTGTGGCGGGACCTACAGTTTAAAGTCGACTCCGAACGACATCTTTTTGGCAAACTTTTCATAGCAATTTCATATACTCTCAGGGTGTTTGCCAGAAATCTGCTGAGAAGAAATCTTCGAAGAAATATTTTCATATTTTCATTTTAGTGTCTGACCAAGGATTTGAACACTGGCTTTACGTTTAATAAGCCAACACACTACCTAGTAGGTGACTACGGCGACGATAATGGAATAGATAAGAGAATTAACGGACACTACATATAAGAATAGTTCACATTTCATGGTGCTAAACGACACCAGAATAAAATATTTCCGTCCTACCTTGCAATATAAACCAGAAATATGAAATTCAGGCAGTTTGATATTCTATTCTAATGGTAGTTCTCTCTTATCTAATAAATTCATGGAACCAGATTCGAAATGCGAAGTACTCTTCAGATAATTATTGAAATAATAAAATGGTTTACTGGCGATATCTGTAAATCGTATATTATTTTTATGGCTGTAAAGTATTTCAATTGTGTTTACAAGGCATTATTTTCAGGAAAGATTTATAAAAAATTTCTTATGCCCACATTATCAACATCATCCGGATAAAATCCATACTTTGTTGTATTGCGTTGCATTCAATGGAAAATAAAAATTGAAGAAAATTTCTATCTACATCCATGCATACATAATTGGTCATTACAAGCCTTCAGTCAGGATTACGACCTAGTGTCTCACAGCACTCATTTCCTGTGTGTTAATTTTATACATGAGCGACGGGACCTACAGTTAAAAGTCGATTCCGAACGACTGATTTTTTTTAAGAAACTTTTCATGGCAGTTTCATTTACTCTTAAAGTTTCTGCAAGATATCTGCTGAAATGAATTCGCCGAATCTACGACGACTTAATTTTTTCTACCTCCCTAATATTTCTTCCAAGTACTTAATATTTCAGAATTTTCTTTATTTATTTTTAAATAAAATTGCCAAACACTCCCACCGGATACATTAATACAACAAATAGAAAAATATTAAATTTCCCATAATGACTGAGTTAACCCATTAATCATCACAGAAAATTTAGTTTTATAAACTTTTTATAAAATTTGTAATGTTTTATAAATAAAAGCATGAGATATATTCATGGTCAACCGCATGATGGAACAGGAAATCCAAATTATGTAACTGATATATCTGTCTGGCATAAGAGATTTTGGAGAACTTTAAGGGCCATTATTACAACTTGCCGTTAATTAAAGGGAGGATTTTAACGGATAGGTAAATTGTTTTTCAGTATTACGAGTACCCAAAAAGATAGAATTGAGCATTAAGCTAACGGGAAGATATCCTACCTTTAACATTTAAAGGACACTTTATGTTTAAACTTGCCATATCTTATACTATTTTCGATATGGCAATTTCAAATTTTAACAAAATGAGCATATACAACAAAAAAAACGATGCCCGCCGTTGCCACTGCGTTAAAAAAAAAACTTGTTTAATTGAACAGTTTTATCGACTTTGCTCCGGCACTGCCATATTTTTGAAAAAGTTAATTATATTTTATCTGTAAGTTGTAATAACCAAAATAAGTTAAAGGTAACTTTGCCGTTCACTTTAGTTAAAGGTACCTTTAACTAACGCCAACTTTAACGGGAAGTTGTAATAATGGCCCCAAATTATTTAGTTGTTCTGATAAATTGAAATTTAATATAAAAATTCTATTTTGCTTTAAAGGGATGTTTATCAACTATTTGGTATTAAAATGAATTCAAAGAACTACTTCTAATTGTTGTGAAATGAAAGATCTAGTATACCTCAATGGATTTTAATTGAAATATAAATTAAAAGTGATAATCAAAATAAAAATATACAAACAATCGTCATGGTTTTCAAAGACATTGATACACACAGGCACCCATATGATGTCAGTGATTTAGAATCCAACATGCCTGTATTCGTCTTACGCTGATAATATTCATAAAACGCCACTGAGTATTCTGTAGAATTTAAAATTAAAAATAACACAATATTACATACACACATACAAATCTGGCATGCAACTGAATTCAAATTTATAATCTATATTTGAGGGCGAAGTTTAGTTGGATTTCTTATCTCAAGCATGACTCATATTAAAGCTGGTATGTTTGATGGGCGATGTTAGTGGCTGAAATTCAAATTCTTCAAAATATGTTCACTTTAATGAACAAGATACCATGTCAATGTTATTTGTGTTGGACAAGGTTGTGGTTGAAATTAATTTGTTGTTTAAACAAATGTTTCCAGTATTTTGTATACAAACATTTGGCATGAATTTTATATAAGGATTTATCCACTATAGACAAATGTATTGAAGTTACTTTTTTACTCAATTGCAGATAATAAAATAAATAAACGTTTAAAAACAATCTTATATTTAAAAACATTAGATGCTAAGTTGTAACTTCTTATTATTCTTCTTTCTTACATTTGATGTTCTTCATAATCGCCTGTTAATAAACTTTTGCTGTGGACACATACAGATCTTACATTTGAACCGTAACCAAAATACGTGTACCAAAAATATCACTAAAACGCCTAGAAAATTCTTTGGATTTCAGGCGAAATAACTCAAACAACATTGATGGAATTAATGACAAAAGTTGCTGCCACAGTAGGAACTCGAATCGATCGATTAGAAATTTAAAAGCTGAATTTGTTATAAAGTTCCATTTAAATTTCTGTTCTTATAGGACAGCAGCTCTTTCCAAATTGATTTGAAATAATTTTTTAAATACCGAAACAAACAATGATTGAAGTTAAATATTGTTACGTTTTTACCTTTTAAAAACGTTAAAAATATGAGCTCGTAGATTGTAAATAAAGTAAAAATAAATTTGTGTTTAGTTTTGATGAATTCTTTATTATCTGCACAACTTTTGTGCCACTGTTCCAGCTTATTCTACGTATACAACGATAAATTTCGCAATATGTGTTTCTTCGTGATAATTCTCTGCTTACAACCTTTTTTGTAAGCAACAACACTTGTTAGTTATTCCTCGCTCACAACCTTTTCGTAAGCACAACACTAACAACAACTTCCTTCAGACGTAACTTGTCACTTCAACCAACGTAATGTTGTTATACACGTCTAGCTTAATTCACACTTCGAATGCAACGTGCCGTCTGCACACACGACTGATTCAACTCAAACTCTGAACTCTGAATCCACGATAGATTTTAATTCTCTACCAACGTGACGTCGTCTTACACGATTCAATTCAAACTCCGTACTCTGAATCATCTCTTGCTCGCTTTGGGCTTGCCTTTTATATCACTGGATCATCAGTGTGATGAATGCCCTTGAAGGACGATGACGTCCTTCGGGAACAATCTAAAAATGTAAACAACTTATTTTCATTTTTGTTGTTTCTTGTTTACATTCGATCAGGTAGCTACACATTGTTGTTTCTTGTTTACTTCTTTGTTCCCTTCATGTTGTTGTTGGTTGTTTACGTCTTTTTATCCTTTATTCTTGTTTATTCATCGATCTTGTAAACAAGCGCTTTATTTTTGTTGTTATATTTTTTTACTCATTCATTGATCACGTGAACGGTGCGCTGTTTTGTTTTTGGAGCCTTTGTTTATCATTTTATGCATAATCCAGTATTGTGTTGTTTTTGGAGCTTTTTTTTTATTATTTTAACAACACCATTTCCACTTTCGTAACAATATTAACATAAGACAGACACTCATGATTTGTTTGTATATTCTAGACATCTATTTGAGATTTACCTTTTTGGTTTTGTGTAACACCTGTCCGATGGAGAATCAATAAAATGCTAAGAGTTATTATCTAATTTTATGTAAAAATATACGTTCTTTTTATTGTTAATTTATTTTATATTTAAATATGATCGCTTTAATGTTGAACAGCTTTTTTAAAATTTTTAATTCATTCCTAGTTTTCTGGGTCTTATTTGCATCTGAACAGACTTTAATGAATATTCAAAGCCATGAAATTGTCCCCAATTAATGCCACGGCGATTTTCAAGCAAATCAGCATTAAATTTTGCTAGATCTTGATAGTATTTGCCATTTAAATTGCTAAAATTATAAAATAATATTTATAAATTATAAATACAAAAATTAAATAATTTATTAACTGACCTATAATAACAATCTGAATACCACCAGGCACCGGTTTTATCTATTGCACAATTTCCACTTGGATCAATATCATTATCACGATCTTTTGTGCTAAAATCATAACCCTCATGCTGACTAAATGAATCCCCAACATCGCCCACATATGATCCGACTTTAATAAGTTTGTAATTTTCAGTCTCATTACCCACTTGGAAATCATCATACTTGGCGTATTTCGTCACGTTATCGAAATCTTCCATAAGTATGAGCAACTCCACAGGTTTAAGACTGGTGGTTAGTGCGTGTAATTTGTCTAATCCAATAAAGAATTCGCCATCTAAATTTCCAAAACCAGATTTATACTCCGACCATTCACGGTAAAAGTTCACCGTGCCGTCAATACGTCGTTGAATAACCGTCCAACCGCCACCGTCTACAATGTTATTACAAGCGATGTAAAATGGTTTGGGCCCATAGAGATAGTTAATGATGGGACATTTATTATCTGCACAAATGCTGGCATCAAAATCTGCACAACTACTGGGATATGATTTTTTAGTGCTGCAAATAATCGTAGAAGGGGGCATGAAGAGAAGAGTGTTTCATGAATATAAAAAATAAACCTTTTCGCTGTCTTTGTTTTCTGACGGAAGGGTTGTAATGGCCAGTATTGTAAATACAATCAAACTCGTTTATAACGAACTCCGTTATAACGGATTCTTGGTTAAAAGGAACTACTTTAAATGGTCCCAGTAATTAAATTTCATAGATGTTACCTTTTTTATAACGAACCCTCAGACAAAAACTTTGAAGTGTGGCAATAATATTTACTTTTATTTAATATGGCAGCATTAAATTATAACGCAGCATCTTTAATCAGCTGATACATAAAAAGAATTAACACATATTTTTGGTTTTTAATAAAAAAAATACTTTATGTTTTTAATAAATGAAAAAAATTCTTTGTATTTTATATTTTCTTCTATGACTTCATCCCGTTTATTACGAAGTTTGCCTATACCGAACTATTTTTTCTAGTCCCACGGAGTTCGTTATAAACGGGATAGACTGTATGTATCCTCACTGTTTTCTTCAAATCACAAATATTGTAAATATGTTGCTCGGTTTTCATACATGCTAGGTTAAGCCGATGTTTTTAAAATTTTTTTTTTTTTTGTTGTACAACGTAAATTTTAGAGTAAATTTATCCGAAACACCCTTCCTAACAAAGGGCGGTAGATAATTCGTATATTTATCTGTGATAGTCACATAACCGTACAATTACCATGGACTTCTATAATTCGATTTTAAATTGGGCTAATAAAATAACATCACTGCAGATCTCTAGTGGTTAGAGGCATAGCTGCCAGATGAATGAAGCATCAAATCGTCAAATATTTGAAAAAAAATCGTTAAAATCGTCAAAAAATCGTCAGAAAAAATAAATCAATAAATTGAAAGGTTTTAAAAACTGAAACGAATAAAGTCAATGTTAAGTCAATGGCATCATCTAAATCGGTGGTATAAATATTAGGGAGTCAGAAGGTCTTGACTTCATGGGAATGAAAATTCGCTAGTGTGACACATTTTTCAGTGCCTTGGTTTCTTAAGTTGTAGCAATAAATACTTCACTTTATCTGATCTACTTACAAATTCCACCATTTATAATCGACCGAAATTGGAATACAACTTTCATGTATGGGTAGGTCCTTAAAGACTATTTTGAGGCTTCGCGGCCATGTACAGGTAAGGTCGTAGTAGGTCGTTAATCACGATAGTGTTCCGATTCCATTGACTCATTGCAGCATCTTTGCAATGTGGCTTGTGTCACCGTTCTGTCGCAACTACAATGGATATTGCTCTAGCGAAATAAGGGGAATTGTTTATGAAAATCATGTATTCCTACGAAACAATCATCTTTCTCGGCTAGCACAAACATATATGGTCGTTTGGCCAGTGTATCACACACTACATTCCAAACAAAGTTCGTTTGTTAGACGAACTATTCGTATGTGAAACTGCTCTCCAGCAGAGATCTTTCCTGTTACTTGTGGTATAAAAATATACAAACCTAGTCTCCATAAACACTGCTCCCTCTTTCCGCATTCCTATAATATATTTTTCTGGTGTTGATCGTAGTAAAAAAAATAATAGCACTAGCCTTTGTTCTTCCAATGGTAATATTAGAAGCTATAATCGAATTTTTAAAATTGTCTGCAACCGCGTATGATAATTAATTATCAAATACGATGTTATTTACGAGTTGAAATTTTTTAGCTTTTAAGGTATTTAAACGGTATAAAATAGAAAAATCATCACAGGAATTTGAAAATAGTTTAAAAATATAATATTTTACACCTTGTTATACAAAGCTTAATGAGGCTTTTAATGTACTAAAGTAAAGGAAATGGTAAATTTTTCATTGTTAAAAAGCGTCAAAATAAGGTCATAAATCGTTATGTCGTCAAAATGACATTTTTAGAACTCAAAATCGTCAAAATGACGATAAATCATCAAATCTGACAGCGTATGTTAACAGTGTTACAGTGTTAATAGAATTTTCGCACTAGGCGCAATTGTCTTAATGAAATCAATTTTAAGATTCGAAAATAATTTGGTTGTAAAATTTCTTCCGAATTATTTACTTTTCATCACCAGTAGATTCAGAGTTTCCAGCTGAGCAAAGTATTTTTTATTTTGTTTTCAAATTGATCGCTATTTCCTGTATTTGAAAATAATACCCTATTCTTCTCCCTTGATCTTAAAAAAGGCGTTTTGGTTAGCCATTATATGATGCGCAGGTAATGTACTTCAACTTACGTACGATTGAGTAGTAAAATATGCCTTAAACTTTTAAATGTAAATTCAAAAATACCATTTTCCAACCCTACTTCTGGGGTGTTATGTCTTTTAACCATATTAAAATGAAATTTATTGAAGGTGATTTCCAAAATTTGTCACTACAAACTGTCAGTCAGGATTACGACCTGGCTTCTCATACAACTTATGTTGAGTGCGTTAATTTTATAAATGAGTGGCGGGACCGAACGACAGATTCTTTGAGAAACTTTTTCATGGCAATTTTATTTAATTTAGAAATCTGCCGAGAGACAGTTGCGGAAAAAATATTTTCTCACAATTTCGTTTTGATGTCTGACCTGGGTTTTGAACCCTAGCCATACGTTTAATAAGCCGACACACAACCAACTAGACTACAGCAAAACATACAACACAAGCAAGAAATATTATTCGACAATAAATACACCACAAATTAAATCCCAAATTCTCAATTTGAAAAGAGTCAAAAAGGAATACAATTACTCAGAACTACGATGATGATATCACCACAATAAACACAACACAGCAAGCTCAACAAAATGACAATTGCAGCCTAAGATGAGCTGCACGTGCATTCATTATAATAAAATCCAGCGGCAGCAAAGCATAAGCAATACAAAGAGAAACAAAAATACACGGTGGCTAATATCTACTGCAATCAACTTCAGGTTATTATCATTTGTAAACCGCTCATCTGACAGCTGACAAATTTATTCCAGTGACAATTCATTTTATTATTTACTTGAAAGCATTTTGATCTATAAAAAAAATTATTCGTCCTGGTATTCAAGTGTGATAGTGTGTTTGCTTTATATTTGGCTGGAAAACCACAGGTGGCTATCGTTAGAACCCTCCAGCATTTAAATGTGAATAAATTTTTTGTTTCTCGTACCATTGCTCGTTACTGTGATACAGCCAGTGTTGCATCGCGTCCAAAAAGTGGACGGAAAAAACGGTAACAACACCAGAAATGATACGAAAAGTAGAACAATTGCTCGTGAGCTGAACATATCTCGAGAATGGATGCAACACATATTGAAAAAGGACACATATTGAAAAGGACTAAAGCCATTGAAGTTCCAAAAAGTGCAAGAGCTCATCGATGGACAAAAAAGAGTTAGGCTGGAAAGCGCCAAGGAATTACTTCGCTTGCACGAAAGTGGCCAGTTACCGAATTTGGTTTTCCCCGATGAGAAGTCATTCCAAATTGAGCAGTTTGTGAACAAACGAAATGACCGGGTTTACTTGCCAAAGATGTCAGCTGAAAATTGGCCACCAGAACTCAAGCGCCGCCGATGGTAATGGTGTTGGCCGCCGTAACGGCCGATGGTCGCTCCCTGTTCGTATTCATCGTCAAAATAAAATCCGAATATTGTCGGGAAAATGTCTTAAAGACAGTATTAAAGCCCTGGGCAGAGAGACATTTTGGCCGCAGACCATGGATATTCCAACAGAACTCGGCACGCGTCAACCAAGAATGACTTAAAAAGAAGGTTCCTCGCTTCATTTCTACCACACAATGGCCATCAAAATCTCCGAATCTCAATCCGTTGGACTTTTGCGCCTGGGGCATTTTGGAGAGTAAGGTTCTCACTAAAAAATACCAAAGTGTCGATCATCTCAAGACGGCGCTTCGCCAGGAATGGCCCAAAATTTCGCAGTGCCACTTTCGTCCAGCATGTGCTGGCTTTGTCGCCCATTTGAAGGCCATAATTCTGGGCCAAAGGTGGCCAACTCAAACAAATCTCAACTGATTCTAAAATTTTATGTTATTTCCAACATTTTTTGGATTTGAAAAATAAAATTAAAAAAAAAGAAAATTAACAATTAATTAATATATCGCTTTCCTTTGTTGCATTATATTATCAGCCACCGTGTAAGTTCACCTGTGCGGTTAAAAGTTTTTTGCATCATATTTCATATATTGCGTTTTTCAAAATCTCTATTTCATGCAAGTTATTCTATTGCAAGGACAAATATTCAACGAATACCAATTAGAGTTAGGCTAAAAGCAAAGCAGCTGAATCCTTGTCGCTCTCTACCTTTAAAATAATCACTTCCCTATACGCCCATGTTTTTTAGTCATGAGAGATTGCTGGATATGCTGCGTTGCCTTCATTATGTTTTTAGCATGAGAGTAATAAGAGTCCCAGCTGGAGGAAATTATTTCTGCTTCTTCTTAAAATGAATCTTGTAATATCACTTAATATTAAATTATTGCTTTCAACAGTGCGCACTGACTCAAACAATTCTTCGTACACGATGCTATTAAAAATTAATTACATTTCGTTTCAAAAGATACCAGCTCGATTTGAGTCACCTAAGGCCTTATCGAGTAATAAAAAGAATCCTTAAATAACTGGGTCAACAGAAATTTTGAAGTTGTGCTGGCAGAAGAAATATAAACGAACAATGAACTCAGTTTTATAGCAATTAAATCAATAATTTGCTTCTTCCTTTCAGTACGATTTCCGCTGACATTCACTTTTTTATGTTGTTATTCGATAAACAAAATTTAAGGAAATTTATTTCACAATACGATTTCTATAAAACATTGTTGAACAAAAAGATATCAGAAAAAAGTAATATAAGCCTTGAAGTTGCCGTAGTCTAGGAGGTTGTGTTTTGGGTTATTAGACGCATCCCAAGTGAGGCATCAAAACGAAGTATAAAAAAATATATTTCTTACGCGATTTGCTCTCAGCAGAATTCTGGCAAAAATCTGAGAGTAAATAAATCTGGCATTGCAGTCGCCGTAGTCTAGTAGGTAGTGTGTTGGATTATTAGACGAAAAGCCCGGGTTCATATCCCAGGTCGGACATCAAACAGAAATATAAAAAAAAAAATATATTTCTTCGGCGACTACCTCTCAGCAGATTTCTGGCAAAAACTGTGATAGTGAATAAAATTGCCATGAAGAGCTTCTCAAAAAATCTGTCGTTCTGTATGTCCCGCCGCTCATGTATAAAGTTAATGCACACAACATAAGTGGTGTAATAAGCTAGGTCGAAATACTGACTAAAGGGTTGTAAGCCTAGCACTACCGTGTTAAAAGTTATCGACACTTACCAAGCTATGATGTTATTGTTGTTGTCCATAATGTATAACTTAGTAGCATCTAAAAAATCGAAATTAATTCTGAAAAATATTTTTTGAAATAATTTGAAAAACAATTCTCACCAGTTTTTCCAGTAGTATTGCCTTCAACTTTGCTTAACTTGTCGTCTATTTGAGGCATAATTGTTAATTTATCCGAAATTGTTTTTGTTATGGCCTCAATGTGCTTGTTTAAATTGATTTCCTTCAAAAGCATTTGGGAATAGTTTTGATTTCTTATAATAACATCCAGTATTTTATTGTGTTGATTTAATGTTTCTCTAATATCAGTGATTAAGATGATTTTATCATCGACTGGAGAGACCATTGCAGTTTGACTTTGAATTTCCTTTCGTATAAAATCTTTTAAATCTTCGGCTTTTGGTCTATTATTGTGTAGCAGCTTGTCTTGCATTGCTTCTATTTGTCGTGACAGACTTTTAATGTTTCCTTCCAAAACACTAAGAACATCAATTACGCCAGAAATATCACAAATTGGCTGCATTTATAACGAATGTACGAATTGATACTAATTGTCATACTGATTTATGTAGGGTACTTACTTGGACCGCAGCCTGTACATAATTCCACGTCCACAATAACAAAAATGTTAGTGTGTAAAATTTCATTTTCATATCTACAAGCTGGTCTTTTCACAATTATGTTAAGTGCACTTCTATTGAAAGGTTAAAGTCAACTGGCAATGAATTAAAATTTTGCTGAGGTTTTAAAGCATTTAGACCCGCGATATGATTAAAATGCGATAAGAAAATAAAGCTGAACTAACGGGTGATTTTTTAAAAGCTATAGGAAAATTTTTCAAAAAGACATGTAAAATTCAGAAAAATGCATGAAATCTTTATTTGAATCGGTCACCGAATTCGCCTCCCAATAAGTCCATTTCTACGCGTGTTGTGTGGCATGTGGCAGCGTCTTGTTGAAACCACATGTCATGCAAGTCAAGCTCTGGCATTTTGGCAAAAAAAGTTGGATATCATTTCACGGTATCGCCATTCAGAGTTGCGTTACGATTCACAGCATCTTTGAAGAAGTACGGTCCAATGATGCCACCAGCCCATAAACCGCATCAAACTGTGACTTTTTTTGGATGCATTGGTAGCTTTTGCAATGCTTCTGGCTGTTCTTCACTCAAAAATCGACAATTCTGCTTATTTACGTATCCATTGAAACAAAACACAAATTTTCCGATAAAAAAATAGATCTCCGGCCAACTTTCCAAGAGTCCATTCACCAAAAATTCTACGCTGCGGTAGGTCGTTCGCCTTCAATTCTTGCACCAGCCGTATTTTGAAAGGCTTCACACTTAAATCCTTCAGCAAAATTTTCCACGTTGTTGAGTAACAAAGACCCAATTGCTGCGAATGGCGACGAATCGATAAATGATAGTCATCATTAACACTGGCCGATACAGCTGCGATATTTACTTCAGTTCGCACTCTGCGTGCAAACGTTGACAGCGATTGCGTCCCAAATGGTCTATCTGCTTAGTCCAATTTTGGCATACTCTTTTCAACATTTCGGTCGGTATCGCACTAATAAATGCTTCAATGTTGTCTTCCAATGCGTCTTGTTGAAACCACATATCATGCAAGTCAAGCTTTGGCATTTTGGGAAAAAAAGTTGGATATCATCTCACGCTAGCGCTCACCATTCACAGTTACATTGCGATTCCATAAACTCCACCAAACTGTGACTTTTTCTGCATGCATTAGTAGCTTAGCTTAATGTCCAACAATGCAATGATTTGCAAGCGTTGTTCGTTTGTAAGAAGTTTCATGATCAAATTATAGACCAAACTGAAGATTTTTGACAGTGAAACAAAACACGAAACGTACGTGAGCTGTCAAAATCAGTGTTGCCAAAAAGATAATAGCTAAAAAATCTCCCTTTATAAACAGTAAAGAAATGCAAGCACAGTTGTTCCTCATTTTTCATTACCTGTAAAAATTGTTTACGTCCGGAGATATAACAATTCCATCCCCGGCGATGTAACTGATCAACTTCATGATGCCTAGTCACCAACAGGGGGCGTTATAGTACTAATATAAGCTTTTATCTAAAATTGTTAATGTTACTGTATCTAAAGCTATTGAACTTTAACATAATGCTGTGACCTATATATTTTAGACCTGTTGTTTGTTTATATTGATCTTATGTATTCATTCTAATTTGTTAATCCAGAAGGATCACTAGTGCTAAACGGAATATTAAAAAAAAAAAATTATTTTTGCTAGACAAAACAAAACATTGGAATAATTTTCATACAAAAAAAAACATAAAAATATAAAATATAAAAACTAGTGCCATTAGAGAAATCGTAAACTAAAAAAAAATAAATAGATATAAATTAATTTATAAATTTTGCAAACAACATAAAATATATAAAATTGTGTGCTTATCTTCTTTACCTTACTTATTATATACACAACAATTATTATTTACTTATTACGAATAAAAAAAAACCCTTTAAAATCAATATAAAATAAAAATTGAAATTTTGTTTAACAATCAAAAAAAAGAAGTAGTGCAACAATAGAAAGAAAAGGGATATCCAGCAGTGAACAACAACAACAAAATAAAAAGGAAAGTGATCTTGTTTTGTGCCTTTTGGATTGCGTCAGAACTATTTAATTTGGTTCTTTTTTTTTTTTAGCGTCTTCTTTTTTTTGTGGTATTCATCCCCATATACAGTCCACGGAAGTAACATTTGGTCCAGACGACCCGGATATTTGAACCTTTTTTTGTGCGATCAACGACGACCTTGGAACCACGACCTGGTGACCAAGTAACCTTGAAATCATAAGGTAAAGTTGTTTTTGTTTTCTTTTCTTTATATTTTGTTTTTCGGTGGTAATTTTGTGTACTTGTAAAGTTTTGTTGTCTAGTCTAACAGAACTTTACTTGTATATAGGAGTTATAACAGTGTATATATATTCACAAGGTGGTGTGTTTTTTGAAGTTCGATAGCACGGACACCCTTTGTGAATTTATCGAGTATAAGAACCAAAGTGTTCTTTTATACACTGTTATACCAACTGTTCTTGACTTATAACAAAGTGACCTTGATATTAAATTGTGGTGTGAATCAAGAAATCAAGATCAACTACACAATTTGATACCAGTTGTGAGTCAAGAGTTGTGTTATAATTGGGCATTGTGCGTTTGCTAAATAGCGAAGCACATTACCTTTTATATCGAGTTTACAAATCCACCAGATACATGAAAAGGTATCCATAACTAAATGTTATTCACTTTTATTAGTTATAAATCTGGAGTATTTAACAGATAAAATTTACCATAAAGTGAAGTGGAATAACATAATAACGTTTATTTATGGGTTTCTTTTTGAATTCTATTATTTCTTTTTTATTTTGGAATCATTTTATTTTTAACATTTGATTACGTGAATTAATTGTAAATTCACCATTTTTTTTATTATTTATTTAAATTTATTTATTTAAGTTTATTTATTTAAATTTATTTATTTAAATTTATTTATTTAATTTTTATTATTTTCAAATCTCATATGGTGTGAGATTTAATATAAACTTAAGTGGTAAATTTATTTGCATTTTGACGAATACGTATACTTTAATGTTAACTCTTGATTTGGGAACGATAAAAAGTACCGTGTTATTGGCCATTGGGAATTCGTCCTATTGGCTCAGTCTCGTGAAGTGCGTGTTATTTTTTGACGTTTTTATTGGACGTATAGTCTTTTGTTAGGCTTTCGGTAGAACGTCGAACTGATCGCGGTGATTTTTATTTATTTTATTATTATTATTTTTTTTGAGTATTTTTCGGTTTTTTTTTTTTTGTCGCGTATCACGAGAATAGTTTCGATCGCGAACCTTTTCGAGTTTCCTTGTGGTGCCATTCATTATTCATTTGATTCAATAATTTTGTGTGAATTTAAGTTCGCTGTTGAGTTAGTTCTGTTAATTTTTTTGGATTTCCGCTTTCATTCTTACGTGTTGATAGCTACTTTTAATAATAGTCGAGATGCCGAAGTCGGGAAAATTATTAACGTTTGAGAGGTTTGCCCAAATTTTTCTGGATTTTGAGAGGGAATTTAACGCTACTCCTCAGGAGGGTAATACGACCTTCTCCATTGATGTCCAAAGGGAGGAGTTCAAGTCACTATGGGCAAAGGTTAGGGACTCCTATGAAGCCTTTGCCACGGGTGACGAAGTGGATTCGGAAGGTGATCGGGAGGCTGCACGTGAACTTTTCGGACATTGTAGGTTAGGGTACATAACTGTTGCCTCACTAATGGGTGAACTTTCCCAGACTTTGGTCAGCCAGGCTAGGATGTCGTCGACACAGTGTCTCAATGGTCAGGGCAACGAGAACCGCATTCGGCACAATATGCAGCTGCCCCCTTGTACCATGGAGGTGTTTCATGGGGACTATAAGTCCTGGCCGTCTTTTCGCGATATGTTCACTGCTGTTTATGTGAACGGGGCTAACATTTCACCAGTGGAACAGCTCTTTTATTTGAGACAGTTCACACGTGGTGAAGCCTTGGAGATTGTAAAGAAATCTCCCCTGACGGTTAATGGATTCCAGGAGGCGTGGAATAACTTGAAGGACAGGTACGAGAATAAGAGGATTCTGGTGAATTCTCAACTGAGGGTGTTGTTTACCCTCGCACCGGTTAAATCCGAAGCAGCTCAGGACATCAAGAGGCTGCAGCGGGATATTAATAATTCGATATCCGCACTTCGGATGCATGATATTAATATCTCTAACTGGGACCCGATTTTTGTTTATTTATGTTCCACCAGGTTGCCAGTGTTGACTTTGTCACTTTGGGAACAGACTATTCAGAACAAGGTGGAGATTCCCAAATGGGGGGATTTGGATAATTTTTTGACGTCACGGTTTCAATCTTTGGAAACTGTATCTGAAATTCGCAATTTTGAACCAGTTAGCAGTGGCTCTAGGCCTCCCCCCGATACTCTTCCTAGTCCGAAGAGGGGGGTGCGATCCTTTTCCACTGGGTTGAATAGAGGACTTTGTAAATTTTGTTCGGGAGACCATTTGTTGAATATTTGTCCGAAATTTTCAGATTTATCTCCTGAGGAACGGTTCACGTTGGTGAAGAAGTATACGCTGTGTATCAATTGTCTCACAGGTGGTCATAGAGTCAACAAGTGTAGGAGTTCTTTTCGTTGTTCGGTGTGCAAGTTGAAGCACCACACTCTACTGCATCGAGAGGTGTCTGGAACCTCTTCGGGCGCTTTGGATGCGCCAAGTTCTAGCGGTGCAGTCAGGTCGAATGGTGAGGTCCAGAATTGTTTTGCTGCTACGTCGAGGCAGATACTTTTGGGGACCGCGGTAGTTGGTATTTACCACCGAGGCGAGACGTTCAGAGCTAGGGCTCTAATAGATTCGGGATCTCAGGCAACCTTTATTTCGGAAGGCTTACAGAGGAGATTGGGACTGCCAACAGTGAACATGCATGCTAGAGTCTCCGGTTTGAATGGAGCATGTGCTGGTGCGGTTCAAAGACAATGTTCGTTTGTCTTGACTTCACTGTTGGATAATCAGTCTCGTGTGGAGGCAATTGGTTTGGTATTGCCGAAGTTAACAGGAATGTTACCCAGTTCAACGGTTAACATATCGCGATCTGCGGCCCTTTCGGAGATCACATTGGCTGATCCTAAGTTTAATGAAAGTGATCGCGTGGATATTTTGATTGGAGGTGATATTTATCCTAACGTAATGTTGGAGGGCGTTAGGAGGAATCTTTTGGGGAATTTGATGGCCCAGGAGAGTATTTTTGGTTGGGTTCTGACGGGGTCATTACCTGAACCGCGTTCCAAAAGTTATACGACTCTCGTGTCGTATTGTACTGAGCTGAAATTGGATGAACAACTGGAGAGGTTCTGGAAATTGGAGGAACCTCCAAGGCATTCGAAGATGTCGCCTGATGATGAGTACTGTGAGGAATATTTTAGGAGGACGGTACGTAGGAATTCGGCTGGGCGATACATAGTATCCTTACCTGTCAAGCCGCAGTGTAATTCCCTGGCTTGCCTTGGCGCTTCTCGCCCGAAGGCCTACAAACAATTTTTGCGGAACGAAACTTCCCTGCTTCGGCACCCATCTCTGAAATTGGATTATGATGCGGTCTTATTGGAATATGAATCGTTGGGACATATGGCGAAGGTGAATGTTAGGGATGTGAAGGAAGGCGATTCGTACTACTTACCTCACCACGCGGTGTTCAAGCCTGAAAGCTCTTCCACGAAAGTTAGGGTTGTTTTCAATGCCTCTAGTAGGACCTCAAGTGGACTGAGCTTAAATGATATGCTATTTACCGGGCCTGTTTTGCAAAATGACTTGAGACTTCTGATTGTTAGATGGCGCTTTTATCGATATGTTTTCAATGGGGACATTGAGAAAATGTATCGACAGATTCTTTTGGACCCTGATCAAGTGAAGTATCAGCGTCTAGTTTTTCGAAAGGAATCAGATAGGGAAGTAGAGGATTTTGAATTGCAAACCGTCACGTTTGGGGTAAATTGTGCTCCTTTTTTGGCAATCAGAACGCTGCTTCAACTCGCTGATGATGGTGAAGCCAAATGGCCTTTGGCTTCTGAAATTCTGCGTGAAATGATGTACGTGGATGATGCGTTGGCTGGGGCTCATGATGTCTCTGGAGCAATCGAGGCACGAGACCAATTAAGATCGGCATTGACTTCCGCAGGATTCTCAATGAGGAAATGGACCTCAAACGATAGGAGAATTCTTCAAGGGTTGCCTTCTGATCATTTGTTGAGGGAAGATTTTTTGGAGTTTGAGGAGGTTAGTTCTATCAAGACCCTTGGCGTACGATGGAATGCCAAGTCGGACCAGTTCTTCTTTACGACAACGGCAATTGAAATGAAGGAGAATTTTACCAAAAGGGAAGTTTTGTCAATTATAGCCAGACTTTTTGATCCTGCTGGATGGTTAGGCCCAATTATTATCACAGCAAAGATGCTCATGCAGCAAATATGGAGCGAGAGGACTGATTGGGATGAATTTTTGACCCCAGAGAGCCATGCGAAATGGAACCAGTTCATTAATGAATATAGTTTCATTAATAATATAAAAATACCTCGATGGGTAGGTTTTCGGCCTGATTGCCATGTGGAGATTCATGGGTTCTCTGATGCTTCGGAGAAAGCATACGGGGCGTGTTTATACATCCGTATAGGAGATGATTTAGGTGTTATCCAGACCCATCTGTTATTGGCTAAGTCGAGGGTCGCTCCTTTGAAAACAGTTTCCTTACCTAGGCTGGAACTTTGCGGAGCTGTGTTATTGACTGAGCTGATGGAAGCTGTGAAGGCGAATTTGAAATTTGACCCAACCAGAACGGAGTTCTATGGGTGGACCGATTCTACCATAGTTTTAGCTTGGCTTCAAAAACCACCTAGTTCGTGGAAAACCTTTGTTGCTAATCGAGTTGCAAGAGTAACAGAGCACATGGGCAAGGCCTGTTGGAGGCATGTTCGGTCGGAGCAGAATCCGGCTGATTTGATAAGTCGAGGTGCTCGACCGCAGGATTTGGCAACGAACAAGTTGTGGTGGCATGGTCCCCAATGGTTAGGTTCCCCTACCGACGAATGGCGTAACCCTATTCCAGAGGAATATGACACTAAGGAGGAAGAAAAGTGTCACCTGGTGTTCTTCACTTATTTTAGGGAGTTTGATGATCTTTTGGATCGGTTTTCTTCCTACTCGAGGGCGTTACGTGTGATGGCCTTAGTGTTTAGGTTTTTTGATAAGGAACGTTCGGCTGGCAGTCCTTCGGAGATTACTGCAAACGAAATTCGGAGTGTGAGAGGGAAATTAATAAGGATAGCCCAAAGAGCTTGGTACCCTCAGGAATATCGGCGGTTGTCTGAAGAAGGAAAGATTGTGGAAGGGGAACTTTTGAATTTGAATCCCTTTTTGGATAAGGATGGTTTGATGAGAGTAGGTGGCAGGTTGGCTAATGCGGTAAATCTCAGCTACAACGAACGGTTTCCAATTCTTTTGCCAACAGCAAGTCGATTTTCTTATCTGTTGGTCGATTTTATTCATAAGCTGACTTTGCATGGCGGAAACCAATTGATGCTGAGGATCTTGAGAACAGAGTTCTACATGCGCAGGTCGAAGAATTTGATAAAAACCGGCGTAGGGCGTTGCAGGACTTGCACTATCTACAGGGGAATGACTCAGAGTCAAATAATGGCAGCTTTACCTACGTCTCGTACCGTCTTCACTCGTCCTTTCGCTAGCACTGGTGTAGATTTTGCTGGCCCCTTTGACATTCGGAATTATACTGGCAGGGCGTGTCTTATAACTAAGGGCTACGTTTGTCTTTTTATTTGCTTTGCTACGAAAGCTATTCATTTGGAAGCTGTTAGTAATCTATCTACGTCGGCATTCTTAGGTGCTTTGGCTCGATTTATATCTCGTCGTGGATACCCTGTGGATATGTATTCCGATAATGGGACCAATTTTGTAGGAGCGTCGAAAATCTTGAGAGGCGAATTTCGAAACTTTCTCAGGGAATCAGGTTCCCAAGTCAATGCTACGTATGGACCAAGGGGATTGACTTGGCATTTCAATCCTGCTGGTGCTCCTCATATGGGAGGTCTCTGGGAAGCAGGCGTTAAGAGTTTTAAACACCATTTCAAAAGGCTAGCAGGGGGTTTGAAATATTCCTTTGAGGAGTTCTCCACTCTCCTCACACGGGTCGAAGCGTGCCTGAATTCGCGCCCATTATGCCCTTTGGCAGATAATGTCGATTGCCTAGACGCTCTCACGCCAGGTCATTTCTTGATCGGTGGTCCTTTACTGTCCCCACCGGAATTGAAGATTGAGGATCCTTTGCCCTCAATAACAAACCGTTGGCAGAGAGTCAAGGCTTTGAACCAACGTTTGTGTCTCCGTTGGAAAGAGGAATATTTGAAGGACCTACAGAAGAGAAATAAATGGAAATGTTTGAGGAAGGATTTAGAGGTCGGTGATATGGTGGTCGTCCGCGAGGACAACATGCCTACCAATGAATGGCGCCTGGGTCGCGTATTGAATTTACATTCGGGTAGAGATAGTCATGTTAGAGTAGTGGACTTGAGGACTTCCCGCGGGACAATCACTCGACCAGTTGTGAAACTGGTACTTCTTCCTACATGTTGAACTCAAATATTTAATAATAATTTAATAAAGGTATCATGGTTTCGGCGAAAAAATACCAGCAAGGCAGCAACAATAAGAAGATGGTGTGTCGTGTATGCTTAAAAAACCACCCATTGCGATTTTGCGAACGGTTCTCGAAAGCAGATTATGAAGAGAGAATGAAGTTGGTGACCATTTATAAATACTGTGCTGGATGTTTGAGTCACGATCATACCTGGCGGACGTGCGTTAGTACTGGCAAATGCAAGCGCTGCGGTGACATGCATCATACGCTTCTCCACAAGCCGGACACAAGACCTCGTTCGTCTGGTCCGAAGAAGGTCGCGAAGTCGAAGAGGGGCAACCGCAATCGTAAATCGCCTGCTCGCACAAACAATAAGGGACCTCGTTCGTCCCGAAACTCCGCCAGGGGACCTCGTTCGTCCAATAATCGTGAGAGCCGAAGACCGAGTCCGTCTAACGCTCTGGTTCCGAGTCGATCGAGGAACCTGACATCTCATCAGCCGAGAGAAATCTCGCGTTCGACAGCTTGCATAGTGTCACCATCTACGTCATATACGTTGACGGATAGCGTTCTGTTAAAACCAACTGCTGTGGTCAACATTGTGACACATGGACGGTATGTCATGGAAAGAGCAGTCATCGATCCTACTGCGGAGCGTACTCTAGTTTCTGAGAAGGTGGTTCGTCGGCTTGCCGCAAAGACAATCAAATGTGGACGATCAGAACGGGTGCTCTTGGTAGTTAGAGGTAACTACGGCAACAGCGACACGGTCGAAACCTATGCGGAGGTACGAAGACAATTGGATGGACTCACCCCCTCCCGGTCAGTGGACGGTAGGATAGCAGATGAGTTTCCGGGACTACAATTAGCAGATCCAACCTTTTTTGTAGCCGCCCCAGTGGGAATTAAGTTTGGGTGTGACGTATATAGCAAAATAATTCGCAATGGTGTATTTGGTGGTACGATGAGCAAACCTTTGGCTCAGTTTTCATTTCTTGAATTTTTTTTTTTTTTCGGAACTTGGTTAAATAAATTGGTTACCTTTTGAATTAATTTGAATTTTTGTTCTTTGACTTCTTTCCTATAGCATTAGGTTTGCTTCCAGTGTTTTTTCTTCCTTGATTGCAGTACTGCAAGGGCGCCGGAATGTTTACGTCCGGAGATATAACAATTCCATCCCCGGCGATGTAACTGATCAACTTCATGATGCCTAGTCACCAACAGGGGGCGTTATAGTACTAATATAAGCTTTTATCTAAAATTGTTAATGTTACTGTATCTAAAGCTATTGAACTTTAACATAATGCTGTATTTTAGACCTGTTGTTTGTTTATATTGATCTTATGTATTCATTCTAATTTGTTAATCCAGAAGGATCACTAGTGCTAAACGGAATATTAAAAAAAAAAAAATTATTTTTGCTAGACAAAACAAAACATTGGAATAATTTTCATACAAAAAAAAACATAAAAATATAAAATATAAAAACTAGTGCCATTAGAGAAATCGTAAACTAAAAAAAAAAAAATAAATAGATATAAATTAATTTATAAATTTTGCAAACAACATAAAATATATAAAATTGTGTGCTTATCTTCTTTACCTTACTTATTATATACACAACAATTATTATTTACTTATTACGAATAAAAAAAAACCCTTTAAAATCAATATAAAATAAAAATTGAAATTTTGTTTAACAATCAAAAAAAAGAAGTAGTGCAACAATAGAAAGAAAAGGGATATCCAGCAGTGAACAACAACAACAAAATAAAAAGGAAAGTGATCTTGTTTTGTGCCTTTTGGATTGCGTCAGAACTATTTAATTTGGTTCTTTTTTTTTTTAGCGTCTTCTTTTTTTTTGTGGTATTCATCCCCATATACAGTCCACGGAAGTAACAAAAATAGTTAACATTTGTTGCTGCTTCACTGAAAACCGCCTAAAAGTTCATCAGAATAAAATATTTCCTTATCACCCTATAATTTGATATTCAAGTTTAATGGAAATTCATTGTAATCTAATAAATTCATGGAAGCAGTCGAGAAATTCGAAAATTGATGGACCCTTCAGATAATTATTGAAATAATAAAATGGTTTACTGACGATATTCGTATATCGTAAATTAAAAAAATATCTCAATTGTGTTTTCAAGGTTTTATTTTCAGGGCCGATTTATAAAAAATTTCTTATGCCGACATTATCAACATCATCCGAATAAAATCCATACTTTGTTGTATTGCGTTGCATTCAATGGTAAATAAAAATTGAAGAAAATCTTTTTTTTCTACATACATGCATACATAATTGGTCATTACAAGCCTTCAGTCAGGATTATGACCTAGTTTCTCACAGCACTCATTTCGTGAGTGTTAATTTTATACACGAGCGGCGGGACCTACAGCTAAATGTCGACTCTGAACGACAAATTTTTTGAGAAAATTGTTATGTACCTCCCCATATTTCCTTCCTTCACTGTATTTAAATATTTTTTTTTTTTTTATTTATTTTTAAATGGAATTACAATGCAATAATATTAAATATGTTGATAATATTTAAAAATTAAAGATCAGTCTGTTATTTTAGCATCAGCATGTTAGAATTAACACATTAAACATCACAGAAAATTTAGTTTTTATAAATTTTTTAAAGAAATTTTTTTAAAGCGGTATTCATGGTTAATGATTTTCCACATGATAGAACAGTATACCTAAATTGTGAAACTAAAATATCATTCTGGCATAAGAGATTTTGAAGAATTTAACTCGTTTAGTTTTTCTGATGAATGGAAATTTTATTTAAAAATTCTAATTTGTTTAAAAGGAAAATTTTTAAATTATTTTAGCCTTAAAATCAATTCGAATAAGTACTTTTGATAGTTGTGCCATAAAAGATACAGCGAACGTGCAAGGGTATTAATGGAAACACAAATTATGAAACTGATTATCAAAATTCAAGGAAAAATATACAAAAAGTCGTCATGTTTTTAAAACATTGGGACACACAGACACACATACATATATGTACATACGTATGTATATATGATGGTAGTGATTTTGCATTTAAAATTCCTGTATTCGACTTGGACTGATAATATTCATAAAATTGCATAGTGATCACATATGATTACAAAAGTATTCTGAAGAATTTAAAATTAAAAATAAGGCAATATTACATATACACACTAGCATATAACCGAATTCAAATTTATAATCTGTAGTTGAGGTTGAAGTGCATTTGCATTTCTTATCTCATGTAATATAACAAAAAATTATTTGTCAGCTTGAGAAGCATGATTCATATTAAAATTGGTTTGTTTGATGAGCAATGTTAGTGGCTGAAATTCACTTGTTAGGCCTATTTTGGAGTATGCGTCTGTCATTTGGAATCCATACTATCGTTGTCATAGTGATTCAATCGAGTCTATGCAGAGGCAGTTTTTATTATTCTGTTTACGTGGCTTAGGATGGGATTATGCCAATGGGCTTCCGTCGTATGAGGATAGATTAGCTTTGGTAAAACTTCCAACTTTGGAACGTAGAAGGTCTGTTTTAGGGGTTTGTTTTGTTTTCAATCTAGTTAAAGGTGATATCGATTCTGAGTTTTTGCTTTCTAATCTGAATTTTAGCATTCCTGCAAGATTTTCACGGCACTATCGTCCTCTTTCTTTAAATTTCTATAGAACGAATTATGCATGTAATTTTCCTTTTCGTAGATTATGTAATGATTTTAACATGCATAATTATAGATTTTAATTGTAGTGTTTGTAATGTAAAGCGTAGCTTGAATACTGGCGTTAGTTTATAAATTATTATATAAAAATCTATTTTCCTTCTTGTCTCTAATTGTTGCGTTTAATTGTTACCTTACTCAGCTTGTGATTAAGTTCTGTAGCTGTTTTATGTTTCTCGTTGCCATAACTTTTCCCTTAGCCGCTGCAGTCCGGACTGTAGTGTGTACGTGTCCCTACGTAATGGGGACGAGCCCTCCACGGTCGGGTGAGGGTGGGTTAGTGTGAGGCCGGGGACGTTCGAAAGAAAAACAAAACAAAAAAATAGGAAAGGTAGAAAGAGGAAAGATGCGAACGGTAAGGAAACGAGTTGCTGCTGGTGACTGTAAAATGGTTACTGCTATACCTTCACCATTAGACAGTCTACAGCAATCGTCCCAAGAAGCTCGCAGTTTCTCACACCACTTATGTTGTGTGTTTTAATTTTATACAGAAGGGGGAATTATTCTGTTTTTTTTAAATATCTTTTTTATCAAATATTCAAAATCTGGATTATCTGGTTACAAGCTACACTTCCTTTATATCTTATTAAAAAGAAATGTCAAGATCTGCACAGAGAAATCTTTTCTACTGCATGAGAAAACTGTTTTTCATTTTAAAAATCCATTGGCAGTGTGCTACCCTTATACTTTTCCCACATGGTATTTGTCATTCTCAGCATTGAATTCTTGTTGTTGTTAACCATAGACGGTTACTCTTATATTTTGTACATTAAGGTTATTCTTCGTTGAATCGACTAACACTTTCACTCTAATTGGTCGACTAAGCTCATTTACAAATTTCCCTCCTTTTATAAACATAAAAGAGTTGTATGATAAAGTGTAAATGAGCTTCGTCGATTCGACGAAAAGTAACCGTCCAGGGTTAAATAAATTCAATTCACTTCAGCACCTGTGACAAAACACTTGGTGGACTACTTTTCTGCAACACATTTCAGATTGTTTAGATAATTCATTTTTAGAGAAATCCATTCTCTTTTCAATTTTCGTATTTGCTTTCAATAATCTGTAGCTCTTTTTGTCTTTTCAAGACCAATAAAAGAGTTTTTATGTTAATACACGCGATTTTGGCTTTTGTTTTTTGAGCACAAAGCCAATTCTTATTGTAAATTTCAATCATTCTCTTACGCGATTATTATTCGGCTTCCATCTTCAGAAAAAAGAAAAAACTTTAAACAGATGCTGCTTTTCGTTGTATTTTCTTACAAGCCAACGATCGATGAAAATATTTGCAAAACTTAATTTTAATATTTTTTCAAAATAATTCACTTTATTTGTTTGAAAGAATTTTTTAATAAAAATTATGAATACATCATGAATTAAAACAAGAATAACTTTTATTTCTGCTCGTAAAAATAAAACTTAAAAACTGCTTATAAAAATAAAACTTGAAGGTTGGGAGACTTCTAAGTATCTCCACTATTGCTTACGTCTAGATTCCCGACTGGGACTTCGTTAGACACGGGAGCTAGTGTCATCTATGCCGGCGTGCCTATATGTTCTGCAGTCTCCAGATCTCTATTCTTTAGTCTCAGAATACGCTCCACGTAATTAGCAGGCCAGGCCCAATTATCTCTATTCTCAATTATAGCTCCAATAATGTTAGCGGCCGTGATCGTTCCAATTATTGATGTCAATACACAGCGATAGCTCTGCCAGCGTGCACATTCAAAAACAGTGTGTTCCGCATCCTCAATAACTTCCTTTTCCTCATAAATACTGTAAGGGGAGGTGGTCTCGCCCATTCTGTGCAGATATTTCCTAAAATATCCGTGACCCGAAAGCATTAACGTAACGTAAAAATTGACCTCTCCAAATTTACGTCCATGGCTTTATGTCCAGAATAAGTCCCGCCATGCACCTTCCTCTATCTTCAACGTTCCATCGTCGTTGCCATTCAGAAATAGTGTTTTCCCTAAAGTGGCCGGTTATCTGAGTTCCAGACGCTTTCGCCTTATAAATCCCCATCCGCTGTCCCAGTCCCTGGTTTATATGCATTAATAGCCAGCGTTGAACAAATGGTCTACTGATAGCGAGCTTTACATTCCTGACATCGAAACTTTAAGGCTATATATCACATTATTAGATTTTTTCCGGAGATCTTTTAAAAGAATAAATTTCTTTAAGCACGTCAATAACTAAAAACGGTTTATTGCCACAGATAAGCGACTTCAAGAATTCACACACCAAGAAAAGTAAAACGACTGCAACAAGTATTCATTCTGATCACTAAAATATAGTCAAAAATGGGGGTCGCCGTGGTCTAGAAGGTAGTGTGCTGGCTTATTAGACGTAAAGCCAGGGATCGAGCCCCAGGCCAGACATCAGAACAAAATAAAAAACGTAGTTTTGTGGCGATTTCTTCTCTTTCTCTTCTTGTTTCTCAAAAATCTGCCGTTCGGAGTCGACTTTAAACTGTAGGTCCCGTCACTTCTATATAAAATTAACACACACATCATAAGTGGTGTGAAAAACTGCGGACTTCTTGGGGATGGTTGCTGTTGACTGTCTAATGGCGAAGGTATAGCACTGGACATTTTATAGTCACCAGCAGCAACTCGTTTCCTTACCGCACGCATCTTCCCTCTCTCTTTCCACCTTTCCTAAAACCTGCACAATGCACTGCATGAGTAGGGGTCATCCCCTGAGTGCTGGTTTTATAAAAAAAAAATAAATCTAAGTACTAATTTTGTTTAGATTTATCAGCAGACATAGTTTTTTGCACGAATTACAAATAAACGTCGTATTACTGTTATCATAAGATTCTATTTGACATCATTTATGTTCACATACATGCATAATTGGCCATCACAACCCTTCAGTCAGGATTACGACCTAGCTTCCCACACCACTTATGTTGTGTGCGTTATTTTTATATGTGAGTGGCGGGATCTACAGTTTGAAATCGACTCCGAACGACAGATTTTTGAGAAGCTTTTCATGGTAATTTTTACTCTCAGAGCCTTTGCCAGAAATCTGCTGAGAGGAAGTCGCCGAAGAAATATTTTTCGTTTTGATGTCTGACCTGGGATTCGAACCCGGGCCATTTGTCTAATAAGCCAACACACTACCTACTAGACCATGGCGATTTATCATTTATGTTCATGGATGTTAAAAACTCAAATTGTTACATCACATTCTTGTGTTATTTCTGCGAGAATATCGTATTATATGTAGTATTACGTATAAGTTATGAGTCTGAGACGATCAGCTATGTATTTAAGTATGGTCTAAAGGACCTGAATCGTCTAAGCAGCCAAAATAAGATCACCTTCTACTTGGTTTACTTATTTAGAATCTATGAAGATGAGAAAAAATCTTTGAAACATTTTCTTGGCATAAATTTATCCAGAAGGAAACATTTTAAGGCAGCATTATTGAAACAGAAGTAGATCTTGTGGTAATTGTACAAAACAAAAATAAAAATTTTATTTTGTTTCTTCAGATGGTTGTCACATTAAATCTTGCTTGTAAAATAATCCTAATCCTAATCTAATTTATTTTAAATCTTTCTCTAAGTCTGTTTTATTTGTTTGCCAATCAAGCCTGAACGCCTGGATCGATTTTCTTCAAATATGGGATCTAGACCGAGTTTTTGTCGGTGCAGGTTATAGGCTATAAATCTTTTCTAAATTTTGGTCAAGAGTGGAGAAAAATGGGCAAAAATTAGTACTTTTATGCATAAATACTGTATTTTGTCTGTTTTATAGGCAATTTTTTACGATATAGCTTGGTTAAGTTTCCCAAATAGCTATTGGAGGTGTTCCGTTTCTAAAATTGAATCAAAAGTCATCCAAAACGGAGGAGAGGGGCCAAAAATTTAATGGATAGCCAATCACGTCTGAACGCCTGGACCGATTTTCTTGAAATTTGGAATATAGATCGAGCTTTTGTCGGTGCAGGTTATAGACTATAAATCTTTTCAAAATTTTAGTTAAAAGGGTCGAAAAAGTGGAACAAAGGGATAAAAATGGTAATTAATAATTTTTTACGATTTAGCTTGGTTAAGTTTCATAAATAGGTATTCCGTTTCTAAAGTTGAACCAAAACGGGTTCAAAAAGGGAAAAAGGGAACAAAAACGGGTAAATTAAGTGCATAGCCAATCACGTCTGACCGCCTGGACCGATTTTCTCGAAATTTGGAATATAGATCGAGCTTTTGTTGGTGCAGGGTATAGGCTATAAATCTTTTCAAAATTTTGACCCTAAGGAAGAAAAATAGGACAAAGGGAGAAAATATGGGTAAAAATTAATTGTTTACGATGTAGCTTGGTTAAGTTTCCCAAATAGTATTAAGAGGTGTTTCGTTTATAAAGTTGGACCAAAAAGGGGGAAAGGGGCGAAAAACTTTGAGAGAGACTTAGAGTATTCAAAAAACTGGGTTGCTTGTAAAACTGGTAAAAATTTTTAAATTTCTTTAACAACAATAAATAATCATTTTTTTTTTTTTTTGTTTTAGTTTTTCATTTAAAAACTTTTTTCATACATACAATCTGGTAATTTTAAATAAATTAAACATGCTGAATACAAATCTATCCATAATGATTATTGAAAGTTTAAAAGAAGTTGTCAATCGGAGCACATACCATAGGATCTGTTAACCGTTTCTAGGCGTCGTGGCTTTAACCAAATATTCTACATTTTACTTGAAAAACTTTAATAATAATTGCCTAAACTGCTATAGTTGAAAGTGAAGGTACCTTTATCTCAGTTGACAATATAAAATTTTGTTTCTTAAAAATAAATCTTTTCAATATTTTCGTTTTAGTTAAACTTTATAACAATAACCGCACAGCCAACTTCGAATAAATATAAAAGAGAACTTCCAAGTATGTATTTGAAAATCTTTATCAGATGCTTGTTCATAACTTCGCCAATATCTTTGATTTTCCGAAGGAAAATATTCACAATGTGAATAGGGCTTAGTTATACACTCATTTGTGTTCATGAATTGTATGCTTTTGTGGCCTTTGTTTACTTATTTCTTACTCAGTAATCTTGTTTACTTTGTACGATTTTTATCAAAATTTCTTGTAAAACTTAGGGCCATTGTTACAACTTGCCATTAACTAAAGGTAGGATTTTCACGGAGAGATAAATTGTTTTCATTATTACAAGTACCCAATTAGATAGAAGTGAGCGTTAAGGTAAAGGGACGATCATCCTACCTATAACATTATATTTGAACTTGGCATATCATATACTATTTTCGATATGGCAATTTCAATTTTAAACAAAATGAGTATACAGTCAAACACGGTTATAACGAACTCCATGGAACCAGAAAAAATAGTTCGTTATAGGCAAAGTTCATAATAAACGGGGTGAAGTCATAGAAGAAAATATAAAATACAAAGAATTTTTTTTTCATTTATTAAAAACAAAAAGTATTTTTTTTATTAAAAACCAAAAATATGTTTTAATTCTTTTTACCTATCAGCTGATTAAAGATGCTAAGTTATAATTTAATGCTGCCATATTAAATAAAAGTAAAGACTATTGCCACACTTCAAAGTTTTTTCTGAGGGTTTGTTATAAAAAAGGTAAAATGTATGAAATTTAATTACTAGGACCTTTTAAAGTCCTTCCTTTTAACCGAGAATTCGTTATTAACGAGTTCGTAATAAACGAAGTTTCTTGTATGAAAATTGTTATTAAAACGTTTGGAACTGAAAATATGTACGTAATAACCAAGAATTCATTATGACCGAGTTCGTTATAAACCAGTTTGACTGTATATAAATTTATGATATATATATTTTACATATTGAGATTTTTATTTGGTCTCTTATTTTCTCCCCAACTTTAAGCAACCTTGTTTCTCCGCCAGTAAATACTTCAATTGTCGAGGACTCGCTGCAGTTTACACGCGTGTACATAGAGACTTTAAACTTTATGCACACATTCCGTAAAGCAGAGCAGACATTGGCAAATATTGCCATTTTTTCTTTCACTAGATAATATTCTCTAACGTGATTTTAACATCCCTATTGTACGTTTAACGATACACCTAGCCTTCGCATGAATTTCGTTGAAATAGACTTCTTCGGGCTCCAGGGCTCGTCGGGGTATCCAGAGTCTCCTAAATCATAATTTATTATAAGTGTTTTGAAGATAGTCCCTAAGTAACACAAATGGCTTACCAAGAACCCAAACGTTTAAGCCGCTCTCTGCATACAATTGCTCGAGTAAAAGCCGTTCTTCGGAATGTTCCGCAGGGTAGCCATTTGGATCCTTTACTGTTTTTATTGTTTCTGAATGATCTTCCTTCTGCTCTTTCTGATTGTAATATCCTGATCTATGCTGATGACGTTAAATTATTTTATACTTTTGACGATGATCATGGAAAATGTAAATGCATGGTTTTCTCTTGCCTTGGTGTAATCTCGTCCACTTATGTGATTAATTCTTGCCCTTTGGAAATTGTGCCTTCATATCTTGGTTTAGGAGTATTATTGGATATTAAATTGTCTTTTATTGATCATATTAGTTTGATGATTGGCAAGGCTCGAGCTGTTCTTGGTTTTGTGAAAAGATGGGCTAGGGAATTCATTGATCATTATATAACAAACCTACTGTACATTTCACTTGTTAGGCCTATTTTGGAGTATGCGTTTGTTATTTGGAATCCATACTATCGTTGTCATAGTGATTCAATCGAGTCTGTGCAGAGACAGTTTTTATTATTCTGTTTACGTGGCTTAGGATGGGATTATACCAATGGGCTTCCGCCGTATGAGGATAGATTAGCTTTGGTAAAACTTCCAACTTTGGAACGTAGAAGGTCTGTTTTAGGTGTTTGTTTTATTTTTAATCTGGTTAAAGGTGATATCGACTCTGAATTTCAGCATTCCTGCAAGATTTACACGGCACTATCGTCCTCTTTCTTTAGATTTCTATAGATCGAATTATGCATGTAATTTTCCTTTTCGTAGATTATGTAATGATTTTAATTTGCATTATGATTTTATAGATTTTAATTGTAATATTTGTAATATCAAACGTAGCTTGTATTCTGGCATTAATTTATAAATTATTGTATGAAAACGTATTTTGGTTCTTGTCTTAGATAGTTCCGTTTTTTTTTTGTTACCTTATTCAGCTTGTGATTAAATTCTGTAGCTGTTTTATGTTCTCGTTGCCATAACTTTTCCCTTTCCCGCTACAGTCCAGACTGTAGTGTGTACGTGTTCCTACGTAATGGGGACGAGCCCTCCGCGGTCGGGTGAGGGTGGGTTAGTGTGAGGCCGGGACGTTCGAATAAAAAAAAAAAGAGTAAAAAAAAGCTATCGTGCGCAGCACCGCCGTGCATGGAATTGATAGCCAATATTTTATATTCGTGGTCACAGATCTAAATATTTTGCAAAATTTTTATTTAATAAAAGTCTTTAAATTATAACGTACTATCATTGAATTTAGACTGTGGAATCCCTTCCTATTGAAGAACATGTGTTCATTTTCTATAGGCGCTTGGAAACCGAAGTGTGTGCCGTCTACACACCCAACCACTGAAAGAATGTTTTATATTTTATGTACCTATAGTTTACATACATATACTGTCGCATAAATACCTCCAGGGATTTTAAACTTGTCCATAAAATACCCCATTATATCATCTTGGGACACAATTTGTTCTGTATTTCGTTTATAATGTTTCTCACAACTTTGCACAAGTTACTTTGGGCTAATCCAAGTAAGAAATCACTACCGGTATTATGCTGAAAACTGCCACTTGCCAGGAGATTTAACGTAGCCGCAATCTGCAGTATGGATGGTATGGATGTAGACATATGACCCTGAAAATTAATTTCAGAGAGAACATATTCAAAAGCTTCTTTTGATGGTCGAAAACGTCTTTTAAATCTATAAATATTTGAAGTTTTAGTTAAAATTATTCACTTCGAAAGGCACAACTTACTCAACTTCAGGCAATAAAAAGCGATTACTTTTGTCCCGGATATTCCTCCTTACAGTGGCAATATTGAAATCGTCCTCCGATTCCGAAGATGATAAATATTCGGATCCATTTGTAGTTTTTTTTATTCTTTTTTTCACAAATTTAAGAAAATATCGCGCACATAAATCTCAATATTGTTTATTTTGTTTACCTTTTTCGTTTTGTTTTTCTTATTGTGATTTGCTACAGCAATGTAAAAAATGTTAATAGGAAATATAAATTACGATCGAGTACCATGATCCAAGAAATTAGAGCTATAGAAAATCGTATTTACTCGAATGTGCATTCGATGTCGAACGCGGTGATTTGGCCCCAGTATGAGTAAATATAAACAAAGTCCGCTATTGCCACTGCGTTAAAAAAAAACTTGTTTAATTGAGCAGTTTTATCGGCTTTGCTCCGGCACTGCCATATTTATGAAAAAGTTAATTTTATTTTATCTCCAAGTTGTAACAACCAAAATAATTTAAAGGCAACCTTTAACTAAAGGTACCTTTAACTAACGCCAAATTTAACGGGAAATTGTAATAATGGCCCTTATTGGTTTAATTTTGTACAACTTTATTAAAGTTTATGTTCGTTGTGCGACCTTATAAATATTCCACATAAACAGGAACATGAATAGTGAATACGTAAACTCATATTAAAAATTTGTGGTGGCCGGGGATGCTTGGGTTTTGTCTTTTGTTTTCTTTTCAGTCTTCAGATTAATCAAGGGATTTAAATAAACGAGACGATAAATTGGTATTTATTTTACCATAATAAAAATGGTTTCTTCTTTCTTTGCGGTTGATTAAAATACAACAACACTTTAAGACGACCTTTAAAAAGTCCATGTGAGTAAAAGAGCTATGAACTCTATAAAGTATAAACATCTTTTTCAAATTAATGAATTTCAGAGACTTGTTGAGAAAGAGTGATCGTTTATTCTGATAAATTACAAATTTTAGCTACCATTCCCTACACATTTTAGCTACCATTGGCCAAAAGCATTCGATTGTAGTCCTTTCCCTGTGGGAGACAGGGCCAGACAAAAGACAGATTATTTTAATTGTAGTATGTTCTTGGCATTTGTATCTAGTGGGCATACTTGTAGAGTGCATTGCTAGGAACCAAAAAGAAATTTTAAAATTGACTTTGATACATCAGCCCATATGTGACCTTTAGATAAAAATATAAAAAATATTCTGTCTCCAGAGAAATCTTATGAATTTTTATACTCAGCATATTAATATGCATGCATACATACATTATTGGTAATTATAACCGTTCAGACAGGATTATTGAGCTAGTTTCCCACACTACTTACGTTGTGTGTGTTAATTTTATCTATAAGTGGCGGAACCTACAGTTTAAAGTCGACTTTGAACGATAGATTTTTGAGAAACTTTTCATGGCAATTTTATTTACTCTCAGAATTTTTGCCAGAGAGTAAGTTGTAAATAATGTCTTTATATAATATTGTTTCTAAGGAATTTTGTTTAACTTAACTATCGACATTAACTGAAGAATGTGATAATATTAACATTTTTAATAAATCAAGTTAAGAGCTACCATCTCTCACAGACATTTCTGTTTGTTTTTGGGTTTAAGAAGTCGCCCGAAAAATATTTTTTCAAATGTTCGTTTTGATGTCTGAACAGGAATTTTTCTAATAAACCAACACACTGCCTAATAGACAACGGAGTCTACAGGAAGGATATTATTTATGAATATTATAGTACATACTTTTTTTATTATGCCTAGCATTATAATTTCGACAAGAAATGGATTACATGCACGCATAGCTCCGCTAAAGAACGAATAATCTCATTATTGCATTACGTTATCTATATGTGGTCTACAGACAGATGAGTACTCTATAAATATCTGCGAGTTTTTTGTCATTAACAATAACCGTTTCGAATTTCAGACGGCCTTAACACTTCCTTTCAGGCGCGTCTTTTTCACTAGTCTGTGGTAAGGACGTTCTCTTCGACAACTTCAGCTAATCTTCGCATTAAATATCTGTCTCGTCGTAACATCGATCTCTGTCCGAACTACATGACCGAGCCACCGTATCAACGAGATATCAATGCGTTGAACAAAATCTATTGAGTAGCTAATACTGCTCGACTAGCTATTGGATCGGGTGCGCAAATCAACCCCAACTCACTATGGTCCGGCCAATTGACCGGTTCCTAACGTGAAATAAAATGTTCTCGGAACTCGCCTTTGGGATTTAAAATTGAAAAAGTTTGTCGACATAATAATATTGAAATATTAGAAAAATAATTAATACAGAAAAATTTAATTTTTTTTACTAATAACACTATGCGACAAACTTAAAAAAATTTCGCATTTTCCAAGTTTACCTCATCAAATCTCATAGCATATTAAGTTGAATAATAGGTACACAAGGTGAATAATATGTATTGCAACCAGATTCAGATTGTTAGCATTTACAAACCGCTCGTCTGACAGCTCACAGATTTTTTCCAGTGACAGTTCATATTATTAATTACATCCCTACAAAAGCATTTTGATCTATTGCATTCAGAAAAAAAGTTGTTCGTGATGGAACTCAAGCGTGATAGTGTGATTGCTTTATATTTGGCTGGAAAACCATAGGTGGCTATCGTTAGAGCTCGCCATTATTTAAATGTAAATAAATCTATTGTTTCTCGTACCATTGCTCATTACCGTGATACTGGCAGTGTTGCATTGCGTCCAAAATGTGGACGAAAAAAACGGTAAGAACACCAGAATCTTCAGATTTGATCGAAATCCACGCCGCAGTAGTAGAGAAATTGCTCATGAGCTAAATATATTGCGAAAACGGATGTAAAACATATTGAAAAATGAGCTTGGACTAAAGCCATTGAAGTTCCAAAAAGTGTAGTTAGACTGGAAAGAGCCAAGGAGTAACTTCGCTTGAACGAAAGCGACTAGTTACCGAATTTGGTTTTCTCCGATAAGAAGCCATTCCAAGGTGAGCAGTTTATGAACAAACAAAATGATCGGGTTTAATTGCTAAAGAGGTCAGCTAAAAATTTACACCTACGATTGGCCATCAGAACTCAAGCGCCGCCGATGGTAATGGTGTTGGTCACCGTAACGGCCCCGCTCGTTTTCATCGACCGTGGGGTCCAAATATAAGCCGAATATTATAATATCTTAAAGACAGTATTAAAGCCCTCGGCTGACAAATATTTCGGCCTCAGACAATGGACATTCCAGCAGGACTCAGCACCACCGCACTCAGTATGCGTCAACCAAGAATGGCTTAAAAAGGAGGTTCTCGGTCCATTTCTACCGCATCAAAATCTCCGGATCCCAATTCGTTGGACTTATGGACATTTTGGAGAGTAAAGTTCTCACTAAGAAATACCAGAGAGTAGATCATCTCAAGTCGGCGCTTCGCCGGGAATGGGCCTAAATACCGCAGAGCCACTTTCATGCAGCCTGTGATGGCTATGTCGGCCGTTTGAAGGTCATAATTCGTACCAAAGATAACCATTTCGAACAAATCTAAACTGATTATAAAATTTGATGTCATTTCCAACATTTTTTGCTTTTGAACAATAAAATTAAGAAAAAAATTAAATACTATTGTTGTATTATACATCAGCCATCCTGTATGCACATCATTTTAAAGCTCCATCGCTCCCCTTTGGAGCAAGATTTAAATATTGAAAATCGGGTTAGAAATATTTGAGTAATCAAGAAATTGGTGCGTGAAGTTAAAAAAAAAACAGTTTTTGTCAAATAAAACAAGTTTGAAGGGTTCGTGAAAGATAATAAAAAGTAATATTTGAGTTCTACTCAATAAACTGAACAACGTGGACTATGTATGTATTTTCTCTAGTGTATTTTCACCGTGTAATTAAATACACTTAAAAATTTATTGAGAAATAATTGTTTAGGTTTTCATTAAACTCTATTAAATCTCTCCCTTTAAATTCTTCTAATACCAATTAAAGCTTTAAAAATATTATTTCGCATACATTTATGTACGTGTTTCAATTTTGTCTTTCTTATTGCTTTCTTAAGGATACCTTATGGTAATTAACTTATATTTTAGAAAACGTCGAAACAAACTTTAATACTGTATTAAACCATTTAAAAGCTTAGATGAAAATTTCACAATTGCCGGTAAAATTCGAGTATATTTTTGAAGATGAGAATTTTAATTTTATTCACAAAGATCCTATTGTTGATATTTCCTTTTTATATTTCGATGGTAAATATGTAGTTAAAAAAAAGCTGACATTTTTAAGGACAAACAAATTAAATGACTTAAGGTGCTAAACTTTTGTTTTGTCAAAATAAAAATGCAACTTTTTAGGGAAACAATTAAAGAAAAAAAAAAACACACAAATTGTTGGTGTGCTAAATAATATTTAATTGCGGTAAAATAAGTTTGAAACTTTCTCTGCATTATCATGCAAATTTGGAATGAAGGCCAAAGGACAAATTGTTTTTAACAGTCGTATTTTGTCATTAAAATTAAGCGTAAGTATAATAGCAGGAGAAAATAGATGCAGCGAATTATGGGCAATCTACTAATCTGACTGGGGCCCAACGGCATCTCGCCTGAGGTAATGCGGTAAATTACCGGCCAAAGACCGGAACTCCTACTGGAAATGTACAACGCATGCCTAAGCGAGTGTATTTTCCCCGCAATATGGAAGACACAACGGCTGGTCTTAATACATACATACATACATAATTGGCCATTACAACCCTTCAGTCAGGATTACGACCTAGCTTCTCACACCACTTATGCTGTGTGCGTTAATTTTATACATGAGTGGCGGGACCTACAGTTTAAAGTCGACTCCGAACGACAGATTTTTGAGAAGCTTTTCATGGCAATTTTTACTCTCAGAGTTTTTGCCAGAAATCTGCTGAGAGGAAGTCGCCGAAGAAATATTTTTTCGTTTTGATGTCTGACCTGGGATTCGAACCCGGGCCTTTTGTCTAATAAGCCAACACACTACCCACTAGACCACGGCGACTACCCACTAGACCACGGCTGGTCTTAATAGGCAAAGGAAAGGGCGATCCGGAGGATCCCACCGCGTACAGGCCATTGTGCATGCTGAATACGTCAGGAAAGCTGCTCGAGAGGCTTTTGAAGCCACGGCTTGCTGCGGCTATTGGGAATAGCGACGGACTGTCTGCCAGACAATATAGTTTTCGACCCGGTCGGTCTACAATAGATACCTGGAGAGAGGTCACTGAAGCGGACATAGTCACGCAGCGTAAGTATTGCTCTACGAGGTTCGTGCTACTGCTTGCAACTTTGGACATTAAAAACGCGTTTAACAGTCTTAGATGGAACGACGTATTGAATGCTTTGGAGTACAATTTCTCGGTACCACACTACATATTTGCCATGATAAGTAGTTATCTGAGTAACAGACTCGAGACCAAGGGTGAAACATGAAACATCAGGAGCGGCACAGGGATCTATCCTTGGCCTCGACCTATGAAACGTTAATTACGATGGAATTCTAAGAGAGGATCTGCCGAATAAAACTTTTTAGGTTGGATACGCAGCCGTTATCACGGACAGGAATACGAAAGAGGCGCAGCGAAACCTGGGACGTGTCATGCTATGAACGAAAACATGGTTAGATTTCCATGGCGTAGACCTGGCCATGCATAAAACGGAATTTTTGCTGATCACTGGTCGGCGTATCCCCTTGTGGTGGACATGAGTATTGGAAACGAGATAATTAGAACCAAAACCTCGGTAAGGCTGGATCCCAGATTGACATTTTCATACCAGATTCAGTACTCGGCAGACAAAGCCTGCAGATTAATGGCGTACATTGGAGGCCCGCTATCGGCATGACGGCGACTCCTGATGCAGGTTGGACGCAGCATTATGCTCTATGAAAGCAAAATTTTATACCGAAACGCTAGAGGTTCAAACACGGGCGAACTTTCTTCTATCGTTACAGAGAACGGCTGCACTACGTATCTCGTTGGTATATCGTACAGTGTCCGCCCCAGTCGCACTTGTGATAGCAGGTACAGTCCCTGTGGATCTGCTGGCAGCAGAGGGGATGGAGATTTATAAGCCGAAATCGACTGGAAGTCAGATAACTGGCCATGTTAGGGAAAACACCATTTCAGAATGGCAACGGCGATGGAACGATGAAGATAGAGGAAGGTGGACGATGAGACTAATTCCGAACATAAGGCCATAGATAGGTCGGAAATTTGGAGAGGTAAATTTCGACGTTATGCAAATGCTATCGGGTCTCGAATATTTTAGATAATATCTGCACATAATGACCAAGACCGCCTCCCCTTCCTCCTTAGGATGTAGTTGAAGTAATTGATGATGCATAACACACTGTTTTTAAATGTGCACGATGGCAGAGCTATCGCTCTGTACTAACATCAACGATTGGAACGATCACGGCTGCTAACAATGTCAGAGTTATGATTGCGAATAGAGATAATTGGGCTTCAGTGGCGAATTACGTGGAGCGTATTCTGAGACTAAAGAAGAGAGATCTGCATAGATAACACCGACATAGATGACACTAACTCATGTGTCTAACGAAGTCCCAGTCGGGAACTTGGATGAAAGGAATAGTGGAGACACTTAGAAGTCTTCACAACCTTCAATACGCAGTCCGAAGGCGGATATAAACATGAAGTTGGCCAAAGGGTCAAAAGAACTCCACTCCGAAGTAATACCACCTTAGTCCAGAGTGGGCACAACGGTCCAAGAGACGAGAGGGGATTTAGTGGGTGAGAATCCACACACGAAGGACGTAACGGCTTCCTCTATGGAGCGGTTAGGTAAATTTATTCCTCCTTGGCGTAAAAACAAAATCTATTAATTTGATGATTTCGTAAAATTGTCTAAATAGAAGATTTGTGTTTATGATTCTAACTAGCGAAGCTGTAGTCTAGTTGATAGTATATTGGCTTATTAGATGAGAGGTCACAATTCAAACCACATATAAGACATCTCGAACAAAGACGAAATATTTATAAAGATTTTTAAAAAATTAAAAAAATCGTTCTCTACAGTATTTATACAATATATTAATGGCAACATAATTTCCAAAGTTGTATTGAGGGGGTGTGATGATAAATCAGAAAAATTATTTTTGCATACAGCACATGTCAAATCTTAAAGAATATATTTCAGCATGAAAATAAATGTTTTTAGATTTCTCGTCTTTCTTTTCTTTTCTTCGCCTCTAATGGTTTATAATTTCCTTTCTTGCCGTATGAAATCGTATTAAACTTTTTAATGAGCATCACAATAAGGCAGAAAAAGGGTTCGTATAAGACTCCATACACAGAACTCCAAACGAAAAGTAAAATTTGTCTTGGTTTACTCTTTTTTTACTTCTTACAAAAGCAATGAGCACGAAGAAATCAAAAATTCTTGTAACAAAAGCCATAAAGACAAAGTTTTAAGAGTTTCATTAAGACAGTCATATAAAAACCCTTTTCTTGTTTTAAATTTTATTTTAATCATCCCACTTTCTGTACCATTTTATCGTTTATATTCTGTTTATTATTATGTTTTACGATTTCAGACTTTATAGAGCTTAACCGCATTTTTATCATGAAAAAGAATATACGAAGGTAGTGCAAAATAATTTTTTGAAATAAAAAATCATTTATTTTTCAATACAGTGTTCTCTACAGTAAACTTTTCTGGTGCCATTAAAAAGTTAGTCAATTCAATTTTTGCTGAGTTATTCCTTTATGTTCGCAAACACAAGGTAGTTAATAAGGACATAATCAACAGCACAAGACAGATGAAGGAAACATTCTGTGGCTTCTTATCCATTTCGTAGTTTCAAAAGTATGGGACTGGAATTTCAAACTAAGTTGTGAAACCAATTCTGAAATTAACGAAAATGGGTCGCATAAAAATTATCAAAACCTACTACAAAAATGTGTGATTCTGCCATAGCCACGTATTGGCAATTTTTCGAACAAAATTTTCTTCAGCGGTGAATGCGGGAGGGCTCTAACGATAGCCATCTATGGTTTTCCAGCCAAGTATAAATCAATCACACTACCATGGTTGAATTCCATCACGAATAACTTTTTTTCTGAATGCAATAAATCAAAATGCTTTTGTAAGCTTTTAAATAATGAACTGAACTGTCACTGGAATAGATCTGTCAGCTGTCAGACTAGCGTTTTCAGATGATAACAACCTGAAGTTGGTTGCAATACTTATCAGCCGCCCTGTGCACATATATACATAATTGGAGACTATAGGATTATGATCTCGCTTCTCACATTACCTATGTTGTGTGTGAATATTTTACACATGACTGGCGGTACCTACAGTTTAAAGTCAACTCCAAATGGCACATTTTTGAAAAACTTTTTCATGGGAATTTTATTTTCTGCCATAGTTTTAGTCAGAAAACTGCAGAGAGGAAGTTACTGATGTAATATTTATTTCATATTTCGTTTCATTCAAGATGTCTGCTCCAGGATTTAAACCTGTGACTTCACGCTGTAATACGCCAACACATTACCTACTAGACAACGACGACTTTAACTCATAACAACAACGACATTATTTGATTTTATGGGTATTGGGAAGTCAAAGGCTCTTAATGGTTTGGGCATGGGAACTCGATACCCAGCATTTCTTGACGCGATAAATGAAATATCTTATCTTGCATCATCTCTGTACAATTTCTTCTACTTTTAACTGCTCGATAATGGAACAAAACTCTCTCCTATGGACCGAAGCCTCAAAGATAATTTTGAAACTTCATGACCGCCTGCTGCGTAAGGTGACGTTTCTTAGCAGGTTATTAAGCTTTGTTGATTCCTAAGAGCTCCTTTACAATTTGGTCTGCATTTGGCGGGTTTTGTTTTCGCATATGCCTATAAGTCGTCGTAATCGAGTTTGTATGTGTTGGTTTATTAGCTCCTATCACTATAACCGTACATTTAGTATTACAAGAACTTAGCTTCTAGCACCACTTATATTGTGGACCTATATAAAGAGACCTACAGTTTAAAGTCGACTCCGAAGGACAGAGAAACTTTTCATGGCAGTTTTATTTTCTGTCGCAGAAAAAATATTTTTTCATATTTCGCTTCGTTCAAGATGTCTGAACTGAGGTATACAGTTTACGTCAATATAACATTTTTTCTTCAGACGCGCTATCCGTATTTGAATCAGGTTTTCTGGAGAAATCGTGCAACTTTAAATATAAACAAATTAACATCTGACATCCATCAACTCTCTCTCTCTCTCTCTTTCACTTTCTCTTTCCCTTTCCTCGCCTCATAATCTCTTTTCCTAGTTCCAAAACTGTGCATGAGACAGTTGGATGAGTGTAACAAAAAAAATAGAATTAGTAATAAACACCATGTTCTAGTAGACGAAAGGCCCAATTTCGAATTCCAGGTGAGACATCAAAACGAAAATATGAAAATTTTCTTTCGACGACTTCCTCTCATTAGATTTCTGGCAAAATCTCTGAGAGCAAATAAAATTGCCATGAAAAGCCATTCGAAATCGTCTTTGAACTGTAAGTCCCATCAGTCATGTATAAAATTAACGCACACAACATAAGTGGTGTGAGAAGCTAAGTCGTAACCTCCTAATTGATGGGCTGTAATGGTCAATTATGTATCTATGTTATGAAATAAACTCAAACAAAGACAGGCTTATTTATCCACCCTCGTATATAAATATATGTATGTGTACGTATGTTATGTTATTATAATAATAATTTGGAATCAGACTTTTATATGCGTTTGTGTAATATATGTTAAGAAGTAAAGTTTTCAGCTATTAATTTATGTTCATTTTCATATTTACTTGGAAAAAGTTTGTTTAAATAAAATATAAAAATATTTCGTTTATAATTTCAAGATAATGAGTTGTAAGAATAGTTCATTAAACTGTTGTTAAAAGATAATAATTTTTTACAATTTGTTGGTTTGTGTGAGTCCCCTGGTAGTCTAGTGGGTAGTATGCCAGACTATTAGTGTGAAGCTCGTGGATTCGATTCCCACCAGAGACTCTGGTCTGTGACGCTACCCTGAGCACATGATCTAAGTTACTCAGCTCGTATATAATTAAAATATTATTTGTAATTGTAGTGCAATTAAAAAATATTTAAACAAAATGTCAATGTCAATTGTGTCAAGTTTCTGTCAGACTTGCATTAAGAAAACTTAACGAATTAAATGTGAAACCGCGTATATGAAATCGTATTTTAATTGAATTGTAAGAATACAGTTCTCTGAATAAGTGTGCAAAAATTTAAACCAAATTTGGGTCAAAGTAGGTCTAGTAGGATAGTGTGTTGGCTTATTAGACGGAAAGCCAGGGTTCAAGTCCCAGGCCGGACATCAAAATAAAATAAGTATTTTGTCAACGATTGCTGGCAAAAACTCTGAGAGTAAATAAAATTGCCATGCAAAGTTTCTCAAAAATCTCTTGTTCGCAGTCGACTTTAAACTGTAGGTCCCGGCATTTATGTATAAAATTAACATACACAACATACGTAGTGTGAGAAACTAGGTCAATAATCCTGACTGAAAGGTTGTAATGATCAATTATGTATGTATGCATGAAAACACCAAAGAACCAGTAGTCCTCATCATCTAATACTGCAGGTGCAACAACAAAAATTAAAAGTTCTAACAAGTCCAAGAGGTAATAGTTGTAAATTCACAATAAAAAACACAACCCTCAGCTGAAAATTAAGAAAAATTAAAAATCTTTTTAAAGCGTATGTGCGAAATTGTGCGCGAAAGCGTATGCTAATCCTATTGATCTTTCTCTTATACAACGTATGCTGGTGTGAAAAGATCGTTGTCTTGTGAAAACAAAACGATTCCTAGCTACATAGATTTTCTATCTCTCAAACAATTTATGAACTTTACGCCAACGTAACTGTTTGCCATTTAAACCAAATTTTACACTTTTTTGTTGAGATCGAAATGCTGCTCAGTAAATGCTTGTTCCATCGATGAAAACATATAAAAGCCGGAATGAGCCAAGTCTACGGTCGGGGTAGCAGCTCCCAGCCTAGTCCTTTGATTGTATATTCTATCAGTTTTACTTTGTGTACATTGCCATGTTTCAAAACCCGCTGGCCGTGTCTTGTGTAATCATCTACATAAGCGTCCCATCTTCGAAGTGCCCCATCTTCGAAGAATGATCGATTTTCCAGGGGGTTAACCTAGACAATGAAATTTCTATGCAAAACTCCTTAGCTTTTTGGCTAAAATACAGTTTGCGTTGAGTAGACCGAAATCAATTTCACACTATCAGCTGCCGAGGGATTAGGAGAAATCGAAATGGTCACAGACAATTGTCCCACCAGCAAAGATTGTCAAGATGTCTTATATTGGAGCAAGTAAATTTAGAGGTGTAGTTAAACAGTCTGTTGAGAGCCAGGGGATAACGGAGCAGTACTCCAAAACTCCAGGGTTCTGCCTTATATCGGCACAGCATGTTTATTAACTGTTATCGCTAAGAATGTCTTTGCCTGAGTCGTCTTAGGGCGTTGCTTTGCTGTCACGGTTGCATCGACATTGCTGTGATCTTAATGGAAGATATTTGCGTAGTCATCGTAGTCCAGTAGTTTGCATATAGGCTTAAAATTGACACGAAAAATTCTCCAAAATTTATCGTTTGGAGTCGACTTTAAGCTGTAGGTGCCGCCACTCATTTATATGTATTTAAACACTGTTCTTAAGTAGCGTGAGAATTTTTATTGTGATCCTGACTGAATAATTGTGAGGATAATTGTGTACTTACATATGCATTTGCGACCAACCCTAGTACCAATCTGCATCTGAGACCCAAGAAGATTGTGTTTATGCTTTGCTTGTTGTCTTTGTCTTTTCTTTCTTTTTTGTTTGTATATGAAACAACAGCAAAGTCTATAAATTTTGATGAGTGATTCGAGATACTCGAATCCCTTATAAGTATTATAAGTATTTTTCTAAATATATGAATCAGAATGAGTAGACGAATAAATCTAACATATTTCGAATGTTGTGAGTTTGAAGTCAACTTTGTACTCATACGCATTGCTACGTATACTTATAAATCAATATTGTAGTAAGTAGGAATGAATCACAATTGTGGAATTTCAATTCTGTTGATTGAGTGCTTATGAGTAGCGGAAAAACGATTCATTGCTGATCTTTGATTAATATTCGGCTGTCTTTATAGACTAAGATAATCCGGCATGATGCCAGCAGTCCTCGCAATATTAAGTAGATTAAGATTACCTTAAAGTCCTCTTTGATACATAAAAACAAACACAATCTAAGCCCTTTAGTGCGATTGTATTTTTTTTAGTTTTGCGTGTGATCCTTAGATTGTTCATATAATATTGAAAGCATGTTTCACTTACATAGACAAGGTCTTCTATTCAATGAGGAATGTAGGAATAAATTTGTTTTGCGATTATGAGGGCAAATACTAAAATGAATTGCGCAATTGCAAGATATAATTTGGGATGAGACACACTAATTTGTACCAAACTGTTGTCATCTTGAAGATTTTTCTATCCCTTAAACCTAAAAGAACAAAGATTTTCAATGATATTGATTGACTTAGTCAACCGATTGTGACATATTTTTAAATTTTGTAACATATTTTTGAAGTCGCCGAAGTCTGGAGGTAGTGTGTTGGCTTATTGGACGTAAAACCAGGGTTCGAGTCCCAGCAATCAAAGTAAAATACCAAAAGTGTTTTTCCGGCGATTTAATCTCAGCAGATTTCTGGCGAAAACTCTGACAGTAAAAGAAAACCTCCCATAAAGTTTCTCTAACAAAATTTGTCATTCGGAGTCGACTTTAAACCGCCACTCATGTATAAAATTAACGCACAGAACATAAGTGGTGTGAGAAACTAAGACAATAATCCAGACTGAAGGATTGTAATGGTCAATTATGTATGTAACCTATTTTTCTTCCAAAATCGTTAATTCTGTCTTTTTCAAATTCAACAATTCCAGCTCGTTTTAAATTATCCAATTCATCTTTTAAAGTATTTTTCTCAGTAAATTTTCAAATCAATATATGCCAATATGTTCAACATGTGTTATCCTACAACCACAACAAACACCCAACAGCATTTGATGTTTTGACAACTGATAAAACATTTCAATCTCTGTGAATTATTCAGTTAACACCTTAGAGCCTTCATACATGTTTTCACAGATTTAAAGGTTTTTATTCACTGCATCCATCTATACTACACCAAGTACATGGATTGAAGAGAATAATTTTTGGAAGTTTTAAACTTTTTCTACAAAAGAAAGATTTTTTTGTTGAATTTTCCTGAAACTTTAATACGACACAGTAGAAGAAAATTATTTTAAATTTAACACCAAAATTTACCCACAAAATTTGCAAGTAAGACAAGATGGACATAGACTCAGAAAAAGTTAGCAAACTTGTTGAAATTTTTAGAAAATTAACAACAACAAAATTAAAAATTAGGTGTTAAAATTAAATGCTTTTTTTCAATTAAAATCTTAAGTCCTTTTAAACTTACCAAATTGGAATGCAAGTTTACTTGTCCAAAAGAGTAAAACATTTGAAGGATAACATTAGTGATAGAGTTAGAAGGTCGACAACAGCGCAAACAGATTGTAGATAAGATTTGTGGTGTCTGACCAAACATTACATTCTGTCTTTAAAGAGCCATGGTGGAACAAACCTTGCTCTACCGGATACATGACTGTTGGACTGCGGTACACAGACGCGAATGCCACTATCGATTTATAGACAGGGCACGTAAGCAGTCAACTATTCTGATTACTAGCGCGGTCTGTTCGACTCCCAGCAAGACATTATATGCTATACTTAACTGGCTGCACTCCTAACTTCGGCAGTAATACTAAATGCAGACAAAGCCTGGCCCAAACTGGAATATCCACATGCTGTATTCGATTTCACAATTCCAACTAAGCACTTTTAGTATGTAAAACCGGGGAAACAAAATTAGACCCTGTTGGCTCAAATGTGAGTGACAGTGTGGGCTATGATATACTTATTAAGGGTCCTAATACATACATAATTGGCCTTTTCAACCCATCAGTCAGGAATATTAACCTAGTTTCTCACCACTTATGTTGTGTGCGTTAATTTTATTCATAAGTGGCGGGAACTATAGTTCAAAATCGACTTCGAACGACAAATTTTTGAAAAACTTTTCATGGCAAATTTATTTACTCTCAGAGTTTTTGCCAGACCTCTGCTGAGAGGAAATCGCCGAAGAAATAGTTTTTGTATTTTGTTTTGATGTCTTGCCTGGGCACGAACCCAAGCTTTAAGTCTAATAAGCCAACACACTACCTACTAGACTACGGCGACGTCATTTTAATATTATACAATATTATAGGCTGCAGGATTTTTCTAATCAGAGATTACGACAATTTTTAAAGAAGCGCAATGTTTGTTTAATGGGAGCATTTTAATCAGTTGACCAGGCCCGGTACATTCCACAGATCAGCAATAAGTTTTCAAAACGATGAGTATGTTCGAATCATACTTATAATTTCAGATACATATACGCATTCATACTTATTATCTGGCTTAGACTTAAAATTATGAATTATTTCTCTATGGACGTTCGTGTTAAAATAACTTGTTGTGCTCATGTCTATTTGAAAGTCAATTAAGTAATAATCTCGTTTTCTGTCCTCAACTCTATTACATTTGCCTTTGGCAAGTCGCTTTAAATCCAATAAATTATTCCAAGTTTCATACAAAAGCAGTGCAGATATATTGAAGTGCAGTTAACCCTCCTATAACGCGGTGCGTGGAAACAGGCTACGTCGTTGTATGGAAATCGCGCTATAAGAAACACGAAACTAGTACAAATCGCATCTTTCGTAGCGCGTTATATGGAGACCAAGAAATACAAAAGGCGAGATAAATTACAAATTATTTTTATTGAATTCAATAGTTCATATATCGATTGATAAAAAACTGAAATAAAAACTAAATTAAGAGACTGATTTCTAACAAAATTGAGGAAGACTTGAAAAATAATGTAATTTTTTAATATTCATCCTCACTTGGTTCATCTTCATTCACTGATATTTTAAATACTATTTTAAATTTTGCGTCTTACAATATCTAGTAACTATTCATTCATAGGCTGTCCGTAAGGAGCTTATGGAATGAAGTTGAACGCAAACCGCGTTATAAAAGTACCGCGTTATAGGAGGGCTGTCGCAATTTCAGCCCCGCGTTATATGGAAGCCGCGTTCAGAGAATACCGCGTTATAGGAGGGTTGACTCTAATTTATTTGAATAACTCATTCAAACACAGATATTGATTTCCAAACACATGTCCATGTTTGGTAATTTCTATACTAGAATATTGTTGTCCATTTAACGATATATATCAGCGTGCATGTGTTTGTATTCATACTTCCGGCTTATAATTGGTTAATTTATGCAGATAAAGGGCAAATAAAATTTTAACAAAATATACAATATTTCAACCAAATTTTACGGCTTCTACGTGTAAACTCAGTTTAATTTTGCAACACTGACTATGCGGGAGAAATAAAATAAACGAATTAGTAATTAATAATCACTTTATATCTACCTGCACCACAATTTATTTATTTTTTTTTGTTATCTCTACTATGTATTTAAAATATTTGTTTGGTCTAAAAGCATGTAATGATTGCCGTGGACAGTGAAGGGTTCTGGTCAACGTTGTTTTAAAAGAAATATAGAGCAATAATGCCGTCATCCGAAAATCCACATTTTTCCTTCATGCTGGAAGCTTACTAATGTCACGCCAATCTCTAAAATGGGTAAGGCTAATAACCCTGAAAACCACCGCTCAATAGCTGTTTGTCATGCTCTTTCGAAAGTGATTGTGAGTATAATTAATCACCACCGTGTGAGGTATTTGGAGTCCAACGGTTTGCTAAATGATCGTAAGGTACGGTTTCCGTAAAGAGCGCTCTACTGGCAACCTTTTGACGTTACTCTCCGAAAGGTGGAATGGTTCCATTAACCACTTTGGTGAGGCCAAGTTTGTAGTTCTGGATATGTCAAAGGCGTTTGATCGAAGTTAATTACTTTTGGTGTCGGTAGTCACTTCTCTCGATTTATATCGAGTTTTCTCAAAGATCGCACTATTAGAGTGCTTATAGATTGCGTCTTTTCCGACGAGTTGAGGATGAATTCAGGGGTACCGCTGGGCTTTGTTCTTTCTCCTACTCTCTTTCTTATTTTTCTTAATGATCTTCTATTTATTACTTTGAATCCTATTTACTCTTTTGCGGATGAAAATTTGTCATTCATTTTCATTTGATCAGAGGTAGAGCCTTTTGGAGATTAGTGCAAGGCGGTCGAACATGAATGACGCACTCACAGGTAACCTGATAACAATCTCACAGTCCGACCGCGCGAACAGGGTCGATTTTAATACGCGCAAGACCCATGAACGTGAAACTGGTGCTCGTGTTCTGTCATCTGTATCTATGGGTAATATAAATATTGAGGAGGCGGATGCTTTTGATGTTCTGGGCATTAGAATTAGTTGTGATATTCGTTGGAACGATCACATTTTTCGACTGTCGAAGGAAGCATTCAAGTGCCTTGGTTTTTTAAAACGGTGCATAAAACATTTCACTCCATCCGACCATCTTACTCTTTATAAGACCTTTATCCGACCTCGGATAGAGTACAACTCTCATATATGAGCCGGTGAAGCTTTCTGACCGCGTACAATAGAGGGTGAAGTTGCTTATTAATGATAGTAGGCTATCCAACATTATTGAGTCGTTGGAGCATCGTCGCAATGTGGCGTGTGTATTTCATTGCTCTATCGGTACTATAATGGGAGGTGTTCTCGAGAGATAAAGAGCTTGGTACCCCATAATTACATATTTTTACAGGGTAGTCGTACTTCTCGCAGAGCACATCCTTTTATGGTGATTGTCCAGTGAACCGCACAATGCATTACAGGGAAAATTCATTTCTTGCCCGCACTGCTCGCTTGTGGAACTATCTTCCTGCGAAAGTTTTTCCCGTCAGTTACGATATTGGTAAGTTTAGGTCAAATGTTCACAAACACTACTCCCTCTTTCCATCTTCCTATAACCTATTTTCCAAAACCTGCACAATGCACTGCATGAGTAGGGGCCATCCACTGAGTGCTGGTTAAAAAAAAAAAAAACATTGGAATCTCTTGGAACCTAATTTGGCATTTGTACATAGTTTCAACAAAATTTTGAAGTCCATGCTTGAATACTATGGAGTTCATTACACTAATTTGCTCCGTTCACTGGTAATTCTTTAGACTTATTGAGGCAAAAACGACGTTCGTAGTTGAATATAATTGTTCAATAGAATTACATTGTTTGCACGAATATTTTATATTGAAACTCATCGTTATCATCTAGAAAACATAAATAGAATATTATTGCGGAATATGTTATTTCGTTATGTAAATAGTCGAAGTATTCTAGTTAGATGAAAGATCAAGGCTTAAACCTAAGATCAGCATCTTCAACAAAACGAAATTATTTCGTTGACTGCTTCTTAGAAAATTTCTGACAAAATCTCTAAGTAAAAGTAAAATTCCCATGAAAAAGTTTACCAAACAATCTGTCGTTTGGAATTGAATTTGAAGTGTAAGTGGTGTAAGAAACTTGGTTGTAATCCTGTTGGTGGTAATGACCAATTATATTTATAAGAATGCATATACGATATTTCGTGTATTTGATGACTAAATTAGCACGTCAATGAGAATATCACACTCGACTGACTGTAACGGATGTGCAGCCCTTCCGCTGATCAACTTCTTCATTTCCCTGATTTTCGCGGAACTTGGTTAGTACAGGAACTACGCTTCACCCGTGGCATTACAACGGGCTGCCATGCGTGCTCAAGTGAGCTTTGTGATATCAGAGCTACCACTACGACCTAACCTAACCAGACTGTAATGGATGCTTTTAATGTGTTAAAGCTTTGCAGCTATTTCTTTGGTTCTTAACCCTTCTGCACCCTTGGATATGTGTCCTTCCTATGATCATCTGGGACAATATGATTTAACATTAAAATGTAAACAAAATTTTATATTTAATATAAGAAATTCATTTGTTTTGTTGATTTTTTTTATTTAGTAAAATAACGAATAATGATAACTAAAATAAATAAGCCCTTCCTGAGCAATTCATACATACATACATAATTGGTCATTACAACCCTTCAGTCCGGCTTACGACCTACCTTCTCATACCACTTATGTTGTAGGCGTTAATTTTATACATGAATGGCGGTGCACTTACAGTTTTAAAGTCGATTTCGAACGACAGATGTGAGAGAAGTTCGTTATGACAGTTTTTTTAATTTGCTCCCAGAGGATTTGCCCGAAATCTGCTGATAGGAAATTGCCGAAGAAATATTTTTTTTTTATATTTTCGTTTTGATGTCTGATCTGGGATTTGAAATCGGGTCTTACATTTAATAAACCAACACACTATCTATTAAACTACGGCAACTTCTGAGCAATTATTGATAATAATTATATTTTTAATACTAACGTATACGAAATTTTAGGAATTTTTATAACAATTTATACACAATGGGCCATGTGCTCTTTGCAAATAAATTTTTTACAAGAATCACATTTGGTGGAATGGTTATTTGAATTCCTTCCATGTTTTGTGAACAACTTCTGCCGTTTATTTAGTAAATTTCTGGACAACAGCGGATTTGTATTATTTTGCTTAGAACATTGTGGAGCACTTGTACGGAAATATAACAAATATAATACGCTGTACAAAAGTCTAGCTGTTTTGCTCTGCCTGTGCCTGTGTCCAAAGTTTTTCACCATATCTGGTGGGCTTTGATGGAATATATTGCCTAAAACTTAGCCGACCTCTAAATATAAGCAATTTTTCATCTACAGTAACATTTTCATGAGAGTTGTAAAAACTTTGAGATGCAAGTTTTTCACGAACTCTTCTTTCTTTTCTATCTTCTATCAAAGCCGACAAACCGTAAACACTTTGATATTTGACTGAAAAAATTATTGATCGATGATTCTAAATGGTAAACTTGTAATATCGCATGTTAGATCACATTGACTCAAAGGATATTAAATGTTTGTAAATATTTTGAATTGTGAAAGGGAGGAGGAAAAATTTAAATTTTATTGTTTTCATTTAAAAACATAGTTTTGTGCCTGTGATGGATAAATTAAAGTTTCACGATCATATCTTATAATTAAAGTGAAAAATTTTGAGTTTGAAAATCAAAATTGGGTCAAATTCACCCAAGGAGTGCAGAATGGTTAAGTCTTTAACTTATTATGACCTTATAACCTATAACTTTGGAATACATTCTATAGAAAAATTTACAAAATTTAGAATTAAAAATTTATATATTTTACATCCTATCTGAAACTTTTATTATAAAAAAAAAACAAATAAAATTTTTGTTTTAACGTCAACCAACTTCAAAGATTTATTTATAATACAGTCAAACTCGTTTATAACGAATTCTTGGTTATTACGTACATATTTTCAAGTCCAACGTTTTTGTATTTTATATTTTCTTCTATGACTTCACCCTGTTTATTATGAACTATAACGAGCTACTTTTTTGGTCCCACAGAGTTCGTTATAACCGGGTTTGACTGTACTTATTATTTTTTTTTTTATTATTTTTTTACGATTTTCATTAACATTGTGTTGCCTGGGTAATTATTTATTTGAGTTTCCATGCCAATATTTATTATGAGATGGAATTTCATTGTTGTTGTCATTAATTAAAATGAAATAAATCTTAATAATTTCATACAGGATTCACAGGATTGCATATATGAATAATTAATTAAAACACATACATATACATATACTTACATAGATACATATATGTAATGTTTATTATATTGACACTGTCAATTTGAGTCCATTTGTGTTCACATACAATATTGTATTACAAATAAGAAATTTAATATTGCATGGGAGTGTCTTTTTTATTAATACATTGTCAATAACGAATGTATTAGTACTCACGTAGGCTGTAATCTACAGAAAACATTTATTTTTGTTATTAATTGGCCTGAAAATTTTCATTTCAGAATGTATAAGTTCGATTAGATAACGATATACGCAAAGAAGAGTTTTGTTCTTTATTGAAAAAATAGATTTTCTACTCATACGCTACAGCTGATAGGATACACTTACTTCTAGAGTGGGTTGCTGAACCTGTTATTGGTGATGGTGTACCTGCTGCACAAAAATGGAATGTAGAACTGAATCTGAGTCTAGACAATAAACTGACACTGAATGGCTGATACAGATTACCTAACCAGGCTTGAACAAAGTGTCAGATAGCAGTCAAAGCGCTGTTATCTCATCCCATCAAATGAAACGTCTCAGGACTCTCTACATCTTATAAGCCGGTACAAAGCCCACCTACCTCTGTAGGGTTCCTGGCCATTGTGGCATAGAATGAAACGAAAAGGCTGACGAATTGGCACTTAAGGGACCAGTAATATTTGAAAAGAAGACTACTGAGGATTAATATATGTCCCTACAAGAATACAACAAATCGTGGCTAGCACAACATAGCCGAATAAGAATTTTAACGGAACGCTATGTAAATGGAATATGAGATTACTCAATAGACTGACACTAAACGGCTGATACAGATTATCTAACCAGGCCATCATTATTGAACAAACTGCACTACATTCGAACTTGATCATATATGTGGACAGTCAGGTAGCAATCAAAGCGCTGGAGGTCTCAGGAGTTGCATAGACTTTCTACATCCTATACATGGTTACAATGCCCACCTACCTCTGTAGGGTTCCTGGCCATTATGGCATAGAATGAAACGAAAAGGCTGACGAACTGGCGCTTAAGGGACAAGTAATATTTGAAAAGGAGACGGTTGAGGAATAATATACGCCCCTACAAGAATACAACAAACCGTGGCTACCATAACATATCCGAACAAGACTTTTAACGAGACGCTACGTAATTGGTAGTTTCGATGACATGATTACTGCAGAATCTGCTATGAAGTAGAGGAACAAAATAGATGTCATTGATTCTTGGATGACAAAATTATTGAAGATTTGGAGATCGGGTACTTAAAACTCACCACGAACGTATTACGAACTTCTCCGTTTAAATTATTGCAATCCTTCAGTCAGGATTACGGCCTAGCTTCTCACTCTACTCACATTGTGTGCGTTATTTTTATATGTGCGTGGCGGGACCTACGTCGATTCCGAACGACAGATTTTAGTGAAACTTTTTCATAGCAGGTTTATTACTCTCTTTTGAAGTCGCCGTGGTCTAGTAGATAGTGTGTTGGCTTATTAGACGAAAGGACCGAGTGCAAATTCCAGATCGGACAGTAAAACGAAAATGTAAAAATACTTTTTCGGCGACTTCCTCTCAGCAGATTTCTGGCAAAAGCTCTGAGAGTAAAAATTAACATGAAATGCTTCTCAAAAAATCTTGTCGTTCGGACTTTAAACTGTAGGTCCGGCACTCATGTATAAAATTAACGCACACAACTGGCTGAAGTGGTGTGAGAAGCTAGGACGTTGTGCAATGGGTCAGAAAGTACACGTTCTCTAACCTAACCAACCAATTACTCTCAGGGTTTTTGCTAGAAACCTGCTGAGAGGAAATCTTCGAAAAAATATATTTTTTCATATTTCGTTTTGATGCCGCCTGGCCTGGGATACAAACCTGGGCTTTACGTCTAATAAGCCAACACACTACCTACTAGACTACGGCGGCTAAAATTTAATATTAAACAATAAAAACTTTAAAAAATAAATTTTGATCATCTGTTTTGATAGATGAAAGAAATTACCTAAAACATGGCGCAAACTACAAAAGAAAATTTAAAACGATTTGTTAGGCCGAAAGATCAGATTTGTCATGAGGCTAAGAAGCGTTTTTCATGGTAATCTTCCAGTTGCTATCACATCGATAATTGATGTTTAATATAATACCATTACTACGGCTAAGTGAAAATATTTAGCCTAAACGATGATAAACTATATTAAGCAACCCATATGTAATGCAACTAGATAATACAAATTACTACAGCTGTTCTACGTGAAAATCTATAGAACTCTGTTATCTTTGGATAACAATATATGTACAATGGCTACCACTATGCCAGCAGAATTTGCAAAATATATGTATGTACATGCATACATACACAATTCAGGCAGGGTTACGATTTTTGTTAATTTTATTCATGTTGTGTTAATTTTATCTATAAGTGGCGAGACCTTACACAGCTTAAAGCCGACTCCGACAGACTGAGAGGAAGTCTCCAAAGAAATATTTTTTCATATCACATTTTGTTAGAGATCTGACCTGGGGTTTGAACTAGGGATGCCAATCGGGAAATCCCGAATTCCGAAATCCCGGGAATTCGCGATTCACAAATTCCGAATTCTGGGAATTTTAGGATTGTGAACTCATATGTATTTTGACCCTGTAAAAGGTCCTGAAACTGATTTGGATAGTCAACTGTCCGACGAAATAGATTTATTTACATCCGGAGGTGGTAGAGGTGAATATTTTACTATTTTACCAAAAAATGTTGATTGCCAGAAGTGTTTTTCAATGGCAGGGTTTGTTGACAATAAAATTCGTTCAAGCCTATCAGATCACATGTTAAATGCTTTAATCTTTTTGTTGGAATCCAAATAATTCTTTTAAAACTAATGCATTTGCATAAGTTTGAATAATTTTTATTATTTTTTTTTTTTTTTAATTTAAGCTTTTTTGTCTTACTTTTTTATATTGTTACGAAAATGGAAATGGTGTTGTTTAAATAATAAACAAAAGCTCCAAAAACAACACAATGATCATGCATAAAATTATAAACAAAAGCTCCAAAAAAACAAAACAGCGCACTGTTCACGTGATCAATGAATGAGTAGAAAAATATTCCAACAAGAATAAAGGATAAAAAGATGTAAATAATCAACAACAAAACGAAGGGAACCAAGAAGTAAACAAGAAACAACAATGTGCAGTATAAAATAGCGAACAGAGAAATAACCCAACAACAATTAATCTACCTGCTCAAATGTAAACAAGAAACAACAAAAATACATTTCTAGAATATTCCCGAAGGACGTCATCATCCTTCAAGGGCATTCATCACACTAAAGATCCAGTGATATAAAAGGCAAGCCAAAGCGAGCAAAGATGATTCAGAGTTCAGAGTTGCGTTGAATCAGTCGTGTGTGCAGACGACACGTTGTATTCGGAGTGTGAATTAAGCTAGTCGTGTATAACAACATTACGTTGGTTGAAGTGATAAATCTTTCGGTTGTGTGCAGACAAGTTGTGTCTGAAGGAAGCATTTGTTAGTGTAGTGCTTACAAAAAGGTTGTAAGCAGAGGATTATCACGAACAAACACATATTGCGAAAATTATCGTTGTATACGTAGAATAAACTGGAACAGTGGCACAAAAGTTGTGCAGATAATAAAGAATTCATCAAAACTAAACACATATTTATTTTTACTTTATTTCCAATCTACGAACTCATATTTTTAACGTTTTTAAAAAGGTAAAAACGTAACAATATTTTCTGTTTAATGTCATAAAATTCTGATGTAATTGGAATATAATTTTGTTAAAAAATTATATTTTTTTCATTATTATTAAGAGAAAATCACGATTTTTCCTGTGATTTTTCGGGATTCTTAGATCCCGAATTATTCCGAAATATCTCGGGATTTCGGGATCGAGATTGCAAAATCCCGAATTCTGGGATTTTTCAAAATCAATCCCGTTTCGCATCCCTAGTTTGAACCGTGACCTCAACGTCTAATAATCCAACACACTACCTAGTAGACTACGGCGGCATAATATGACATCACAAGGTTTAATTCTATTGGCATTCTAAATACACAGCTTATGATTGCGTGAAAAAGCCTAAAACCTAATTAAATGAAACGATTAACGTCCATAAATTATTCTCTGAAATAATTTTGACACTTCAGTTGCTCATAGGAAAGAACCCATCTGTGCATTTAGACTTGTGTGTGTACATTTTCCTATTTTCCAATTTTTTTTTTTTGAATAATTTATTTGAATTTATCTCTCTAGAAAATTTCATGCTCTTTTTTTTGGAATTTAATATGATAAAGAAAATACACATACGGTGTATGTATGTATGTACATGTAAAGTAACAAACTCTATCAAAAAGACAACACTTGTGTGCACTTGTGTCAGAATTCAAGGCTACCGTACAGAGTTCCATGTAAAAAATACAAAAAGTTATTGAAGCATCGTTACTAGAGCAAAGGCAGATGGGGATGGTGATTGGATTTGCGGTGTTGTTGATGATGTTGGCTTTATCATGGTACCAACCATATAATATATTTGATTAATATTTAACAAGTTTGTCACTTAGTGACAAACGACTTTCGATAAAAGCTTTACTTGTTGTAGAAAAAATAAAAACCTAAAAAAGTAAAATCGTAAGTAAATTTAAAAACAAATATTCCAACCAAAAAAAAAAATAAAAAATGTTACCACGAGAAAACGGAATATATGCTTAATCAATAACTTGAGATATTTTCGAAACTAAGTTAAGAAAATACGTCAGTAGTACTATGCAATCTAAATTTTCGGGCATACTGACATTGCCAGGCAATTTTATCAGATCAGATCCTTTTCTTTGTTATGTTTTTAAATCATTATCTCACAAGGTATAATGATATGCCTTACTAGGCGACAACTTAGACACCAGTTCTTTTGCAAAAGTTCTAAGAGCAGTTACTAATGTCCAAGTAAAAGCTTTATATGGTGATCGAAATGGAGCTTTATCGGAAAAATTTATTACTCATTGATGAAATTAAATCGTCGCAGTAGGTACTGTGCTGGAATATCATACGATACAAAGCGAAATAGAAAAAAATTTCATAGGCGACCTCCTTAAGGTTGGTCTGCCAAATCTGTGAATAAATAAAATTTGTCATGAAAAGTTTCTCAAAAATCTGTAGTTCGGTCATACAACATAAGTGAGGTGAGAAGCTAGGTCATAATCCTGACTAAATGGTTTTAATACATTAACGCCATATGGGTAGAAAAATACCCAAAAAAGCAGGTTTTTTTTAAATTTTATCTTGATTCAACTAAACGAGAGTTCAAACGAATAAGAACACATAGAACGATAAAAAAAATTAAGTAAGGCATGATATTCACATATTTTCGATGACAGCATAAAGGTCAAAAGCAAAAATTTGTAGAAAGAACTTCTGCGGAATATAGGTGGATGATATTATCAGAAAAACCTTAAGATGCCATGTAATACTATTTGTCTTCTACCCAATGAAAAAACTTTCACTTGAATTGGTCTACTTACCTAAGCTACAGGGATGTGGGTATAAAAATACTCACTTAGGCATTGGAATGAAGAAAACAATTAATTTCATTATAAAACTTTTAAAAATTAATTTCAAATAGAAATTTCAATTAATTTATTATTGGAAATTTCGGCTTGAAATTGTGCAAAACAATCCCTTGAATGTACATTCAAACAGCATTTTGTACAACCATACTCTGTTTTCCCGCCGTGTGTTCTAATTTTATTCACCATGTGGTCAAATTTGTCAGTGCATTTTGCTATTTGCTGTGCATTTGTGACAACTTTTCCATCACGGCGTCGATTTTCAAAGCTTCAACAACGCTAACCCAAAAATCGAGTTAGTTCATAGGTGGCAAACCTTCACATCCCTTGCACATGCAATATAGTTTGAATGCGTTTACCAAAGCTACGTCAATAGTATTAGTGAGTCGCCAATAACACTTTTTTTTCGCGAATTCGAATACGATACGCCATTATTGAATAAGTCAACTCCACCCATTCGCTGATTATATGCATGTATCATGTATGGTTGGTTATTCAATGATAATCATCATGCGATGTTTACGGTCATATCGACTCTACACCCAGAAAATTAGACATCACAGTCACCGCTTTCAGAAGGATTTATATACATATATGGGAATAACATGATAATACCGACTTATCGTTGCAGCGAACTGCGATAATATTTTTATTTTTGTGAAAGTAAAAATCTGATGAACACCGAGGTTTCTTTTTCATTAATTTAATATCACCCAACAATGCATGATTACTACGATTATTTCGAACAGTACCTGTTGTAATATAACCTTTTCGAAATTATGTCCATAATAAATTATGGCTTGTTGAATGTAACATTTTATTGAATTGGATCTGAAATTTTCTCTAATAGCCGTAGGACCACATTTTCTGCAAAGCCGTAGTCAATATTATTATTAACAGAAGCGCCAGTATATGCGATAAAGGAATAACAAATCCGATAAAGGAATAGCCAGTCATAGAAGCTAGTACCCAGTATTTAAAACAAAATCGTATTGGCTTGCCCTTTATGTACATTTGTATAGAATAGCGACCATAATATGCGATCATCTGTTCATCCACAGAAAGACTATAAGAAAATATGCCAAATTGCATAAATTTTGCATTGTTTAATGGAGTAATTTGGGCAAATTTATCATTCTTGTCAAGATTATTATTGTCACAAACATGTATATTTTCAATAAAACTCTCAAAAATAGCTTAAGTATGTTGTTTAGCAGTCATATAACAAAGAGAAAAAATTTGTATTTTAGAACATACTTATGCCGAAGTGGGTAGAAAACAACCCATGCCCTACAGAGGCCCCCACGACTCTTAAAAAATATAATAAAAATATTCATATCAATACAAATACTATTTGTGCCAAATTTCACCGAAATCGAACCACGGATTCTGGCGTTATTATATGATTAAAGATTTGAGAAGAATCAAGACGTAAAGTTTCCAGTTTATTCTCATATTATGAAGCTGAGCAATTCTTATCTTGAACAAGGTACCGCAACTACTGAATAAATTTGAAAAAATTATATCAATTTAACAGCACGTAGTACACGTATAAAATAAAAGCTTTTAAGATTAAAACAGTAATAATTACTGTGTTTCAAATAAAGTCTATTCTATAAATTTAGTCTTTTTTGTAGATCCATTTGCACAATACATACTTTATTGCACAGACAGCATACATACATATCTACATATATATTCCAGAGAACAAATTTTAAATTCTATTGAAATCAATGTAAAGATTTATTACATGAATTAGTAAATAATCTTTACATGTGTATGGGATACCAGCGTATAGAAAAATAATTTCGTACCAAAGTGTACGAGTTGACATGTATCAAGTATAGAGAGACTGTTGTTTAGTAAACCTATTTAATGTCGTTCATTTTTACAATTTTTTTCGCTGTTTGTCGTCCTGTGAAAGAGAGTGTTTTTATTTAATTTTTGCTCCATTTGGTATCTCATTTAATTTATTGTCATAGGAAAATAAATTTTAAAACGATGTATTTAAACAAAGGATATATTAATTTATACGTTTATAAGAAACAAAAATGGTGTTGACAGGCATACTCTTCAGTCAAGGTTACGGTCTATTTTCTAATAGTATTGTGACGAATTTTTCTTAACAGGTTTCTTTCAAAAACCCTAAGAGTAACAAATCTCAAAAATCTGTCGACTTTAACCGTAGATCGAGCTTTGTATCAAAAATGATAGATTTCAATTTTTGGGACTGTATAACTTTAATTCAGAAAAATATTGATGTCTGATATTTTTTGAATTCGTTAGTATTATTGTTATCAGGAGTGAAAAAAATTATAAACTTCATAATTCTGGCTTAGGCATAATTTTTGATACACACGACTTTCCTAGCGATTCTTTGGTGTTGTGTTTGAAAATTGTTTTAGGTTTTCAAAGATTTTGTGAAGTTTTATCGTATATAATACCCTATTTATGGTATTTGAGAGCGAATTGAAAGATATGTGTTGTAGGAAAGTGAAAAGGTCGAATGTTGATCCATGATATATCCTTGATGTTGATGGCAGTAGTTGTAGTCTAGCATTTAGCGTGTTAGCTTCAGACCAAGGTTCAAACTTCAGGTCAGTTGTTTCAAATTTGTAACGAAAGGTTGTAATGAAGAACAAAATAGAAGCCCGTCTTATGAACTGACGAAAGTATTGGCAGCAGCAAACATTCCAATTGGATGTTTATCGCCAAATATAGTACTACTTTAGTAGATTGGGAAGAGAAACTACTCGCAATTTACACGCTTATTTCCCTGTTTCTTGAAATATTGCAGAGTCGTTCTTAATGTTCTTATCATATTTATCTCACGTGATAAACAAACATTATAAAAAAGTTTTTCGTCCTATGTTTATTTCATTGATACTATGAAGCATAATATTTCGTTATAAATTTTGTGGTCCATCCAAATTGAATTGGCAGTTTTAGACTCAAGTACATTCTACATGCCTAGCAACTACTTACAACTATATTTGTAGAAACACGTATCCGGGAAACCAAAGTGAAATTTCAAAGAGTGAGCCTTGTTATTGACATAATCGATGTTCTTTAGCTACGGGAAAGCTTTCTTACCTCACATGACGTTGAAAACAAATTTTTCTAACGAAATTTAACAATGGTTTATACGATTAGATTTCAGGCAGCCCTCAATTGAGGGTGTAACTGATTAACATCAGTAGCTGCCCTATCTAAACGGTTGGAATCTTATAAATAACCACAAAGCAAGGGTGCTAGATGTCAAATTATTGCCTTTTAGATAAAAATAAAACCAATTTGACATGAAGTGCATGATTTTTACGTAAAAAACCATACTGCAACGTTTAGCATGTCAAAAATTTTGGCGTAAATTTCATAAAAGTGATAATAAAGTAGAATAATATAAAATAGTTTTTTTAAAACTAATTAAAATAAATCAAAATGTTACATTTTTTTGACAAAATCTATTAATAATTGCAAAAATTCTATGTTACTACAAGTATTTAGCTAAAGTGATTCATATGCTAGAATTATGAAATTTTTTGAGGCTCGACCTACGGTTAAACTGCAGTTCCAACAGTTTAAAAAATTAACATACAAGTATAATGTATAAAATTAACAAACACAAGTGATGTGAAAAGCAAGGTCTTAATCCAGACTAAAGGGTCGCAATGACCACACGTATTTATGTATGTGTGACCACGCAGTAGAAAACAAGGATCAAACAATTACGTAAACAGCTGCATTCCACAAATTTATGGCCGCAATAATCTAGTCTGAAATGATGACAAAAAGTGAATGGAAGGAAACTTATCGACACAAAAAATAAAAAAAATAAATTTTTACATATTTTTGCTCAACATTTATTATGATGTTAAACATAAAAGATGTAAAAACTATTGCATTGAACAAAAAAACAAAAAATAAAAGAATTTGTTATAAACAATACTCAACAAAAGTATGAGAGGAGTATATACCTACCACCACCAACTACAGTCAAACTCCTTTATAACAAACTCGGTTATAAAGAATACTTGGTTACACGTATGTAGATATTTTCAAGTTCCAACGTTTAAATATCAATTTTTATACAAAAAACTTCGTTTATTACGAACTCGTTTATAACGAATACTCGGTTGAATTGAACTACTTCAAATGGTCCCAGTAATTAAATTTCATACATTTTACCTGTTTAGTAACGAACCCTCAGAAATAACTTTGAAGTGTAGCAATAGTCCTTAATTTTATTTAATATGGCAGCATTAAGTTATAACTCAGCATCTTTAATCATCTTTAATGGTTTTTAATAAAAAAAAAAAATACTTTTTGTTTTTAATAATTGATAAAAATTATTTCGATTTTATATTTTCTCCCATGACTTCACCCCGTTCATTAACTAACTATTTTTTCTGGCCCCACGGAGTTCGTCATAACCAGGTTTGACTGCATGTAAGAAACAGAATATTACTGCAATGGAAAAACTACTCACACTTTTTACTACATGCTGTGGTTTGTATTGCATATGATTGATGTTGCATTGAGAATTGCAAGAACAAGAAATGATTTCGAAAACAGAAAATAGCTTACTTTGAGGGCAAATCATACCTATGGAAAAGTGGTTTGGAAAGGAATGTGAGATTAAACTAAAACAATAATAAAAATATTTAAAATATATAAATATATCAAATAACAGTTGGATATAATCCACAAATAGCTTATCTCAATTTTGTAAAAATCATTAACACCTGAATATAATAAAACTGTTTCTCCTAAATGAAACGTATTGCTGCACCTCAACCATTTGGTGATCGTTATAGTTGCTGTATTCTAGTAGATTGGCTTATTAGACTTAAACGGTTCAAATTGCAGGTCTGGCATCTCCAACCAGAGATCAGCAATGAATCGTTTTTCCGTTACTCATAAGCACTCATGCAATTTTGAGTTTGAATGAATTGATTTGAAATTCAAATACTCTCACTCATTCTGAATCGCTACAACATTGATTTTTAAGTATAAACAGTAATGAGTATAAGTTCAACGTTAACATCAAACTCACAACATTCGAAATATGTTTTAAAAATACTTATAATACTTATAAGTGATTCGAGTGATTCGTATCATTCATCAAAATTTACAGCTTTTGTTGTGGTTGCACATACAAACAAAGAAGAAATGAACGACAAAGCCAACAAGCAAAGCATACTCACAATCTTCTTGTGAGTATTGCAGTGCTCGTACGCGAATCAGACTTATTTTGTACTTTGTGTAAATGTTAAGTAGAGACGAGCCGAAGTCAATAACATCATGCGTATTGTTAGGTATGAATACGTCGAGTACTTCCAACTTTGTGTATGATATCAAAATAAGTAATAAAAATCCTGGGACAAGTTTTTAAAATCCCGGGATGTCGTATAATCGCCCTACGGAGAAGACAATTCGGAAAGTGTCATTGTCCAAGAGAGTGTACAGGAGCATCCGGTGAATTTAAATTCGCGTGGTTCACAAAAGGACGCTATTTCATAATCCACAACTTTTCGTCATGAGACGTACAAGACCCATACGATTCTAAAACTAAAGATAAACAACCATAGACAACAGCAGCTCATTGTTGATGGGAAATATCAAATTTAGAGCTAAGGCCCGTTTCTGTATGAACGAACACGGAAATATTAAAATGAAATGAATTAAATACAACAAGCCAAATGCATCCCAAAAAATTCACTGTTTTATATGGATTTTGGGTTGTCGGCTTTATCAGTTCATTGAGCACGACATTGACTAGTTCATCAATGTCGATGATAACCAACTTCTTGTACCTAAGTTAGATGATCTGAACACGAGCCATGTGGTTTAAACAGGATGCTGCTACAGACCACGCAGCTCATGCTACCTGGTGGATTTTTGCAAGATTGGGTGATTTTTTAAGCGCTATAGGAAAATTAAAAAAAAAAACACATAAAATTCAGAAAAATGCATAAAATCTTTATTTGAATCCATAGTACGATCCATATCATTTAATGTTTGAAGATTATTTTCATGCAAATGTTGATCGCGACTACACTTCAAATGGTCCATCCGCTTAGTCCAATTTTGGAATACTTTTTCCAATATTTCGGCCGGTATCTCATGAATATATACTTCAATGTTGTCTTCCAATTCGTGAATTGAAACGGGTATGTCTGTATAGACATGAGCATAGCTCCACCAAAAATAGTCAAAAGGCGATAAATCTTACAATCTAGGCGGCCAATTGACTGGTCCCGAACGTGAAGTAAAATGTTCATCGAACTTGCCTCTCAATAAGACCATTGATACGCGTGCTGTGTGGCATGTGGCACCGTCTTGTTGAAACCGCATGTTATTCAAATCAACTTCTTGCATTTTGTCCAAAAATAAGTAGAATATCATCTCACGGTAGCGCTCACCATTCACAGTTACGTTACGATTCCCAGAATCTCTGAAGAAATACGGCCCTATGATGCCACCAGCCCATAAACCGCACAAAACTGTGACTTTTACTGGATGCATTGGTAGCTTTTGCAATGCTTCTGGCTGATCTTCACTCCAAAATCGACAATTCTGCTTATTTATGTATCCATTGGGCTATAAATGAGCTTCGTCGCTGAACATAATTTTTCGATTTTAACTTTCCAAGAGCCCATTCAGCAAAAATTCTGCGTTGCGGTAGGTCGCTCGGCTTCAATTCTTGCACCAGCTGTATTTTGAAAGGCTTTACACCTAAATCCTTCCGCATAATTTTACACGTTGTTGAGTATCAGAAGCACAATTGCTGCGAACGCCGACGAATCGATAATTAATGGTCATCATGATCACTGGCGGATACATCTGCGACATTTTCTTAAGTTCGCACTCTTCGTAAGCGTCTTAGTGGTTTAATCTCTAACAATGTAAATTTGGTGCGAAATTTAGTCACAATAGTCCGAATAGCCGCTCCAGTGGGTCGATTAAACTGGCCATAAAATGAAAGAAGCGCCCGATGAACTTTCTTAACAGAACACAAAATTCAATGATTTCCAAGCGTTGTTCATTTGTAAGACGATTCATGATTAAATTATACACCAAACTGAAGATGTTTGACAGTGAAACAAAACACGAAACGTGCGTAAGCTGTTTAAACCAGTGTCGCCAAAAAGATAATAGATATTATTATGAACTGATAAGCAAGCGCAAATTAACCCTTTAAGACTTTTTACTGTGCGGTTTTCTTAAGTCGCAGGTGTACACCACTAAGTTTCAAAACAGAACATTGCTGAAATTAGAATTTTTCCTGTGCAATTTTTTTTCAAACGTCATTCTTTTACAAAAAAAAAAAACCGAATTGACTATAAACCCTGTGCCCTGGCTTGATATTTTAAAATTAAATCAATTAAGAGCAATAACTATCGGCAAACAAACCGTTTAACCATATTTCCTACTTTCTGCTTTAACTCCTTTAACAATTCATTAAATGTCATCAATTGTGCTTAATTATACGTTTAATTGTTGTATTAAATCAAAGCGATTTAATTTAATTTCAGATTTTATTTCAGTATCATATGTTTCACTTTATAACCATAAGAATAATGTCCATGTGTATGTGCATACGGATATAACTCATGGAAGATTAAATTTATTAAACAATTTTTACCGCAATTTAATAATGAGAATATCCCATTATTATTGATTAAATAATGATACAATTTAAATACGCATATACTCGTATATCGTATAAATATTACAATTTCTTGTATTAATTTTAACATCTGTAGGTTGCACGTAAAATTTTAATAATTTTTAATTAGAAAATTCATGTTTAACCCATTAACGTCTGACCCCAGTATCCGTGTCCCATTTAATATTTTTATGGGTATTTTTCTACCCACTTCGGCATACGTGTGTTCTAAAATAAAAATTTTTTCTCATTATTATTTGGCGGCTAACAACATACTTAAGCTATTTTTGGGAGTTTTATTGAAATTTCTCGCACTCTTTCTTACGAAATTATATTTCTATACGCTGGTAACACATACACATGTAAAGATTTTTCACTAATTCATGTAATAAATCTTTGCTTTGGAATGCATATGTAGATATGCATGGTGTCTGTGCAATAAAGTATGTATTGTGCAGATGGATCTACAAAAAAGATTAGAAATATAGAATAGAGTTTATTTGAAATACGGTAATTATTATTGTTTTATTCCTAAAAGGTTTTATTTTGAACTTGTACTACACTCTGTTAAATTGATTCGCAAATTTATTCAGTAGTTGTGGTACCTTGTTTAAGTTAAGCATTGCTCAGCTTCATAATATGACAATAAACTGAAAACTTTACGTCTTGATTCCTCGCAAATCTTTAATCATATAATAACGCCTGATCCCAGAATCCGTGGTCCGATTTCAGTGAAATTTGCACAAATAGTATTTGGAGTATTTGTATTGATATGAATATTTTTACTATATTTTTTAAGAGTCGTGGAGGCCTAGGGCATGGGTAGTTTTCTACCCACTTCGGCATAAGTATGTTCTAAAATACAAATGTCTTCTCTTTGTTATATGACGGCTAAACAACATAGTTAAGCTATTTTTGAGAGTTTTATTGAGAATATATGCATTTGTGACAATAATAATCTTGACAAGAATGATAAATTTGCTAAAAATTACTCCATTAAACAATGTATTGAATAAAAAATTCATGCATATTTCCCCATAGTTTTTCTATGGATGAACAGATGATCGCATGTAATGGCCGCCATTAGGCTACAAATTCTAGGTGTTGCCTTCTATGACATGATATTGTTATTCCTTTATCCCATATGCTGGCGCTTCAGCTGAAAAAACCGCTAACTACGGCCTTGGAGGAAACGTGGGACTACGACTTTTAGAGAATATTTTAGATCCAAGTCAATATAATATTACATTAACAATTATCGTATGTGAGTCCGCAGAGAAAAGTCGTATTGGCCATTACTAACTAACGCTATTGACACAACTATGGTAAACACATTTGCTCAGCTTGTGCCGTTGAAGTGAAGGTTTGACACCTATGAGCCAACTTAATTTTCGGCTTAGAGTTGTTGAAGCGTTGGTAAAAATCATGAAAATCGACGCCGTGATGGAAAAGTTGTCGCAAATGCGTAGCAAATAGCAAAATACACTGGCAAATTTGACCACATGATTGATAAAATTGAAAAACGCGATCGCTGTTCGCAATGTGGTGGGAAAATATAGTACGGTTGTGCAAAAGACAATTGCACAGTATGCACAATTTCATGCCCGAACTACTAAAAATATAAAATAATAGAGAAAAATAAATGATTTGAAGTTTCTATTTGAAATTAGTTTTTAAAAGTTTGATGAAAAATATTAGCAGATTGTGTCCGGCGTTGCGCGGAGTATTAAAATATCAATAAATATTTTTATTTACTGTTTATAGGTTTCGAACCCGGTTTCTTAAAAAATGCAATTTTTCAAATTATTCGTAAACCGGTTTAACAAATAAACCAGTTTTTTGAATACTCTAAGTCCTAAATATAAATGCTTTCAATTTGCCCGTTTTTTGCTCTTTAATCCTTTTTGGACCCCTTTTGGTTCAATTTTATAAAAGGAAAACCTCCAATAGCTATTTGGGAAACTTAACCCAACTAAATCGTAGAAAAATGTCTTTAAAACAGATAAAAGTGTTAATATTTGCACATTTTTTCTCCCTTTCTCCCATTTTGGAAAGATTTATTGCCTATAACTTGCACCGACAAAAGCTCGATCAATATCCCAAATTTTAAGAAAATCCGTTCAGGCGTTCAGGTTTCCCCCTTTTGGGGGACGTTCCTGGATTTTTTTTTGTGTGGATACATTCAGTCGTGGTGAAATAGGAAGCCTTTAGCTATTGGAATATTCACTATTAGCGAGATATGAAAAATTTTTAGGAAAAACTATTAAAATTCCATAAAATGTTACCTATGGTTTCATTCTTCTCGAGATAGAGACTGCACTCTGTCCCATCCAAAAGACGTAACCAACTGAGGCAATGAAATCTGAGATAATTGATTTATATAATCGGGTCTGGTATTGGTCTGAGGCGAGTCAACGACCTGACTCTTCGCCTAGTTAATGCATCAAAATCTCCTTCTGCAAGTTTATTCACTACACCGAGTTGCAGAAGACAAGCAACGTATTTTCCAAGCAGACTGGATTACAGCGGATTCGAAGCCAGTACAGAAAACGGACTCACAAGTACTTTTCCTGCTTAGATAGCACTTATATTTCTCGTTAATAAAACAAAGTAAAATGCTCTCAGTATATAGTACCCGTAGTGTGGTAATACTTTATGGTTTTATTAGACGTGAGGCCACGGTTCAAATACCACGTCAGCCATCACCAACAAAACGAAATATAAAAAAAATTTATTTCTTCATCGACTGCCTCTTATCAAATTGCAGGAAAAAAATCTGAAGGTAAATACAATTGCCATGAGAAGTTTTTTAAAAGAAATCTGTCGTTTAAAGACAACTGTAGGTTCCTCCAGTCATGGATGGTGTTAGAAGATAGGTTGTAAACATGACTGAAGGGTTGTAATTACCAATTGTGTATGTATTTTCTAAGAGAAAAAGAATTTCTTAAATTTATTCCATTGTACCCAAGTAGATTCTAATGCTTTTATTTCATTTGCTACCTTTCATTATTTAATTTGCATTATTTAATAAGAAATATTCTACAGAAAAAGGATTGTCCTTATTGTCCTTAACCCATTAACGACGCCTGACCCCGGAATCCGTGGTCCAATATCGGTGAAATTTGGCACAAATAGGATTTGGAGTTTTTCTATTGATATGAATATTTTTATTTTATTTTTTTAAGTGTCGTGGGGGCCCCTATAGGGCATGTGTATTTTTCTACCCACTTCGGCAAAAGCGTGTTCTGAAATAAAATATTTTTTCTCTTTAGTTAGACAACAAAGTTAAGTTTGAGAGTTTTATTGAAAATAATAATGATCTTGATAAGAATTATAAATCGGCCAAAATTATTCCATTGAATAAAAAATTCCCATAGTCTTTCTGAGAATGAACAGATGCTCGCATATTATGGTATTATGGCTGGGTGTTGGCTTTTATGACAGGATCTTATTATTCCTTTATCCCATATGCTTGCGCTTCTACTGAAAATAAAATCCTAACTATAGCGAAAACTTGGTACAACGACCATTAGAGAATATTTTAAATCAAAGTCAATACAACGTTACATCAACGATTATCGTATACGATTCCGCGGAAAAAAGTGGTATTGGCCACGCTTTTGACGCAGCTATGGTAAACGCATGGAAATTACTCTGCTTGTGCACTTGATGTGAAGGTTTGTCACCTATGAGCCAACTCGATTTTCGGATTAAAGTTGTTAAGGCATTGGAAAAATTCGTCATAATCGACGCCATGAAGGAAAAGTTGCCACAAATGCGCAGCAAATAGCAAAACACACGGACCAATTTGACCACATGATTCATAAAACTAAAAATAGCACAGTACGCAATTTGTGGGAAAATAGAGTACGGTTGTGAAAAAAAAAACATTTTGAATGTGCATCCATGATTCTCTTGCACAATTTCATGCCGCAGCTACCAAAAATATACAAAAATAAATAAAAATAAATGATTTGAAATTTCTATTTGAAATTCGTTTTTAAAAGTTTTTTGAAAAATATTTCATATCAATGCCTAAGTGGGTTTTTATTTATACCCATATAACCTATAGCTTCGGTAAGTGGACCAATTGAAGTGAAAGAATTTTTTATCGAGTAGAAGACATATAATATTACATGACATCTAAAGATTTTTCAGAGAATGTCATCCACCCATATTCCGCAGTTCTTTCTTAAAAATTTTGGTTTTGAAAAATTCGTGATCTTTGACCTTTTTTCTGTCATCCAAAATATGTAAATATCAAGCCTTACTGATTTTGTTTTTAACCGTTCTATGCCTTTTTATTCGTTTTTAAAGAAACCTTTGGGCTCTCGTTTAGTTTGGTCAAGATAGAATTTTTTAAAAAACTTCTTTTATTGGGTATTTTTCTACCCACTCGACGTTGATGGGTTAATAAAATATACGTTAACCTATTATAACATTAAAGGAATGTTGTAAATTAAATGGAGAAGATTAAATATTTAATCTGACCTAAAATCTTACATTCAAAAATTCCACAAATTCGCAACAAAAAAATATAAAATTCTTAAAGATTTTTAATAAAACAAAATAAAATTAAATTCTTCTTTTTGGTATTCAGCTTTCTGGTTTGCAAATCAATTTCCTCTCTTCTGCTAAACACGTAAGCGAAGTTAGTGGCACAAGAAACTTTAATAGTGACAACTTTCCTTGTACACACAATAGATTAACGGAAACAAGAAATTTTTACGAAATACCTAAAATTTTCCTTTTGGTCTTAAACCAATATAAAATAAGTTTAATAGAACAATTTCTTTGGTTCTCTTATAATCTTTCTATTATTGAAGGAGAAAAAGTAAAAAGAAAATCAACATTTTAAGAATTTTATAGTTTTTTTTTTTTCGATTACATATTATTCCGAAATTCCTAAGGAACATCATGCGATGTCCATATATACATACATACATAATAATACATATACATATCCTGGTTCGACTCATTCCTTTATTGAGCGTCGAAGAGAACCAATCCTTACTTTTTAAGTAATGATACTTCTCAAGTAGAATATCGTAAAATAAACTCTAGTTTTAGAGTTAAATATTGTGATACGACTTTAGTTGCATAATGCCAGTATAAAAGTTTATTCAATTCAAAGTTAATGTTTTTTCTTGCAATTGAAAATTATGATCTCAATGCAATTGAAAATTATGATCTCAAAACAGGGAAGCATCAGACTACCGATTAAGAACTTGTTGCATGGAAAGTTTCCAGAACGAGTATTTATCAATTTTGGTGACGTCAACGGACCCCCAGAGAAACTTAAATCATTATATTTACGCCGCTAATCAGCTACTATTAAAGGATTTGGAAGCCAACTTTTGTTATGTTATTATCAAGATACTACAAAATGTACGAAAAAGTACTAAAAAGAATCGACTGCTGTAACCAATATAAACTTCGTATATTATACAGGGTGGCTGATATATAATGCAACAAAGTAAAGCGCTATATTTTTTTAATTTAATTGTTCAAAAGCAAAAAATTTTGGAAATAACTTCAAATTTTAGAATCAGTTTAGATTTGTTCGATTTCACCACCTTAGGTACGAATTGTGGCCTTCAAACGGCCAACAAAGTCATCACAGACTGCACGAAAGTGCAGTATTGTGACTCATTCCTGGCGAATCGCCGTCTTGAGATCAACGATACTTTGATATTTTTTAGTGAGAACCTTACTCTCCAAAATGCCGCTGGCGCAAAAATCCAACGGATTGAGATTCGTAGATTTTGGTGGCCATTGTGCGGTAGAAATGAAGCGCGGAACCCCCTTTTTAAGCCATTCTACGTGCTGAGTTCGGTGGTGCCGAAATGTTTGTCTGCCCAGGGCTTCAATACTGTCTTTAAGACATTTTCCCCATAATATTCGGCATTTATTTTGACCCCACGCTCGATGAATACGGGCGTGGAGCGACCATCGGCCGTTACGGCGGCCCTTGAGTTCTGGTGGCTAATCGCAGGTGTAAATTTTCAGCTAATCTCTTTGGCAAGTAAGCCCAATCATTTTGTTTGTTCAAAAACTGCTCAGTTTGGAATGGCTTTTCGTCGGAGAAAACCAAATTTGGTAACTGGCTACTTCCGTGCAAGCGAAGTAACTCCTTAGCTCTTTCCAGTCTAACTTTTTTTGTCCATCGGTAAGCTCTTGGACTTTTCGGAACTTCAATGGCTTTATTCTATGCTCATTTTTCAATATGTATTGCATCCGTTCGCGCGATATGTTCAGCTCACGAGAAATTTTTCTACCACTGCGGCGTGGATTTCGATCAAATCTGGCCTTCACTATTCGGATCATTTCCGGTGTTGTTACCGTTTTTTTTTTTACGCGATGCAGCACTTCCAGTATCACGTTAACGAGCAATGATACGAGAAACAAAAGTTTTACTCACATTTAAATGCTAAAAAGCTCCAACGACGAACACTATCGCGCTCGAATTCCATCACGAATAACTTTTTTTCTGAATGCAATAGATCAAAATGCTTTTGTAGCCTTGTAAATAATAAAATGAACAGTCACTGGAAAAAATCTGTCAGCTGTCAGACGAGTGGTTTACAAATGATAACAACCTGAAGTTGGTTGCATTACATATCAGCCACCCTGTATAATGGCAAGCTTCAAGCATGTTGAATAGTCAGCAGCTATTCAAAGCGCTGCTAAGTCTCAAAATTTTTTAAACGAAATATTTATAAAAACGTCGAGGGGTTAGTCTTCCACTTCTTCTGTGAAACTAATAGTTGCTATAAGAACGTGATGTTTATTTTTTGCACTTCTTTTGTTTATACGTCTATTTATGAAGTTCTGTAAAAAAATGTAAAAAGGGCCAAAATTTTGAAATTAAAGGCTTAGTGTTTTAAATTTTGAAATTATAAAAGAAACCATGGCTTACAAATTCAAAATTTCATTAATAGGAGAGATCTAATTATGTAGGTTTGTCGACAGACAGACAATAAATAGACACTTGACAATGAAGGGTTTAGAAATTTCTATTTAGTCATAAACATGTTCCTTACTGTAGCCCACTTTATACGTCAACATGAAACTTGTAGAAATAATCCAAAAACAAGGAAATTGTGAAAACAACAAAACAACCTATTAAGAGCAGTTACTAAATTTCAATAAATTACTACGAGTAAAGCTTTCTGCTGACTGTAAAGTGCAGGACACTTACTGCCAAGCTCTACAAAACTGTATTTCATGTCCCAAGTTACTGGGACAAAGAAGAAGAATATATCAGAATAGCTCACAGGAATTTTTTTTATTTGACATTTCTTTATTTAGAATCAAAACGCATTTCGTTCACTTTGTGATATTTTACATCTGCTTAAGCAATCAAATGTATCTGCACAATCGGGAAAATTATGCGCAAATTTTAAAGCGTGTATGTAGGAAATGTAAAAAACGTATGTGCTTACTTGCCTACTTCGTTCTGTGGAAAACATTGCTATCCGAAATATTAAGGCGCGGCAGGTGGAGAGAGGCTCAGTACAATTATGACGTGGAACTACTTCTGGATGATCTGAACATCAACGATATCTGGTTACAGCGGAACTTCTCTACGTGTCAGACAACTCATTCCACATTGGATATTCTGTACAGGCATTTCTTAAGTCACATGTGTATGTGATAAGGCATAAAAACAGGTTATTTTTGAAATTCTGCGTGATTTATAGAATCAGGAAAATTAGGTATTTCGTATTATCACACATACTTAGTTTCTACAAAAGACAAGCCTATGTTACAAAATAGTTTTTTTTTAACAACTTGTTATCAAAATTTTGAATTGTAACACTCTGCAAAAACAAAATAAACAAAATTGAATACACCCGGCTAATGACATAATGTGAGTTTTGTTGAGTAGATCACAAAAATATTTTTTTTATATTCCTCGAACCCTGCAAACTTTCTTATTTGACAAAAACTGTTTTTTTTTCGGCGATCCACACAAAATTCTGGATTACTCTAACATTTCTGACCTAATTTCCAATAGTTGAATCTTGTTGGAAATAGGAGAGATTAAGCTTTAAAACGGTATACATATATCTATTATTTGGCTTAGTATGCTGAGAGATTTGATGAGGTAAACTTGGAAAACGCAAATTTTGTTCATATTCCTTTAAATTTGCCCTTTCTTAGTAGGAAAATTTACTTAAAAAATATAAAATAAGTGGTAACATTCTGAAAGTGCATTATCTTGCGAAGAGATTGGCACTTTGTTTGATCAAATCCGACAGGAGTTACCGTAGTTATTATTTAAAAAGTTTGACAGAATGAACTTCCGGTTCAAAAAATTTCAGAATTTTTGATGAATCTTGATTGTTTATCGAAATATGAATCAATTCCAAGTATGAGCAACCAAGTTTGGGCAATGTTTGCGCAATGAGAAATAAGAATATTTCCAAAAAATACAAATATTAGACGACTTCTTTAAGTCGTGCAAACGTGAAATTGATACATTTTGATACATGACTTTAAGAATATTATCATTTATCTTATATTTTTTCATTAAAGTTTTCTCATATGAATGAACAAACCTGAAAAAATGTGAATAAAATTCGAATATTCCACGTTTACAAACATAATTCGCCATTACAACTCTTCAGTCAGGATTACGACCTAGCTTCTCACACCACTTATGCTGTGTGCGTTAATTTTATACATGAGTAGCGGGACCTACAGTTTAAAGTCGACTCCGAACGACAGATTTTTGAGAAGCTTTTTTTGGCAATTTTTACTCTCAGAGTCTTTGCCAGAAATCTGCTGAGAGGAAGTCGCCGAAGAAATATTTTTTCGTTTTGATGTCTGACCTGAGATATTCCACGTTCACCTCATCAAATTTCATAGTATACTAAGTCGAAGAACCGTCACCCATGGCATCACAACGGGCCGCCAGCCGTGCGTGCTCAAGTGAGCTTTGTGATATCAGAGCAACCACCACATCTCCCCTTTCCAACAAGATTGAAATTTTGGAAATCGGGTAAAAAAAATGTTTGAGTAATCCGGAATTTGTGCGTGGAGTCGAGAAAACTGTTTTTGTCAAATAAAACAAGTTTGGAGGGTTTGAGAAATATAAAAAAAAAAAAAATATTTTGAGATCCACTCAACTGACAGAACAACGTGGACTATGTAGTTATTCGGGTGTATTTTCACTGTTGCTCTGTGTAATTAATTGTAAGGCAAATAATAATCATTGCCATAAAAAAGTTTCTCAAAAATCAGTCGACTTTAAACCATAGGTACCGCCAGGCATGTATAAAATTAACATACACCACATACATAAGTTGTGTGAGAAGTTAGGTTGTAATCCTTATTGAAGAGTTGTAATGTCCAATTATGTTTACATATGGACAGCGTACTTGATTTATATTTTTTGACTATTTCTTCTAAGAAAAACACTGAGAGTAAATAAAATTGAATAAAATCAACACACAAGGGTTGTAATGATCAATTATGTACGTGTGTATGTGTGTAAAGAGAGAATAGTTTCTAACTAAAATGTGCATTTTTCAAAATGTAAATAAACAATCGGGCTTTTCTTTAAGCTTTTAAATAAACAAATAAAATGATAGTCACAAAGCCAATCATTGAAAGCAAAATATTTCTATTGAAATTGGTAAACAATACTTATTGTATTGTAACACAAAAGGATTATCCTTTAAGCTTATTTAAAAATCATATTATGATGAGAGGCTCTATCACAAGATACAGACAGATGTAGTATATGGTATATGAGAGTACACAGCCTTAAACAATTGTCCGTAAAGCATGGTACTACAATGTATTTCAATACGATAGAGTGAATGATAGTTTTGCTAAGAGATTAAAAAATCTATAAACATCAGAGACAACAAAAATTTTGAAAAATTTTAGAAAGTCCGGTGTAGCAGTTCATGTAGGTATTTCCTGATATCTTGCCTACTTACTTAATTGGTCATTATAAGGTTTAGACAGGACCACAACCTAGCTTCATACACCACCCATGTTAACTTTATCCATGAGTTGCGGGCATAGCTGCCAGATAAATAAAGCCTCAAATCGTCAAATATTAGAAAAAAAAAATCGTCAAAATCGTCAAAATGGAAATCGTAAAAAAATCGTCACAAAAAATAAATACGTAAATTAAATGTTAAAAAAAAATTATATTGAAACACTTAACCAAATCAGATACAGTATTAAAGTCGAACCAGTTACGACTGCTTAGTTTTAAACAATATTTATATATAATATTGCTTCTAAAGAATTTAGGTTAATTTCAATTAACTTGACTTAATACACTCTCTACATTAGCTGAAGAATGTGACAATTCGAATATTTTTTAATAAATTTAGTCAAGTCTCTAGAAATTAAAAGCAACTATTTCTTTTTGTCATTTCTTATATTTTTTCTTTTCCAAAAATCATGAAGTTTTATATAATTTACAAAAATAAAATTGTTTTAGGTTTAAACAGTTGTTTATTGCCGCATAATCGCATCACTATTATTGCAACATCTAAATCTTTTCGTGGCATAAACATTAAGAAGTGAGAAGCTCTCGAAGTTCTAAACAATAGAATTCAATATGCTGTTCCCTGGAAACGACACATTTTTCAATGCGTTAGCTTCTCAATACGTTGACTGCCAACTTAGAGATAACTTGTAGTTTCCTAAAAGTGAACGCAATCTCGTACTCACTAATATGAAAAAATCAAATTGTCGTTTTTTGGCCAGTTTCTTGAAAATTGCAGTGGTTTTCAACGTGTTAAGACGGAGCAAGAAATACTTCACTTCTTTTAATCTTCTTACTATTTACACCACTTATATCATGTATAGATCGGTGACTCAACGTGTATTTTGAGACTTTTCGTCCGCGTACAGGCGCAGGCGATGTTTCACTGTTCTATCGCTATTACAATGGATTTTGCTCGAGAGAAATAAGGAGACCTAGTCCCGACAATCCCGTCGTGGGTAGTGTGTTGGCTTATTAGACAAAAGGCCCGGGTTCGAATCCCAGCTTTTCAAAAATCTTTCGTTCGGAGTCGACTTTAAACTGTAGGTCCCGCCACTCATGTATAAAATTAACGCACACAACATAAGTGGTGTGAGAAGCTAGGTCGTAACCCTGACTGAAGGGTTGTAATGGCCAATTATGTCTGTATGTATGTATGTAATCCCGACAATCATGTATTCTTACATAACACTCGCCCTTCTTGGTATGTGGTAGATTGGCCTGTGGATGGCACACAGCATTACAGCCAAAATTCGTTTTTTGGTGGGACTAAAAATATCGAAAAATCATAAAATAAAGCTCGCAAATGACTTGAAAATATAATACTTCACTCTACGTTATTACTGACCTAAATCTGCAGTAGTAACAATTGCAAAACTAATACAAAGCTTAAAGTGGCTTTCAGTGTACTAAAGTAAAGAATATAATGTCAATTTTTAATTACCAAGAATCGTCAGACTAATGATTTTAATAAATTCTTTATTGCCTCCACAACTTTTGTGCCACTGTTCCAGTTTATTCCACGTATACAACGATAATTTTCACAATATGTGTTTGTTCGTTATACTACTCCGCTTACAACCTTTTTGTAAGCAACAACACTTGTTAGTTACCCTTTGCTCACAACCTTTTTGTAAGCACAACACTAACAACTGCTTCCTTCAGACGCAACATGTTTGCACTCAACCGATTGATTTATCACTTCAACCAACGTAACGTCGTTATACACGACTAGTTTAATTCAAACTCCGAATACAACGTGCCGTCTGCACACACGACTGATTCAACTCAAATTCTGAACTCTGCATCAACATTGCTCGCTTTGGTCTTGCCTTTTATATCACTGGATCATCAGTGTGATGAATGCCCTCGAAGGGTTGTTGTTTCTTGTTTACATTCGAGCAGGTAGATTAGCTGTTGTTGGGTTATTTCTCTGTCCGCTATTTTATACTGCACATTGTTGTTTTTTGTTTACTTCTTTGTTCCCTTCATGTTGTTGTTGGTTATTTATATCTTTTTATCCCTTATTCTTGTTTATTCATCGATCTTGTAAATAAGCGCTTTATTTTTGTTGATGTATTTGTTTACTCATTGATCCAGTGTATTGTGTTGGTTTTGGAGCTTTTGTTTATTATTGTAACAACACCATTTCCACTTTCGTAACAATACAAATTAACGTCAAAGTGAGTTCAAATAACCAAAATCGCAAAAAAAATCGTATTTACGACAAAGATTAGATTGTTAAACTGAAAAATTAAGGTAGAATTTTGCAAGAAATTGTGGAAAATAAGAGACCAAAACCATCTGTCCAATATGGTACAGAAAGGTCATTTAGCTTCTACCCATTAACGCCGAATGGGTAGAAAAATACCCAAAAAAAAGAATTTTTTTTAAAAAATTCTAGCTTGACCCAACAACCCAAACACGATAGCCCAAACGTTTCTTTAAGTACCAAAAAAAAAAAATTAGTAAGGCTTGATATTCACATATTTTGGATGACAGCAAAGAGGTCAAAGATCACGAATTTTTTAAAATCAAAATTTTGTAGAAAAAACTACTGTGGAATATGTATGGATGACATTCTCAGAAAAACCTTAAGATGCCATGTAATATAATATATCTTCTAACCGGCAAAAATACTTTCACTTAAATTGGTCTATAGGTGCGATTAAATAACGTGGGTATAAAAAATACCCGCTTAGGCATTGGCATGAAATATTTTTCAAAAAACTTTTAAAAATTAATTTCAAATAGAAACTTCAAATTATTTATTTTTCTTTATCCTTTTATATTTTTGGTAGTTGCGGCATGAAATTGTGCAACAGAATCTTCTAGAATACACATTAAAATTGTATTTTATACGTCCGAACTCTATTTTCTCACTACATTGCGCACAGCGAGCGCTTTGTTCAATTTTATCAATCAAGTGGTCAAATTTGTCAGCTTGGTTGCTATTTGCTGCGTATTTATGACAACTTTTCCAACACGGCGTGAAAATCGATGATGTAGTTCTTTCTACAAAATTTTGATTTTGAAAAATTCCCGATCTTTAATCTTTATTCTGTCATCCAAAATATTTTTTTAAACCGTTCTGTGTCTTGCTTTTTCATTCTTAATTCGTTCTTTGGGCTCTCGTTTAGTTGGGTCATGGTAGAATTAAAAAAAAAAAACTTCTGTTTTTGGATATTTTTCTACGCATTCGGCGTTAATGGGTTAAAAACAGATGCCAAAACCGTAAATCCTTTATCACATTTTTCCCACCACAGAAATCTATATTCAAAAAAACTTAAAGTAAATAATTTAAAATGAAAGCGAAAAATTTTATGTTCTTTTAGCACGAAATGCATTAATTCACACACATTTTCTAGGTGTTAAAATGCAAAAGAGAAACTAGTCTGCCGGTGGTATACAATGAAAGTTTTAGTAACAAAAACACAACTACCAGTGGGGAAAGTTGTATTTGGTTTGTGCAAATGTTCTATCCAAACTAACGTCACGTTTACAGTATTCTGTGAATGTATTTTAATGTTGTAAGATCCCATGATACGTTTTCCATAGCAGCTGCATTTTTAGTTTAACTTAAAAAATTAATTTTTTCCATTGTTTCATAAATTTTATACTAAAAATATATTTCATATCTAGGGTCGTTCTTAATCGGCTACTTCTTTATTATTTTTAAATTATTCCTGTACAAAATCTTCCCAATTTATTTTGTAACAATTCTTCTCCATTACAGTCGAAACAAGCGATCTTTTTTTAACTTTGTCTTCAACGTCTATTAATACTAGGTCAAATATGTGTTGCCCTCATTTATAATGTAACCAGAGAATCAGAAAAAAACATTTTAAAAATTTCAAACATCGAAGGGAAATATTGTTAACGGATATACAGGGTTAGTGATATGTTTTGCAACCTAATACAGGTTGTTATCGTTCGTAAACCGCTCGTCTGACAGCTGACAGATTAATTCCAGTGACAGTTCATTTTATTATTTACAAGCTTAAAAAAGCATTTCGATCTATTGCATTCAGAAAAAAGGTTATTCGTGATTGAATTCAAGAGTGATAGTGTGATGGCTTTATATTTGGCTGGAAAACTACAGGTGGCTATTGTTAGAGCCCTCCAGCATTTAAATGTGAATAAATTTTTTATTTCTCATACAATTGCTCCTTAATGTGATATTGGCACTGTTGCTTCGGTAACAACACCAGAAATGATCCGAAAAGTGAAGGCCGGATTTGCTCGTGAGCTGAACATATCGCGAGAACGGATGCAACGCATATTGAAAAAGGAGCTTGGACTGAAGCCATTGAAGTTCCAAAAGTTGCAAGACCACACCGATGGAAAAAAAGTTTGACTGCCAAGGAGTTTATTTTATTGAAAGAAAGTGGCAGTTACCGAATCTGGTTTTCTCCGATGAGAAGCCATTCCAAATTGAACAGTTTGTGAACACACAAACTGATCAGGTTTACTTGCCAAAGAGGTCAGCTGAAAATTTATACCTGTGATTGGCCACCAGAACTCAAGCGCCCTCGGTGGTAATGATGTGGGCCGCCGTTCTTATTCATCGACCGTGGGGTTAAAATAAATGCCGAATATTATCGGAAAAATTTCTTAAAGGCAGTATTTAAGCCCTGGGCAAACAAACATTTCTGCCGCAGACCATGGACATTCCAATAGGACTTAGCACCACCGCACTCAACAGGTCTCAACCAAGAATGGTCATTTCTACCGCACAATGGGCACCAAAATCTACGGATCTCAATCCGTAGGACTTTTGTATCTGGGCCATTTTGGAGAGTAAGGTTCTCACTAAAAAATACCAAAGTGTCGATCATCTCAAGACGGCGCTTCGACGCGAATGGGTCAAAATACCGTAGACCCACTTTCGTGCAGCCTGTGATGGCTTTGTCGGCCGTTTGAAGGCCATAATTTGTACCAAAGGTGGCCAATTCGCAAAAATCTAAACTGATTCTAAAATTGTATGTTTTTTCCAACATTTTTTGCTTTTGAACAATAAAATAAAAAAAATTAAAAACAATATAGCGCTTTACTTTGTTGCATTATATATCAGTCACCCTGTACCAGTGCAGACGAAAACATAAGCATTAAAAAACATTAATTTTTTTACCTTAATGTGTACGAGAATTTTTACCATAGTTGCTGATACTATACATAGTGTGAGTGGGAAGTTGTCCAACAATATATTTCTGGGAAAATTGCAAAACAGATTGTTGTAAGGAAAGCATTTGAATGAAACAATTCTCTACCTTTTGCAGTGAATATGCCGCTTAGGATACGTAGACATTAATCTAAACAATTTTAGTAACTAGATAACACTGTCTTTATATATACTTATTGATGTGCGAAATTTAATATTCTGCACATTCAAAATTTGATCGATATTGGATTGGCTTCTGGAACCACTATGCTTTGCATCTAATTCACATATACTTGCTGTATAAGAAAACCGTTCAAAAAAGTCTAACTAGATAATGCCGCATAATCTTGGTGGCCAGTTAACATCACCTTAAAACGCCATGACCATGTTGTTAAATCGCTCTTGAAAAAACAAACAAACGTCTACAGACTTCAAACAAGCAAATCCACAAGCAAATAAACATATATTCCTTTTTATATATATAGATATCGATAGGAGTAGTGAAGCACGCCGGATTTTAGCAAGTTTGTTATAATTTATGATTGTATTATAAATGTACATACAGACGTATGTAGCTTCAATAAGACGACCTTTGTCAACTGTCAAGTATCGGAAGTTCCTATGGGAAAACTGAATATAACAACATTCCTATGTAAAATGAACCCGAATGATAAGAAAACTGAGGCAAATGAAAACTCCCAGAAAAAAAAAATAATTTTGTTCAGACAACATGAGTGAATTGAACTGGAGCTCTCCAAAGGTATAGTAAAAGGAAAATTACAAAAAAAAATAAAACGCAAGTTTACAAACATGTGTAAATATCAGAGATCAGCAATGAATCGTTTTCCCGCTACTCATAAGCATTCATGCAATTTTGAGTACAAGTGAATCAACAGAATTGTTATTCAACTACTCTGATTCATTCGTACTCACTACAACATTGATTTATAAGTATAAGTAGTAATAAGTATGAGTACAACCTTGACATCAAACTCACAACATTAGAAATGTGTTTGATTCATACGCCTACTCATTCTGATTTATAAATTTAGAAAAATACTAATAGTACTAATGAGTAATACGAGTGGCTCGAATCAATCATCAAAATTTGCAGCTTTTGTTGTTGTTGCATATACAATCAAAGAAGAAATGAAAGACGAAGACAACAAGCAAAGCATACACACAATCATCTTGTGAGTATTGCAGTGTTCGTACGCGAATCATACTTATTTTGTACTTCTTGTACAAAATAGAGTATGAATACGATGACTACTTCCAACTTTGAGTATGAGTAGTAAGAGTATGATATCAAAATAAGTATAAGTGCGTATAATTATCTGCAATTGTAAGTATGACTCGAACCTTCTCATCGTTTTGAATACTTATTGCTGATCTCTGGTTCATATACAAAAGTTCTCAAGAAAAATTCTCTCTAAGTATGAATTTATTTTACAAAAAAAAAAAGATAAAAAGTTTGTTCCTATAAAGATTTTGAGTGTAACCGCATATCAGCACACTTGACGACATTTATAAAATAAATATTTTTATGACAAACAATCCATGGTTTATATAGCTATGGAACAGAGCAGGAAGCAATTACAAAATTTTGGCACTTTAAGTAATGAATTCATTATTCTACAAAATTAAGTTGCCGCCCAATTGCATCTGCCACTAATTTATCATTATTTTATAAGATAACATTCTTTTACACTTCTGCAGCATAGTTATTGGAGGATTTATTATACGAACAATGAAACGTTCATGTTTTTTTTTTATGATTTAATACTTAGAAACGATGGCTTATGTAGGAATTATTTTATATTCGTCTATACATTTATATTCCATAGAATAAACGCCTACTATTGTGCCCATAGGCAATGAAGTGAAATCGTAAATAAAACTTGTACAAATAAATTGTTTCTTTTATTTATTTATTTACATTTTCTTTTGTTGTTTTTGTGTACGCAAAATAAAAACAAATCATAAAAACTAGAGTATCATAAAACAATAAAAATTATGGAAATACATACATAGGGGGAAATACGTACGTGGATAACATAAAAATTGCATATCTTCACAATCTTGTTTATTATTTTTAAAATAAAATTCTGAGTTATTGTTTTGAATAATAATAACAACAGTAATGCATCCTAGATTTGAAGCATTTGGTTCTTCCCTTACAGACTTCCCAGCTCTAACAGTTGATAACGATTAACTTGTGTAAGGAACATCTGCCAAATTAGTTGTCATTTATCTAGTCTGTTTCGCTAAATCACCATGCAAGATGTGTGCTCGCTGAATAAGCTCTGGATCAGGCAACTGATCACAATTTTCATCGAAAAATTATCATATGGACGAATGGATACGAGATTCCAATCCACATGAAATTCAAGAGAATTCAATGCATACCGAAAATGCCACTGTATAACGTGGATTTTGTCATGGTGGCATCATAGGTACATATTTATTTGAGAATTACCAAGCCATCACTGTCAACGGCAATCATTATAGGCAATCAGTGATGATTAATTTCTTTTGGCATCAATCGAATGATTTGGACACTAATAATATGCGGTTTTATAGGATAGGTCTACGTGCCAAACAAATTATACCACATTGGATATTCATTTTCCATATTCACCTTCCATTTTCCACACATAATGGCATTACTAGATCTATAAAACGAATAATAATATGCGATGATATGTCACACACATTTTTTTCTAATTGAATTTAAAGAAAGGCTCATAAATTGGATATGTGGCTTTAGCAACAGAGACCTACAGGGTAGCTGATATATAATGCAAAAAATTAAAGCGCTATATTTTTTTAATTTATTTTTAATTTTATTGTTCAAAAAATGTTGGAAATAACATAAAATTTTAAAATCGGTTTAGATTATTTCGAATTGGCCACCCTTTGTACGAATAATGGCCTTCAAACGGCCGACAAAGCCATCACAGAGTGCACGAAAATTTCGTTGCGGTATTTTTGCCTCCTCCCGGCGTATCCCCGTCTTGAGATGATCGACCTCTTCAAAATGCCCCAGGTGGAAAAGTCCAAAGGATTGAGATAAAGAGATTTTTATGCTGTAGAAATGAAGCGAGGAACCTCCTTTTTGAGCCATTCTTGGTTGACGTGCTGAGCGCGAGGGTGCTGAGTCCTGTTGGAATGCCTGCGGTCTGCGGCCGAAATGTTTGCCCGCCCAGAACTTCAATACTGTCTTTACGACATTTTCACGATAATATTTGGCATTCATTTTTGTTCGATGAATACGAGCGGAGAGCAACCATAGACCGTTACGGCGGCCCACACCATTACTATCGGCGGCCCTTGAGTTCTGGTGGTCAATCGCAGGTGTAAATTTTCGGCTGACCTCTTTGGTAGGTAAACCCGATTATTTTGTTTGTTCACAAACTGCTCAATTTGGAATGGCTTCTCAATCGAGTAAACCAAATTCCACTTTTGTGCAAGCACAGTAGCTCCTTGGCTCTTACCAGTCTGACTTTTTTTCCATCGATGTACTCTTACAATTTTCGGAACTTCATTGGCTTTAGTCCAAGCTCATTTTACAATATGTGTTGCATCCGTTCTCACGATATGTACAGCTCACTAGCAATTTTTCTACCACTGCGGCGTGAATTTTGATCAAATCTGGCCCTTACTTTTCGGATCATTTCTGGTGTCGTGACTATTTTTTTCGTACGTTTTTTGGTACGAGAAACAAAGGATTTATTCACATATACATGCTGGAGAGCTCTAACGATAGCCGCCAGCAGTTTTCCAGCCAAATATAAAGCAATGACATTATCACGCTTGAATTCCATCACGAATAACTTTTTTTCTGAATGCAATAGATCAAAATGCTTTTGTAAGCTTGTAAATAATAAAATGAACTGTCACTGGAATAAATCTGCCAGCTGTCAGACGAGCAGTTTACTAACGATAACAACCTGAAGTTGGTTGCAATACATATCAGCCACCCATAATTTTATTCCATCAGATGTATTTTCCTCCAGTTCATTGAACATTTTATATCGCTGCTAGAATTTTCTACGCTTGATGCCAAGTGGCTGCCAAATGCTGTTTCAACTACATCTCTGGAGCCTCTGTTTATTGTAATAATTTTCTCTACATAGCAAAATTCCTAACTAGTGTTTTTACCTTGCCTTCAGCCTGTCTGATGTGCAGGATGGGACTCTGCTGTCCGCCTTACCTGGCAGTGTTTTGGTCTTGACATAAACAGGCAGAGGTTTTCGACTAATTTTTTTACGCCTTTAACCAATCTCTCAAATATAAAATTTGCTGTAAGATTAATTTTGGGCTGGTGTTGTTCTCTTCATCTTTAATCCTTGGATTAAAGAGTGATTAATTTGGTTCAATTTGTTACTGATCTTTAGACTTTCGCTGATACATACATACATAATTGGCCATTACAACCCGTCAGTCAGAATTACGACCTAGCTTCTCACACCACTTATGCTGTGTGCGTTAATTTTATTCATGAGTGGCGGGACCTACAGTTTAAAGTCGACTCCGAACGACAGATTTTTGAGAAGCTTTTCATGGCAATTTTTACTCTCAGAGTCTTTGCCAGAAATCTGCTGAGCGGCCGAAGAAATATTTTTTCGTTTTGATGTCTGACCTGGGATACGAACCCGGGCCTTTTGTCTAATAAGCCAACACACTACCCACTAGACCACGGCGACTTCACTTTCGCTGATACTCTCAATAATAAATTTTTGAATATCCCTGTGGTTGCACTTATTTTATCTACCTACTTTGGATAATCATTTTTATTTCGCTAATGTGATCTCTAGTCTGTTTTCTATTAAGTTCTATGCCAGAGGAGTTGATCGAATTGGTCTAAAGGTTCTAAAGATCCTTATAACAAATCTTGTTCCCTTTCTAAAATTTGTTTGCAATAGAAATTCTACAACATATTGTTGCCTTAAAATATGGTAGTGGTGAGGATCATTTCAGTAAAAATCTTTTAATACAGATCTATGGCAATCTTACCATTCCTTTCGACGGTATTTGAACGATGGGTATAGTGAAGAGAATAAATAAGGTTTGAAGATCTCCGTTATAAAGATCGAAAGAACAATTCTTAGCATGTACGCGAAAGAGTGTAAAGAAGAATAACAAATAAAGCAAATTGTAGTTGTTTAAGTCAAGTAGTGAACAGTGGCACACGAAATTCTGCGAAAATAAAGAATTTATCACACAAAATTATTTTTACTTTATTTGCAATCTACAAACTCATGTTTTAAAGATTTTTAAAAGGGTAAAATCGTAACGATATTATGAAGTATTTATTGTTGGGTGGGCATATTTCCTTATTTTAATAATTATAAAAAGTTATTAGTATTGAATACTTTAATAACACAGCCCAGCAGTTTTAGTAATTTAAAATATGTCTTGTGGACATCTGATGGATCATTCTAAATAGATAAAATGAAGAAAGAACCATTAGGCGACCTAGATTTATTTGCGCAATGCTTGATCATCTAAGTATAGATTTCACCTCCATGATGAGCATACCATACATGCGGAATTTACGAAATTATTGTTTTAACATTATTTTTGTTTGCATTTTGTATATCAGACTGCTTTCAAATAATACGAAATTTAATGAATTTAATTAACAGCAATGGAATTACAATCATATCAACCGTTTTCAATTATTCTGTTGTACTATTTTTTTATTTTCTGTTAGAAAAAAAGGTTGAAATAATTTTGAATTCTTTTTTTTTTTTGTCTAGCAGGGTCTGTTGTTTTTCATTTCGTTAATTAAAAAATAGCAGATGTTAAATATCACAACGGTTGTTGGTGCTCAAAAAAATGTTTAAAAAAAAACCAAATGTATATACAGACAAACTCGTTTATAACGAATTCTTGGTTATTACGTACCTATTTTCAAGTCCCATAGTTTTAATAACAATTTTCATACAAAAAACTTCGTTTATTCCGAACTCGTTTATCTAGCGAATTCTCGGTAAAAAGGAACTACTTTAAATGGTCCTAGTCATACATTTTACCTTTTTTATAACGAACTCTCAGACTGGTTTAAAAAAAAAAATCCCTTTTTGTTTTTAATAAATGGCAAAAATTCTTTGTATTTTATATTTTCTTCTATGACTTCACCCCGTTTATTACGAACTTTGCTTATAACGAACTACTTTTTCTGATTCCACGGAGTTCGTTATAACCGGGTTTGACTGTATGTATCTTTGTTTATAAAATTTTTATTTTATTTCCATCATTTAAACTTGTCAATAACTTTTAGATTTATTTTAAATTTATTTTAATTGACATTTTTTCCTACCGCTATTGCTCTTTCTGTTTTTTTGCCACATGAAATGTTCAAATTTTTTCTGTCAATAAAACCACTACAAACTCAATAATTCGCTAATTTTAAAGGATATAATGGAGTGGCAAATTTTTCCAAATTGAAAAGAATGTCTGTGATTTTGTAAAACCCTACTTAGAAGTAATTTCAACATAGTTTGATACTAGCAAACCGTAGTGATAGATCCCATGCAACTAAATAAACATTCGATAAACATTTATTGGCAATTAGGATCAATAATCTTCAAATTACAGCAAAATATGATACCCAAAAAAGAATATTAGACCATTTTTGTTATCGAATTAATGTGTTTCATATTTCTTGTGCAAGATTTATTGTGGAATCGCCGTAGTCTAGTGGATAGTGTGTTGGCTTATTAGACTGAAGGTCCGAGTTCAAACCCCAGGTCAGACATTAAAACGAAAATATCAAAATATTTCTTCGGGGACTTAAAAATAGGTGAATTGTTTTTCTAAATGTCACAAAGACGCATGTAATTGCAAGTGATAAAGATTAGGGTAATTTCAGAATGTCGTATCTTTGAACTTCCGATACGCCATCATCTTGTGTTGAAAGGATTTAATTTTGCTAACTTCTGCAACATTATTGTATCCCATTAATATATCCCAAATTTCATTTCCGTTAAGTTTAATATAATAATAATGGAAGTCGCCGTAGTCCAGTAGATAGTGTGTTGGCTTATTAGGCATAAGCCAGGGTTCGAACCACAAGCCAGACATCAAAACAAAATACAAAGAATATTTCTTCGGCGATTTTCTCTCAGCAGATTTCTGGCAAAATTTCTGAGAGTAAAAAAAACCTGCCAGGAAAAGTTTCTCAAAAAAAATATGTCGTTCAGGGTCGACTTTAAACTGTAGGTCCCGCCACATCATAAGTAGTGTGAGAAACTAAGTCAATAATGCAGACTGAAGGATTGTAGTGATCAATTATGTATGTCTGTAACACATCTGCAACTAATAGATCGTGCAGAATATATGAGCTCGGGCCCCATCTGAGAAACTTTTTCAGGGCATTTTTATTTACTTTCAAAGCTTTTGATAGAAGTCTGCAGCGTGACAGTCGCCAAAGAAATATTTGTTCCTAATCCGTTTGGCTGACGATGTCTGACCAGGGAATTGAACCAAGTACTCTACATACTAGACTAGGACGACATTTATCAACTTCTTTTGATCTGAAATGAATGATTTGGATACTGGCGGCATTTGCCTGATCGCCACCTAGGCCAAAACTTATACCGCATTGGATATTCTACACGAGTGAATAGACTGCAAGATTAACTTTGGTGGGTATGTGATCGTGTAGTTTGAACCCGTTAGATGCTTTCTTGTGTGTTTTTTTTTTAATACGTTGATACACGTGTATAATCTATAAAACTACCGCGTTTCTCAAAGCAAAGATTAGGAGTACCGTCGGTTAATTTCAGCCTGAAAAGAATTTGACCATATAATCAACAAATTTTGAGCACTGGTAGCGAGATACATAAAATGAATAGTGAATTTTTATTAGAAAAATTACAGATAAACACGATTGATGGGCCTCTCATACTCTTAACCCATTAACGGCGAATGGGTAGAAAAATTCCCAAAAAAAAAAGTTTTTTAAAAAAATTCTATCTTGACCCAACTAATCCAGAGCCAAACGCTTCTTTAAGAATGAATAAAGAAGACATAGAACGGTTTAAAAAAAATTAGTAAGACATGATATTCACATATTTTGGATGACAGTAAAAAGGTCACAGATCACGAATTTTCAAAATCAAAATTTTTTAGCAAGAACTTCTGCGGAATGTGTATGGATGGCATTTTCAGAAAAACCTTTAGATGTAATGTAATATTATGTATCTTCTACCCGATAAAAATACTTTTACTTGAATTGGCCTACTTCCCTAAGCTACAGGTGCGATTAAATGATATTTTAATACCCAATACCCACTTAGGCATTGGTATGAACTATTTTTCATAAAACTTTTAAAAATTAATTTCAAATATAAATTTCATCGTTTATTTTTCTCTATTTTTTTTTATATTTTTGGTAGTTCCGGCATGAAATTGTGCAAAAGAATCGCTTGGATGTGCATTAAAACCGTATTCTGTACAACCGTACTCTGTTTCCCCCCCGTTATGCACAGCGACCGCGTTTTCTAATTTTATCAATCAAATGGTCAAAGTTGTCAGTGTGTATTGCTACAACTTTTTGTGACGGCGTCGATTTTCACGAATTTTTACCAACGCTTCAATAACTCTAATCCGAAAATCGAGTATAGGTGGTATGTCTACACATCCCCTTTACAAGCAGTGTAATTTCCATGCGTTGACCATAGCTGCGTCAATAGCGTGAGTTAGTAATGGCTAATAGCACTTTTTATCGCGGACTCTAATACGGTAATTGTTGACGGTATTATCGATGTTTACGGTCATATGTTTTGGTTTTGCACATCGGCTACAGACATTGCAGTCACCACATTTAGAAGGATTTAAAATATATACATACGTTGCCGTATGATGGACCGAATGATGAACCCCGGGTGCCATTTCCATCAATTTAATATCACCCAACAATGAGTGATTGCTTCGATTATCTCGAACATTACCTGTTCAAAATAACTTTTTCGAGATAAAATATATAATAAATTATGGCTTGTCGAATGTAACATTATATTGGCTTGGATCTGAAATATTCTCTAATAGCCGTAGTACCTAGTTTTGTCCAAGTCCCAGCGCATGGGATAAAGGAATAACAATATCCTGTCATAGAAGACAAAAACCGGTATTTGCTGACTATTGGAGATGTATTTTAGATCCAAGTCAATACAATGTTATATCAACAATTATCGTATGCGAGTTCACGGAAAAAAGTGGTATTGACCATTATTGACTAACGTTATTTGGTAAACGCAGTTATGGTAAACGCATGTTATGGTAAACGCATGGAAACTACACTGCTTGTACAGGGGAGGTGAAAGTTTGCCACCCAAGAGCCAACTTGATTTTAGGGTTAGAGTGGTTCGCAATGTGGTAGGAAAATAGGGTACGGTTGTGAAAAATACAGTTTGAATGTGCATCCAAAAGATTCTTATCCATAGTTTCATGCCGGAACTACCATAAATATAGAAAAACAGAGAAAAAAAAATGATTTTAAATTTCTATTTGAAATTCATTTTTAAAAGTTTTATGAAAAATATTTCATAGCAATGCCTAAGTGGGTATTTTTATATGCATGTTATTTAATCGCACATGTAGCTTAAGTAAGTAGACCAATTTAAGGGAAAGTATTTTTATCGGGTAGAAGATATATTTCATTACATGGCATCTAAAGGTTTTTCTGAGAATATTATCCATACATATTCCACAGAAGTTCTTTCTATGTGCAAAATTTTGATCTTTGAGCTTTTTCTGTCATCTATAAAATGTTAATATCATGTCTTACTAAATTTTTTTTAAACCATTCTATCTCTTCTTTATTCGTTTTTAAATAAACGTTTAGGCTTTCGTCTAGTTGGGTCAAGATAGAATTTTTTAAAAAAACTTCTTTTTTTGGGTATTTTTCTACCCGTTCGACGTTGATCGGTTAAAGATGTCGAATTTTGTGAAAGAAATGAAAATTTGCGGAAAATATAAATTTTTTATTTTTATTTGATGAATTGAACTGGCAAATCATCTCGAATGTTTGTCGAGGCAATGTGGTGATCATGCACTAGCAGTTTCGACAGTTCAGAGATAACAAGTCCGATGTGAGAAATGAGACTCGTGAAAGAATAAAGACGTGGAATTACAAAAAATATTAGATGAAGATGACTGCTTGAGTCAGAAACAGATGGAAGAAATGTTAAATGTTGTATAGCAAAAAATTAACGACCGTTTGAAAAATTGTGTTAACGTTGCATAAATTATAAAAAGTCCAAGGGAAAATAGAAATGTTACTACACTTTTTAGAAGTAAATAAAAGATTCCATAACCAAACTCTGACATTTATTAAGGTAAACGATATTGAATTTGTTGATGTAGGCTACATTTAAAAATTTATCTACGAATATAATGTATTAAATAGTAAAATTCTTTTTCGAAAAATGCCACAGTAATTTAACGTAAATTTTTTTAAAACAAAAAATTTTATTAAAAACATGCAAAATATTTTTTATGTTCCAGAACAACAATAAATGTCAAGTATTTCCAACAACATTAGTTGCTTGTGTCTGCAGTGACATTTACAACAGAAAATAAATTAAAATTCCATTTAAGGGTTCAGAAATATTGTTTTAGCAACAAATCCCTAAAAGTATATTATTGGGTCTCTTTTCAAGTGCTGCCTATCTACAAGAATTGTTGAAATTATGTTTGGAATGTAATATCATTCAAATGTCCGTCACAGTTGCTATGGGTAGAGCGCATACGATAAGCATGGCCGCATAAATCCGGATGAATTTAACCCATGACGTGAGACAGCAGCGATTTGTGGCTTATCCATATACACCTGCTACTTAAGGAAACTCCACATGCAAAAAACTAACGGGATAGCGATGACGGAAATCGTATGATTTCAGTGAGATAACCATGTCCTCAAATCTAATTTAATATGAGCTGTGAGACATGTAAAGCAGTCACATCGATGGTGCCCTGATCATCCAATTCCACATATAGTCTTCGTTGTTGAGAGTGTTAACTTCGTCAACGTGGTTCCCACATTGGACATTCTTGTTTATCATTACCATTCATACAGAAATGCGCGCCATTGCTGAAGACGATATTTCGCTGAAAATTAAGTTCATTGCTTCAACTACTCCAGAGCCCATTCAAGGATCACAAGTTGCCTATGGTTATTGAAAGCGATTTCGCATAACATACAATCACACAAATATAATTAGTCATTACAACCGGTGGTGTTGTTGGGCTTCAACGCTCCGGACCGTTGTGGGGGAAATCTCCCTGCCACCGTAGTCAAGTTTGAGACATGAGACCTAAAAAACAAACCTTGTTATCATGAAAAATCACCCCCGTCGTTAAGTTTGGAAATTTGGGACCTGAGTCCGCACAGAGCGGCTGCCCAGGATCGGCCATGTCTATATAATTATATATACGCGTTCCGGTAAAAAAAAATTAGCACAACATCACTGATTACAACCCCCTAATGAGAATTACGACTAAGATTTTCACATCACTTATGTTAGGAGTGATTGAAATTTTTATAAATAGGTGGCGGGACCAACATTTTGAAGCCAACACCGAGGGACAGATTATTTTAAGAAAAATTATTTTGCCAAAATTTTGTTACTTTCAGAGTCTACTGATAGAAAGTCACCAAGAAATATTGGAGAATTCTAAATTGGGGATCGAACCGTAACTTCACGTCTAAAAAGCCAACACATTTCCTACTGGGCCAAGGGATTCCTTATAACAGTCTGAGAACTTAGGAGTGCGTCCAAACAATTTCAATTATTTTTTTACGACATTCTTGTTGGGTGCCAATTTTCAAAAAACTAATTTTGCTATTGCAATGAAATTTAGCACGTGGATTTTGAAACAGATGACTAATAAAAGCAATGTAACGGTATTCAGTTTTTGCAATTCTGATAAAAGTTATAAGCTTAAAAGTAGACCCATTTTTTTTTGTGCGCACTCCTTAATTTGATAGGTTTATCTTCACTGAGGTCGCCGTTATATTGTAGGTAGCTAATTAGATGTAAGGCTGTGATTAAACCCCACCATAGACATGTCGATTAAAACAGTACATGAAAAAATATTCCTTCGACCACTTCCTCTCAGTAGATTTCCGGCAAAAACTCTGAGAGCAAATAAAAAATTGTCAAGAAAAGTTTATCAAACCGTTTGTCATCCGCAGTCGACATTATGCTCTAGTTTCCTCTACTCATGGTTAAATTAACTCAAAGATAAATTGGTGGTGTGAGAAACTAGATTTTAATCCTGACTAAAGGGCTTTCAAAGTTCCATAGTTCCTGTTGGGAGACCCTATGCAATAGTGTTAAAAATTTAAATTTTTGTTTTTTTTATTACGAATGAGAAAAGGGAAGAAAAACTTTGAAATAAATGAAATTGAGATAAACGTTAAAAAGTGTCAACACACCCACTTTAACTGAAAACGCAAAACTAAAGCCATCTTTAAATACAAACAAAAAAAAAAAACAAAAACAAAAGACAAAAAACAATAGAAAATTAATTAAATTTTATCAAACATGGTTTATCATGGTTTTCCATTTCCTTTTACAATTTTCATTTACAAATAGTTTTAGAAAAAGTTATTTTAATTCAATTGTTTTGTACATTTGTAATGGATATTTAGACAGATGTCAATGCAAGTGATTCAAACATAGGACACTTGATTTAATTTATTTAAAGAACATTTTGTTTTGTTTAATTTACTCGTATTATTCTCCAGTTTTTATTTCTCTTATTTTGACTTCTATACTACCTTTCATGCATGAGATGCTCTGAGCTTAGTATTTGAGCAAATATGAGTGTGTCAAGCGACTTGGAAGGTTACTGTTACATGTACAGGATGAAAACTTTGTAATTTAGAAATAGAATTTTGCTCTGATAAGAAATTCTAATGCCAAGGAATACCGACTTACAGAGTAAAAGGCAATCAATTTCTACGTTTTACTCTGGTCTCCCATGGAACCTACACAATGAAGTCGTTAACTATTAGTATTATAGGTTGGATTTAAATCCAATATCTGTATATACACAGTGGACAGCCAAAGTCTTAGTACTCCCATATATTTTGACAATGTCATGAATTTTAACCAACAGTTTCAGATGACTTCATCGATGCCCTGCATAAATTTAAAATTCAAAGTAGAATATTGCTGGAAGTCAAGCACTACATTAAACCCATTTGGAATTCAACGTACAAGATTTGTTAAGTGTTTTCTGGTGGCACCATGTGCAAATTTTTCGATTGAATTTTGTTAGAGGTTTAACGATTACGTAGCCTTTACTTCAAATAATCTCATGAAGTCTTATCGAATTAAGAATTAAGATGTTGGAAATAACATCAAATTTAAGAATCAGTTTAGATTTATTTGAATTGGCCACCTTTGGTACGAATTATGGTCTTCAAACGGGCGTTAAAGTCATCACAGGCTGCACGAAAGTGGCTCTGCGGTATTTTGCCCCAAAATACCTCTCCAAAATGCCCCAGATGCAAAAGTACAACGGATTGAGATCTAGAGATTTGGTGGCCATTGTGCGGTAGAAATGAAGCCAGGAACCTCCATTTTAAGCCATTCTTGGTTAACGCGTGCTGAGTGCGTTGGTGCTGAGTCCTGCGGCCGAAATATTTGTCTGCCAAGGGCTTCAATACAGTCTTTAAGACATTTTCCCTATAATATTCGGCATTTATTTTGACCCCACGGTCGATGAATAGGAGAGGAGGCCCACACCATTACCATCGGCGGCGCTTGAGTCCTGGTGGCCAATCGCATATGTAAATTTTCAGCTAAACTCTTTATCAAGTAAACCCGATCATTTTGTTTGTTCACTAACTGCTCAATTTGGAATAGCTTCTCAACTGGCCACTTTCATGCAATCGAAGTAACTTCTTGGCGCTTTCCAGTCTAACTTTTTTTTTGTCCATCGGTGAGTTCTTGCACTTTTTGGAACTTCAATGGCTTTAGTCCAAGCTCATTTTTCAATATGTATTGTATTTGTTCTCGCGATATGTTCACCACACAAGCAATTGTTCTACCACAGCGGCGTGGATTTTGATCAAATCTGGCCTTCACTCTTCGGATCATTTCTGGTGTCGTCATCATTTTTTTCGTCCACTTTTTGGACGAGAAACAAAAGATTTATTCACAAATAAATGCTGGAGGGCTTTACCGATAGCCACTTGTGGTTTTCCAGCCAAATATAAAGCAATCACTCAATAGATCAAAATGCTTTTGTAAGTTTGTAAATAATAAAAGGAGCTTTTACTGGAATAAATCTATCAGTTGGCAGACGAGCGGTTTTCAAATGATTACAACCTGACGTTGGTTGCAATACATATCAGCCACCTTGTATAAATCAGTTGCGAATAAATGTTTTAACTAAGAAGCATTTCCGGACATTGGCAATATCGACAAGATGAGTTTGTTCTCTGAGGCATACAATATTAAAAGGTTCACTATTTAAACTGCAACATTTTCAGCTAATCTTATGGTTTATGGTTGATGTAAGGGCGTGATTAAAACCTAATTTTTCTTAAGTAGTATTCTGTACTAGTGGCCCGTGGCTTTACTTGTGAGTGAAAATATAGAATTTGAAGTTAAATTAAATTAAAGTTGAAAATGTTACAGCACATAGAATAACAATTGTGAATAGTAATATGTTTTAAAAATTTAAATTCAATAAAACTGTATTTCAGTTGGTAGAACGTTTGTCTACTTCAAACACTTTTTAAATTTAAGAAATTAACAACATGTGGTAGAAACATATTTTTCAGGCTCACACGTGTTAGTGTTTATTTCTATTGATGTGTATCATGTCACATGTTATTGTCAACATTTATGTTCTTACACTGATGCTATCACAAACAGCATCTGATAAATGTGTCAAAATAATAAGTGTTCTTCACATATGTGTGTATATATGTATGCATGATCATGTACACACATTTTATCATTCAAAGCAGACACATTTGTATAACAGTTATTTTTATAGCCCAAATATTTTATATCATATCTACACATACATACACACAGAGTACACAACTCTTCATGTAATTTCAACACAATATAACATCTATGTTTATAAACATACTTACCATACATACATTCAACTGTACATATATTTAACAATACTTTTTAAAGTATTTATGTTTTTCTAACATAAAATTAAATTTACTTTTCTGCTGTGACATGTTTGTAGAATTTTGCTTTATAAAGGAAGTTTTGAACAGCAATATAATGCCTTAAATCCCTCAATTAATATTGTAGATGAAAAATAATTTCTGCAGTTTTGCTCACAAGTACAACAACCTCTCGCAAACAACAACTTGACCAAATTTGCAACTAAACTTGAGCCTGCAACCGTAAAAAATTCAGTTGATCAATAAAAAACGACTTGTGTTCGCTTAATGGTCTCTGGAGCAGTTAGCAGCTGTTCTTTCACATTATGTGGGTTCTTTCCGGATCACTGTAAACGTTAAGAACAAATTTGTCAAATTTGGGATGATATATATGTTCAAGCGAATCCAAATGTATTCCAAAAAAAGCTATTGTTTGGTGTAGCTTTTGGTTCATATTTCCTTAACCCATTAACGCCTAACCCCAGAATCCGTGGTCCGATTTCGGTGAAATTTGGCAGAAATAGTGTCGTGGGGGCCTCTGTAGGGCATGGGTATTTTTCTACTCACTTCGGCATAAGTGTGTTCTAAAATACAAGTTTTATAGTACCCATAATACCCAATAATAATCCTAACAAGGATGATAAATTCATCCAATTTGGCATATTTTCTCATAGTCTCTCTGTGGATGAACAGATGATCGCATATTATGGTTCCCATTTGGCTACAAATACTAGGTGTTGGCTTCAATGACAAGATATTGTTATTTATTTATCAATTAAGCTGGCGCTTCTGCTAAAAATAAGGCTGACTACTGCCTTGGAGAAAACGTGGTACTACAACTATTAGAGAACATTTTAGATCCAAGTCAATATAATGTTATATTGGACAAGTCATAATATATTATGTACATTATCACTACAGGTACTGATATTAAATTAATGAAAAAAAACCTCGAGGTTCATCAGATTTTTGCTTTGACAAACAACAATATTATCGTAGTCCCCTGGAGCGATAATTCGGTATTTATTATCATGTTTTATCTACAAATGTATGTACATATATATTTTAAATCCATCTGAATATTCTGCGTGTAGGCGAAGTTGACTTATTTGTTAATGGCGTCAACAATTATCGTGTATGAATCCACGGAAAAAGTGGTATTTTCCATTACTCACTAACGCTATTGACGCAGCTATGATAAACGCATAGAAATTACTCAGCTAGTGCAGTTGATGTGAAGGTTTGCCACCTATGAGCCAACTCTATTTTCGGGTTAGAGCTATTGAAGCATTAGTGAAAATCGTAAAAATCGACGCCGTGATAGAAAAGTTGTCGCAAACGAAAAATGCACAGCAAATAGTAGAACACACTGGCAAATTTGACCACATGATTGATAGAATTGAAAAACGCGGTCGCTGTGCGCAATATGTGGGCAAAACAGAGTAGGGTTGCACCAAACACGGTTTGAATGTGGATCCAATTTCATGATGGATCTACCATAAATATAAAAAAGTAGAGAAAAATAAATGATTTGAAATTTCTAATTGCAATTAATTTTCAAAAGTTTTATAAAAAAATATTTCATACCAATGCCTAAGTGATTATTTTTATACCCATGTCATTTAATCGCACCTGTAGCTTAGGTAAGTAGACCAATTCAAGTGAAAGTATTTTCATCGGGTAGAAGACCTATAATATTACACGGCATTTAAAGGTTTTTCTGAGGATATCATCCATTCATACTCCACAGCAGTTCTTTCCACAAAATTTTGATTTGCCTTCTTTATTCGTTCTTAAAGAAAGCTTTGGGCTCTCGTTTAGTTGGATCAGGATAGAATTTTTATAAAAAAAACTTCTATTTTTGGGTATTGGCCAGTTAATCATTGTGAACTGCTTGAACATTAGGTCGATGACTACCAGCATCAAAGTCGTAAGGTTTCAACAGTAAGGCGCTTTACGCAAACAATTCATGGTCGATTGGATATTTAGCACGGGAGATTTAAGATCATAGTTGTTGTTTTTTCTTGTGGGATTCTCTTAAGACGCATGTGTATGCGAATAAGCTTCAAACGATAGCGCTCCACAAGGCAACCCATGGATATTTCAAATAAATATAGAAATGTGGATGATTCATTTAATTTAAATTTAAACATAGGAGGCTCTTAAAGAAAGATCCTGCAGAAGTTGAATAAAACGGAATACTGATGACTAATCACAAATAATTAATAATTTAAAAAAATATAAAAAACAACTGATATGTATTGTCTCAATTTTCCAAAGTGTTGAGTTCTTCTATTGCCTTGAAAAAATATCAATAAATATTGCTGCAATTGTCTATTAAACAGACACACGTTTGCCGCATCAGGAGTGTCTCTTATTGATGCAAATACGACACTGAAGTTACCGTACTCTTGTAGGTAGTGTATTAGCTTATTAGAGATGAGATTACACTTCAACCGATAAAAACGAAATATAAAAAATATTTCTCCGACGACTTCCCTTCAGGAGATTTCTGTCCATTACTCTGGAAATAAATAAAATTGCCATAAAAAAGTCTTTCAAGAATCTATCATTCGAAGTGGACTTTAAACTGTAGGTCTCGCCATTTATATATAAAATTAGCACACCCAACGTAAGTGATGTGATAGTTAGGTCATAATCCTCACTGACTAGGATTTTTGCCAGAAATCTGCTAAGAGGAAGTGTCGTTGAAGTTATATTCACATTCCGTTTTGATGGTTGACCCGTGCTTCTAAATCGTGACGTCATGTCTAATAAGACAACTGACTACTACTAGACTACGGCGACTTCGAAGTAAATCTAATACTTTCCACAAAGAATTTAGAGACAGTTGCAGCAATTAAAGAATGTTGTGAACAGCAGAAAAGCGCGCAATAGATAAAAATAAAGCAATAACTCATATCAAAAAGGGTAAGAGGGAATCAGTTATGAGGTTTACCAACCTGCAAAATAACTATCTGTGGTTTGTGGAAAATGGTAAACCATAACAAGGTTTCCAATTTCAATATCGCAATAGAAGATTTAGCAAAAAATAATAAATTTTACTAAAGTTTTTTGCTCAGTGTAAGTATTTTCGAAATAAATCGATAAATAATGTAGAACATGGTAAACCTCTACATGTGTTATATCCTTGCAAGCAATTGGAAGATTGTTTTTTATAAAAATCTTCTTGCTGAGTCTTTTTAGAGTACTTTTGGTGGGCAAAAACTTATTAGTCAGTTACATGATTAAAAAGGGACTCAAAACTGATTCGTAAAATTCATAAAATGAGTTCAATTTAAAATACAACAAAAAATTGTATAGCATTTGAAAATTAAACATCCAGACTATATTCTACTTATACTGAAGATTAAAAAATGATAAATCAAAAACAGATTATGCAGATGTTTGAAAACAATTATAAATACGACTAAATCAAATCAAATTTTTATCATAAATGACCTAAAATGGAGCCCAAATTAATACGAACATGACTCATAAATGACAATAAAAAGACTCACTAAAGACTCGTATGCGATTAAACGATGGCTGAAATACGACCCGAAAAAGAATCATAAACCAAGGTAAATAAGACTAACAAATGATCAGAAAGCGATTCGAAAATAATTATAAAACTGCTAGAAAAAGGGTCGAAAATTACTTTAATATAATATAGAAAATGACTCATAAGTGATTTTTTAAGAAGAGTCGCTTGTAGTCACTTTTTTCTCCCGACGAAAGAGCCTTTTATGATCAGAAAATAAGCACATATTCGAGCTTTTTAATCGCACAGAAGAATCAAAAAAGACTCGAATTTGATTAAAAATTTCCAAAAATGCTGGCTGGGATATCTACAATGTACTCACATAGTCTGATACATATTTCCCCATTTGTATAACTACATATAACACATATAACGTTGAAAATGTTTAGTTATTTATATATTATTGTGTGTGTGTCGTTGAAAATACTAGATGTGGCAGTAAATATCAAAATTGCATTCATTTCCGGTGATGCTGATCATTTGATTGACATCCGTTCTATTTTGCTTTACTCTGTTCTCTATCCTTTATTATTTGGAGTATGGCATGCAAAAGTATTGTGAATTTTTCTATATTTTTTTTGCAAATAAGTCCAATTGCGATTTTTTTTTGTTATTCTAGTTCTTTATATTCGCATAGAAATTCAATATCTGTTTCAATATAAAGACTTTTTTAATCAAATTATTTATAAGCATTGAGTTAAAATTAAATTTAAAATTTTTAATTGCGATTTTTATTAAAAAAAGTTTTTTAAAATGGAATGTCGATGTGTTACAACAGTATTGTTGTATGTTTTGCCATTGCAAAACAATTTTTTTGTTTCTTTAAAAATTTCATTCTTAACTTTGCCTATTCATTACACAATTCCTATTCAATTTGTCTTAAATAAAGCAGATGATACTACAAATAATCTACAGTAGCGAGCACAAAAAATGCAACACTGTGCCATATAAATAACGGTAACTAATTTATCTATTTTCTTTTGCTGTTAATTCTTTCAATTATAAGTTTTCAAAGTAACCACAGTTTATTCCAAATTCTGCTTTAAAAAGTTAAATATTTTTGAATTAGTGAAAAAAGTGCAAATTTTTAGCGAGCAAAAAAAATGCAACATAATAAAAAAATAGTTAAAGTAAGTTATTTATTTAATTATAATTGAAAATTTCTTAATTAAGTTATACAACATGTGTTTTGTAATAGAAGCAGCTCTCAGCTGACAGCAAAACTGCAATCATTAAAGAATTAGAAGAAGGAAAATCCATGCGTGAAGTTGGACACCTCTTTGGTGTAAATCAATCAACCGTATGTCGGATTAAATCTCGATTTTGCTTGAGAAATAGTGTGGAAAGGAAACCAGGGTAGTGGTAATCCTCGAAAAACTACCTCTCGCCACGACCGCTAGATGATTGCACTGGTTAAAAAAGAAGACGAAAGACCGCAGTGGACGTTGCTCATTTCGCAAATGGGAGTCTCTATAGGCGTTCACACTGTTCGCCGTAGGTTTAAAGAGGCTAATTTGCATGCGAGACGACCCGCAAAGAAACCTCTCATCAGTGCAATCAATAAAAAGAAGTGCCTGGAATTTGCAAAACGTTACAAGGATTGGTCAAATGAAGAATGGGCTAAAGTCTTGTGGAGCGATGAAAGCAAATTTAATTTGTTTGGCTCCGATGGGATAAATTTTGTTCGAAGATCGCCTGGACAGAGATATTCTCCAAGATATCAAATTCCAACCGTAAAAGATAGCGGTGGATCAATAATGGTGTGGGGTAAGGAACGATATGTTTAAAAAAAATTATTGATTTTACGTCACGTATTTACAGGTGCGTTTTCCCGTGATGGGGTAGGTCCCTTAACTCAAATCGAAGGAAAAATGGACGCCAAGAAGTACTGTGAAATCCTTGAAGAACACATGCTTCCTCATCTGCGGGAAAAAAATGCCTCCTGGTAGCATATTCCAACAGGATAACGATCCAAAGCACTCAAGTCGCTTAGCTCGAAACTTTTTAAGCGACAATGATGTCAATGTTTTGGATTGGCCATCACAGTCTCCCGATCTAAACCCCATAGAAAATCTATGGGAGCTATTAGATCGGGAAGTTAAGAGGAAATATCCGTCAAATAAGAGGCAATTAGAAGAAATTTTGAAAAGTGAATGGGAGAAAATATCCATTAACACATTAATAGCTTTAGTCGACTCTATGCCTTCTAGGTTGCAAGAAGTCATAAAAAATAAGGGCTACGCCACTAAATATTAATTTTAAGATTTTTTTTTGTAAGAATTACTATTTAATTTAAATAAACACATTAAAATTTATGCTGTTGCATTTTTATTGCTCCCATGAAATTCGCACTCTTTTTAATAAATGACAAAATAATATATCATTAATTAAAAATATTTATATAATGTTATTGACAATAGGTATCTATAACTGTAGGGATTAATAGCCCAAAGAAATATTTTAAACTGGTCACCATTTTTTTAAAATTATCGCACTTAAAGATAATTTTGCCCAACGTTGCATTTTTTGTGCTCGCTACTATACATTTCCTTTCATTATTATTAAGAAATTCGACACTAAGTGTCCTTAATTTAGTTGATAGAAATCCTTAAATCATAATGATCCACATTATTCTGCTTTGTCTGCTTCAGGGATTAGCTTCATTTCATTGTGATTGAAGACTCTTAGATTTCAAGTATTAACATCTTATGTTCTCTCTCATCTTAGAGCAATTATAAATGAATGTAAACCATATTCATTGTGCTGTATTATGTTATGACAATGATTGAAAATGGCAAAATCGCAAAAGATAAACACAATAAATGATTTGCCGATTTTGTGATACAAAATATAACTGAAGGGAATGAATAGAAGCAAAGAATTTTATCAACTGAGCAAAGGGAAATTTAAAAAAAAAATTGATTGACATTTAAAAATTCAATTCAAAAGTTCCTATTGTTCCTATAAGGAACATAGGGCCTTAACGATTTCGTTCCATTCATGTCGATTTGCTGCAACGATCTTCAGCTCGTTCCACGTTTTGTTGACTTTGGCTGCTTCGATATATAATTGTCAGCGCCAGGTGTGACTCGGCCGACCTTTCCTGCGGCTGCCTTGTGGATTCCAATCCATTTCCTCTAGTTCCTTTTCCGGATTTCGACTTCAACTCGCGTTTGTCCACACTCGACCCATAAGCGTTCGTTGGTGATGGTGGTTGGCCAGAACATTATTAGTATGGGACGTAGACATACATAACATACATACATAATTGGCCATTACAACCCTTCAGTCAGGATTACGACCTAGCTTTTCACACCACTTACGTTGTGTACGTTAATTTTTTATACATGAGTGGCGGGACCTACAGTTAAAAGTCGACTCCGAACGACAGATTTTTTTTCATGGCAATTTTTTCTCTCAGAGTCTTTGCCAGAAATCCGCTGAGAGGAAGTCGCCGAAGAAATATTTTTCGTTTTGATGTCTGTTCGAACCCGGGCTTTTCGTTTAATAAGCCAACACACTACCCACTAGACCACGGCGACTTCAATGGGACGTAGACAACGGTTGGTAAATACTTGTAAAGCATTAATATCACGTTGGTTTGCGTTCTAGGACTCGCATCCGTAAAGCGAAACTGAATTTACGCAGCTGTTGAAGATGTTGATTTTGGTGCGCTTTGAGACATGGGGGGACTTCCATATGTGTTTTAATTTACCGTATGCTTGCCTGGCCTTGTTAATGCGATTTTCAACGTCTTCTCTAGAGTCTCTGCTTTTTGTTATTATGCTGCCTAGGTAACAGAATGGTTGAACATCTCCGATCAGTTACTGTTGTAGCATAAATTGTTGTGTATTTGTCGTGTTAATTCTCATGGTTTACGTTTTTGGAATGTTAATTTTGAGACCACAAATTGCCGATTCAGTTTCGATGTTATTAAGCTTTGACTGCATATCGTTGAATCTGTGTGAGAGCAAACAAATGTCATCTTCGTAGTCTAAATCTTCGAGGCAGCCGTTTAGACGCCAGGTGATGCCTCTTGGTGTTACTGTGACCTTTTCCATGATTCTGTCGATTACTACATTAAAAAACAGGGGGGATAGTGGACATTCCTGTCGTGCACCCACTTTGATGTCTATTGGACAGCTGATTGTGTCCTCATGTAGGATGCGCCACTTGGCATTTTCGTAAAGTGTTCAATTAATGTAATAAGCATTTCTGGTATCCCTTACAATGAAGTACGTTCCATATTGCAGCGTGGTGAATCTAGTCGAATGCCTTCGCAAAGATACAACGGGGCACGCCGTTCGACTGATTGCTCCCTAATTATTCTAAGGCTATTAATATGGTCGATAACAGACTTGCTTGCACGGAAAACTTTTTGCTGTCCATGTGAAAGTGCGCTGGACAGACGTTTGTTTATTATGTTGGCAATGATCTTGTTTACTATGCTCAGAAGAGTAATACCCCCCAATCCTTGCATTCCGTCAGGTATCCTTTCTTTGGAATCTTAATTATCATACTCTCTTTTAAATCGTCGCTTAAGTGATTGGTATCCCAGAATTTGTCTATTATGGGTTGCATGAGTTGAGCACTTATAACAGGATTCGCCTTCAAAAGTTCTGGCGATATGTTGTCGATTCCTGGTGCTTTGTTCTTTCTAAGTGCTTTAATTGCAGTCTCAATTTCACTTGTATTGGGTTTATTTATCGATATGTCCTGCCTTTTAGTGTGTTGGGGTCAAAGACATGTTGGCTGTATAGTTGGCTGAGTAGTATTTAGCATTTTCCCATAATATTCCACCCATACATCAATTTAACCAGTTTTCGATGTGATTATCTCACCTTGATTGTTTTTAGTGGTCTGTTTGAGTTGAAGCTCTGACATCTAATGCTTTGTTATCCTGTACAGATCGCGGCTCCTATGGGACTCGGAAGCTACTTGGGCTTCTTTGGCGAGATCATCCACCCAACTGCGTTTGCCTCGTCGAGCACTTTTCTTGACCTCTTTACATGCTATTCTTCTTGTTATTAAGTTCCAGGTTGCATTCTTTTGCGGCATTTGTGAAACAGTTTTTTATGATTGGGCAATCAGCGCAGTTTTGTACTTCATCCAAAAATGACCGAATGTAATTTACGTAGGGTGCATGCATGGTGTGTGGAAATATTAGTGTTTATCAATTATTAGCCTCTGGTACAATTTTGTTATAAAAAGTAATGTTTAATATTGCAAAATTAGTGTAAGGTTCTATGGTTTAACAAAATCATTATTTGTTTCAAATGAATGGGAAAATAACGCCGTGGCTACTTAGACGTCTTATTTCCAAATGTAGTGGATTTTGCATTATACAGTTCTTGCCTTAAAATAAGATTTATTTGTTTATAAGATGAGAGATGATTACATTATTGGGGACAATTCATGTGTTTTTATGGCAATACTTTTCTTTATATTTAAAATCCACTGTTTCTACTACCGTCGAATTTTCAGTCGATCCACTATTCACATATCCTTACGAATCGGCTACGAAACTCGACCATGTTGTAACATGCTATCTCATTTTAAGATACATGTTTGTACAGGATGGGTGATTTGTATTGCAACCAACTTCAGGTTGTTATCATATGAAAATCTGACATCTGACAGATTTATTCCAGATTTATTTGGGCCCACTTTCCAATTCATCGAACATGGGGTCAAAATAAATGCCGAATATTATAGGAAAAAATGTCTTAAAGACTGTATTGAAGCCCTGGGCAGACAAACAAATCGACCGCAGACCATGGACATTCCAACAGGACTCAGCACCACCGCACTCAGCACGCGTTAACCAAGAATGGCTTAAAAAGGAGGTTCCTGGCTTCATTTCTACCGCACAGTGGCCACCAAAATCTTTGGATCTCAATTCGTTGGTCTTTTGCGTCTGGGGCATTTTGGAGAGTAAAGTTCACACTAAAAAATATCAAAGTGTCTACTATTTCAAGATGGCGCTTCGCCAGGAATGGGGAAAAATACCGCAGAGCCACTTTCGTGCAGCCTGTGATGGCTTTGGTTGCCGTTTGAAGGCCATAAATCGTACCAAAGGTGACTAATTCGAACAAATCTATACTGATTCTAAAATTTGATATTCTTTCCAACATTTTTTGCTTTTGAACAATAAAATTAAAAAAAATATAGCGCCTTACTTTGTTGCATTATATATCAGCCACCCTGTATACTTACTTTTCTTTTGATACTTTGATACCATATATATACTTTGATACCATATATATTCTATTTCAAAAATCGAAATATTCGTAAATTTTGCAATTTAATGCCAGGTTCATTATAAGATCAAATAAATATCAAATTTTTCTCATTATACTGCAAATCAAAAATAACTTAAGAGACGAAGTGAATGTGTTTTAAGGCGAATAAACTATTGTTGAAGAAAAAAAGGATTATAAATACATATGTATGTATGTATGAAAAAATGCCACTATTAACAGTACTCAACTGTCAACTTTTCTATACCATCTTAATGATCAAATTAACATTGAGTGTGTTTGAAAAATTACTAGTTTTTGTATAATTATTTATTAAAATCACAGTTTAATATTGTTTCGTTTTTACCTTTTAACAACGTTAAAAATATGAGTTCGTAGATTGCAAATAAAGTAAAAATAAATTTGTGTTTAATTTGAAAGAATTCTTTATTATCTGCACAACTTTTGTGCCACTGTTCCAGCTTATTCTACGTATACAACGATAATTTTTGCAATATGTGTTTGTTCGTGATAGTCCTCTGCTTACAACCTTTTTGTAAGCAACAACACTTGTTAGTTATTCTCCGCTCACAACATTTTTGTAAGCACTTCACTAACAAATGTTTCCTTCAGACGCAACTTGTCTGCACACAACCGAAAGATTTATCACTTCAACCAACGTAATGTTGTTATACACGACTAGCTTAATTCACACTCCGAATACAACGTGCCGTCTGCACACACGACTGATTCAACTCATACTCTGAACTCTGAATCCACGATAGATTTTAATTTTCTACCAACGTGACGTCGTTTTACACGATTCAATTCAAACTCTGCACTCTGAATCATCTCTTGCTCGCTTTAGCCTGCCTTTTATATTACTGGATAATCAGTGTGATGAATGCCCTTGAAGGGAACAATCTAAAAATGTAAACAACCTATTCTTATTTTTTTTTTTGTTGTTTCTTGTTTAGATTCGAGCAGGTAGATTAGTTGTTGTTGGTTTATTTGTCTATCCTATTTTATACTGCACATTGTTGTTTCTTGTTTACTTCTTGGTTCCCTTCATTTTGTTATTGGTTATTTACGTTTATTATCCTTTATTCTTGTTTATTCATCGATCTTGTAAACAAGCGCTTTATTTTTGTTGGTATATTTTTTTACTCATTCATTGATCACGTGAACAGTGCGCTGTTTTATTTTATGCATGATCATTGTGTTGTTTTTGGAGCTTTTGTTTATTATTTTAACAACACCATTTCCATTTTCGTAACAATATGTATAATTTAATATAATAAAAAACCCATTTTTTAAAGGCTGGCTAGACCTTATCACAATGTGAAATTCTAAATATTTAAATATTTTAAAGCACTAAAAAAGACTACTTTTTATACTAAAATTAATTCATTTAAATAATATTTTAAAGCAAAAATAAAAAACAGGCTCTTGTGGCTTTAGTTCTTATTAACCACTTTTTCAACTTTTTGTTCAATGTTCACTTTAATATTTCTGAACTGTTTGGCACATCGGTTTCTTTATTGTCATATTCTGTCACGCACTGTTGAAGACCAATGTCATTTACAATATTATCATTTTCTTTTACATTTTTTTTCGAAATTTTCGCAAACTCTTAGTTTACATGCTCTTCTTAGTTTACATGCACTTATTTGTTTAGTTAGTTAGTTTACATGCACTTATTTGTTTTTTTTTTTATTTTCTTTTAAAATATATTTTCGAACTACTCATTTTTAATTTAATTTTTACAATTACCTTTTGATTTTTGGTTTTATTTTTATAAATTTTTTTTATATTCATAATTAATTTATTGCAATACGTATTAGCAATATATCCATCGACAGATATTCATAATTCATACGCATAACTATTATTGACTTCATGTACTTAAAATCCATTATTGTTATTTTTGTTTTTTTGGATTCTAAATTGGCATATTAGTGGTTGATTTTGAGAAAAAGAATCATATTTTCAATGAAAAGTTTTAACAATCAAAATTAACCACCATGCAAATATCAGTTGCCAATTGCGTTTTCATATAATCATAATACTAGATTAATACGAGAGTTGGTCAATAAATTGCTAGGTATGTGAATAAAAATCGTGTCTCGTTACTGCATATAGTGCTTCTTCTGTGCTTAATATGTTCACCTAAAATTCCGATTCTTTCTTCAGTGAATAGTAAAGGGTAATGGAGGTAATGCATTCAAATATACAGGATTATACTTAGCAACCTTTCAATCATGATTACGACCTAACATCTTAAACCAATTATATTGTGTGACTTAATTTTTATTCATGAGTGACAAGACGTGCAGATTGAAGAAGACTCCAAACAACATATTTGTGAGAAACATTTTTTACTGCAATTTTATTTAGGGTTTTTAGGGTATTTACTTAGGGTTTTTGCTAAAAATCGTTTCTGAATGCTATTTATGGTTATCAAACACGAATTTAATGATACAATATGTTAATATATTTATATAAGATAAAATAAAAAAGCCACTGGTTACCTGATAGTTATGGAACAGAATAATATTTAAAAAAATCACCATCTTGATGACCCAGCCTCGTAATTTTATATTTCAATATTAAACTTCAAAACTTTAATTTCAATTATATAGCACAAGTACATGTTGACACATTTAAAGCATTTTAAAAATGATTTGATAAAACATATAATATTCTATAGTAAAATAAATTTAAAATAAAAAAATTTTGATGCACTTGAACAAGTGGCACTTAAAAGCCTAAAGCACATTCCAACTATCATTTGCAAACAAATTCTTTATTAAACATTTTTCATTGTTTACATGAACAATTGAAATTGAATATCTATGTTTAAAACTTGTTTATCAAAATTAAAATTTCTATAAAGTAATGAAATATTTATTAAAAGTAATCTGATTGGACAGTTAAGTGTTGATTAATAGTAATCGTTTAGTACTGTATTCATAATTTTATTACTATTGATTTTCCAATATTCTAAAATAAAATAACACAGTGCAACAGTGAAAATACACTCAAGTTGTAGGACTCAAAAATTGTTTTTTTATTTTTCGAATCCTCCAAACTTGTTTCATATGAAAAAACGGATTATTTTTTATCCTTCCCCACACCAAGTTATTGATTAGCTAAATGTTTAAAAACAAAATATTTTAAAAATTTTAATTTTTTTTTGCAAATAGGAGAAAGAGCTCTTTAAAATGTTATGAGTTTTGATGCAACAAATTTGCAAAATTTTAATTTCTCTCTAGTTTTCAAGTTTCATCATTCTTAAATTCAAAATTTTAAATAAGCACTGATATTATTAAAGTTTTTCTCTTGTGAAGAGATTAATAACACAGTTTGACATTGAAAATACACTACATAGTCACCGTTGTTCAGTTAGTTGAATACATTCCAAACATAGCTTTTTATATTTCTCGAACCCTTCGTGAAATTGACACATTTTCTGATAAACAATCACGATCCATCAAAAATTCTGAAAATTTTTGAACTAAATGAGGCAATGAGAACATAACGAGAACATTAAACAGCTACAAAACTTAATCACAAGCTGAATAATTCAACAATAAAACGGAACTATCTAAGACATAATTTATAAATATTTGCCAGCATACCAGCTACGTTTTATATTACAAACACTAAAATTAAAATCTATAAAATCATAATGTAAGTTAAAATCGTAACATAATCTACGAAAAGGAAAATTCCATCCATAGTTCGTTCTATAGAAATCTAAAGAAAGAGGACGATATTACCGTGAAAATCTTGCTGGAATGCTGAAGTTCAGGTTACAAAGCAAAAACTCAGAATCGATATCACTTTTAATCAAATTAAAAACAAAACAAACCCCTAAAACAGACCTTCTACGTTCCAAAGTTGGAAATTTTACCAAAGCTAATCTATCCTCATATGACGTAAGCCCATTGGCATAATCCCATCCTAAGCCACGTAAGCAGAATAATTAAAACTGCCTCTGCACAGACTCAATTGAGTCACTATGACAACGATAGTATGGATTCCAAATAACAGACGCATACTCTAAAATAGGTCTAACAAGTGAAATGTACAGTATTCTTTTTATATAAGAATCAATGAATTCCCTAGCCCATCTATTCCCAAAACCAAGAACAGCCCGAGCTTTGCCAATCATCAAACTAATATGATAAATAAAGGACAATTTCATGTCCAATAATACTCCCAAATCAAAAAATATAGTCACAGTTTCCATAGAGCAAGAATAAGTCACATAAGTGGATGAAATTACACAAGGAAGATTATTCAGAAACAATAAAAGCAGTAAAGGACCCAAATGGCTACCCTGCGGAACACCAGAAGTAACATATACAGTCTTAGACTGAGTCCTAAGGGAGAGGTAGGAGTCTAGCCAACGATGAATAATATCAGGAATACCGATTAGTGAAAGCTTAAGAAGCAAAATTCTATGATCAACCCTATTACAAGCTTTACTGAAATCAGTATAAATTACATCAGTCCGAGCACCGACAAGAAAACCTCTGAAAACATGTGTAGTAAATTTAAGAAGATTAGTGACAGTCGACGTGCCTTTCAAAAAACCATGCTGGAAAGGAGATATTAAAGATCTCATTTTAGAAATAGATAATCCGTCACTAGTTTCTCCATCAACTTGCGAATAGCACTGAGCTTGGCAATACCCCTGTATTTGGGAATATTAGATCTATTACCCGACTTTTGCAAATGAATTATAAACGAACTCTTATAAATAGATGGAAAATGACCAACCCACAGAAGCCCATTGAATATAAAGGTCAAAGGACCACTCAAGACAACAGCACACTTTCTTAAAATACAGGCCGGGACCCCGTCAGGGCAAAAGTCCATTTGATGACATGAATAGCTACGCTAATTTTTTTCCGATTTGATCAAATGCTAACTCAATAACTTCACAAGAGAACAGACTTTAAGAATATTATCACTTATCCTACATTTCTCTCTCTCAGATCCACATTTCACTTTCTCATGTTGTAACTTCTTTAAATATAAGTTTTAGTTCTTTCTGCTTCTTGAATTCCTACTTTCAATTGTTTTGTTTAGAATTTACAAATTTCAAGCAAAAAATGAATTTCTTTTTATTTCTTATTTTGATTCAATTAAAAATGTTCTTAATCATGTCAAAATGTGTCTATGATGCACGTATGGCAACGCTAACTATTACTTCTATTGTTTGGCGATATTTCGGAACACATCAATAGGAACTCGCTAAAGTCGTATAAACCTGGTGCTTACTTGACAATTGACAAGTGGTGCCATTTAGAGGACGGGTGTCGTTCTGACAGTACATACCATCAAAGCCGGACAAATATGGTCTCGAAATTTTATGGATTTGTGATGCAGAAGCTCGATATTCTCTTCATGGAATTCCTTTTCTAGGTCAAGAAGATCCTGAAAAAAGAGAATTGTTGAAGGAATGTACATTCTGCTTAATTATCTAGCATCCAAAGCAAAACCAACGGAAAGTTCCTTACTTAGAACAAATAGGACACTTGTAACCCTTGTTCCAAAAAAAAAAAAAAAAAAAAATAAAGTAGTTTTGTTACTCTCATCACAACATTACGATTCAAAGATAATTTCTGACCACAAAAACAAGCCACAAATTATTATTGATTATAGTAAGACAAAAATTGCGATATTGGAGGCATTGCAGCCTCTGTTACTTGGACAAATAAGTTTCCAAATTGGAAAGTCGAAAGTCAAAAGCAATTACGACGAAACATATTTCTGAAAGATTTAATTCAGGAGCTTGTTTCTCCAAATATAAAATGCCGTAGTCTTCTAAAATTAAATAAAAATAATTTGTTCAATGTCCGTTCCATACTATATGAGGATGAATTCTCAAATCAGCCAAGGCAGACAAATGTGCGGCGTAGATGTTATATGTGCCCACTAGGGATGACAAACTGGATCGATTTCTCTTAATAATAAAAATATTTTGTTAAAAAAAATATCATTTATATTTCAATTATATCAGAATTATATGCTTTTAAAAATAAAATATAAAAACAGCATTTCGAAATGTAACAAAGAAGCGTAAATTAAAAAAATAAAAATTATTCGTACTGATGAAAATGCATTAGTTTTAAGAAAATTATTTGGATTCTAACAAAAAGATTGAAGCATCTAACATGTGATCTGATAGGCTTGAACGAATTTTGTTGTCAACATGACCTGCCGTTGAAAAACACTTCTCGCAATCAACATTTGTTGGTAACATAGTTCCAAGATAGCTGTATGCAGCTTGTAAATATTCACCTCTACCACCTCTTTATGTAAATAAATCTATTTCTTCGGACAGTTCTTCGTCGTCATCAAATAATTTTTTATCAATGGAAGTAGGGTTTGCCTCATCTGAGATGCTATTATCAAAGTCAAGTGATATAGAATTTTTTTCCGGACCTTTTGTAGGGTCAAAATAAATATGAATTTCACAACTCCGAAAATCCCGAAAAATCCGGGACAAGTTTTTAAAAATCGGGATTTTATGAATCCCGAAAATCCCGGGATTTCGGGTTTCGGTATTTCCCGATTGTTATCCCTAGTGCCCACCAAAGATATGCAGAATGTGTGAGCATAGTATGGAGGTTGATACCTTGGAAGTTATATGGAAAACAATGAGAAATATTTATTAAATACGAAGCATTCATTCAGTTCCTTACAAACGAGTTATTAATCCTATAAGAAATTTGTTTTTTATTCGTAATTAACACATTTCCACATACTTCTCCACTTACTAATCCTTCAAACTACTATTCTAATTCGTGCACAATACTCAACTTTAGTAAGATTATGAGCGAGTAATGGAATAATTTGGCATGTAATCCTATGGCATTGCAGCCAATGACAATGTCGTAAAAAAATCATTTCTAATAGCAGAATTTGAAAATATTTTAAGCAGTTGAATCTGGCAGCAACATGATTAATTTTTATAGCTGAATTTGGGATTACCATTAAATTAAGCTGGATTAAAAACACTTTTTGGTGATTTTACACAATTTTAATCTGCAACACAAAATAGTATTTAACATTTGCATGTTTTCAAACTCAAAGGGACTTAAGTATTCTAATAAAAAAAATGTTTTCAATGAATGTGTAAAGAACATAAAAAAATTTTAAATACGCTTTAAATTTCAAAATGAAAAGAAAATGTATATGCATGTACGTATGTATATAATTATAACACAATTATACTCTTACAATGTTGTTGCCCTTATTTTGTCATTTTATATGGTACAGTCAAACTCGTTTATAACGAATTCCTGGTTATTACGTACATATTTTCAAGTCCTAAAGTTTTAATAATAATTTTCATACAAAAAACTTCGTTTATTACGAACTCGTTTATAACGAATTCTCGGTTAAAAGGAACTGCTTTAAATGGTCCTAGTAATTAAATGTCATGCATTTTTATAAAGAGCCCTCAGAAAAAACTTTAAAGTGTAGCAATAGTCTTTACTTTTATTTAATATGGCAGCATTAAATTATAACTTAGCATCTTTAATCAGCTGATAGATAAAAAGAATTAACACATATTTTTTGGTTTTTAATAAAAAAAAAATACTTTTTGTTTTTAGTAAATAAAAAAAAATTCTTTGTATTTTACATTTCCTTCTCTGACTTCGCCCCGTTTATTACGAACTTTGCCTATAACGAACTATTTTTTCTGCTCCCATGTAGTTCGTTATAATCGGGTTTGACTTTTTGACTATTGTTTTGACCATAATCGTCATACACCGCCAGCGCTATGCTCTTTATCAAAGCAACCGTTTTCATTATCGTCATTAAACGATACTGGCAACACTACAACCTACACGTCGCAACTGAAATTTTTGGAACACGATGATGATGGTGGTGTTTTACATAAAAGGAAAACATTAATTTAGTAGTAGAAACATACAATTATAATCATAAAATAGAGTCAAAATAATAAGAATCACGTTGAAATAAATATTTGTATGCTAGAAAAATCCAGTGAGTCGAATGTGTGTATGTGTAGCCAAAATATGTTTCGTGGGTCCAAGATTACGGAATGAAAGCACATTCACAATACATACAAATTTGGTCATTACAACCCTTCAGTGAGGATTATTAACCAAGTTTCTCACACCACTTGTGTTGTGTACGTTAATTTTATTCATAACTGTCGGGACCTACAGTTTAAAGTCGACTCCGAACGATAGATTTTTTTAAGAAACTTTTCATGGCAGGTTTATTTACTCTAAGAGTTTTTTCCAGAAATCTGCTGAGAGGAAAATGGCACGAAAAAATACATTTTGTATTTTGATTTGATGCCTGTAACTCGAATCTTGGCTTTACGTCTAATAAGCCAACACACTACCTACTAGACTATGGCGACTTCACATACATACACAATAATAATTAGTCAATACAATCATAGATTAGCTAAAGCAACGAATTTCGTAGCATTTAGACCCATTGGGGTTTTACAATCCCTACTAAATGGGACGATCAAACATTGCCTTGAGGAAACCAAACCAAAATTCAAAATAAATACTGCTATTGCAGCAATGTCAGAATTGACAGATCGTAAGCTTTTTGGGAAAAGAATTGGGTACTGACACGTGAAGTGAAAGACCTATAAGAGCCATTGGGCGCAATGCTGAACCGCTATTGTGCGGTGAATGGTTAAGTGATTTAAGGACAGAACTGAATTGGTCCTCTTCTTATCCATAATCGTTGTGAAAAGTCTAGCAGTATTACTCGTACATTTCTACTGCTAACGAGATTAAGCTTCTGTGTGAAATATGAAATTTAGTTAAGGCAAACGGACTAGCGAACAAGCTCATCAGCAATATTATTTCCAATTCCCAATATCCTTATGCCCAAGCATCTATATAAGCGTTACTTTTCACTGATTCGTGAAACCGACAAAATTCATGGACAATCGCAGTCTGGCTGTCTAAGGAAATCAATAGAATTTTGAAGAAACAGTCATTCCGCCGCTTATAAAATGACAATGACAGTCAGTAAGAAAGTTTATTGTCAAAACCCTTAAAAATATAACGTCCTGTCATACATGCAATCATAGTATTGTTTTATTCGATGTAGGGCCGTAGATCAAATCCCAGACGTATTAAGAATACGAAACACGAAAATTTTTTCCTCTCAGCTGTTTTCCGGTAAGAATTTTAAGAGTAAATAAAAGTTGACTTGAAACTGCAGGTTCCGCTATTTATGGATACAATTAGCACATCCAATATAAGTGGTGCGAGAAGTTAAGTTGCAATCCTGATTAAAGGTCCCATTGCGTACCTACGGATTTTTGGATCAAAAGTCCCTTGTTTGTGTTCAAAAATTTAATAATGCTTGTGGAAAGGAATCATATTTGCAATCGATTCGGTGCGTCCTTATTATCCAGCATATCCATAGTTCATGTTAGACTAGGATAAAATATACTAAAACAATATAAAAAGTGTCTTAAGGTGGTGATGTTTCAAGCACTCCAGACCTTTGTGAATCATGCTTCAGTCATTCTACTCCAAAAAATTAATTGTAAAAATCCAGACCTAAGAGAAGATATCCCTCTCGTGAAAGAGTAGGACTTTATAGGCAAGTTCCTTCACCAATTTATTAACTTTAGCAAACCAAGCAGTTTTCGCAAAATGCAAAGATTGAACTACAACGCTATTATCATAGAACTGAAATGAGTCGTTTTAGTCTAGTAGGCAGTGTGCTGGTTTATTAGACTGAAGAACCGAGTTCAAACCTTCACACATACATACATAATACATAATTGGTCAGTCAGGATTATTAACCCTGGCTTTTATGTCTAATAAGCCAACACACTACCTACCACGGCGACTTCAATACCAAACCTTCAGACATCATAACGAAAATATGAAAATATTTCTTAGGCGACTTCCTCTCAACAGATTTCTAGCAAAAACTCTAAGAGTAAATAAAATTTCCGTGAAAAGCTTTTTAAAAACCTAGCGTTCCGAGTCGATTTTAAACTGTAGGTCCCGCCACTTATGTATAAAAAAATTAACGCATACATCATAAGTGGTGTAAGTCGCTAGTTCGTAATCCTGACTGAAGGGTTGTAATGACCAATTATGTATGTATGTATGTTGGAAATGAGCCTTAGAATCTGTTTGCATTTTTTAAGAGTCCCTACCCTTTTTTCAGTATTATAAAAACCATTACATTAGCTATTGACATGCTGTATAAGTGCCCACACCTGTATCTTTGAAGTAAGTAGTACCGTATTGTAATAATTTAACTTGAAATACTAACTGTATATTACACTTTGCAACCGTGTATTCTAATTTTAAACACATTTTAAGTAGAACGGAGAAAAACGTCATGCACATACACCCTTTTAAATACATAGTTTTATACACGGTTATTAAGTGAATAGAAAGTCATAAAAAAAGTTACTTAACGACTGCAACATGGCAAGTAAATTTCAACACATACTTCAAAGTGAAGGTAATAAAACATAAAATAGGGTCAACAGTTCTGCATATTCCTACTTCTGCAGAAAATTTATGAAAGTGATGAGGTAATTTAACTTCTTTGTGTAGTAAGTAAATGAAAAATGGTTACATCACTAAATGTAATTATATCGGTTCTTTCGCTAAGCGGTTCCCATTTTCAAATTTAAATCAAATTAAGTATGTATGAGATATCTTACTTGAAGCCGCCGTATTCTAGTAGATAGTGTGTTGGCTTATTAGACGTAAAGCCAGGGTTCGAGACCCAGGCCAGACATCAAAACCAAAATACAAAAAGTATTTCATCGGCGATTTCTGCCAATAACTCTGAGAGTAAATAAAATTGCCATGAAAAGTTCCTTAAAAATCTATCGCTCAAAGTCGACTTTAAACTGTAGGTCCCGCCAGTTATGAATAAAATTAACACAAAACATAAGTGGTGTGAGAAACTAGGTCAATAATCCTGACTGAAGGTTTGTAATTACCAATTATGTATGTATGTGAGATACCTTACTTATTGAATTTATTGGTTCTTAAAACCCTTTTTTCACGATTGCCACGTAGTTGCTTACACTATCCATGTTGTTGAGTAGCGAAACATAAAGTAAAAAAGCAGACTCTGAACGACAAATGTTTGAGAACCCTTTTATGGCAATATTTTTAACTATCAGAAGACTGCTGAGGGAAAAGACTACCAAAGAAATATTTTTCATATTTCGATTTAATACAAACGTTCGAAATGTGCTAACAAGCCAACATACTAGGACTGCCAATCGGGAAATCCCGAATTCCGAAATCTCGAATCCCGAGTTTTTTAGAAACTTGTCCCGGGTTTCTTCAGGGTTGTGAATTCATATGTATTTTGACCCTACAAAAGGTCTTGAAAAAAAATTATATATCACTTGACATCGTTAATAGCATCTCAGATGAGGAAAGGCCTCCTTCCAGGGATAAAAATTATTTGATACCATCGAAGAATAGAAAAGCTCTATAAAACGTATTAATAGGGTAACTGATTTAGATACTCAACTGTTTACAGAAATAGATTTATTTACATCAGAAAGTGGTAGAGGTAAATATTTACAAGCTGCATACAGCTATCTTGGAGCTATTTTACCAATAAATATTGATTGCGAGAAGGGGTTTTAAATGGCATCGTATGTTGACAACAAAATTCTTTCAAGCCTATCAGATCACATGTTAGATGCTTTAATCTTTTTGTTGGAATCCAAATAATTTTCTTAAAGTTAATGCATTTGTATCAGTACGAATAATTTTTATTTTTGTTAATTTACACTTTTTTGTTACTTTTTTATATTTTATTGTTAATGACATACATACATAATTGGCCATTACAATCCTTCAGTTAGGATTACGACCTAGCCTTCTCACACCACTTATGTTGTGTGCGTTAATTTTATACATGAGTGACGGAACCTACAGTTTAAAGTCGACTCCGAGCGACAGATTTTTGAGAAGCTTTTCATGACAATTTTTACTCTCAGAATCTTCGCCAGAAATCTGCTGAGAGGAAGTCGCCGAAGAAATATTTTTCGTTTTAATGTCTAACCTGGGATTCGAACCCGGGCCTTTTGTCTAATAAGCCAACACACTACCCACTAGACCACGATTAATGACATATAATTCTGGAATACAAATGATTTTGTTAACGAAATATTTTTATTGTTAAGCGAAAATCGTAAGTTTTTCACGTAATTTTTTGGGATTTTTGGATTCCGAATTATACCGAAATATCCCGGGATTTTTAAAAATCGATCCGATTTGGCATCCTTACAGCATACCACTAGTTTAATACAGGAACTTAACATATGTGTGTGAAATATCACAGCAATTTTTTATTTGTTTATATTGATGTTTTATGTATTCCGTATCACATCATTTAAACGTCCGTCATGACTTCTCTAAGTGAAACGCATTCGAAATGTCCTATTTTGCAGTACTCTTGCACATAGATGTCTTGAGAATTGCCGTGACTTATTCAACCACACACACTTGCGATTGAAGAAAATCGTATGAGAAATAGTCTAACGGGGTCATATGACATAACCATGGCCTTTAACCACACGTGTAGAATGTTAAATGTAGTATTAAATGTGTGGCATACTTTAAAATTTAGAGTTTTAAAAGGGAAGAGAACAAAACATAGGTAGTGGGAGTAACACGTGAAGAATTCAATAAGGCTCTTTATGGACGTATGTATGGCATTACTTAAAGCAACTGAATTAATATTTTGACATTTCGATAAAAATCATGTAAACACAATCCTGAGAATTTTTCAGGAAAGCTTTTTTAAATATTTGAGGGTTTTTTAACTTACTAAAAAATGAATTATTAAAATAAATCTTTTTATTTAGAATAAAATCAAATAATTATTAAAATGCCCAAAATTTAGGTGGCAAAAACTAAAGCAACTCCTTTTAATACTTTTTTACATAATTTAACAGTTAATAAAATATCCAATATTGCGTAAATTAACAGTTCATCTACGAGGCATTAGACCTAATAATTCATCAATTTTGCTTTTCAAATGTTTTTCAAAGCTTTTTTTGACCTAACGCCTTCACTTCTTCTCAATTCTTATTTAAGTCGCTAGGATTTGATGGCCTGTTCTATACCAAAATGGATAAAACAGACAATGGTTCACGAATGCTTGCATCTTTCGACTACCACGATTATATGCTTTCCAAATATCTAATCCGCACAAAAGGGAGAAATTCATATTCGAATTGAACAATAAAGATAGGGTGATGTCCAGATAGGTTTTAAGTGGCCAATGGTATGTTGTGTCTTTTGCAAATGATTATCGATATCCTGTTGCGCTCGTAATATCATAGTTATAATGCTTCCAAGATAGAAGAATTGACTGACATATTCCACCACCTTCCACCGATTACAAATACTACAGGAACCATTGTTAATTCATATACCACCGAATATTTAGTAGTCGCCGTAGTCTAGTAGGTAGTATGTTGGCTTATTAGACGTAAATTTCGGGTTCCTATCCCAGGTCAGGCATCAAAACGAAATATGAAAAGAAAATATTTCTTCGACGACTGCCTCTGCCTTCTGGGAAAAACTTTGAGAGTAAATAAAATTGCCATGAAGATCTTCTCAAAAAACTGTCGTTCGGAGTAGACTTTAAAATGTAGGTCCCGCCACTCATGTATAAAATTAACGCACATAACATAAGTGGTGTGAGAAACTATGTCGACAGGTACAACTATATTATTTATATTACGTATAAAAATATTGGACAATACTAACTAATCTTATCATTCACTTTGATATAGAAAAAGGCATCAAGATCTACTGAAATAAAAATTGAGGAGAAGTGAAAGCGTTAGGTCAAAAAGAAACATTGAAAAAAATTTGAAAAAGCACAGTTGATGAATTAATAGGTCTAATGCCTCGCAGATGAGTTCTTGATTTACAAAGTATTGGATATTTTATTAATTGTTAAATTATTTAAATAACTTAAAAAAAAAAAATTTTAAAGAAGTTGCTTTAGTTTATGCCACTAGTGTATATTGGACACTGTGTGATTGGTTATACTTACATATGTAAGTCTGTGCATATGGTAGTTTCGAAATGTAGGATGACAAATCGTTATTACACTTCCTATATGAAGGTCATTCTTTATAGAATAGTAGACAAAGGTTGCTTTTAGAAATTTATCACTGTCGAGCTTGGGGAGGTCGCTTGAGAATATCAAATGGACAATGGAACTGTAAAATGAACTCTAGAGGCAAAGTTAAAGTTAATTTTAATTAATTGTGTTTAATGATAATTTAATTACAAAAACGTAGTCCTGGCACAGTTTTTATATTTTATTCTGTATAAATACATCCAAAACTATAGTTTTAAAACTCTTTTCCTTTTTAATTTTTTTTTTCTTCGTATGCATGTATACGAGAATATGAGTAACAAAATTGTTTTAATTTTAACTTAAAGATTATCTTATGTTAACAGTGAACTGCCGTGCCTATTACAAAAGTTTTTTAATTATTTTATTTTCAGTTTTCCTAAGTTTATTGCGATAAGAAGTTGTTTTGGGTTTTTTTTTAAGATTTAGCTTCAATAAATCTTCTTTGTTGTTCCAACTTATGTTTCTTTTTATTTGTTAACCTTTTTCTATTTTCCAGCATAGTAAGTATCTTACAGATATATTAAGTGTTTATACAGATTTATAAGACTTTTTTCATTCGAATTCTTTTTTATAAATTTCAATTGTTGGCATAAGTTTTTCCATTATCATCACTATTTACATCCTGTCCACAAAACTTCTTATACTGTGGTATTCTGCTTTATGACATATTGACGATATGTAGCTTTGAATGTAAATAAATAAGTGTAATATAAATATATTTGTGTTATGAGATTTTTATTTTTAATTTTATCTTTATTAAAAACAAGAAAATTATCCCTTTAATAATTTTTGGATAAATACAACCATACTTACTTAATTGGTCGTAAAAATTTTGCTGTCAGGATTATAGCCTGGCTTTTTATGCCATGATAATTTTATACATGAGTGATGGGAACTATTTTAAAGCATACATGACAGATTTTTTGTTTTAACTTTTCATAGCAATTTTTTTTCTCTTGGAATTTTGGGCCAGAAATCATATTTCGTTTTGTTGGAGATGATTGACTTGGGGCTTAAAGTTACTAGAAAATACTTTTCCTTTATACATAACATTTAGCAATCGGATTATTATAGCACCAATTTCCAGAACGAATTATATCCAATTATTGAAGTCTAGTGGGTAGTGTGTTGGCTTATTAGACAAAAGGCCCGGGTTCATATCCCAGGTCAGACATCAAAACGAAAAATATTTCTTCGGCGACTTCCTCTCAGCAGATTTCTGGCAAAGACTCTGTCAGTAAAAATTGCCATGAAAAGCATCTCAAAAATCTGTCGTTCGGAGTCGACTTTAAACTGTAGGTGTCGCCACTCATGTATAAAATTAACGCACACAACATAAGTGGTGTGAGAAGCTAGGTCGTAATCCTGACTGAAGGGTTATAATGGCCAATTATGTATGTATGTATTATATCCAAAGATTCTGATGTAAACAGGCCACCCAGACCTTGCGATTCCATGCATTGGGTTTTTTTTCATTGGGCCTATAAAAAATTTTGAGCTAAAAGCCTACGTAAAATGCTTTGTAGGTATGATAAAACCACAACTCGTTTCAAGAAAATGTATTTGTATCAAGTTTTTACCGAAATGCTTTTAAGAAATAGTTAAATTGATGAACTTGTACTTCACCTTGTTTAAAACCTATAAAAGGAAAAACAGAAGCTTTGCATACGATATAATAAAATGACTTAACTATCTGAACCAAAAAAGTATGTCTTCACCCTGTAAGAAGATCATAGGCAGATCCAAATTGGATACATATAAATTCGCCAACACACTACCTACTACAATATTGCGACTTCTTACCATAAAGTTTAGATTTTGTAAAAAAATAAATTAAATAATCTCGAACACAACGAAACATCAAAAAGAATATTTCTTAGGTGACATTTTTTCAGCATAAAATAGCCATGAAAAGTTTCTTAAAAATTATTTATAAATTTAGCACACGAAAATTGTGCAGTAAAAATTTTCCTTTAATATTTCATTGTTCCCTTTATAACTTCTTTAATTATTTCATCGTCTATCGTGTATGAAAAGAACAAAGGGGCAGCAAGCAGCCTTAATGTTATCACGTACACACAAACACGCGCTTGGAAATACAGCCAGCAATAGTAATTTTCTCTTCCATTGAAATGTGGTTGCAAAATTGTCGGGTAGAATTTTTTCCTCCTATATTTTAACATGCTGTCCTATGCTCCCTGGAGGCGTAATATGAGCATACAGTGCTGTTCAAAAAAATAGATTCACTTGCTGTCCGAAAAGTTTACAAAGGTAAGACACCGCTAAACGCGGGGGATGCATTCCATTAAGTTCCAGCGCTAAGCGAAACAGCGTTAATTTACGCTTCTTTGTTACATTTTGTCTTGCTATTTTTATATTTTATTTATAATGACTTAATTCTGCTATACGTAATTGGAATACAAATGATTTTGGTAACAAAATAATTTTATTATTAAGAGAAAATTGCGATTTTTCCCGTGATTTTTCGGGATTTTTAAATCCCGAATTATCCCGAAATATCCCGGATATCCCGGGATTTTTAAAAATCGATCCCGTTTAGCATCCCTAGTCGCTATATAGTGAACCGCTTTTTTTTTACTGCATGGCCGTGTCATTTGCAACCGCGTTATACTGAAACAGTGTTAAGCGGGGCAGCGTTAAGCCGGGTCTTACTGTATATCTAAACCTTTTATGCAAAGGTCTATATGTAAAAATGTTACTTTACTTTGGTTATGAATATAATGCCGTCACATTTCAAAAATTGGAAGTGTTATGCCCCTTTAATTAATTGCAATAATAGATTTGGTTGTCATCTTAGATCATAGTGAATCTATTTTATTGAACAGCACTGTATATGTGTTTTAACAACCACCATAAAATAGTCTTAATTAAAAAAATAATTTTTTAAATATTTTTAGTTGCTCAAAAAAGATTTGCTTTTTACTGTATCTTCTAATACTTATTAATATTCTTTTTACAGAATTTAATGTTTTGATTTATTAGAAAACTAGATTAGGAAAATTAATTACATTTCCTCTGAATGAGTCCATTTAATACTTTAACGACCGCTGGGATACTTATATCCTATTAAGACCATAGTAGCTACTGTTGGCGGGAGTAATCCTGCGTTTGATCTTCAGACTGACATCATTTTTGATGGTAATGCCAGTGGTGTTGTCGATCTGGAACGCTCTGAAACGTCCGAAACTTGGGGAAAATCTCCTTCCCCCTAGTCGTTAAATTTAGGACATGAGACCGCACAGCGCGGCCGCCTACCCATGATCGACCCTGTCTATGTAAACATATATAAGGGTTCCGCTAAAAAAAAATTGCCACAACACCACTAGGTAATGCCGATGCCAAGATAAATAATTTTCATTAACTGTATCAAAAGTATAGTTATCGGCCATAATCCGGGAATCAATAAGCAGCACTTATCTACTCGTCGATAACACATAGCATATTTTGCTCTCATTTACTGCCAGATCCTGCACTAAAGGCAGCCATAATATCTCGCTTGGTACGCCTTATGATATCAATGGTGTTAGCGTACACAAGCAACTGGGCACTTTTTTGAAAAGTAGTGCCATTGCGATGCACTCCCACCTCTCTCAGAACACTCTCCAAGAAGTTGAAGAGATGAAGGCATGATATGGAGTCGCCTTGCCTGAAACCTCGCATGGTATCAAGAGGTTCGGAGAGGTCCGTTCCTACCTTGACGAAGATGCAGGAATTGCTCAACGTCAATCTGCATAGCCTTAACAGCTCCACAGGATATACCGAGTTCAGACATTGCGGCAAAAATAAGATCCCTTATGTGACTTTCGAAGGCTTTCGTGGGTCTTTTCCAGGATTTGGCGTATTGTGAAGATCTGGTCAATGGTGGGCTTGCCAAGTCTGCAGCCGCACTGATAAGGTCCAATCAGTGTTTTGACGAGTGGCTGCAGTCGTTCACATAATACGCCTGTAAGAATCTTATATGCGATTGGGAGAAGACTTATACCTCTGTAGTTGGCGCATATTGTAGGGTCTCCATTTTTGTGGACAGGTCAGAGGACACTGTGATTCCAATCAGAAATCAGCAACGAGTATTCAAAACGATGAGTAGATTCAAATCATACTTATAATTTCTGATACTTATACGCATTCATACTTATTTTAATATGATACTCATACCTCTTACACTCAAAGTTGGAAGTATTCGTCGTATTCATACTTAACAATACGCATGAAGTTCTTGACTATAACTCGTCCTTACTTAACATTTACACGAAGCACAAAATATGTATGATTCGTATAGGGACACTACTATACTCACAAGAAGATTGTGTGTATGCTTTGCTTGTTGTCTTTGTCTTTCCTTTCTTTTTTATTTATATATGCAAGAACAGCAAAGGCTGTCAATTTTGATTAATGATTCGGGCCACTCGAATGACTTATAAGCATCATAAGTATTTTTCTAAATTTATGAATCAGAATGAGTTGGCGTATGAATCATACATATTACGAATGATGTGAGTTTGATGACAACGTTGTACTCATAATCATTGCAACTTGTACTTATAAATCAATGTCTTAGCAAGTACGAATGAATCATAGTAGTTGAATTTCAATTCTGTTGATTCATTCATACTCAAAATTGCATGAGTGCTTATGTGTAGCGGAAAAACGATTCATTGCTGATCTCTGATTCCAATCGCATAAGCTGGTGTATGCCATCCGGTCTTCAGTAATTCAGTGGATCATTCAGAATTCATCCATCAGGTCCTGCCACGTGATTGTACCAATCATAAAAGTTTGTAGGTATATACCGCCAAACCCGGTTATAACAAACTTCGTGGAACCAGAAAAAATAGTTCGTTAATGGCAAAGTTCGTAATAAATGGGGTAAAGTCATAAAAGAAAATATAAAATACAAGGAATTTTTTTCATTTATTAAAAATGAAAATTTGTGTTAATTCTTTTTATCTATCAGCTGATTGAAGATGCTGAGTTATAATTTAATGCTGCCATATTAAATAAAAGTAAAGATTATTGCCACACTTCAAAGTTGTTTCTAAGGGTTCGTTATAAAAAAGGTAAAATGTATGAAATTTAATTACTGGGACCATTAAAAGTAGTTCCTCTTACGATGATTCGGTATAAAGGAGTTCGTAATAAATGAAGTTTTTTGTATGAAAATTGTTATTAAAACATTGAGACTTGAAATATGTACGTAATAACCAAGAGTTTTTTATAACCGAGTTCGTTATAAACGAGTTTGACTGTATAAATGTGTTGTTTTAAAGTAATATCACATATAAAACTGTTCAGAAATTTTGTCTCATTTGCATAATAATATTGTCTGTCGAAATAAAAATCAAAAATTTATATTTTGGGTGACATCATGCTGAAAATATCTACTCTATACTTGTATTTATAACAACGTTTCTTTAACTCAAACGGCATATTAAACTTATAATGTTGGGTGTGTTAAGAAGTGCGTGAGTTTTAAGTGAATCTATTCTTTATGTGGTCTAATGACCTGTAAACAATATAACGGAAAAGGACTTTAATGACTACATTTCACATAAACAGGACATTAAAAGAATTTAATGGAATTTAATAGGAGAACGGAAACCACAAAAACAAAGGCATTCTATGCAAGCAGCGTATCATGTGATTGTACGATAAGACAATGACAATTTTTATCAAAGATACTCAAGCACTTTACTATGTTTGCTCATTTATATGCTTTTCTTTGAGTTTTGTTAAGCCATTATAGTTAATTTTTATAAATTTTCTGTGTGCTTTGTGTTGAGGTAATGAGCTTCAATATTTTGTTACCAATTTCTTTCCTTCCAATTAATTTTTTTTTTCCTTTCTTCCTTTCCTTTCCTTGTTCTATCTTAGGTCATATTGATTTTCCGGCTGGTGGCTTTTTAAGTCTTATTTGCTTGTTTAATCAAAACACAAAACGTTCGCATAGCCTTGACACGGAGACGTCCTTTTGGTGAATTTAGCAACACTCCCTTATTTTGTCGTTTGAACAAATCCAAGTGAATGTTGACTTTAAAAAGAAAATCCTCTTCAACGACGTGGAACACTTTCACATCAGTGGCTTAAAAAAAAAAACAATCAAGTATTGGAGGGAACATTCGCGATACCATTGCTCAGATACGACTCTAAACACTTGAAAAAGTCCAAGAAAATTGGTCCAATCGAATGCTTTGCTGCGAGGTCAGTCATATGATTGAAATAATCTTCCATTTCTAACCGGAACAACCAAAAAATAAATTTTGCAAAATATCAAACCGCTTTCGTTTTATTACACTTTTGAATTTAAACTTGTAAATGGCCCAGCCTATATCCATAGAGACTGTTTGGTGCGGTTGAAAAATAAGGTCGTCCAAGCAGTTGCTGTAAATGGTGTTCAGTATTGCGATCTAGATATGGATCTAGACGATATACGGTTCCAACAGAATGGTGGCATTTGCCATACAGTCAACCTAGAAGTGACTCAGCACTACGTCGTCTTAAGAAACGGTGTCACTCAATCAGCAAATCTCATCATCAAATACTACACGTGTTCATAAAATAGAGTTTAGTGCAGACCAATCTCACGTTTACATACGTACATACATACATAATTGGCCATTACAACCCTTCAGTCAGGATTACGACCTAACTTCTCACACCACTTATGTTGTGTGCGTTAATTTTATACATGAGTGGCGGGACCTACAGTTTAAAGTCGACTCCGAACGACAGATTTTTGAGAAGCTTTTCATGGCAATTTTTACTCTCAGAGTCTTTGCTAGAAATCTGCTGAGAGGAAGTCGCCGAAGAAATATTTTTCGTTTTGATGTCTGACCTGGGATTCGAACCCGGGCATTTCGTCTAATAAGCCAACACACTACCCTCTAGACCACGACGACTTCTATCTCACGTTTAACTAAAATAATTAGCAGTCGCAGTAGTTTTGTAAGTAGTTTGTTGGGTTATTAGACCTGAGGCCACCAGTTTCGACATGTTCAACAAAAGGAAATATAAAAAATATTTCTTCGGCTAACTACTTCCCACCAGATTTCTGACAAAAACTCACAAAAATGTTCTGTCGTCTCCAATATATACATACATACATTATTGGTCATTACAACCCTTCAGTCAGGATTATTAACCTAGTTTCTCACACTACTTGTGTTGTGTGTGTTAATTTTATACATAAGTGGCGAGACCTACAGTTTAAAGTCGAGTCCGAACGACAGATTTTTGAGAAACTTTTCATGGCAATTTTATTTTTGCTCTCAGAGTTTTTGCCAGAAATCTGCTGAGAAGAAATCGCCGAAAAAATACTTTTTGTATTTTTATTTTGATGTCTGGCCGGGGATATTGTAACTCCAATATATAGTAACTCATTAAAGAATTCTGCCGATGCCTTTAAATAATTCATTGTCCTGCCTTTTGTCCATGCACAACATGGGCTCTATTCCAATAATATAATTGAAATATGGTAATAAAAGCGAACAGTCTAGTATACAATGCTTTGGCTCTTTAGAGTAAGGGAACGGAGTATGAAAAAAATATCTTTCAGTGATTTCCTCTCAGCAGATTTCGGGTAAAATCTCTGTGAGTAAAATAACATTGCCATGAAAAGTTTCTTAAAAATCTGTCATTCGCGGTCAACTATATAATGTAGCTTCCGCAAATGCTGAATTAAATTAACACACAACATGAGTGGTGTGATAAGCTTAAAGGTAATACAGTCTACCCTCCTGTAATGCGGTGAGTGCGTATCGCGTTATAAAAAATTCGAATTTCAGCTACTAACCAGACTAATTCGTAGAGCGTCCTATGGAAACCGCATATCGCGTTATATGCAAACCGAGCTATAAGAAACACAGAATTAGTACAATTCACATCATTCGTACCGCGTTATATGGAGACCAAGAAATACAAAAGCCAAGATAAATTATGAATTATTTTTATTGAATTAAATAAAAATAAAAGAAAAGACTGGTTTCCAACAAAATTAAGAAAGATTTGCAAAATAATGAAAATTTTTAATATTTATCCGCACTTGGTTCATCTTCATTCATTGTTTTTTTAAATTGAAAATTTAACTGCTATTGTTTTGTATCTCGGCTGGTCTTTGGCGTCGAAAATAGAACTCATATTAAACCCTCTTACAATATCTAGTTACTATACACTCATTGGCTGAGCGGAAGGAACTTATGGAATGAAGTTGAACGCAAACCGCGCAATAAAAGTACCGCGTTATAGGAGGACTGTCACAATTTCAGCCCCGCGTGATATGGAAACCGCGTTCTGAGAGTACCGCGTTATAAGGAGGGTTGATTGTATTTATTAAAAGGGTTGTTATGACCAAGTATGTATGTATGTATTAATACTATTTAATTTTTTGTTTATAATTTCTACGATTCGCAGTAAATTACTGTAAAATTTAAAGCATTCCTATACACAACAACAATTTTAAATAACAATGTTTGATATTCGTTATAATCTTGTTAATAAAATCATTTACATGATAATAATTTTACATATAGTTTTAAGTAAAATTTTTGAAATTGTTTATGCTCTCGTATCATATTTTATTTAAAAATTTTTTCTCTCTTGGCAAGATAATTGTAAATACTATTCAACAAAAGTATGTAAATATTTGCATAACATTTTATGTCAACACAAAATGCTATAAATTTTTACAACCTGATAATATTTCTTTTTTATTATATAAATTACCAGACTGTCTCTTTTCTGAATATTATACAGATTTTTTTTTTGTGGTTAATCCAACAAATAGTTACAGTTTAACTTTATATTATTTAGAAGAGCATTTCAACTATTCCTAGAAACATTCTACTTTACACCAAGAATTATTGCTTCTACATTTAAATGTTGCCTAAATACACTAGCCATAACAGTCTGAAAATATAGTTCAAAATATTTCTTAAAATATGATTGTTTTTTTTTTGTATACCTATTACATACATAGCCACCCCTAGCCTATCGAGAATCCCGGGATTTTTAAAAACTTGTCCTGGAATTATTCGGGATTTTCAGGATTATGAATTCATATGTATTTTGACCCTTCAAAAGGTCCTGAAAAAAAATTCTTCGATAATAGCATCTCGGATGAGGAAAACCTTACTTCCATTGATAAAAAGTTATTTGATGCCATCGGAGAACGCAAAAAGCAACCCTATAAAACGAATTAATAGGGTTACTGATTTGAATACTCAACTGTCCAAAGAAATAGATTTATTTATATCAGGAGGCGGTAAAGGTGAATATTTATAAGCTGCATACAGCTATCTTGGAACTATTTTACCTACAAATGTTGATTGCGAGAAGTGTTTTTCAATGGCATCGTATATTGGCAACAAAATTCCTTCAAGCCTATCAGATCACTTGTTAGATGCTTTAATCTTTTTGTTGGAATCCAAATAATTTTCTGAAAACTAATGCATATCGATCCCGTTTGGAATCCCTAATGCATACAGAATTTGTGCAATCAGGATTACGACCTAGGTTCTCAAACCACTTGTATTGTCTATTATAATTTTATACATGGGTATCAGGGGTCCTACAGTTTAACTTCGATATACAGTTTAACTAAGATATAAACTTTTAATAGAAATTTCAATTACTCTCAGAATTTTTCTCAGAAATTTTTTGATCCTGCCTGAGAAGCATCAAAATTATTCTTTAATTAAGAGCTTCTAGACTTTTAATTTTAATACAAGAAAGAATTTGTATATTCATTTGAAAGCACCATTGGTAACATTATGTACGTAATATAACATCGTTGAAATGCCTGCCCCTATAACTATTGTTGAAGTGCATTCAAAATATTCAATTTCGATTCCTCTGGCACCGAAGTCAGGCTGAATTTGACAAACGGCATATATTACGTTAACTACAAGGAAAGATGTGGTTTACACCTGTGACAGAAGAAATCAATACAAGAAAAGGTCTAAAGGCTATGATCTCAGCCATTAATTTTCGTTACCTACAAGTGAAGTGGTCATGCTATCAAAGCGATCATGCAGAATATCCAAAGTGACATGTACAGGGTGGCTGATATGTATTGCAACCAACTTCAGGTTGGTATCATTTATAAACCGCTCGTCTTGCAGCTGACAGATTTATTCCATTGACAGTTCATTTTATTATTTACAAGCTTACAAAAGCATTTTGATCTATTGCATTCAGAAAAAAAGTTATTCGTGATGGAATTCCAGCGTGACAGTGTGATTTCTTTATATTTGGTAGGACAACCAGGCTCAACTATCGTTAGAGCCCTCTTGCATTTAAACGTGAACAAATCTTTTGTTTCTCGTACCATTACTCGTTACCGTAATACTGGCAGTGTTGCGTTCAAAAATTGGACGAAAAAAAACGGTAACGATACCAGAAATGATCCAAAAGGTGAAAGTCAGATTTGAGCGAAATCCATGCCGCAGTGATAGAAAAATTGCTCGTGAGCTGAGCATATCGCGAGAACGGAAGCAACACACATTGAAAAATGAGCTTGGACTAAAGCCATTGAAGTTCCAAAAAATGCAAGAGCCCACCGATGGACAAAAAAAAGTTAGGATGGTAAGAGCTAAGGAGTTACTTCGTTCAAGCGGTCGTGGGGTCAAAATAAATGCCGAATATTATCGGGAAAATGTCTTAAAGGCAGTATTGAAGCCCTGGGCAAACAAACATTTCAGCCGCAGACCATGGACATTCCAACAGGACTCAGCACCACCGCACTCAGCACGCGTCAACCAAGAATGGCTTAAAAACAGGTTCGTCGCTTCATTTATACCGCACAAAATCTAAATCTCCGGATCTCAATCCGTTGGGCCATTTTGGAGAGCAAGGTTCTCGTTAAAATATACCAAAGTGTCGATCATCTCAAGACGGAGCTTTGCCGGGAATGGGTCAAAATACCGTAGAATCACTTTCGTGCTACCTGGCTTTGTCCGCCGTTTGAAGGCCATAATTCGTACCAAAGGTGGCTAATTCGAACAAATCTATACTGATTCTAAATTCTGATGTCATTTCCAACATTTTTTGCTTTTAAACAATAAAATTAAAAAATTATATATACATTATATATCAGCCACCCTGTATAACACATTGTGTTGTCCAGATAGTAAAATTTTGGCCACAGGAAATTAGTAATAATTGATTTATATAACTCGAGGTCAAAAGTGATAGTCTGCCCAATGACGTTTTCCATCAATCCAAACACTATACCAAATAACTGTTTTTTGGAAAATGAATTTGACAGTCTTGGATCTCATGTAAATGGTACTTATCGAAGTTGCCTATTGATGTTTACGTTTAGTTCCTGAATATAAATTAATTTAAAAATTATATTAAATAGTCTTAATTATTCATTCATTTTCCAGATCCGTAGACAAATTAGGCTTCATTAAAAATTTTAAAATATTTTTGAATAACTTTCAACATTAGATTTATAAATATTTAAGTGGAAAATAGATTTTTTCTATTAACACTTCTGTATAATTGTACAACAGTTAAGAATAACATAAGCAGATGTATTGATTAGACAATAGAAGAGCGATGAGAAACCGAAATGTGAAGAGGGAGAACATAAAGTAGTACCTTAAAGTAACGACCAACAATGCAACAAAAAACAAAAAAATAAAAATTTTTAACAGAAAGCTAAAATACACATACAAAGATTATAAGTCCAAAGGAGTATATAAATAATTGCAGAATTAATTACAATTGGGTTGATTCGAAAATTTGTTGGACTACAAGTTGCTTATTTGAAAAATATTTTTTTTAAAATAATTTATCAGGCCTACTGAAGAAATAAAACTAAATGTTTCAAGTCTTAAAAACAATTGAGAATTATAATACTGGGTTATCCATTTCGTGGTTTCAAAAGTAAACGTAAATAAAACAAATATAAAATATTTTTTTCATTATATTTCTTTTTTTAATTTTTTTTAAAGTTTGAATTCTGGCATTATGTTTGAAAGACTATGTCATTTAAATAACCACCACGTGAAGTGTAGCAAGCATTGATTATTTTAAGGTAATTTTCGATTTTTCGCTTTCATTAGTTAGTATTGATTCTTTAATACCACTCGAATGAATGTTCGTCCTATATTCATAATAAATAGAGAAATTTTTCTTTGTCAATTTTCTCTCGTTCTCGCCTCTACGAATTTGTACAGCAAAGGAAAAACGTGATGCTAAATATGAAGCTTTATTTCAATTTAGATTTTAACAACCTTAAAGAGATTAAAATCGATAAAGAATTATATTGGAAGCAACTGCAGAACAGTAATGCAAATCTGAAAACATAGAGAAAAATATTGAAGATTGTAAATAAGTGAGTCATCAATGAAACGAAAACAATAAAGTTATTTACTTACATAACCGCTATAAAACAGAAAATATAAATAAAAACTTTTATTTACAAATTAAAATTAAAATGTAAAAGAAATTTGTTTAAAACTATTTCAAAAATAAACTTGAGTGTACATACACTTTTGCGGAGCAAAAATATGGAGACACCAGAATTTTTACATTATTTTTATTACTAAAAGTTTTCTTTTTTTGTTTTATAATAAGCGAGAAATAAGTCAATGAAAAAATATAAATAACATGAGTTACACTCTGCCACAAAATAAAAAATAAAAATAATTACACCCGACTAATGACATAGTGTAGGCTGTGAATTTTGTAGAGTAGATCTTAAAAATAATTTTTTTTATATTTCTCGAACCCTCCTAACATTTTTTATTTGACAAAAACTGTTTTTTTTAACTATCCGCACAATATTCTAGATTACTCAAACATATCTGACCTGATTTCCAATATTTAAATCTTTTTGGAAACAGGAGAGATGAAACTTTAAAACGGTATACATATATCTAATATTCAACTTAATATGCTATGAGATTTGATGAGGTAAACTTGGTAAACGCGAATTTTTTTCATATTTTTTATGTTTGTCCGTTCATAGTAGAAAAGTTTTTACTTAAAAAATATTAAATAAATGATAACATTCTGAAGGTGCACTATCTTTTTTAAATATGATCTTATGAAATCAACTTTAGGTTCAAAAGTTTTCAGAATTTTTGATGGGTCTTGATTGCTTATCAGAAAATGAGTCAATTTCATGTTTAAGCGACCAGAAGAAGTTGACGAATATTTGTGCAAGGAGAAATAATAACATTTGTAGTGGTTCAAACGAAGAACTGACACATTAAAACTTTTGAAATTTTTTGAACTGAAAGATCATTTGATTAAATGACACATAAAAAAAATATGACACTGGATATATATTTTGATGGTTAGACAGATCGCACACGTCTGAAAAATGCTTAAAAGAAAGTGAAGAAAATACAAAGACTAGCGTATGTCGGCACAACAGGTTCAACGAGAAACTGTCCTAAAACGTCACTGCAGCTCTGTCGAATTTAAGTCCGCAGAAGTTTAGACCAAAGCTTTGGAACCCAAGTCGAACTTGAACTTTATTAGGGGATTTCATGAACAAAGGAGTTGATTAGCTATCATCCGTTTGTTCGTCACTTTGTTGAATATTTTGCTAAAAGCTTGTTCATATTATCGATGATAACCTTATATTTGTTGTAATCTTAGATCATGAGTGGCTTTCTCTTTGGACCTTGTACTTCGCATGAGTAATGCATTGTGGAAAGAAGAACAACCGACTTATTTTTTTTTAGGGATGCAAGAGCACAAGACAATATTGTTACTACACCCAAATTTAGTTGACTCTACTTCCTGTCTTTTAGATAAAGCGAAATATGATGGTGGAAACAAACATTCGTCTTCTGTTCACTGTACCTAATATTGATAAACTGATGTATATTATTAAAGTTTTCGGTAAGTCATAACAAATTACCACAAATAATATTGCGTTCACTTTCACGAAAAAGATTGACGCACACGTCCTTCACTACACTCTCGCTTAAGTTTTTTTCCCGTTCGCCTGCTTTCGCCAAACAAGTATAAATTTGTCCCTTAATTGGATAGGATGGAAAGTACTTGGCGGGTTTCGATGGCATGCATTGGCTAAACCCTGTCCTGTTCATTAACTATCACGTTTGCAACTGGTATATTTTTGGTGTGTAGATTATCATTCAGTATTAAATATAACTTGTTATGGCTGCAGCTTTGTCAGATTTTTTACGTATCGAAGGCTGTTTCCGTTGTCGAAACGTATAAAGCGGCTTAAATCCCAAAAATGCCACACGCTTATGGAACAAAGCACAAACAAATCAAAATTTAAACCGAAACAAAACAATGCAACTACAAAACATAAGTAAAACAGGAATAAACTTAATAACAAAATAAATTGCATATAAAATGTATGAACATACCCAGGCACGCTTCTGTTGACGTACGTATAATTTTTTATCTGTTGACATCAAGGTTAAATCACCCCACCCACTACATTTACTTACATTATGCTCATATTTAGTATGTATGGATGTAAAATTCATTCGTGACAAGTACATATGTGACGTATGAGTGATATTTAATTCCATTAGTTTAATGTATGACAAAATCGAACATTTTTTATTGCATACTTTTCAGAATAACTATTAAAGTAGAGTGTAATATGATGCGTATGAGTAATATATTTCAAAATAATTAAAGAGAAGGTATACTCCATGATATGGAATTAATTTAGAACTAAGCTATGATATGACAATTGTAATGGATTTTAAAACTTTTTAATTTTTCGAGATATCCTAACATAAAAATAAATACAAAAACCACAATTCTAGGCTATATTCTGGTAGATGCTACATCATGGCCTGTATCTTCATATTCAGAAATCAGTTCTTGAAACTGCCGTTGTCTAGCAGGTACTCCATTGTATTATGTACGCGAAAACTATTTTTTCGGTAACTTCTTCTCAGCAGATTTATAGCAATATCTCTGAGAGCAAATAATATTATCTAGAAGAGTTTCTCACTGAAATCTATCGCTAGGTGTCAACTATAAACTAAAGGTCCGGCCAGTCATGTCTAAAATTAATACACAGTGACCTAAGCTGTGTAAGAGCTAGGTAATAATCCTAACTGAAGGTCACTGAAGGTGTATTATGTTGTAATCCGTTATGGAAATCCGTGTAGCTATTTTTCTTCATGTTATTTCATTTAAACTGCAGTATTATATTTTTCTCCGTTGGTTTTCAGTTTTCCTTTTCAACCGTTGTACTTAAAGCTAAGGAAAAGCGTAAAATTTAAACTTTAAATTTAAATTAGAAAGAGGTTAAAGTCGCGATTATGCGATTTAAAGACAACTAAGCGGCAGGTCCTGATGGCCTCCCCGCTGAATTGTTTAAGACCGGATTTAATGAGTTGGTAGGGCGCATGCACCAGCTCATCTACAAAATATGGCTAGAGGAAAGTGTGCCCAACGATTGGTGCCTCAGTCTCCTCTGTCCTGTCCTGAAAAAGGGAGACCCAACGATATGCACCAACTACAGGGGTATAAGCCTTCTCCCTATCGCATATAAGGTTCTTACAGGCGTATTGTGTGAACGACTGAAGCCACTCGCCCAAACACTGATTGGACCTTATCGGTGAGTCTTCAGTCCTGGCAAGTCCACCATTGACCAGATCTTCAAACTATGTAAAATCCTGGAAAAGACCCACGAAAATCAAGTCGACAGCACACCATCTCTTTGTCGACTATAAGGCTGCTTTCGATGTTTTTGCTGCAATGTCTGCGCTCGGTATACCTGCGAAGCTGATAAGGCTATGCAGAATGACGTTGAGCAATTTCTGCAGCTTCGTCAAGGTATGAATGAACCAGTCCGAACCTTTTGATACCTTGCCTTGCCTTGCTTTACCTTGGTTTCATGCGACCTCTTTAACTTCGTCATGGAGAGTGTTCTGCAAAAGGCGGGAGTGCATCGCAATGGCATTATTTTTCAAAAAAGTGTCCATTGCTTGCGTACGCTGACAACATGGACATTGTAGGGCATACCAAACGAGATGCCACTGCTGCCTTTAGTGCTATTGAACGGCTCCACCGTTACCACCGAAAATGATGTTAGCCTGGAGATTAAGCGCAGGATTACACTTGCCAACAGGTGCTATTATGGTCTCAGTAAGCAATTGAGTAGCAGAGACCTCTCTCGTAAGACGAAACTAATACTCTACAAGACGCTCATCCTACCCGTGTTTCTTTATGGTGCAGAAGCATGGACCCTCTTAAGAACTGATGCGGCTGCCTTGAGAGTAATCGAGAGAAAATTCCTACGTCAGATTTTCGGTCCAGTGCAAGTTGGCGATGATATTTGCATCCGATTCAACAGTGTGCTGAATGAACTGCTCACATAGACAACACAGACGTTGTACAGCGTATTAATATCCAGTGACTGCGCTGGCTCGGTCACGTCGTTCGAATGGAGGAGTATACTCCGGCGAGAGGAGTATTTGATGAGTCCATCTGCAGAAGTTGGCGAAGAGGACGATCTTGGAAGGACCAAAACAATTGGAAGGACCAAATCGAGGAAGCCCTATCATCGATTGGTGTGACCAACAGTCGTAGGCGCTTAAGAAGCAGAGGCTCCAGGAAGGATGTGTTGCGGGAGGCCGAAATCCGTTAAACGGGTTATTATGGCCAATTAAGTAAGTAAGTAGTAAAATTTAAACCAGATTCTCTTTATTTTTTTTCTTATTTTAATTTTAGTAGTTTAATGCCTCTCTTATTGAGACTGTATGTATTTATTTTACATCGATATAAAACTTGTTATTAAAACCATTTAAAAGCAATAAAAGTTGTGTGATTTTGCGGAAGAGATTCAACAATTGCGTATTTTTTGGCTGAATTTATTGTGCATAAGTTTTTGTTATAAAACCACAACGATATCAATCGGTTTAATTGCTAGAAGTTTAGTTATATAATTTCCAACAGTAAAAAAATTATAAAAACGTATTTTAAATATTTTAAATTATGGATTATGGATATTTTAATATAAGCATTTATCGATTATGAATAATTATGAACAGAGACAAGCCAGCGACAATGCGAACTTCTAAATACTCTTTGTCAAATAGTGTTGGTGGTATAAATGTCTGCAGTGTCTAAACATGATTTCCAATTGCACTAAAATTTGACAGAGCATGTTGGAATACATAAAAGAATAAAATGAAAAAAATTCAAAATAATTCTTAAATTTAGCAATTTCTCTTTGAATAGATTCTAAATTCAAAAGATCCGATTTTAATCATTTTTTAATTTATTTAAAAGATTATTTAAATAATTTGATTTTCAAATACTTTAAATTTAAATTTATGCTTTGGATTCCAATTCAAAAAGTATCATGGCACAATGTCCCATAAATAATTGTCTGCATTCCTTTTTGATTACTTTCGTATTAGAAAAAAAAAACAGAGAAAAAAAGAATTAAAGAATATGCATTAAAATGAGTAGATACTAAAGTCAGACCAATGTAGGATATAAGGGGAATAAATTTTCTATAAAAAATTTTGATCTTTAATTTATTTTTATTTTATTTTATTTATTTATTATAATTTACATAGCACAAGGTATAAATCTTATAAGTGACAGTGCTATATTTGGAATCATTAAGTTATAAAAAATTAATATTGAAATAAAACAAATTAACTAAAAAAATACAAAATTAATATAATTAATATCAAGTTAGAATATTAAGCAAAAATCATATTATATCATTTCTAACGCACTTTTTTTGTGGGTTGCAGATATCTCCCATACCACCGCATCAAATTTAATAAATGATATCTTATTTTAAAGCTTATATCTAAAACTAATGGCGAAAAATAATTAGAAATAGAAAAACTTATTATTTTCATTAATAAAAATTATATTTTATATAGAACTGCATGATGATACTGTTGTCATTATTATTATATGTTTATTTTTTTAAGTGTGGTGTGGTAGGGTCGCGGACAGTACTATCTGTCAGTTATATATAGTTTTAGCTGATATCTAACAGTTAAAATGAACAAAAATAACGTGCAACGTAAGAATATAAATAACATGCATTTGAAAAGGCAAATGCAATTATAATGTTAATCAGAAATCTTAATGCTAAACAGGTGATAATAAATGGTACCAGGCAAATCGTAACAAACTTGGGAGAGCACATAATGAGACAAAAGAGTCATGAATCGTTGCTGAATAATGTTCCTACTCCGGTGGGATCTAGCAAATTTAATCTAACAAAATAAATATTCTCGTTTGGACCATTAAAACGTTGTCCATATACAGTGACGAGCAGAAGTGAGTGCATGTTCACAATACTGAGTTTCGTCATCCATAAAAACAAAACCATACAAGCAAATACAAAAAAAAAAATTAATTTTAATTCTTCATTTTATTCTTAACAAATAGCAGTAAAAAAAAACAATAATTAATGAAATGAGTTCAATGAGTTTGAATGAAAAAACGAAAACAACCCACATAAACTCAATTTTGCACGTTTCAAGAAAATTCATTAAACTAACCCAATTTCAATATTTGGTCCATAAACACTTATTAGAAATCGCTTGATTTACGCGGTTTGAGATGTTATCTACCAAATGATCAATAAGATCTTTCGGAATTCGATGCCATTCCGCATTTATACGACCCCAAAGTTTGGCCATGTTTGTTGGGGCTGTTTCGTACTGTCGGAGCCGGATTTTCACGAATAGCCAAAAATTTTTAATCGGATTGAGGTCGGGACTTTGTGCGGCCATTCCAGCAATTGAAAATTTTGTTTCCCATCCCATATCTTTACAATTTTTGCTATGTGGTGCGGATCACCATCCTGTTGGAAAATAATTTCTTATTCTGAAATTAATAACAATATTATCACTTATCCAATATTTATTTTTATTAAAGTTTTCTCCTATGAATTTTCCAAGTTTAGCTCATCAAATCTTATAGCATATTAAATCGAAGAATAGATATATGTATAGCATTTTAAATACCCATATCTCCTCTTTCCAATAAGATTTAAATTTTGGAAATCGAGTCAGAAATTTTTGAGTAATTCAAAATTTTGTGCGTATAGGTGAAAAAAACTGTTTTTGCCAAATATAAGAAGTTTGGAGGTCGATCGTTGGTTAAACTAGAATTTATCCACCACATTACGAAAAGTTTTGATAAAATAATTATTTTATTGGTTGGAAGACCTGTTAGTTAAAGTGCAGACATAAACAACATAAGTAAGCCGAATGAATTTTGTTACGAAAATTAAAAACATTATTGACTTTATTTATTACAGTTGCAAACTCTTCTAACACAAATCCATTCGTTTAAAGTCACATTTCTTAATGTGCTCATCAATAAGACTTTGAAAATAAAACAAAAAATCAATTTTATCAATCAAACGCATTGAAAGGAATCGGGTCATTGATTTCGTAACTTTTACCAAATTGTGTTAGGACATAAAACAGTTGCAACATGGTTCGGTAAGATTTATTCCTTTTCTTATCAACTCAAGTCAGTTCAATTCACTCAAAATGAGAACAAAGATGGAAAAATATGATGATGAATGAATAAGAACAGTTTAATGGTAGATTTATGGAATTTGTTTTTCTTGTGCGGACATTTTCATAGTACTCAACACTTAAAACCGAAAGAGAATAGTGTGTTGGCTTATTGCACGTAAAGCCAAAGTTCGGGGCCCAGGCCAGACATCAAAACAAAATAGAAAAAGTATTTCTTCGGCGATTTCTTCTCAGCAGAATTCTGTTAAAAATTTTGAGAGGAAATAAAATTATAATAAAAAGTACGTAAAAATAATCTGTCGTTCGGACTCGATATTAAACTGTAGTTCCGGGCTTTTTTTATATCAAATTAACACACACAATATAAGTGGTGTGAAAAACTAGACCAATAATCCTGGCTAAAGGGTTGTAATGACCAATTATGTATGTATGTATCAGAGATCAGCAATGAATCGTTTTTCTGCTACTCATAAGCACTCATGCAATTTAGAGTATGAGCGAATCAACAGAATTGAAATTCAACTACTCTGATTCATTCGCACTCGCCGCAACATTGATTTAGAAGTATAAGTAGCAATGAGCATAAGTACAACGTTGACATCAAACCCACAACATTCGAAATGTGTTTGATTCATAAGCCTACTAATTCTGATTCATAAAATTAGAAAAATACTTATAATACTTATAAGCCATTCGAGTGGCTCGAATGATTCACCAAAATGTACAGCCTTTGCTGCTGTTGCGTATATAAACAAAGAAGAAAGGAAAGACAAAGACAACAAGCAAAGCATACATACAATCTTCTTGTGAGTATTGTGGTGTTCGTACGCGAATCATACTTATTTTGTGCTTCGTGTAAATTTTAAGTAGAGACGAGTCGAAGTCAATAATATCATGCATATTGTTAAGTATGAGGACGAGGAGTATTTCCAACTTTGAGTATGAGTAAAATGAGTATGATATCAAAATGAATGCGTATAAATATCCGAAATTATAAATATGACACGAACCTACTCATCGTTTCGAAAACTTATTGTTGATCTCTGGTATACATCTTTATCACATACTAGTTTTCTCCCAATTGGTTTCTACGGGGTACATGTTTGCTGGACGGTATACAGGCACCAACTGTCCTGATTACCAGTGCGTTCTGTTCCATACCATACTTAGCCATACTTAATCCTCTTCAACTTCCTTGATAGAGGACTGAGTTGGAGGCAGTAAAACTCCATGTTGTAAAATTCTGTAAAAATCAAGACATGATGGACCTGATGTTATTCTAGAAAGTCATAGACACACTAAAGTCGATTATATGATTGATTCTAATATTCTAAATAGAACGTATGATTTCAGAATTCCGACTAGAGAATCTTAATCTGAGGAACCGGGGCATTGGACCCTTGAAATTTACACATGCTGGAAGATGAGTGAGAGAATTGGCTCTGGTGTCTGTTTTAAAGGTCCTCATATTAAACTTTTCTCAGGAAGTCATGGTCACTCTTATATGGTTTCGGGATACTGGTATACCATTGGTATACACAAATATTTTCAACAAACGGAATATTAAAAATATTTTCTAAAATAATCTCTAAGAGTATATGAAATTGCCATGAAAGATTTCTCAGGATCCACTTTAAACTGTAGGTTCCGCCACTTATGGAAAAAATTAACGCACATAAAATAAGTGCTGTGAATCGATGCAGTATTTAATTATTGGCCTTAATCGAACTGAATTTTATGACAAAAGTTTTGCTACTCTTCAGTACAAAAAGTCTTAACACCGAGTAATCTGTTCGGCTAATTGCCTTGGTAACCTCCAATCATTCAAATGTAAATCTATAGTAAACCAGAGGAGAGATGATGTTTTAAATGTGTGTTTGGAATTTATTGAGAAAATAACTAATAAGCGAAAGTATTTAAACATTTTAAGAAAGAAGGTAGACTAAATTTCGGTAAAATTATAAATTCATACTAATGTTCTAGTGAAGAATGCTAAACAAAACTGGTACTTTCAATATCAAATCGGTTAAAGGGAACGTTTGACCTTAAGTGATATGGTACAATATATAAGGAAGAACATTTTAATGTATTGAGTCCTCCAAGTTTAAATTTAACCTACACCTTTGATTTAACAATATGAAGTCATCAAAAACTTTCCCTTGGTTTTCATGTGGTTTGAAAAAAACCTTAAAAATTGTTTTGTTTTATAATAACATAGAAATTCATTGTTAAAAAATGAAATCGCTAAAATCTATGCTTTTGCTGTCTACTATATTATATATATACAGGTTGGCTGATATGTATTGCAACCAACTTCAGGTTGTTATCACTTGTAAACTGCTCGCCTGACAGCTGACAGATTTATTCCAGTGACTGCTCATTTTATTATTTACAAGTCTACAAAAGCATTTTGATCTATTGCATTTAGAAAAAAAGTAATTCGTGATGGAATTCAAGCATGATAGTGTGATTGCTTTATATTTGGCTGGAAAACCAGAGGTAGCTATCGTTAAAGCCCTCCAGCATTTAAATGTAAATAAATCTTTTGTTTCTCGTACCATTGCTCGTTACCGTGATACTGCCAGTGTTGCATCGCGTCCAAAAAGTGGACGAGAAAAAAAAATACGGTAACAACACCAGATATGATCCGAAAAGTGAAGGCTAGATTTGATCGAAATCCACGTCGCAGTGATAGAAAAATTGCTCGTGAGATGAAGATATCGCGAGAACGGATGCAACACATATTGAAAAATGAGTTTGGACTAATGCCATTGAAGTTCTGAAAATTGCAAGAACTCACCGATGGACAAAAAAGTTAGAATGGAAAGGTCCAAGGAGTTACTTCGCTTGCACGAAAGTGGCCAGTTACCGAATTTGGTTTTCTCTGATGAGAAGCCATTCCAAATTGAGTAGTTTGTAAGCAAACAAAATGATCGGGTTTACTTGCCAAAGAGGTTGGCTGAAATTTTACACCTGCAATTTACCACGAGAACTCATGCGCCGCCGATGATAATAGTATGGGCCGCCGTAATGGTCGATGCTCACTCCCCGCTCGTATTCATCGAGCGTGGGGTCAAAATAAACGCCGAATATTATCATGAAAATGTCTTAAAGATAGGCATACAAACATTTCGGCCGCAGACCATGGACATCCTAACAGGAATCTGCACCACCGCACTCAGCACGCGTCAACCAAAAATGTCTTAAAAAGGCGGTTCCTCGCATCATTTCTACCGCACAATGGCCACCAAAATTTCCGGGGCACAATGGCCACCTGGGTCATTTTTGAGAGTAAGGTTCTCACTAAAAAATACCAAAGTGTCGATCATCTCAAGGCGGCGTTTCGCCGGTAATGCGCCAAAAGACCCCAGAGCCACTTTCGTGCAGCCTGTGATGGCCTTGTTGGCCATTTGAAGGCCATAATTTGTACCGAAGGTAGCTAATTCGAACAAATCTAAACTGATTCTAAAATTTTATGTTATTTCCAACATTTTTTGCTTTTGAACAATAAAATAAAAAAAAAAATATATAGCGCTTTACTTTGTTGGATTATATATCAGCCACCCTGTACGTGAGCAAGGAGTTCCTTTCCAATAAGTTGTTGTGCTTATCTCAAGAAACATTGGTATATTGCTGTCGGTCATAAAAATTTAACCATAGTGTGCCATCATAATATCAAAGAAAGTATAAAATTGTAATAATATTACCGCAAAAACATGACTACAAAAATTGATTTTTAATTTTATTTTATGTTTGAAATTTAAATGAAATAAAAATAAAAACAATCTGTATGTTATGCAATATATGTTAAACATACGATTATGGTTTAAAAAAAGGAATCAAATTTACATATTAAATTTCAAAACTGTAAAAGGGACTCTATAAACATATTTTTTATTTGAAATCAACATAAACATGAAATTCAAAATGTAGTTCTTTAGAGGATTGGCAGAAAGTATTTTATTTTTTTTTTTTTGAACAGTCATCCTGACCAATGGTATGTAGTTGTTAATATTACTTTTTAATAACCAATAATTTTATCAGAGTGTAGCAAATCAGAGTCTCCCGGGTACAGAATCCACAATCTATGTCTACACATAGACAGATTAGCACAAAAACAAATAAAGTCGTTACGTATTTAGGTTGAATTAATAAATTATCAGCAGTTGAAATAAAATTCCCACTAAAACATATAAAAGTTGAAAGTGGATTAGAAATATTAAAACGTAATGGAGACACTTTTTAATTGAAATCTAAAATGCCGTATTTGCATACGTGTAAATAAGTAAGTAATATACCTACTGTAGAAAATTCTAAAGGAGAAGAAAACAAAAGCTCGTCTTATGAACTAACGAAAATATTGGCAGCGACAAACATGACAATAGGACGTTTATCGGCAAGGATGGTACTACTTGGAATACAGAAACGCAATCCTTTAGCAGTTTGGAAAGCGAATCTTCATGCAGATTGCTCTCACCTGTTTCCTGAAACGTTGTAGAGTTTTACTTACTGCTCGTCTCATATTCATCTTATGTGATAGACAGATTTTTAAAAAAATGTGTTTCGTCCTACATTTCATTTCAAGTACTTGAATATAAAGTACATGCTACATTTGTAGCAAGAATTTACAGCTGTACTTGGGAAACCTGTATCCGGGAAATCAGAATGGATTCCATGGGAAAGCATTGTTATTGACATAATCGGTATTTTATTGCTACGAGAATCTTTTTTAACTCACATGACATTGACAACAAATTTTTCTAACGAAATATAACAATGGTTTGTACTATCAGGTTGGAGCCAGCGCTCAATTGAGAGTTTTATTGATGTGAGTGATAATAAGCTGCCCCAGCTAAACAATTGGAAATTTATGCCAAATTATTGCCAATTAGATAAAAATAAAACCAGTCTGGCATAAAGTGTCTGAATTTTACGTAAAAAACTATGCTCCAGTGTACATCATGTCAAAAATTTTGGCTTACATTTTATAAAAATTTATTAAAATAAATCAAAAGATTAAAATTATTCAACAAAATCTATCGGTAATCGTCACATTACTATGAACTACAAGTATGTGTCAAAAGTGAAATTAATTTATTTTTTATTATTTTGAGGCCATTAATAATAACATTTTGAAAATATTTTTACTTGTTATACATTGTTATGGTTTTAATCATCGTATTAATACAAATGCGAATATATCGTATTGATAAATGGATATACATATGTACAGTGGCGAGCAGAATTGGGTACATGTTCACGATACTGAGTTTCGTCATTCACAAAAACAAAACCATACAAGCAAATATCAAAAACAAAATTAATTTAAGTTTATTTTATTCTTCACAAATAGCAGTGAAAAACAATAATTAATGAATTGAATTCAATGGGTTTGAATGAAAAAACGAAAATAACCCACCTAAACTCAATTTTGCATGTTTCAAGAATATTCAAGAAACTAACCCAATTTCAATATTTGGTCTAGTGACCCTTGGAGGTTTCCCATGCTTTCTACCAAATTATCAATAACACCTTTCGGCATTCGATTCCATTTCTCATTTATATGATCCCAAAGTTTCTCTATGTTTGTTGGGGCCGTTTCGTACTGCCCGAGCCGGCTTTTCACGAATGACCAAAGATTTTCAATCGGATTTAGGTCGAGACTTTGTATTGGCCATTCCATCAATTCAAAATTTTTTTCTCACTCCATACCTTTCACCATCCTGTTGGAAAACAATTTCTTATTCGGGATATGCACATTTGTCCATAAAATTTGGAAGATTGGTTTGTAGTACCTGTAGATAGACTTTTTCGCATGATACCATCTACTAAATATATAGGGCCAACATGCCGCCATATTAAGCATCCTCAAACCATTGTATTTTCACCGCCATGTTAAATAGTTTGCTTCACATGGTATCTTTGCACACGTTCCCTGGGTCTTCGATAGCAACACTGTTTCCATCTTACTGAAAGTGGTTAAATTTGGACTCATCAGACCAGATAACACTTTTCCAATCAGATGGAAAGCAGTACTGCTCTATAAAATTTAATTATTCAGATAATAGCCTTGTAACTATGGATATAAGGACTAATTTTACTACAAAAGTTAGCCCGTCCGAAGGAAATCTCCACCATTTAAATAACTGCTCAGCTTCAGATTGCTAGTATTTTTAAAAACCACTTATCATTTGATTTTTTCTCGTGGATTACAATAGGAAACCTATTAAGTTGCATCCTTAATAACACAATTTATTTTCATAATTAAGACCAGGTACTTACTGACAGAATTGGTCATTACATAACTTCGGGCAGGATCACGTCCTTGCTGCTCACACCATTTAACAATTAAATTTTGTTGGTTAGGTTAGGTTAGACGACGTGTACTTATCGGTTAAGATAAGTACAGTACCCGCAGGTCGAAATTGGCTTCAGTAACATCTTTTACCTCTTTAATCACTGTATTTAAAGGTCTGGGATTAAGTTTTAGATCTACTGATCATTAGAGCCGGGTTTTGAGATTTGTTGCTTATTTCGCAGAGATTTTATTCTGTTTGTCTGAGGGCTATCAAGTTTGCGTTCAACAGGTTTTGTAAACCGCTCATTTCCTTTGTCGCCTTTTGCAATGGCACTATCCCTAAACAAATATGTGATGAGATATTCACTAGTTATGTCCTATTCTACCAGCTTGTAAGCTTGAAATGGTGTTTTCAGTGAGAGATATTACCTAAGACTTCCTGAACATGACAATTTAAACTAACACTAATGATCAGACAGTCGGACAAATAATTCTTATAAATTATAATTCTGAAAAAATTAAATTTTTTTCTTAAAATTTTAAATATTTGAATACAATTTTAGTCGACTTGATCCCTGGTGTTGATTTTAAATGAAATCATCGTAGTATAATAGGCAGTATGTTAATAATTAAACGTTAGTTCCACAATTCAAACTCCAGTTCAGACATCTCGAAGAAAACTAAATATGAAAAAAACCTCGGCGGCTTCCTCTTAGCAATGTTCTTGCTGAACTTCTGAAAGTAAACCAATATTACGATGAAAAATTTCTTTAAAATAAATTAATCGTGATCGACTTGAAACTATAGGCCCGCCACTCATGTATAAAATAACACCTGCAACATGCATGTTGTGAGGAGCTAGGATGTAATTCTAGTAGTGACCAGCAATGAAGGGTTGGAATGACCACTTAAGTAAGCGGGTTGATTTTGAAATGGTCTAAAGCGAATGTCCATTGCTATTGCAAAATTAAATTTGCTGCAATTTTACTACGATACACAAGCCAGTTTTAAATTTTAAGTTAAAAAATTCGCCGTTAGTGGATCAAAAAGAAAAAAAAATTGCAAAACAAGTATTATTCACAAAAAAAATTCTGTAAAGTTTTGGAAATTCGTAAGAAAAGAACAAAAAAAAAAAGGACAAAATAGAAAAAGAAATTCTCCGAAAAAAAAATTCACCTTTTCGTGATTTTCGTTGCTTTGGGTAAAAATTTTTTTTATTTTTCGACTACACAGAGAACAATTAAATACATGAACTATGTCTTATAGAAATGTCTTAGAGAAAAAATTATTGATATACAGTCAACCCTCCTATAACCTGGTACTCTCAGAACGCGGTTTCCATATAATGCGGGGCTGAAATTCTGACAGCGCTTCCATGTTTTATAAATGCAGCAAGAGAAGTAGTAGAGAAAAAATTATTGTGTACAGTCAGCCCTCCTATAACGCGGTACTGAGGATTTCCATATAACGCTGGGCTGAAATTCTAACAGCCCTCCTATAACGCGGTACTCTTATAGCGCGGTTTGCGTTCAACTTCATCCCATAAGTTCCTTCCGTACAGCATATAAATGAATAGTAACTAGATATTGTAAGAGGGTTTAATATAAGTTCTCAGCCGAGATGCAGTACCGTGCAAAATAATAGCAGTTGGAGTTACAATTTAAAAAAAACAATGAATGAAGATGAACCAAGTGAGGATAAATATTACAAAAAAATTACTTTATTTTACAAGTCTTTCTTAATTTTGTTGGAAACCAGTCTTTTAGTTTCGTTTTTATTTTATTTCTTTTATAAATCCTTAGGTGAACTCTTAAATTCATTAAAAATAATTTATAATTTATCTGGGCTTTTGTATTTCTTGGTCTCCATATAACGCAGTACGAATAATGTGATTTGTACTAATTCTGTGTTCCTTATAGAGCGGTTTCCATACAACGCGGAACGCAGTAGTCTGGTTTGTACATGAAATCCGTGTTTCTTATAGCGCGGTTTCCATATAACTCGGTACGCACTCACCGCATTATGGAAGGGTTGACTATATATAACTATTTAAAGCAATTTGCTTTTTTTCACTAAATTTCTCTTTTCACCCATAGTTGTTGTAATGAAGGCCTTTAATTATACGCCATTTAAATATGTTACAAAACACACAAGATCTCTCTGATTTAATTAAATTTTTTCATATTAAATCTTAGCATAAATTTTTGACGCAAGTATGTATATAAATACAACTATCTCAGTTTGTTAAAACGAGGTTTGAACACACCATACGCTGGAAAAAAGGTAAATATCCCTCTCATCTCTGTTACGAATAAGACTTACCCTAATTCTCTCTTCTTTCCTTTCTTCCCATCTAATGCAACCCAACGATTGTAATTACTCACAAGTAATTACAATCCACATCTCCGATAGATCTCTTCTCTTAAAAGAGATCTAAAAGAGATTTGAAAACAAATTAACCACCCCAATTTGTTTCACAGTTTTTAGGTTAACAAATATAGGTCAGGTTAGGTTATATGACGTGTACTTGTCAGTTAAGACAAGTACAGTACCTGGAGGTCGAAATTGACCCATTGTATAACGTCCTTAGAGAGGGAAGGAAATAGAGGGAATAGGATAAAAGGGAATGGGAATCGAAGGAATCACACTGAAAGAAACAGATACAAATAAAAGAGGGTGAGAGCGTGATTACACTTGTGAAACAAATATAAGTACAACAATAAAATTCTTGTCATAATTATTCCCAAGTCAGGATTATGGCCACCACATATGTTGTGTGTGTTTATTTTATACAAGAGGGGGGTACGTGCATTTTTAAGTCGACTCCTTATCTTTTATTTAACACTTTCAGAGTTTTTGCCAGAAATTGACCGTATATTTTCTTCAAACTTCGTTTTGATCGAGATGTCTGACCTGGAGTATGAAGCGAGGCCTCATATCTAATAAGCGCAGAGACTACCTACTAGACTTTGGCGACTTTGACTACAATTCAGAGTTGTTCGTTTTAGACTCTAAAACAGTTTTTCAGGTACGTTTATTAAAAAACTTGACTTTTTTATCTTAGTACCCTTCTACAGCTTTTATCCAGCAGGTAATAATGGTGTTCGCACAAGTGTCCACAATTTATCCAAATTCTCAAGAGTACAGGCAATATCTTTTTTAGAGGTTTTTGATAAATAAAATTGAATTACTAGGTCTACCGATGATGACTTTTCTGGCGGTTGTCATAGAACCATTATGAGTTTACTAAGGGCTCAATAGAGTCTTTACGGACTCTATTAAGCACTGATGCGGAAGCATTAAGAGGGCTCGAATTCTACGCGAAGAATTCTATTTAAGATCTTCTGTCCAACGCGAGTTGGTGATGATTTCGACAATCGATCCAACAAAAAGTTCTCTAATCTCCTCAATGATATGGACGTTGTGCAGCGTATTAACATCCAATTAATGCTCCGGCGCGATTGGTACTTGATAAGGTAGTTTGCGGAAGTCGACGAAGAGGACGACCAAGTCGAGGAAACTCTGACATCTTTTGCTGTATCCAACTGACGAAGACGCGGAAGAAGCAGAGACACCTGGAAGGATATGCTAAAGTAGGCCGAAATCCATAATAGGGTTATTTATAGTCAATTAAGTAAGTAAATATGATAGAACCACTGAATTGGTTTTATTTTTTTTTTATGATTTTAGTTTTATACTTACATTAAATTACAAAATTTAATGTTATTTCCAAAATATTTTGCTTTTGAACAATAAAATTAAAAAAACAAAATTAAAAAAATATAGCGCTTTACTTTGTTGCATTATATATCAGCCACCCTGTATATTTTGAGGTTCCTGGACTGAGGGAGGTGCTCATAAAATAAAGATATTGGATATAATTCTGGACTATATTAGACAATTAAATGTAATTGGTTCGAGTTGTGTACGAAGGAGCCACAGTCCTTCGCGTTATCTTCGGTGATAACATTCTATATGACTGTCCTGACTAATGGATTTCTTGACATAAAGTGTGACGATTTGTTTTTTTTTAGTTCTAGGCAACGAATATAAATTGTCTTAAAACAATATTACTTCAAAAGTCCAAGATTGCTACCAATTACTTAACTAAAGGTTACTTCACCAGACACACGTAGTGTAGGTACCTGGTAAAGAAAGTTAAAAATCAAGCCATTGTAAACTGAATTGAATGAAATTTTCATTCTAAATTACGCTATAGTTGTTGCATTATTTAATAATTAAACCCTGTCTTGTATTTTATTTTCTCAGTTTGTTGTATACATTGTTGTTGTGCATAATGATGCAATAACGTTAATGAGCTTGTGTAAAATGTACTACTCATACTCACACTCGTACTCTTACTTTTGAATTTCATTAAAAAGACGATGTAAAAATTGTTTCGAAAAGATAATAACAAACGAAAAGAGAAGAAAACAATAACAACAACAACAATAACTGGGCAGGGATAATAACAGAAAATGTATAGAGGATAAGGATGAGCATGACATGGTTGACAAAGCGTAAAAATTTTAATGTTAAGTGTGTTTATTATTTGCTTACACAAACATATTAAATATTTACAAACATTTGCACTTTCATATGTACATACGTACGTACTCATTCCCATACGTAGTATTTGCATTTTGTAGACGTAGTCAAACATTAATGCTGCTTTTCTACAATGACCGTTTTGGAGCTTGAGGAAGAACTGAAATTTTTTCTTAAAAAAATTTTAATTTAAACAGTTTAAATTGATTTGGAACTGTTTAAAGTAAATATTTTTGTCGTGTTTTAGTCATTGAATTTTGTTTTTATTACAAGAACTTAATAATTAATACATAACTGGCAATTACAACCATTCAGTCGGGATGAAGACCTAACTTCTCATATCATATTTACTGTGTAGGTTTATTTTGTCTATAAAAAGCGCGGCATACAGTTTAAAGTCGACTCCGAACGACAGATTTTTGAGAAATTTTATTTATGCTCAGAGTTTATGCCAGCAGAATACTAAAAGGAAAATTTTCTCATATGTCTGACATAACGTTTAACCTTGATGTCACACATTTTATATGAAATTTATTTTGTTGCTAAGTTTATTTCTGTTTTACTTATGTTTTGTTGTTGCATTGTTTTGCTTCTGTTTAAGTTTTGATTTGTTTGTGCTTTGTTGCTACATTCTTGGTCATCCAAATATATCGAGCTTCCATGAGCGTGTGGTATTTTTGGGATATAAAACGCTTTATACGTTTCAACATCGGAAACAGCCGTCGATAACATAAAAAACCTGACAAAGCTGCAGCAATAACCAACTTATATTTAACGCTGAATGGCGGCAAAAACGTATGAATTTCAAATGTGACAGTCGATGAACAGTTATATCCTTACCGTGTTGGGCTGGGTTTACCTAATACATACAATCGAAAACCGCCAAGTACGAGTATGTGACTCTGTCTCATCCTATCCAATAAAGGAATAAGTTTATACTGGGACAGCACTGGTATAATAAAACCTATGTAGGACACATCTGTCAACCAGAAAATCCTGTACGTAATGCAGAAAACCTGTGTGTGCCGCTCATTCAAATAATATGCCGCCACAATGCAATAAATGCATTTAAGGAAAATTACTATGTACAATTTCTTTATGTTTTCTTATATTTGATTGAATTTGAATTTTATTTTATTATTAAAAACTTGTAAATTTTATTCAAAAAACATCCAATATCAACATATTTTCATTATACTCGTACATACCCAGCTATGTAACTGTTGACGAAAGGGATAGGAATGGAAAAATGGTCACATCCTTGGCCCCCATCCTTCATTTTTACTCAAGTCTAGGAATAAGGTAGAAAACCTACCAATGAGATATCATAAAATTTCAGTTTAATACAGTTATTACTTTATGAGATACGACGATTTAAAAACATAAAACATACCCGGTTATGTATCTGTTGACATAAAGGTTAAACCGTGGCCGCATATGTAATAAGCCAACATACTACCTAGTAGCCACTGGCAGCTTTACCTTGTCATATTATACACTCTTTTGTTTATCTAATATCTTAGAGATTGGAATAAAATCAGAAAATTCTATTGAATTTGCTTATACAGGGTGGCTAATATATAATGTAACACAGTAAAGCGCTATATTTTTTTAATTTCTTTTTTTATTTTTATTGTTCAAAAGCAAAAACTTTTGGAAATCATATCAAATTTTAGAATCAGTTTAGATTTGTTAGAATTGGCCACCTTTGGTACGAACTATGGCCTTAAGACGGCGGTATTTTGGCCCATTCCCGGCGGAAAGTCTTTTGGGTTGAGATCCGAAGATTTTGGTGACCATTGTGCGGTAGAAATGTATGTCTGCCCAGGGCTTCAAAACTGTCTTTAAAACATTTTCCCGATAGTATTCGGCATTTATTTAGACCCCGCGGTCGATGAATACGAGCAGGAGGCAACCATCGGCCGTTACGGCCGCAAACACCATTACCATCGGTGACGCTTGGGTTCTTGTGGCCAATCGCAGGCGTAAATTTTCAGCTGACCTCTTTGGTAAGTAAACCCCGATCATTTTGTTTATTCACAGCCTGTTCAATTTGAAATGGCTTCTCTTCAGAGAAAACCAAATTCGGTAACTGGCCACTTTCGTGAAAGCAAAGTAACTGCATGGCTCTTTCCTGTCTCTTTTTTTGTCTATCGATAAGCTCTTGCAGTTTTTGGAACTTCAATGGCTTTATTCCAAGCTCATTTTTCAATATGTATTGCATACGTTCTCGCGATATGCTCAGCTCACGAGCAATTTTTCTACCACTGCGGCATGGATTTTGATCAAATCTGGCCTTCACTTTTCGGATCATTTCTGGTGTTGTTACCGTTTTTTTTTTCGTCCATTTTTTTGACGCGATGCAACACTTCCAGTATCACGTTAAAGAACAATAATACGAGAAACAAAAAATTTATTCACATTTAAATGCTGGAGGGCTCTAACGATAGCCACCTGTGGTTTTCCAGCCAAATATAAAGCAATCACACTATCACGCTTGAATTCCATTACGAATAACTTTTTTTCTGAATGCAATGGATCAAAATGCTGTTCTAAGCTTGTAAATGACAAAATGAACTGTCACTGGAATAAATCTGTCAGCTGTCAGACGATCGGTTTAAAAATGATAACAACCTGAAGTTGGTTGCAATACATATCAGCCACCCTGTATTATTTTAATTATTACTAAAATTACCCGGTATGTTTATGCTATAACACTCTAATTCTAATTCATAAGTATGAAAATAAAACAAAATCTCAAGCGACTTTAGAAATTAATTGCCATCACAGTTTTTTATCCAATATGTTAATGAAAAAGTTCTGAACTTTTTTGTGCCCTCCTTATTCAGTAAATAATGAAACCAATTTTTTGTTTTCAAACAGAAATTTTTCTTTATAATGAATTTTTAAAACAAATGAACAAATGAACTCATAAAGACCACTTTTTAAGCACACATGGTACCTTTTCAACTTTTCATTACGATATTCAGATCAAACATGATGTGTAGACGCACAACTGGAGACTGCAGTAAAAGTAAAAGTTGTCAGTCGTGTTTGATGATGAATTAGAAGAATAAATTACACAATCAACACATGTCAAATGTAAAAAATGTATGAATGTATATGACTTTTGTATAATAAATGTTTTCGAATTTATTTTCAAAATTAAATCATAATACTTTTACATACGTTGAGTTTCTAAATGACAAATGAATTTTTTGTTCCTGTAATCATAATGTAACTTAATAATGTTAATGAGCAAAAACAGTAAATTCATTATAAACTGAATGATAAGAACAAAAATAATCCCAATTAATTGAACCTCATTTTTCTTTGCTGTAAAGAGTATGAAGTGCTATCAGTTAAGGGAGTTGCGAACCCATCAGAAAACAGAAGTCAAACAGTTTTATTAACACAACGAAATAAAATATTTATCAGAGATCAGCAATGAAACGTTTTTCCGCTACCCATAAGCACTCAGGCAATTTTGAGTATGAGTGAATCAACAGAATTGAAATTCAACTACTCTGATTCATTCGTACTCGCTACAACATTGATTTGTAAGTATAAGTGGCAATGAGTATGATTGCAATGTTGACATCAGACTCACGAAATGTGTTTGAATCATATGCCTACTCATTCTGATTCATAAATTTAGGAAAATAATTATAATACTTCTAAGTAATTCGAGTGATTCGAATCAGTTATCAAAATTTACAGCATTTGTTGTTGTTGCCTATACAAGCAAAGAAGAAAGAAAAGATAAAGACAACAAGCAAAGCATACACACAATCTTATTGTGAGTATAGTAGTGTTCGTACGTGAATCATACTTATTTTGTGCTTCGTGTAAATGTTAAGTAGAGAGTATGAATACGGTGAGTACTTTCAAGTTTAAGTATGAGTAGTTTGAGTATGATATTAAAATAAGTATGAATGCGTATAAGTATCAGAAATTATAAGTATGATTTGAATCTACTCATCGGTTTAAATACTCTTTGCTGATCTCTGATATTTATCTTGTTTGATAAAGTTTTTATTATTGCCTTCGGTTACATTGAAGATTACATATAATTTGCCTATTATTTTTATTATTTCTGTTGTAAACCAAACAGTACGGCCCTTATATGTTTAAACTCTTCCTATTTTTAACCCTTCTGCACTCCTTGCGTCAATTTGACCCAATTTTGATTTTCAAACTCAAAATGTTTCCCTTTAATTATAAGATATGACCAATGAATCTTTAATCTATCTGTCACAGTCACAAAAACTATGCTTTTAAATGAAAACAATAAAATTTAAATTTATCCACTCCCTCCACATTTAAAAATATGATTTACACACATTTAATATTTTTGGGTCAATGTGACCCAACATGCAATATTACAAGTTCACCTTTCAGAATCATCGATCAATAATGTTTTCAGTTAAATATCAAAGTGTTTACAGTATGACAGCTTTGAAGATAGAGAAGAAAGAAGACTTCGTGACAAAGTAGCACCATTAGAAATGTTTGCAGTAATCAGCTCAGTTCAGTTTTTTACAATCGTCATGAAAATCTTACTGTAGATGAGCAATTGCTTTCATTTCGAGGTTGGTGCAGTTTTAGCCAAAATGTTCCATAAAAGTCCACCAGATACGACACAAAAATTTGGACACTTTGCGGTTCCACAACTAAATATGCCTGGAATATGGAAGTGTACACAGGCAGAGCAAGAAATACAAGAGACTTTTGTTCATCGTGTTATATTTGTTATATTTCCGTATTTTTATACAATCTTGCCATTGAACTTCTTTCTCGGAATGTTGGCACTGTCCGTAAAAATAAAACTTTTTTATAGTCAAAAATTCTAGATATGAAAAAAGCTTTCAAAAAAAATAAATTCGTTCTCGTCTTAAGTTTTTTTTATCATTCAGCCGATGTAAGAGATGATGAAAAAAAACCGGAAATAATGCATCATTACAACCAAACGAAAGCTGGAGTGGATGCGCTTGACCAACTAGTTGCAAATTACACATGTAAGTGCATGGAGGAGGAAAGAAAAATTTAAATTTTATCGTTTTTGTGCCTGTGATGGATAAATTAAAGATTCATGATCATATTTTATAATTAAAGGCAAAAGTTTTGCGTTTGGAAAACAAAATTGGGTCAAATTGACCGAAGGAGTGCAGAAGAGTTAACTGTAAACATTCTAGCAATAATATAGTTTTTCAACAGTGTCTCAGTAGTAAAAGAAACATTTTATTTCAACTCATGAATTACGCCCCAGAATAATGCTATAAACACAATAAAAACAATGCAGCAAACATAACAATTTTTCAATTGCTGCCTAATGTAAGCTGCTTGCGTATTAATTGTAACAACGACAGCAGCTGGAAATTAAAACAAATAAAAAATATTCGATTTATTAATTATTTATCACTAGTGCCACTAAAATATTTTTACGCGTTATATTTCAGACGTCACGTTTTTAAAACCTCTATTAATTGTTGCATTGCGAATAAAAATCCTCTCACTGCAAGCACAAATGCTCTCGTTGCTGAAATAGAAATTATTCTAAAATCAAAGCAGCAGAATCTTTGTTTGTTATCGCGGTGCCTTTAAAATAATCACTTCCACATGCAGACATATATTCTACATTTGAAAGGTTACAGCGTTTGCTGTTTTCCGTTGATTGTGTTTATAGCATAAGTCTTCCTCGAATGCTTAGCAAACTATGAGTTCTCTTCATCTGCTATGGTCTTTCCATAATATTCCGCAGTTCGTGGCGTATTTCCATAAATTTTATGGCGAAGAGAAATAGAAAACAATTGTTATTCATAAATAGAAATAGACGACCTCCCCTATTGTTTTGGTTTATTTTGGTTAGAAATTTATGCACATGTTAAGTGATTGTGGTTCATTACAAAAAAAAAAAAAAAAATAGTCCACATACGGGTAAAAATGCGGACGTTATGAATGGCAAACATCTAAACACTGACAACGAGATAGAATTTAAAATTTTTTAAAACGAAATCTGATAAAAATTTTGATTAAGTCTACAGACCGATGAAATCGACAGTTTAAAACCATATCAATAAGTGCCCTTTCTGGGACACATTTGAATCTCAATTTAATTATGTAGTATCGTTTGACAATTTAGTTTGATCACACACTCATTCATCTGAAAATGTGGCTCATACATAGCTGAAGCCAAGAAGCATATTGTGTTGCATAGTCAAATAAAACATACATTTTTATACAACAATTTTATTACAGGGTGGTTAATATGTATTGCAACCAACTTCAGGTTCTTGTCATTTGTAAACGGCTCGTCTGCCAGCTGACAGATTTATTTCAGTGATCGTTCATTTCAAGCATACAAAAGCATATCGACTTATTGCATTCAGAAAATAGTTATTCGTGACGGAATTCAAGCGTGATAATGTGGGTTGCTTTATATTTGGCTGGAAAACCACAGGTGGCTGTTGTTAGAGCTCGCCATCATTTAAACGTAAATAAATTTTTTGTTTCTCGTTCAATTGTTCGTTACCGTTATATTAGCAGTGTTGCATCGCGTCCAAAAAGTGGATGAAAATGAACACTAACAAAACCAGAAATGATCCGAAAAGTGAAGGCCAGATTTGATCGAAATCCAAGCCACAGCGGTAGAAAAATTGCTCGTGAGCTGAACATATCGAGAGAACGAAAGCAACACATATTGAAAAATGAGCTTGAACTATAGCCATTGAATTTCCAAAAAGTGCAAGAGCTCACCGATGGACAAAAAAAAAAATTAAACAGGAAAGAGCTAAGGAGTTACTTCGCTTGCACGAAAGTGGCCAGTTTAGTTTTCCGAATTTAGTTTTCTCCAAATTGAGCAGTTTGTGAACAAACAAAATGCTTGGGCTTACTGCCAAAGAGGTCAGCTGAAAATTTACACCAGCGATTGGACACCAGAAATCAAGCGCTCCCGATTGTAATGGTGAGGGCCGCCGTAGCGGCCGATGGTTGCTCCCCGCTCGTATTCTTCGACCGTGGGGTCAAAATAAATGCCGAATATTATCGGGAAAATGTCTTAAAGATAGTATTGCAGCCATAGGCAGACAAAACAAGAACAACTTAAAAAGGTGGGTCCTCGCTTCATTTCTACTGCACATGGCCACCAAAATCTCCAGATCTCAATCCGTTGGACTTTCGCGCCTGGGGCATTTTGGAGAGTAAGTTTCTCACTAAAAAATACCAAAATGTCGACCATCTCAAGATGGCGCTTCGCCGGGAATGGACCAAAATACCGCAGAGCCACTTTCGTGCAGCCTGTGATGGCTTTGTCGGCCGTTTGAAAGCCGTAATTCGTACCGAAGGTGGCCAATTCGAACAAATCTAAACTGATTCTAAAATTTGATATTATTTCCAAAATGTGTTGCTTTTGAACAATAAAATTAAAAAAAGTTTTAAAAATATAGCGCTTCTCTTTGTTGCATTATACATCAGCTACCCTGTATTTGCTTGTCATTAAACGCTATGTCCGTCCATTTTCCGTTTTGCCGAGGACTAAATAAATGGCGGCTAATATAAGAGACGTGGCTTAAACAAGTTGTCCATTATGAACAGAAGTTGCTGTTGGAAGACTCGGTAGAAACCTATAAAATACGAATACAATGTTTACGATCAATTATAAATTAACCCACGAGGATAAGAACTTCCATACATGCGTGTGCCTATATATCCGCCCATATGGTTGGCAATGTGTGCAAATTTATTCACTTAAACAGAATATTTTGTTGTTCGTTTTTCTTTTGGAACATATTAGTTTGTGTGGGTTGTAAGCACATTTTGTATGTATGTATGTGAACATATTATATTTGCTTATATGCCGAGCTTATATTTGGTTAATTTAAAATTTCAACAAAAAATTTACTTTTATTCCCTAACAGATTTTAAAGTGGCAGACTTTCAAACTGCATCAATTGTTCTATATACTGAGTAGTCGAGTACGTAGTCTCATAGCTGATAAAGACAGCAATGCATGTTCGTTTAAGTACTTGAGCGGATCAATGACTGCATCAGTATTGCCCGGAGATTCTGGTAAAAATCGTCATTTTAAGAGTAAAAAAATCATACCATATTATCACTTTTTAACTTTTAATTGTAAAATAAAAAAAAATAAATAACAATCCAAAATAAATATGCATTACGTTGATTGATTATCGGATCTTGTTATCATATATGTACTAACTTTATTCTTGAGGTTATGATATAACCCGATTGTCAAGCAATTTTAAATTAATTACAAGTTTTACCAAAAATATTATGCACAAACAAAACAAAAAATGAATAATTTTTAATATTAATTTTAATTACATAAATATTCTCTTCTCGCCTTCAAATTGGCCTATGTAATTTTCAAGAAATTTTCAGAAGAGCTAACAAAACAACATAATTTTTATAAGAATGACATACAAAACTTCTTAAATTTTTTTGTAATAATTTTGGAAGCAGCGGAGACGTTGGAAAAATTTTTGCTATAGAGATAGACCACAAATAAGACTTAAAAATTGGAGAATAAAAGAAATTTCCCAAAAGGTACATAGGCCATTTTGCAGGCCAGCTGACGATATATAAGTAGTAATTTTATAATATCTAAAGAGAAAGTAGAGTTTTGTAAAACTTTTAGTAGTTTCCTATAATTTTATATTTTAATTATAATACTAGGAAGTTGTCATATTTTTTACAATTTCGTCATAAATTTTAAGAGTATAACAGGAAGACCTTTTATTTTTTATTGAAATTAACTTTAGAAGAAATTCGTTCAACGTTTGCAAATGAACAGGTAAGACAAAGTATACTGGACACAAATTTCGTCAATGTTGGAGAAACTAAATCGTTATCAACACGAATTATTTTAGAAACTCTGGCCCAAAAATCTTCACAATTAATATTTTCTAAGGTTTGAAAGTATTGTTTGAAATCTTTGTACCGAAACTCTCTAAATTCATAGTCCAGGTTTTAAGCATCATACATACATAGTGGGTAGTGTGTTGGCTTATTAGACAAAAAGCCCGGGTTCGAATTCCAGGTCAGACATCAAAACGAAAAATATTTCTTCGGCGACTTTCTCTCAGAAGATTTCTGGCAAAGACTCTGAGAGTAAAAATTCCCATGAAAAGCTTCTCAAAAATCTGTCGTTCGGAGTCGACTTTAAACTGTAGGTTCCACCACTCATGTATAAAATTAACGCACACAACATAAGTGGTGTGAGAAGCTAGGTCGTAATCCTGACTGATTATGTATATGTATGTACATACATACATAATTAGCCATTACAACCCTTCAGACAGGATTATTGACCTAGTTTCTCACACTACTTATGTTGTGGGTGTTAATTTTATAAATACGTTGGCGGGACCTACAGTTTTAGAGTCGACTCCGAACGAGAGATTTTTTGAAAAACTTTTCATGGCATTTTTATTTACTCTCAGAGCCGTTACCAGAAATCTGCTAAGAGGAAATCGCCGAAAAAATACTTTTTCTATTTTACTTTGATGTCTGGCCTGGGACTCGAAACCTGGCTTTACGTCTAATAAGCCAGCACACTACCTACTAAACCACAGCGACTTCAAATTCATCGTCTAGGATTTGAGAATCATTTTCATTAATTAAATTTGGAAATCTTTCTATTTGTGGAGACAATGAAGAAGCTTTTTTTTTTTATTAATAATTATATGTGGATAAATAGATGACATTTCGTTTAAGGAAGTATCGTTAAAATTAAAATGTTTGGTTAATGGTTTACAAAACGAAACGCAGTAATTAGTGTATTCAAGTTATTTACTATAGGTAAATTTTGTTTCAGAAATCTTTTTTTTTTCAAATACTCCTAAATATACATCTTCGGCGTTTAAAATAACATCTTCCTTTTAATATTTTCCTCATTCCACGTTTCTTTTCAGAATATATTTTTTTTAAATTTGGGGGTTTATACTTTCAAACATTTGGTCTGCAGCGTTTATAACGTGAATTTTATATTTCAAGAAGCATAAGTACACCTCATTCATGTCATTTGATTTGTTTTTAGCACTATCTATATGGTCTATATTGGAAGCAAAAGCATAAAAAGTTTTGAAGGACTCGTAAAGTTCAAGAACTCGTTCTACAACTGCCTCTAAAGGCAACCATCTAGTCTCTGCCGGATGTAACATCTTTTTTGGTTTATACTCTAAATGTTCCGATAACTTTTCTAATTTCGAAATTCACAAGTTACGTTATATTGAAGTGTGTTTGTATATATTTTGGTAGTTTAGGGCTTTTACTCAGTACAAGTTAGTTGCTACTGATTTGCATTATGTAAAAGCTGCATTTTTGTGCATTTGTACCTTAATTGGATTAATCCACACGATGCATAAAACACAACCGCAACTGTAATTAATTACTGAACTGTATCATAAAAAGCTTGATTAAAAAATCATATTTTTGGAAAACAAAATCTTATTTTTTGAAGAAAAATCATCAAATCATATTTTAATTAAAAAATCATAAAAACTATGATAAAGTCATCATTCTAGCAACGCTGATCAGTAGAGTTGTGTAGTTCACGAACGAACTAGTTCAATTGAACTATTCATACAACTGAACTAAGAGAGCCGGCCATAATAATGAGCTCTTTTAGCTCCGTAGTTCACTCCTCTCTTGTATTCGTTAATTTCATTCTTATTAGTGCTTTTATTTTGTTTATCGTTCTCATGTGTAGTTCACGAACGAACTAATTCAAATGAACTATTCAATAGAGTTGTGTAGTTCGCGAACGAACTAGAGTTGTGTAGTTCACGACCGAACTAGAGTTGTATAGTTCACGAACGAACTAGAGTTGAGTAGTTCACGAACGAATTAGTTCAATTGAACTATTCATACAACTGAACTAAGAGAACCAGCTGAAAAATGTGTTCTTTTAGCTTCGTAGTTCATGGCTCTCTTGTTCTCGTTTCTTATTCGTTCATTTCGTTTTTATTCGTTCTTTTCTGTTGTTTATTGTTTTCATGGTATCCCTGCTAAATGGTAGTGCCATCATCGGCGGTGTTGCCACGTACTAATAAAAGAACTTATGGAGACATTTTCCTTAAAAAAGCGCGAAATTTTCAAAAAATACAAAAATACAAAACTAAGCAAATAAAAATAATATATTTTTTCCAATTTAATTAAAAGGATGGTTTAGACAAAAAATAACCGAAGAAATTCTTATTAAATATTAAAAAAATAATTATATGCTTTTATAAATACTCATGTAATTTTTGATGATGTATTAAAATTATTTTTTTTTTTTGCATTTCTTAAATGTAATTCAAATTTTATGCATTGAAATAGTACCTTATTGCTAAAAAAAATATAAAATATTTTTTATAATCAAATTTCGATAATGAGTTTGATTCACACAAGATAATCTGGTCTGTTACTCTAATATATATATAAATTTTAAACTTTTTGAAAGTTTTAGTTCTATGTAATTTGTTGGAGAGTGTGATTTATGATTTTAACTAAAAGCGAAATAAAAGAACTAATTTTCGTGATGAAGAGAGAAATTACTACTTGTTTTGGTGAACTAGAACTAAGTAATTTATACGCAGAGAGCACAATATTGTATTCCAGATTTAAAAAATTAGGATTTAAAAGTGACTCATAGCTCATACGAAAACGCCGTGGAATTATTGCGCAACACTAATAAATACGATTGCATAGACTGAATTCCTATCAATTTCTATTTTATGTTTATAATTTATTTCTGTTTTTTGATTATTTGCAAAAGCTGAATTTTTTTATTTTTTCTAATATCCTTGTAAATAGGCGTATATAATTAAATATTTATGTTTTGTTAGTATTAATCAGTTAAGTAATTTTAGTTAAAAAGTGCTTCAGGCACATAATGAATTAATAAAAATGAAAAAATGTTAAATACTACGCTTTATGTAAAATGAAAAATCACTTTATGAATATGTTTTCATTTTACTGATATAAATTTGCATTGTTTACATTAGTTTAAATATAACTAAAATTGAGAAGGAACTACTGAACTATTGAACTAAAAGAATGACCTAGTTCACTACAGGGAGCTGAAGTAGAAAGAGTGAACACTCAAAAGAGCTAACGAACCCAACTCTACTGATCAGGTATTTAAATTGACACACAACCACCTGAGGTAGTTATTTAGCTGAATTTTTTGCGCTTTTATTCTATATAATGCTCACAATTTCAACAACATTTTACGGAATGCCAATTTGATAATCCCGAATCCCGAAATCCCGGGATTTTCGAGATGCACAAAGTCCCGAATTCCGGGATTTTAAAAACTTGTCCCGGGATTTTTCGGTATTTTCGGGACCATGAATTCATTTTTTTGACTCTACAAAAGGTCCTGAAAAAAAATTCTATATCACTTGACTTCGATAATTCCAGTGATAAATGATTAACTTTTCATCAATGGAAGTGGGGTTTTCCTCATCTGAGAAGCTATTATCGAAATCAATTGACATAGAATTTTTTCAGGCGCTTTTGAAGGGTCAAAACACATATGAATTCACAATCCCGAAAATCTAAATTCTTAAAAATCCCGGGATTCGGAATTTTACGAATGCCGAAATTTGCAGGATTTCGAGATTCAGGTGCCCAAATATGGATAAGAAATTTTATGAGTTTTAAGTAATAATTTGTTTTACATAGACCATACGAAAACTAAGGGAAACTTTCTGCTAACTCCTAATTCGTGTGTTTAAGAAGAAATCAGATTAAATTAAACTCCACTCCATTTAAGAGAATTGGAATTGAAAATATCTGTTATGTTTAACGTTTTCTATTGATATTTGTCGCACTCATAAGCAAGTTTTTTAATTGACTTTTGATTCGGGTTTAACGGGTATATTTACTTTCTTATAAATGATCTCTTAAATAATCTCTTGAAGTCGTATCAGGATTTTGGGCAATAATATTGAGCCTATGGAGAGACATATTACTTCCTCACACTTACAGTAGCATAATTGGGTTAACTTGATCCACTTTAGCTGCCAACGCACACATTAATTATCGTTTGGACTCTCTTGTTTATACTCATCCTAGTATATATTATAAATCTTTCTGTAAGTCTATTTTTGTTTGTTTGTTAGCCAATTACGCTTGAACGCCTGGACTGATTTACTTGAAATTTGGGATATAGATCGAGCTTTTTTCAGTGCTGGTTATAGGCAATAAATGTTTTCAAAATGTTTACCAAAAGTGGAGGGGGGTAATAGGTAATTTTTTACGATTTAGCTTGGTTAAGTTTCCCAAATAGTTATTGGAGGTTTTCCATTTCTAAAGCTGAACCAAAATGGATCCAAAAAGGGGGAAAGGGGCCGAAAACGGGCAAATTGAGTGCAGGTTGTCCTAATCCCCCCTGGTAGGTAGGTAAGGTATTCTAAAGTTGAACCAAAAGGGGTCCAAAAACGGGGAAAGGGGTCAAAAACGGGCAAATTGAGTGCATACCCAATCACGCCAGAACGCTTGAACCGATTTTCTTCAAATTTAGGATATTGTTTGAGCTTTTGTCGGTGCAGGTTATAGGCTATAAATCTTTCAAAAATTTTGAACCAAAGGGAAAAAATGGGACAACGGTAGAAAAAAGGTCAAAATTAGTATTTTATACATAAATGCTGTATATTTATTATTTTAAATTTATTTTTTACGATTTAGCTTGGTTAAGTTTCCCAAATAACTATTGGCGGTGTTCCGTTTATAAAGTTGGACCAAAAGGGATGCACAAAGGGGGAAAGGGGCGAAAAACGGGCAAATTGCATGCACTTATATTTAGGACTTAGAGTATTCAAAAAACTAGGTTGTTTGATAAGACGGTTTCCGAATAATTTGAAAAATTTAATTTTTTAAGAAGCCGGTTTCGAAACCGGATTTACATTTTCCATGTTAATAATGGTAGAGAATTTAAAGATTTAATTTAAATTCAAATTTTAATAGCTTTCTTTTTGTTTAAAAGTCTAAAGTTGCATTACACTTTTATTTCAGACATTCTCAGCACTTTCTTATTGTTTTTCCTTTTGTTTTTTGCGTTTCCGTTTCCTACTTTAAGGAAAAAAGAAAAATAAAAAATAATTGAATTTAATGGTATATATTCTTCACAATTTTGCCATATAAGGATGGGATAAAGAAAAGTTATACTCTTTGATTTCTATTTTTTCTCTCTCTCTATCTCTCTCTCTCTCTCTTTTATTGTCGTTCAGAAGAATAAGGGCAAATAATTGGGATAAATTCCATTTACAATTGAGAAAACAACAACGTTAGTGGTAATTACAAACTATAACTGCAGTCGCTGAAATGTATACTGAAGATATGGCGAAAGTAGTGAGCAAGTTTAATCGCTTTTTTTACAATAAAATAAACTTATATCGACGTCTCCATTTTATAACGTTCTAAGTGTATTTAGAACGTTTTTAATGTTTTTGAGTTTTTAAATTCTACTAGTACGTTCTCTAACTTCAGTACTGCCAAAATTTGGTTAAGATGCACCGATACGTTCCGAAGTTATAGGGAAAAATCTACTCTGAATATAGTTATAGTCTTATGTCGCGTGAAAACTTTTAGAGCTCATAAATCATAACACACTTTTTCGACTTATAGAACGGAGATGTAAAATACATCTCCTAAATAGTCTCTTAAAAGATTTTGTGGAAAGAAATAACTCTTTGAGAACTTTGGTGGGCAATTGCCATCGTGTTGGAATACCAATATCAGTTCGAACCTACTTAACGCGTAATTTACAATCAGATTCGATATAATCCGAGCAAATTGTTATGTGAATAACAATAAAGTTATCCCAAGCAAGTCACTTTGATAATATTTGCATTTATTTATGTAAGTAATGTACACATAACTTTCAAATTGAGCCACCTATTCAACGATTCCATTGAAAAATTAGAATTTGGGGTGAAAGTATAGCACTTTCCACAAGAAACCAACCTAGAGTTAAGGAATTAATGTCTAAGGATTTGTATGTCTCAGACTGTTATCCTCCACCAACATGCATTAATTTTCGATATTTCTGGAAATTAATCTTTAATCTTTGTGAGAAGCTAGGTCAATAATCCTGACTGAAGGGCTGTAATGACCAATTATGTAAGTAATCTTTAATGGGCACATGTGTCGAACAGGGTTCGAGTGCCAGGCCAGACATCAAAATAAAATACAAAAAGTATTCCTTCGGCGATTTCTTCTCAGCAGATTTCTGGCAAAAACTCTGAGAGTAAATAAAATTGGCATGAAAAGATTCTTAAAAACCTGTCGTTGAAAGGCGACTTTAAACGGGGGCCTACAGTATAAATTAACGCACACAACATAAGTAGTGTGAGAAACTAGGTTAATAATCCTGACTGAAGGTTTGTAATGATGTATGTATTTAATTGTATGTATATAATTGATAAAAAAAAAAATGGCTGACAAAGAAAAGTACGGAAGTTAACAAAACTATTCAACTGCGGTGTTAATTGAACGAATTTTATATATCTTCTGGAACGTTTAGAATAAACAGACATTTCCACACAGCATCACTATTAAATGAAAGAGGTGAGAAATGACGCAAAATATCCTCCTAAGCTTATGAGCAACTACCAATGGACATTAAGGACGATACCAATTACAAATTATAGGAAAAATATGATTTTATTAAATTCGAAAAAACATTCTTGAACATTGGGTACAAAGCAGAGATAAGCAATGAATCGTTTTTCTGCTACTCATAAGCACTCATGCAATTTTGACTATGAGTGAATCAACAGAATTAAAATTTAACTACTCTGATTGATTCGTACTCGCTAAGACATTGATTTATAAGTATAAGTAGCAACGAGTATGAGTACAACTCACAACATTCGAAATATGTTTGATTCATGCGCCTACTCATTCTGATTCATAAATTTAGAAAAATACTTATAATACTTATAAGTCATTCGAGTAGCTCGAATCATTCATCAAAATTTACAGCCTTTGTTGTTGTTGCATATGCAAACAAAGAAGAAAGGAAAGATAAAGACAACAAGCAAAGCAGACAGAGAATCTTCTTGTGAGTATAGTAGTGTTCGTACGCGAATCATACTTATTTTTTGCTTCGTGTAAGTATTAAGTAGAGATGCGTCGAACTCAATAACATCGTGCGTATTGTTAAGTATGAATACAACGAGTACTTCCAACTTTGAGTATGAGTAGTACGAGTAGGATATTAAAATAAGTATGAATGCATATAAGTATCTGAAATTATAAGTATGATTTGAATCTACTCATCGGCAACGAGTATATAGTATGAGTATATACACATCGGCAACGAGTATATAGTTGCTAATCTCTGGTACAAATCTATAACTAGCACAAAAATGCAAACTCTGTGTATACTTATGTGATGAACTATGGAAAAAGCAGACAGATTTTCGTGTTATGGATCCAAATTAAAAAAATCATCTATGAATTTTTGTATACAATTCACCGCTAAAAAGTATTGTCAGAATGTACTAGACAATGTAGTGGATTACCCCAACCAAACGATTTATTGTACTACCCTCATCCTATATAGGCTCAACATTGTTACCTTGGCAAACGTATTATTAGATAAACACTCAGGTGTTACCTTCTGATACGCATTAACTTCGAACAGGATATGGTGCTTTGTTCTCCTCAGTAAAGAGTCATTTGTATGAACACTGCTTTTTCTGCTTTTTTTTTGATGCGGGATTTGCAATTCACTTTTGCTGAACGTTAAATAAATTACGAGACTGCCTTATTTCGTTTTTTCAAAACTTTCCAATGCAAATAACAAAATATTTAACAACTTCTCCTAATGTTCTCTTGGTATCTCCTTTCTACACTTTCTGCCGTCTACACCACATGTGTCTTCCTGAGTTCCTTGTTTTCCTGGTTCAAATTCATTTAATAGCGGTCGTTTCCTGATTTTATTAAACAACAAAAAAACAAACAAAACAATTAAAGTTTAATGTTTAACTTTCAGTATTTTATGCTTACAAAATAATTAAGTGAACGTTGTTGTATTTGTTGTTGTTAACAACACTTGCAATACAAAGTTTTATGTACAGCGAAAACACATACGAAAACATAGTGCTTGAGAACTACAGGGTGGCTGATGTGTAATGCAACAAAGTAAAGCGCTGTACTTTTTTAATTCTATTGTTCAAAACCAAAAAATGTTGGCTTCAAACGGCCGACAAAGCCATCACAGGCTGTACGAAAATGGCTCTGCGGTATTTTGGCATATTTCCGGCGAAGCGCCAACTTGAGATTTTAGGTTTGGGAGAACCTTACTCTCCAAAATGTCCCTGGCGCAAAAATCCAATGGTTTGGGATCCGGAGATTTTGGTGACTATTGTGCGGTAGAAATGAATCGAGGAACCTCCTTTTTAAGACATTCTTGATTGACGAGTGCAGAGTGCGGTGGTGCTGAATTCTGTTGGAAAGTTGTTGGTCTGCGGCCGAAATGCTTGTCTACCCAGGGCTTAAATACTTTTTGTAAGAAATTTTCTCGATAATATTCGGCATTTATTTTGAATCCACGGTCGATGAATATGAGCGGTTAGCGATCATCGGCCGTTATAGCGGACCACACCATCACCATCGGCGGCACTTGAGTTCTGGTGGCCAATCGCAGGTGCAAAGTTTCAGCTGGCCTCTTTGGCAAGTAATCGGGTTTACTTTTGTTTGTTCACAAACTGCTCAATTTGAAAGGGCTTCTCATCGGAGAAAACCAATTTTGGTAACTGCCCACTTTCGTGCAAGCGAAGTAACTCCTTAGCTCTTTCCGGTCTAACTTTTTTTTGTTCATCGGTGAGTACTTGTACTTTTTGGAACTTCAATGGCTTTAGTCCAAGCTCATTTTTCAATATGTGTTGCATCCGTTCGCACGATATGTTCAGTTCACAAGCAATTTTTCAACCACTGTGGCGTGGATTTCGATCAAATCTGGAATTCATTTTTCGGATCATTTCTGGTGTTGTTACCGTTTTTTTCGTTTACTTTTTACACGCGATGCAACACTGCTAGCATCACGGTAACGAGCAATGGTACGAGAAACAAAAGATTTATTGACATTTAAATTCTGGAGAGCTCTAACGATAGCCACCCGGTTTTCTCGAACAACTTTTTTTCTGAATGCAAAAGGACAAAATGGTTTTGTAAGCTTGTAAATAATAAAATGAACTATCACTGAAATAAACCTGTCAGCTATCAGACGAGCGGTTTACAAATGATAACAACCTGGAATTGGTTGCAATACATATCAGCCACCCTGTAGAAGCTGCAAACAGGCAGAAACCAAAAAAATGAAAGAATGTAATAACCAGGTAGAGTATAGCTTATAGCTTTATGTGCTTTAAAATTGGACCGATCTACATGGACAGCCAAAGCAGCCGTTTGAATGAAATTATGTTCCATTCTTAACCGGAAGGATTGTACTTTCAAATAAAAAAAGAAATTTGATAAAATATTTTGTAGGTTTTGTTTTAAAGCATTTTCAAAGAAAAAAAGTTATTTGGCGGACCCTTTACTTCACAAAATCGTAGAGATTCTACCTGCGTTCAGATAAAGAAAGAACTATCTGCCTATTACTTTGACAGACATTCCATTGGAAGACATTGCAAAATTCAAGCCATCTATGCATACTCGCCATAGATGTGATACTCACTAAAAGATGTAGTAGCCTTAATTCCAACAAAATCTTCAGCTTCGTTATAGGACACATTGTAATTGCTGTGGTTATAACTGCCTCTGTCTCTACTTCGACTAAGGTGGTTTGAAGATTATGTTTATATTATATTTAAAGGCCGACTATATAATTTAATAGGTAGTATTAAGGCTGATTAAATAAGAGCCTGTGGTTTAAACATTGGATCATATATTTTGAACTTAACTCCTCTCTCTTCATGAGGACTCAGAAAGTATTGTTTAGGAATGTATTGTCTAAGTATAGTTTTAATGATGATCATGGTCTGGACTGTTCTTCAGCGAAATATTGTTTGTAACTTGGTGCAGGACTAATTTAATTGATCTTAACTTGAGGAAATGTAAATGAATGCAAATGCTTGGCTTTCTCTCGTGGGGGTGTAATTTCGTTCTCTTATGTGATTAATTCTTGTCCTTTGGAAACTGTGACTACATTTCTTGATTTGGGGGTATTATTGGATATGAATATGAAGTCGCCGTGGTCCAGTAGGCAGTGTGGTGGCTTATAAGACAAAAAGACCGGGTTCGAATCTCAGGTCAGACATCAAAATGAAAAATATTTCTTCGGCGACTTCCTCTCAGCAGATTTCTGGCAAAGATTCTGAGAGCAAAAAATGTCATGAAAAGCTTCTCAAAAATCTGTCGTTTGGAGTCGACTTTAAACTGTAGGTTCCGCTGCTCATGTATAAAATTAACGCACACAACATAAGTGGTGTGAGAAGCTAGGTCGTAATCCTGACTGAAGGGTTGTAATGGCCAATTATGTATGTATTGGATATGAAATTGTCTTTAATTGATCATATTAGTATGATGATTGGCAAGGCTCGCGCTGTTCTTGGTTTTGCGAAAAGATGGGCTAGGAAATTCATTGATACTTACATATGTAACGAGACTACTGTACGTTTCACTTTTTAGACTTATTTTGGAGTATGCGTCTGTTATTTGGAATCCATACTATCGTTGTCATAGTGATTCAATAGAGTCTATGCAGAAGCAGTTTTTATTATTCTATTTACGTGGCTTAGGGTATGATTGTGCCGTCATGAGGCTAGATTAGGTTTGATAAATCTTCTAACTTTGGACCGTAGAAGGGCTGCTTTAAGGATTTGTTTTTAATTTGGTTAAAGGTGATATCGATTCTGAGTTCTTGCTTTGTAACCTAAATTTCAGCATTCCAGCAAAATTTTCTTGACATTAACGTTCTCTTTCTTTAGATTTCTATAGAACGAACTATGGATATAATTTTCTTTTTCGTAGATTATGTAATGATTTTAACTTACATTATGATTTTATTCATTTTAATTGCAGTGTTTGTAATATAAAATGAAGCTTATATGCATTAATTTATAAATTATTGTATAAAAATGTATTCTCGTTCTTGTCTTAGGTAGTTCCGGTTAATTGTTACCTTATTCAGCTTGTGATTAAGTTCTGTCTTATGTTTCTCATTGCCATAACTTTTCCCTTACCCACTACAGTCCGGACTGTACTGTGTACGTGTCCCCTACATAATGGGGACGAGTCCTCCGCAGTCGGATAAGGATGGGTTAGTGTGAGGCCGAACTTTAAAACGTGGATCCCGCCAATCATGGATAAAATTAGCACTTGCTCTGAGGACGCCGTGGTCTAGTAGGTAGTGTGCTGTCTTATTAGACGTAAATCCAGGGTTCGAGTCCTAGACTAGACATCAAAATAAAATACAAAAAAAGTATTTTTTCGGCGATTTCTTCTGAGCTGATTTCAGGCAAAAACTCTGAGAGTAAAAAAACCTGCCATGAAATGTTTCTCAAAAATCTGTCGTTCGGAGTCGACCTTAAACTGTAGGTCCCACCACTTATGTATAAAATTAAGACACACAACATAAGTGTAGTATGAGAAACTAGGCCAATAATCCTATTGAACAATAAAAGGAAAATAGTATTCTTGTCATATATCGACAAGAATTTTTAAAACATTGGTGTATATCATCCAAGGATAATCAGAGTCAACATAGTACCTACATTTATAAATACCTCTGTAAGTAACATACATATGCTCTATGTACAGAATTTCGAAAAGAAGTTGAATTAAAATGAAAAACAGGTAATAAATAAATAACACAATACAGATGACATTTGTATTGTTTTGATTATAAAAGCATTAGAGAGCCATTCATCAAGTTGTCGAAGCATAAAGTATAAATTAATCTATAATAACGACTTTAATACAAACAATATGGTCAAATGACAGCAGACATCTAGTTAAAAGATTTATGGCCAAATACATATTCAATAAGGCCAAGGACTACTTTAATTTATTTATTCATCCTTCAAAATGTGAAAGAAACAAAGCAAAAAGACTATGCCAAGAATGCATAAGAAATCAATGAAGGGAACAAAGGAATTAAGGAACTAAAGAGAAGAAAGTAAAAAAAAGAATACTCAAGGATTTCTTGGGCTAGTAGACATTTACATGTTAATTTAGTTGGAAAATAAGTGTCTTGGAAATTGATGAACGAAATTGGCAGGTTATTTTCCTTTTTTCGTTTATTTCGTATATTCTGTTTATATTATTATTTTCTCTGGTCAACCTTGGGCTACTTAGTGCTTAATTTATTCAGTTCACTAGAATCGATATTGGAATTAAACCCACTCTTGCACATGTTTGAGAAAAATGCAAGAGGTAAAGAAAAAAAAGTACAATTTTGCCAAAGATAAATAAAAAAAAGTATGTAAAAAGGTCAATCAACAACAACGAATGGATTTTAATGCAATGTTTGTGTTTTGCCGTATTTTTCTTGAAATACATTCAATGTGAGAACGATATTAATATCCTGGCAATACTGACAATCCTGACAATTTATTTGGAATTGTAAAAATGTTCAGCAAACATTCAATTTCCAATCCCCTTTCTTATACTGCACTGTTGTTTTTGCCTGTTTACTCTATCCCCTTTTTTGTACTGATGCTATTGCTATATTTTTGTTTATTTGTTGATCATGTAAACAAGTTCATTGTTTTTGTTTTTGAATCTTTTGTTTGTCATTTTAATAGCACCATTTCTATTTTCGTAACAATATATAGTTGGTCATAACAACCCTTTAGTAAGGATTACGAAACTTCTCACACCACTTACGTTGTGTATGTTAATGTTATCTACTAGTGATGTGACCTACAATTTTTTTTACTCTTCATGTTTTTGAGTCGCCGGAGAAATATTTTTTCATATTTCATGTGATTTGAGACGTCTAACCTGGGGTTTGAACTGTAACCTCACTTCTAATAAGATAACACACTACCTACTAGATTATGGCGGCTCTACACTATGACTACAAAAAGTCAAGAAATATAGAATAAAAATGAAATTTCAGCTATTTTGTTGAAGGTACATCTATCAAGTTGATTGCCATTTAGGCAGTGAGTTTTATCAAACCTCCGTGTAAGGATATAACCTTCAACAGTATGTTCAAAAATTAATATTATGTTGCCAATGGGGTTTCCTTTTCGGTAACGCGTAAAATAATCGTCTTCATTAGGTCCAAGAGCTTCTAATGTATTCGAAAAGAGATACTGTTTGGTGTGAATTTCATTCTGGCTAGGTTATCGGTCCGGATTTCTTCGAAGACTACTTTACTTTCTATTCTGCTATTCACTATCTGTGTTATTTGTCCGATTAAATGTCTCTAGATCTCTTTTTAGGGGGATATATTTTAAGCACGCGGTTTTGCTGATAAAATAGCAACCATTGATCAGATTTTTTGGAAAAGTAGTACAATGTTGAACTGCGCATTTGGGCCCCCCCCCCCATTCCTTCCAGCTTCGTTCATCAAATTTTCTGGCTGGTTTTCACAGACGGGGTAGTCATGAATTTGATGTGCAGCCCTTGGGCTGACCAAATTCTTCCTTTCCGTGATTTGGCGGAACTTGGTCAGTACAGGGACTGCGTTTACCCGTGGCATCACAACGGGTCGCCATGCGTGCTCAAGTGAGCTTTGTGATATCAGAGCTACCACTACGACCTAACCTGAACACCGCAATGTAATTCCACAGAATGTTCACCTTTTACATTTTGTAGAGCTCTTCTTCTACTAATCTAGCTTGGTGAAGGTCTCGGGCGAATCAACGACTTGATTCTCTAGTTAATGGTACAATAGGACTCTTGACTATATAAAGTCATTCATTGTCTTCAGCAATTTCTACGTAGTGATCACAAAGTGCCACGTGAATACAGCAAATTACTACTTCGTTTACCACACTGAGTTATAGAAGATGATCGAGATGATTCCATCGAATATGGAGCAAGGGCCGGCAATAAGACAAATAGCTACTTCCTATTGCTATTTGCTCTCAGGTGTAGATACTGGAATTCTTCGCATATAAGCACTATTTGAAAGCATTTTTGAAAGTGCTTATAACTGGGGAATAAAGAGATCGTTCTTGTTTAGTTTGATTGACCGTCTTTACAAAGCAAGCATGACTTTTCTTCTCGGATATGAAAAAAACTAAATCAAAAATCAATACCGCGTCTATATAACAAAATGAATTTAAAACGAATATCCCATTGCGATATGAATCCAACATCCAATACCACAGCTTCATCTGTTCTGACGTCACGACCATAAGCAATAAAATCAATTGGAGGTGGTGCAATATGTTGCCACAGTTAGCTGCATTTAAAGAGTAAAAACGTAATTATCACCGACTGGAAATATATCATAAATTAAAACACTTTTTATATTTGATTTTATAGTTCATCATAATAAAGTATTAAAGCCAAATAAGCCATGGAAATATTTATAATGCTTTATTTGGGAAAGATCATCGCAGTATTAAATATTATTGCCACAGGGCTTTAAACTTTTCCGGCCGGATAGGAGAATTCTAGTTGATGGGATTGAAACTGGAACTAGGGGTGGTGGAGTTGCGATTTATGTTCGAAACGGTATACTTTGTAAGGAGAAACTATTAACTCACATTGGGAGTAGAATTGAATGTTTGTTTCTGGAAATTTCAAGTGTCGATAATCGGAAACTTCTTTTGGGTTGAGTATATAGACCAAATTCTTGTGTGAATCTTGATAATTTTGTTTCCGTTCTTGAGGATAATACCATTCAATATGACTACTTAGGTGACATAGGTGTCGTAGGTGACTTTAATAACAACCTTCTACTTGATAATATACATATTTGATGCTGATTCAATGCTTTCACTTCATCTAAGTCTTGTAAATGCGTCGACAGCTACATACTTCCATTCGACGTCATATTGAAAGGGTATTATATGACCAAATTTCAGCTTCTTGTTTCTCTAGCCATGATATTTTCTTCTTTAATTATGATACACCTGTAACTTATGCTGTGGACAAATATATTACAAATCGTGATTACGGGAACATGGATTACACGACTCTGAATATTGAATTGAATGACGTATCTTGGGACCATGTATATACTCTGGGAAATGCGAATGACCAATTGTCATTTATTCAGGAGAAGGTACGTTTGATATAAGACAGATGTGTTCCTGCCAGAAGCAAGTGCATCAAGCCAAAACAACAGCCGTGGTTTGAAACGGTGATAAAGGCACTCATCAGGAGAAGGAAAAGTGCTTACAGGCGTTGTAAGAGGTTTAGGACTGAATATTTAAAATCTTTACATAAATTCGCACGGACGGAAGTTATCAAGCGCATAAGAATAGCCAAGGCATTGTATTATGGTGGAAAGTTTTCCAACGCAATAGACAACAGGTCTAAATGGAATGTAATTCGTGAAATAGGAATTGGTCGAAAGAGTTCTGGAACGAATATTGATGTGGACGTGAATATGCTTCGTAAATTCTAAGATTCCAACTTCTATCGGTAATTTCTATGATGATCTTTGTTATGTTCTACCACAACATTCCTTTGGTTTTGTTGCGTAAATCATGTTTGAGGTTTTGGAATGCATTTCATCGGTAAAATCGAATGAGGTTGGTTCCGATGATTTCGATCCTTCATTCTTGAAAGCTCTGACTCTAAACTTTTGCCATACTATACACACTTCTTCAGTACAGTTCTGATTAAATTAAACTAATTTTCCTGAAATTTAGAAACTGGGAAAAATCATTCCCATTACAAAAACGAACAACAAGTTCAGGCCAATTGCTATCCTTCCTTTTTTGTCCAAGGTAATGGAGAACATAACGGCCAGACAAATCGCTAATTATCTGGAGAGTCACACTTACTTTACTCTTAATCAGTCGGAAGTCATGAAAGGTAGAAGTTCTACGACTGCTCTAATAAATGTTGTTAGGTTGAAACTAGATGGAAATAGTGTTCTGCTTCGTCACACTAAGGCTTTTGACACAGTTGATCACGAAGTTCTATTGAAAAAGCTCCGGAAACTGTTTTATTTCTCAAATTCTGACTGTCATCTTATTTATTCTTATTTGCTGAATAGGTTTCAAAAAGTTCATCTTAATGGTAATATCTCGGATCCACTTAATATTAGTAGAGATGTTCCCCAGGGCTCAATACTTGGGCCTCTGTTATTTTGTATGAATACAAATAATCTAACGGATGTCTTGCTCCTAGTGGGAATATTGATTCTTGTTTGGACTTCATTAATCGTGATTTAGTTAGGATTAACTACTGGGCCTCGGCCAATAGACTTTGCATCAATTCCTCCTAGTCTAAATGTATTATACTTTCGAGGATCGACAGATCATTTGTCATGCCTGAATTGTGCATCAGGGGTCAAATCTACAAGAAATCTGGGTATTGTCTTTAATGGAAGTTTGTCGTGGTCTGACCATATAGGTGTCGTTATTGGTTGAATTTATAGTATGCTTAGGGCCTTGTAGACTGTTATTGATTCGACTCCTTTTGCCATTCGTAAGCAACTTGCTAGAACGTACTTAATTCCGGTAGATTTGTATGAGTGTGAAATTTTCGCAATATTTTTTTTTAATTTTATTTCTATGTCAAACAATTCATTCGCAAACGTAAACTACAAATTAAAGTACTTTTGAATACAAAGTATTCATAGCGATTAACGTTAGCTTTTCTTTTTTTTGATAGACTTAATCTGCGTGTTAATTATTAATGTTAAAACGAAATTCACCATACCAAAATTCTATAGTATCATAGTTTACGTTTTATCCTGTACTTATAATATCAATATAATCGTACTACACTACTACACTCACATGTAGACTTCTTGATAGTGTTCTTATAGCCTTTAGATTTCATATCAGTATTCTTTGTGTCTGCAAATTATTAAATGAGCGCATTGCACTTTTATACTTAACACGTTAAGTGCCGACTACGAGATAACTCGTAGATTGCGTTCCCTTCTAAGGAGCCAAACTTCGAGTTATCTCGTACTTACCAATGTGAAAAAATCAAGTTGTCGTTTTTTGGCCAATTTTCTGAAATTTGCAGCGGCCGTCAACGTGTTAATAAAATGAAATTTGCAACACAGCCAAACGGCAGTTATGTTTCTGAAGCTACAGTTCATCTTAGTGTGTAATTAAGCAGTCAAGAGCATCGGTAATTATTTCTTTTACACTTTCAAAGTGAATATAATACATTTCATGAAAAAATTGCATGTGTTTGACTTAATGTAAATGAATAGGGCACATGTCTTTAAATTCTTTTTATTTTCTCATAAAACGCTAATTATTACGTACATAGATATGTATTCAATATATTTATTCTCTACACACTTCCACTTACCACTTGCCAGATGACTATAACTTTTACGCTGAGAAATATTTGTAGAAAAAGGGTATAAAACAGATGCTAATACACTTTCGCTTAATACTGTAATGAATTATAATCACAACTTATCTCAGCGTATACGGGATATTGTGTTTCTTTTTCATGCTCTCTCCCATGACGGAAAAAAGCTAAATACTTTAGTATTTATATATATACTATTCATTATACATATACATACTTGTATACATATGTACATTGGATATACAGGGTGGCTGATAAATAATGCAACAAAGCGAAGCGCTATATTTTATTAATTTTTTCTTTTTTCATTTTATGCAAAAAATGTTGGAAATATGGTCAAATTTTAGAATCAGTTTAGATTTCTTCGAATTGGCCACCTTCGGTACGAATTATGGCATTCAAACGGCCGACAAAGCCATCACAGGCTGCACGTAAGTGGCTCTGCGTTATTTTGGCCCATACCCGGCGTAGAGCCATCTTGAGATGATCGACACTTTGATATTTTTTAGTGAAAACCTTACTCTCCAAAATGCCCCAGGTGCAAAAGTCCAACGGATTGAAATCCGGAGGTTTTGGTGGCCATTGTACGGTAGAAATGAAGTGAGGAATCTCCCTTTTAAGCCATTCTTTGTTGACGCGTGCTGAGGGCGGTGGTGGCCTGCCCATGGCTTCAATACTTTTCCCGATATTATTCCAACATAAGACTAATAAATGATCAGAAACCGATTCGAAAACGATAAATTTAATTACTCATAAAAGACTCGTATGCGATTAAACGATGACTGAAAGACGACTCGAAAAAGAATAATAAACGAAGCTAAATAAAACTAATAAATGATCAGAAAGTGATTCGCAAATGATTATAAAACTACTAGAAAAATAGTCGAAAATTACTCTAATATAATATAGAAAATGACTCATAAGTGACTTCTTAAGAAGAGTCGTTCGTAGTCACTTTTTTCTTCCGACGAAAGAGTCTTTTATGATGAGAAAATGAGCGCATATTCGAGCTTTTTAATCGCGCAAAAGAATCCAAAAAGACTCGGCTTTGATTAAAAATTTTCAAAAATGCTGGTTGGGTTATTATTTAATCCTGATTTCTTTTACTGTTAATATTATTTTGAAAGACTTTCTATGTATTCTTTGAATTTACCTCAAACATTACTTTTGATTGACATATACAAGGATGAATAAATAAACTTGACCCTCACTCAGTACAGGTTTGACCATGAATTTATCGATTCAAATTATTTACTTTATTGAAGAGGAATTTCAGGAAAGTTTAATAAATCGTTCTCTAATGGTGCTGTAATCTAAAGAACATTTTTCACAGATTGACGGATAATTGACGAAGGTTTTAGATTTAATACCCTACACGTGGACTTATATAAAAGTTTACACATTGTCTTAATACCGACAGTGGAGATTACGTACATACATTATTGGTATTTAAAAATCCCTTCAGTCAAAATAACGACCTGGCTTCGTATACCACCAATGTTGTGGGTGTTAATTTTGTTGATGAATGGTGGGTGCTACCTATAGTTTAAACTCGATCTCGAATGACAGATTTCTGAGAAAATTTTCATGGCAATTTTATTTTACTCTCAGAGTTTTCTTCCAGAAATTAGCTGAGTAAGAGGCTCCAGATTTTAAATGCAAAATAGGTTATAAAACCGATGTCACCTATTTTGTCATTTAATTAAAATCGTCTTTGTCTCGTATTTTTCCTACTACTCACTACAGCTACGGCAGAAGTCGTGTTTAGGTATTTCCAGTTTCCGGAACCTCTCGGCTCTGTTGTCACCTTAAATATCCCCGCTTCCAGTAACCCATATGAGTAATCTACTATCGGTAAATATGTGTATATTTTGTAAGCGAATTCGAACTACGGCTTTATTTATAACCACAGCTGCAATGAAGCGTCAAATCGTCAAATACTTGAGAAAAAATCGTCAAAATCGTAAATGGCGTTCATTGAAATCGTAAAAAAAATCGACCAGAAAAAATAAATCAATAAATTGAAAGGTTTTGAAATCAATGTTAAGCAGTGATAATATTGTGTCATCTATACCTATGTGTGGTGTAAATATTAGGGGGTCAAAAGATTTTGACTTTATGGACATGAAAATTTAGAGTATTGTTCACTAGAAGTGAGATATTTTTCAGTGCTTTCCTCAGTTTCTTAAGAAGGTGCTATAAATACTTCAGTTCATATGATCTACATACCACTTATGCAACATTTATAACCGACCGAAAATGGAATAAAACTCTAATGTATGGGTAAGCCTTTAAAGTCTATTTCGAGTGTACAGTTGAGACCATAGTAGATTCCAAAAATGTTCCAATTGCATTGTTCTGTCGCTACTGCAAGGAATATTGCTCGAGTGAAATAAGGGGCCTTGTTTTTGAAAATAATGTATTCCTATGTAATACTCGAAGTCGCAGTGGTCTAGTAGATAGTATGTTGTGTTATTAGACGTGAAAGATCGAGTCAAAGGCCAGACATTAAAACAAAATACAAAAAGTATTTTTTCGGCGATTTCCTCTCAGTAGATTTCTGGCAAAAACTCTGAGAGTAAATAAAATTGCCATGAAAAGTTTCTCATAAAGTCCGTCGTTCAGAATCGACTTTAAATTGTAGGTCCCGCTACTCATGAATAAAATTAACACACACACCATAAGTAGTGTGAGAAACTAGTTCAATAATCCTAACTGATGGGTTCTAATGACCAATTATGTATGTAATACTCGACTTTCTCAGCCAGCACATCCGTATGGGGTCGATTGGACAGTGTATCGCACTCTGCATTACAGATAAAGCTTGTTTGTTAGACGGACTATTCGTATGTAGAACTGCCTTTCTGCAGAGAAACACTCTCTATAAACACTGCTCCCTCTTTCCTCATTCCTATAATATATTTTCCTCGTTCCAAAACCATGACAACCAATGACTGTTGTACGTATGAACAAAAAATAATGGCATTTGCCTTTGTTCTTCCGATGTTAATATTAGAAGCTATAATTGAATTTTTAAAATTGTCTGCTACGGCGTATGATAATTTATTATCAACTACGATGTTATTTACAAGATGAAATTTTTTGACTCTTTAGGGATTAAATCGGTATGAAATACAGAAAAATCATCACAGGTATTCGAAAATAACTTAAAAATATAATGCTTTACACCTTGTTATACAAAGCTTAAGGAAGCCTTTAACATACTAAAGTAAAAGTAAATAAAATTATGTAAATTTTTAATTGCTAAAAATCGTCAAAATAAGGGCATAAATCGTCATTAAAATGACGATAAATCGTCAAATCTGGCGGCTATGTATAGTCCTTATTTCTGTCACTTATGGATGTAGACTTATGGTCAGACATCAAAACAAAAAATATTTCTTCGGCGACTTCCTCTCAGCAGATTTCTGGCAAAGACTCTGAGAGTAAAAATTGCCATGAAAAGCTTCTCAAAAATCTGTCGTTCGGAGTCGACTTTAAACTGTAGGTCCCGCCACTCATGTATAAAATTAACGCACACAACATAAATGGTGTGAGAAGCTAGGTCGTAATCCTGACTGAAGGGTTGTAATGGCCAATTATGTATGTGTATGGACGTATTAACATGCACAAAATAAATAGTGTTAGAAGTTAGGCTGTAATCTTGAGTACTCCTGATGGCCAACTAAGTAAGTAAATAGGAACTTATAGATCGCCTTTCCAAAACCAAAAGGCAGAAGTACTATATATTAAAATAAGAAAACTCGGCATTTGTAATTTGAAATCGTAAGTTGTTCAATATTCCTATTGAGTCATAAAAACTAATTTATATTTGAATTACGATTTTAAACCTCCTTAAAGTCTTTATCCTACTTCTCGCATATGTCCATTGTATTGTTGAAATTTACAAGTAAATTGTTTTCTTAGAAATGAAAATGTTGATAAATTTTTTTTTGGAGCAAAAAGAAAAACATTCTGGCTTCTTAAGGTACAAGCAAGACTGACAATGAAAAACAATAGAAAGAAAAATAACAAAAAAAAAAAAAAATCATGGTTTAAAAGAAATTGGCAAAACACGAATTACAAAACACACCTACACTTGAAAATGAAAGTAAGACGATAAAAATTCGGAAAAAGGAAAAATAGACAACGTAAAATACACATCCTTGAAGGAACACAATGTTATGTTAACGTAAAACAACATGACATGGTTTTTATGTGTTGTTCTACATTTTTTCATTTTTTTTTTACTTCAATAAAATTGTGTTTTTATGGTCAAGGTAAAATTGGTAGAAATTTTAGAATTTAATATTATTCCTTACATTCTTTTTATGTTCGCTTTTAATATATTTTTAGTATTCCATTTTAGTTTTATTTATGAGCTGTACAATTGTAGTTTAACGTTTTCTATAGTTAAGCAGTCGAAGTAGCTAGTTTTAAATATTTCTTTTTTTTTTATTATATCGGAGTTTTAAGTTTGAAACTAATATACTTTGTAAGCCCTTATTCATAACCCGACTGTAATGTTTCAAACCCATTAATGCCGAATGGGTAGAAAAATACCCATAAAAAGAAGTTTTTTTTAAAAAATTCTATCTTGACCAAACTATACGATATACATAGAACGATTTAAAAAAGTTTGTTAGGCATGATATTCATATATTTTCGATGACAGAAAAAAGGTCAAAGATCACGAATTTTTCGAAATCAAAATTTTGTAGAAAGAACTTCTGCAGAATATGGGTGGATGACATTCTCAGAAAAACCTTTAGATGCCATGTAATATAATATATCTTCTACCCGATAAAAATAATTGGTCTACTTACCCAAGCAACTGGTGCGATTGTTCCTCGATCGGATCAATATTGATAACACAAACTCAGTCCGGCTTTAGAAAAAATCATGGATGCATAACAGCGCTAGTTGATGTTGCTGAAAATATTCGAAGAGAAGTGGATGATGGAAATACTGCCTTTTTGGTCTTGCTGGACCACTCCAAGGCATTTGATACCGTGGAACACAATATTCTATGCTTCAAATTACAAAACTTCTTCAATTTTTCCTTTTCTGCCACCTAGCTCTTGTCAACCTATCTCTGCGGAAGATTCCAATACACTGAAGCACATGATGGAAAATCTAGAGCTCTTCCCGTGTCAAGAGGAGTTCCACAAGGTTCTATTGTCGGTCCTCTTTTATTTTCGATGTACTCCAACGACCTTCCAACTATATTAACGGATTGTAAGATAAGGATGTATGCAGACGATGTCCAACTTTATACTAGCTGCAATAATGCAACGATTACTCAGTGTATAAGTTCATTGAATCAACAGATGCACCGTATTCAGACATGGGCTTCTGCTAATGGTTTGGCAATAAATCCGGCAAAATCAAAATGCATTGTTATTCAGAAAAGGCTTGCACAATCAATAAGTATTCCTGATATATGTATAAACGGTAAAAAAATACAAATAGTCACATCAGCAAAAAATCTGGGTGTTTATTTCAATAAAACACTTACGTGGTCTGACCACGTCAACTATGCTTGTGGACGTTCTATCTCTATGCTAAGAACTATGTGATCATCTCACTACTGCACACCAATGAGGATAAGAATACTTCTGGCGAAAACATATTTAATTCCCACATTACTTTATGGATGTGAACTTTTTTCTAATTGTGATTCATCTAGCAAGAGAAAGTTAAACGTTGCCTACAACAACATTACGCGTTATGTATACGGATTAAACAGACGATCCAGAATTTCAATGTTCGCAACTCAATTGTACGGAATTTCTTTTGATTGCCTGCTTAAATTAAAAGTTTTGGTATTTATGCACAAGATAATTTATACCCGCCAGCCGGAGCATCTTTACAATAGACTCTCTTTCGCAAATAGCTGCAGAGGTAGAAGAATAAGATCATTTCGGTACAAGAGCCTCATCTCTAGTTGGCATTTTTACATGTTTGCAACAACTCTCTGGAACTCGATCCCCTACAGCTGTCAAGTATTAAGTAACGCACGACAATTTAAAGCACAACTTATGAAATTGTTTTCAACGTAATTTTCTAAAAGTCTACTAAATATTTGTCATGATAAATGTATGTAAATTTTTGATCTCTAAAATTATTGTACTCTGTAAAATTTAATTTATATTGTTATTTAATTCTATGTAAACATTGTTACTCTTACATGTTAATTAGTTTCATACTGCAATATAAGACATATGGTCTTGTGTATGGAGCTTTTAAATAAATAAAATAAATAAATTAAATGCCTTGGGTATAAAAATACCCACTTAGGCGTTGGTATGAAATATTTTTAAATACTTTTGAAATACTTTTAAAAATGAATTTCAAACAGAAACTTCAAATCATTTATTTTTCTCTATTCTTTATATATTTTTGGTAGTTCCGGCATGAAATTGTGCAAAAGAATCTTTTGGATGCACATTCAAACTGTATTTTGCACAACCGTATTCTATTTTCCCATCGCATTGTGAACAGCGACCACGTTTTTCAGTTTTATCAATTTTTTATTTACACATTTGTCACAACTTTTCCATCACGGCTTCGATTTCCGAAAATCGAGTTGGCTCATAGGTGGCAAGCTTTCACATCAACTGCACAAGCAGAGTAATTCCCATGTGTTTATTATAGCTGCGTTAATAGCGTTAGTGAGTAATGGCCAATACCACTTTTATCAGCGGACTCGCATACGACAATTGTTAATGTAACATTATATTGACTTGAATCTAAAATATTCTCTAATAGTTGTTGTACCACGTTTTCTCCAAGGCCGTAGACAGCCTTACTTTTAGCAGAAGCGCCAGCATATGGGATAAAGGAATAACAATATCCTGTCATAGAAACCAACCCCCAGTATTTGTAGCCAAATGGCGACCATAATATGCGTTCATCTGTTCATTGTTTAATTGAATATTTTTGGCAGATTTGTCATTTTTGTCAAGATTATTATTGTCACAAACGTGAATATTTTCAATAAAACTTTCAAAAGTAGCTTAACTATGAGAAAAAAATGTTTATTTTAGAACACACTTATGCCGAAGTGTTTAGAAAATACCCATGCCCTACAGAGGCCCCCACGACGCTTAAAAAAGAAAATAAAAATATCCAAATATCCAAATACTATTTGTGAACAATTTCACCGAAATCGAACCACGGATTCTGGGGTCAGGCGTTAATGGGTTAAAGATCGGTCGTTCGGAATCGACTGTAAGCTGTATATAAAAATGAATAAATTAAACATACCCATCATAGACTAGGTCGTAATAAACATTTGTAATAACCAATTATGTACGTATGACTTGACTACAAATTTAAGCTACTTGAGTTTAAGGACGCGACAAGTCAGGGAAAATGAAATGTTTTTAAAAATCTTTTACGAGGGACTAAATGTTTTCAATGAAACTAGCAGACTTCATAAAGTTCTTACAAAGATACTCCTGATGATTCCTGCAGGTACTTAATATTCTCCGCAAGGCGAATATTTGTCTAATATTGCTGACTAAAGAGGGAGGAGGATAAAAAGAGTGGCTATAGCGTTTAATACCTCTAAACAGCTTGTGGGCAAAATTTGGAGACTTAAACAGGCCATCATATATTGGCTACAACGCTTGTGGTGGAGTCAGTTTTGCTTTACGGTGTTGATGTTTGGTGGATGACTTTTCTTCTACCGAATTATTCTAATCCTCAAGAAATCAGAATTGCTTACAAAATTTCACGTTATCTCAGGGATTTAAAAAAAAATCTCTCAAATTTACGAAACAGGACGTTTTAAAGACTAAATCGTAAATTGTAACCAAATTCTGTTCATTTAATGCAAAAATTTACTCAGACGAAAACCAAAGTACGCTTATGTAGGAAAATTGTGACAGAAATTGGGTCTACTTAAGTAATATTTGGCACTGCCATTTTTTCCAATAAACTCAGGAATTTTTCAATTAAATTCTGAAAATAAATCCATTTTTTTACGGCCAGTAGCAATTCAGTCTAGCTTCCAATTCATGGGTCACTATTTTTCTAGACTTATGAATCTTCTCATAGGTTTTATAGAGATTGTTTGCAGAGCAACACTTAACATTTTTGCCATTATTGTCATCTTCATCTATATTTTTTATAATACGGTAAGTTAAAAATATTTGGTTGTCTTTCTCATTCTTTATATCTCACATCGAAAACGCTGTCTCTGAACCATCGACTTTTTGAACAATAAGACTTTTTACGTAAAGATCAAACACTTCATGCCAGCTTGGTTTTATTCTTTTCTAACTGGCAATAATTTGATATCAAGCATCCTTGCTTTGCGTCGATTTAAAAATTTCCAAAGGTTTAGACGGGGCAGTTTATTTTCACTCCCACCAGTAACACTCTCAATTGAGGGCTGTCTGAAACCTGATTGCATTAACCATTGTTATATTTCATTAGAAAAATTTGTTGTCAACGTCATGCCAGGTAAAAAGTTTCCCGTGGCTATAGAACATCGATTATGTCAATAACAATGCCCTCACTTTATGTCTGATTTCCCGGTTACAGATTTCCAGTACAGCTGTAAATTCTTGCTACACATGTAGCATGTACTTGAATCTAAAACTGCCAATTCGATTTCGGTGGACTACGAAATTTACAACGACCATAAAATTCAATTAGTTACTAATCTAGAGCGACAACATTATTGAGATTATTAAAAGATGAAAGGCTATCAGATCGTTCTTCGAAAAGCCATTATTGTTGTAAAATTATCATCATTTCCGATTAGCACATTATCAAAGCGAATTATTCTATTATCTCATACGTACATAGTTGACCGAAATATTATCATCAGTAATATCCATAAAACAAAACATAGAACAAAAGACCTTTTTTTAAAGTTTGTCTGACACAGAAGATAAACATGAGATGAGGAGTTAGTAAGACTCTATAACATTTCAAGAAACAGCTGCTAGCAATCTGCGTGAAGATTGGTAATATTTTCTCTTCCCTAACTGCTAAAGGATTGCATTTCTGTGGTCCAAGTAGTACCATCCTTGGCGATAAACATTCAATTATTATGTTTATTGCTGCCAATATTTTCGTTAGACGAGGTTCTATTTCTATATTTTCTTTAGAGTCTTCTACAGCAGGAATAACACATGCATACATATATAATCGGTCATTACAATCTTTCGTTGTAAATTGGAAATAACTGACCTGAGGTTTGAAGCTTGATCTAACACCTAATAAGCTAACACGCTATATACTAAAGTATGTCTACTGCCGTCAATATCAAGTATATATCATTAACATAAAATTCATCCTTTTTCCTTTGCTCCTGCACTTAACTTTCAATTCCTTCTCAAATGCTATAAATAAAGTATTATTTACAATAAAACTTTATAAAATATTTGAAGACTTAAAAAAATTACGTTTACATCAATTAAGAATCGCTAGGAAAGTCGTTTGTATCGAAAATGATGCAAAAGCCAGAATTATGATGCTTTTGATTTTTTCGCCCCTGTTCGAAATTTTATTATTTGATTTGGTTTTAAGTGGTGACGACAACAATTCCTACGAATTCTAAAAATATCAGACATCTAACGTTTTGTGAATTAAAGTTATATTATTTCAAAAATTAAAATGTATCATTTTTGATACAAAGCTCGATCTACGGTTAATACAGCTTCAAGAGTTTTACTTACCACAACTTTTCATGAGTTCCTCTAATTCGTTAGTTTCTTCGCTGAAAAGACAGTTAAAATGCTGATTCTTATATACAAAGTCTTTCAACAGAGACTTTTTAATCATAATTAATTAAAAAATATATATAAACTGTAGTATTTAATCTTAAAATAATGAAATTATTTTATACGGTTAGCAGTACACATCAGTTTAAGTCCATTTTATACAAAATAAACAATTTAATAAAATAAAAATTACTCAAAGTTAATCGAAATTTAATATATTTTTCTATTTCAAATGACAACAAAAAAAAAAAAAAAATTAAATTAAAATTAATACTGAATTGCATGTGAAAGCAAACAAATTGTAATAAAACTTAAACATGATGTGTTGAAAGCAGTAAAGCAGAACACAGAATACAACAAACCAATGTGAATGTCAATCAAATGAACAGCATCACCGGAAATGAATGCAATTTCAATGTTTAGTGCCACATCGAGAGATGTTAATGACGTCTATATACAATACATACACAAATTCAGAAAACATTCAATTTTATGTAGAATTTTTCGCACATCACGACGGTTGGGAATATTTAGTGTTTACCACCTACCAAAAAACGTTATTATTTACTTACGTACACTTGACGAAAAACTAAATACTTTTCTTTTGCAAAATGCGATTGTGAAATTTTAAATGATTTGTATGTGCAGTGTATGAAATGGATTTAACGTTGAATCAATTCTTCATATATACATTAGAGCGACTCACCAAAAAAAGTGCTTGATCTACCCTCCTAAAAATTAACCTTGGACTTTTTTAAGACAACATTTAAAATATTTCGGCTCAAGCCTCTCGTGAGTTGGACCATTTTGAAAAAGGGTAAATTTTTGAATATTTTGTTAATTTGAGAATCTGTTTCCTTACCACCATAAACAATATCTATATCATAAGAATGCTTTTTTAAGGCGTGCCCAACAGTGTATACAATTTGTCCATATCCTTTTTGAAGGATATCCTGTAAAAAAGTGGTTTTTGAATATTTAGTTCAGGGTTGTTCTAATATATGCTCAGCTTTTTTTGAAATTTGCGCAAGTTCACGCTTTGCAATCGGATGGTAGCCCTTCATTGTAAATAGGGTAATTGGATATCAAATTTTTTCTTTTGCCTAGTGCATCATCTTTGTATGTAAATATATAAGATTTTTGCAAATTAGATGCACGGTGCTCTAGAATATATAAATGGTAATTCTAATATGGTGGCATATTTAGTTTCTAGATCATGTATTAATGAAAATATGACTAAAGAAAGAAAAAAAGAAATGATAAACAACTTTTTAGTGGCATATTTGTTTCACAAATTAAAAGTGTTTTAAAATTTTATTGTTTATATTTACAAAACAACAAACTAAAACTGCCACAAAACACGAACTAGCGCGAATTTCAAAAATAGGATTGAGCCGTACTTAATTAAATCGGCTAAGGAATAAAATATTTTAATTTGGCATTTTTATTACAAACAATTCCGAACAAAAAATGCAAAAACCATTTATTTTACAGAATATCCTTAAAAAAGGACATGCGTGATCATCCTTGGGCAAATTGTATACACTGTTGGACGTGCCTTAAAAACTCATTCTTTTGATATAGATATTGTATATGTTGGTAAGGAAACAGATCCTCAAATTAACGAAATATTCAAAAATAGACCCTTTTTCAAAATGGTCCAGCTCACGAGAGCTCAAAGCTGGAGCCGAAATATTTTAAATGTTATCTTAAAAAAGTCAAAGGTTCGTTGCATTCTGTTCAAATCATATTTCCTTGGTATTAAAATCTTACGTTTAATACTTTGATAATTATGGACTGTTCATAGTGGTACAGGAAATATGAAGCGATGACTCCGCCAGATCAAAATACACATAAAGGGTGGGTGATATATAATGCAACAAAGTAAAGCGCTATATTTTTTAATTTTTTTTTAATTTTATTATTCAAAAGAAAAAAATCTTAGAAATAACATCAAATTTTAGAATCGGTTTAGATTTGTTCGAATTGGCCACCATCGGTACGAATTATGGCCTTCAAACGGCCGACAAATCCATCACAGGCTGCACGAAAGTGGCCCTGCGGTATTTTGGCCTATTCCCGGCAAAGCGCCGTCTCGAGATGATCGACACTTTGGTATTTTTTAGTGAGAGCCTTACTCTCCAAAATGCCCCAAGCGCAAAAGTCCAACCGATTGAGATCCGGAGATTTTGGTGGCCATTGTGCGGTGAAAATAAAGCGAAGAATTTCCTTTTTAAGCCATTCTTGGTTGACGCGTACTGAGTGCGGTGGCGCTGAGTCCTGTTTCGGTCTGCGGGCCGAAATGTTTGTCTCGCCAGGGCTTACTGTCTTTAAGACATTTGCCCGATATTATTCAGCATTTATTTTGACCCCAGGGTCGATAAATACGAGCGGTGGCAAGTAAATTCGCTCATTTTTCAATATGTGCTGCATCCGTTATCGCGATACGTTCAGCTCACGAGCAATTTTTCAACCACTGCGGCGTGGATTTCGATCAAATCTGTCCTTCACTTTTCGAAAAATTTCTGGTGTTACCTTTTTTTTTTTTTCGTCCACTTTTTGGACCCGGTACAATACTGTCAATATCACGCTAACGAGCAATGGTACGAGAAACAAAAGATTTATTCACATTTAAATGCTGGAGGGCTCTAACGATAGCCACCTGTGGTTTTCCAGTCAAATATAAAGCAATCACACTATCACGCTTGAATTCCATCACAAATAACTTTTTTTCTGAATGCAATAGATCAAAATGCTTTTGTAAGCTTGTAAATATTAAAATGAACTATCACTGGAATAAATCTGTCAAATGTCAGACGAGCGGTTTTCAACCTGTATACATGTGAGTTTTCAAGGACGGTCTTGGATTTCATGTGGTTAACTATTGTCTAAAGTAGTTGCAGTAGTCTAGTAGGTAAAGTGTTGGCTCATTAATTATTTTCAAAAAAAAATATGAAGAAAATATTCCTCGCCGACTTCCTCAAAATCAACATTAAACTGTAGGTCTCGCCGTTTAAGGATAAAATTAATACCTACAATGTAAGTAATGTGAGAAACTAAGTCGTATTCCTAACTAAAGGATCATAATATCTAATTATTTATGTATGAAGACAACTGTTCCCCAAATTCAACAATTTTTTTTTATTCAAATACCGATGAGGGAGATTTAACTGGCGCAGAGCACTTTTTGTTAACCCGTGTCGTTGCACATTGTTGCCGATACTGATTTGGAAAAGAAATAACAACAAATTTGACACTTGTAGCTTCAACAGCATGGCATTTATCAACTGTGAAAGAATACAACTCTGTGTTGAATGACACTGTTTTATAAAGAAATAAAAAATAACATTTTAAAATCATCCACATATGCCTTCATATGTCTATGTGCATATTAACCTTAATGTAGATTATTGCCCTCATACACCTACGTGATGGTATCATAATTTTCATAAATAGAGAGCAAAATTAAACGTAACTTATTATAGAATTTATTTTCAAATGATGAACACCAAAATAAAACATACTGTTCAAGTCGGTTTTATAACTTATATTCCAATTTTTTTTTTTAATTTTCTTTTAATAGTCGAAAGAACTTAAAGAATAAGAAAAATTCTGTCCCTCTGAACCACAAGCAACTGTCTACAACACAAAGAATCTAAATAATTTGCTGCTGGTATTACGACTATCTTGCCTTGAATGCTTTTTCTATTTGCTTTTCTATCCCACCTAGGTAAAAAGGCAAATGAATGGCAAAATATTTGTTTAAAAGTTGAGAAGCTACTGCAAGTAAAATCTTTCTATGAAAAGATTTGCTGTAAAATAAACGAATTGTTTAAAGCACACTTTAAATTTATTTTATGTGTTACTTTAGTTTAAGTAGTATTTGCAATAAATATTTTAATTTACTATATATTCTTCTTCGATTCCAATGTCTTATTTTAATAAATTATTATTATTCCTGTATTATTCCTGCGCAAGGATGACACACAAAATCGTGAAGCGTTCCACATTTTTTTGAAGTCGCCGTGGTCTAGTAGGTAGTGTGTTGGCTTATTAGACCAGCCAGGGTTCGAGTCCCAGGTCAGACATCAAAATAAAATACAAAAAGTATTTTTTCAGCGATTTCCTCTCAACAGATTTCTGGCAAAAACTCAGAGAGTAAATAAAATTGCCATGAAAAGTTTCTCAAAAAAAATCTGTCGCTCGGAGTCGACTTTAAACAATAATCCTGACTGAACGGTTGTAATGATCAATTATGTATGTATGTATAACAAAAAACCCAGGTTTATCGGAGCACTAGAGTTCAGAACAGAGATCAGCAATAAATATTCAAAACGATGAGTAGATTCGAGTCATACTTATAATTTCTGATACTTATACGCATACATACTTAACTTGATATCATACTCATACTACTCATACTCATACTTAACAATACGCATAATGTTATTGACTTCGACTCGTATCTACTCAACATGTACACGAAGCACAAAATAAGTATGATTCGCGAACGAACACTACATACTCCCAAGAAGATTGTGTCTATGATTTGCTTCTTGTCTTTGTCTTTCCATTCTTCCTTGGTTCTATATGCAACAATAACAAAGGCTGTAAATTTTGATGAATGATTCGAGCCACTCGAATGACTTATAAGTATTATAAGTATTTTTCTAAATTTATGTATCAGAATGAGTAGGCGTATGACTCAAACATATTTTGAATGTTGTGAGTTTGATGTCAACGTTGTACTTATACTCATTGCTATTTATTGATTAACTAGTTAATCAATGTTGTAGTGAGTACGAATGAATCAGAGTAGTTGAATTTCAATTCTAATGATGCATTCATACTCATTATCTGGTTGAGAATACACTTATCCCGGATTTACACTGAGGATACGCTCCTTAGCAATACGTGTCAACCAAAAAAAAAAACACTCAATGACAATTATAAGTCCAAGTGTAAACTGTGAAATTTTTGTGGAGCCTGAATATTCTGTGTCGTTAAAAATTGATTTTCCAAAATATAGTTTGCGTGAGAAGATAAAAAATTGATATGTTGGACACAATTTTTAAACAAAATCAAATTGCTTCAAATCCTATGGTATTTTTCCCTATTGACTCTGAAGAGAAGCAGAGAGAATTTGATGCTATTCTGAAAAGTCATTCAGACCCATACGTAAGTATTTACTTTTATTGTGGAACTACTTCAACGAATAAAATTGCATTTTTTGTTATATTCAATAGATTCGACACCTTGCGGATAATGCAGAACGAAAACTTCATGAAGTATTTGGCCAAAGTATTGCCATAAATATTGTAAAAATTCAAAGAGAAGTTTCGCGAATACTCAAATGCCATAATAGGTAATAAATAATTTTTTGTGTTTTCATAAATATTTGTAATATTTTAACAATTTTTTTATTTTTTTAATATCCAGATGTTATATCAACTTAGAGCAGCATTTCAGAAAAAATATTTCAAAGAAATGGGTCGCAGCAAAACCAAAAATGATGTAAATCGTGAAGAAGACGACTCTCTCAAAGAGAATTAATAATTTTATTTAATTTTAATAAAACAAAAACGTTATTTTGATGTTCCTATATAAATATGAGAAACTGAATTAATAATACGTTTTTAGTTTTCATATTTAAATTAAAAAAAAGGCTATAAAAATGAAATTGTACCTTTTTTTTAATAAAATATTAAATATTTTCAAAAATTTAAATTTTATTGTAGTCTTTTACTATAGAAAAGTAGCAAAAGTGTAGACTAGAAATGCTAAATTGTACTATTGATTCACTTGTTCCAATGTCTACATATGATCTCAAAAGGAGTACCTATGCACTATATAGTCAATAGGCCTAACGTCTGTAGTAGACTTTCAATGACACGCACATGTTAAATGTCTGTAGTAAATAACATTGGCTGGGGTATAAAATATCACTAGTACTGGTGACTGTTTCAAAACCTTTCCTATAATATAGATATTATATATGTTGGTAAGGAAACAGATCCTCAAATTAACAAAATATTCAAAAATAGACCCTTTTTCAAAATGGTCCAGCTCACGAGAGGGTCAAAGCTTGAGCCGAAATATTTTAAATGTTGGCTTAAGTCCAAGGTTAACTTTTAGGAGGGTAATCAAGCACTTTTTTTGGTGAGTCGCTCTAATGTATATACAGAATTAAAATTTAAAAGTTTTGTGCATGTACCCTTCTCACCCAAATACTAACTGACACCCTTTAACCCATTAAAAGACTCATACTTTAACAAAAAGAAAAAACAATTCTGCAATAGTTGTTACATTTACAAGTTGGCCAATAACTAAATTGAACACTAAATCATATTGCAATAGCGCAAATAACTATGCAAAAGATTCTGATTTAATAGCCTTTACACTATAGAATGTTATTCAAATACAGAAAGAATAAACCAACAAGAAAGAAAGAACAAACAGAATCAGATACTCGTAAACAAAAATGTGGTTGAAATTTTTGGCCATAAGCAACATCAACAACTAAACTAACCAGGCAGTAAATAAAGAAGAAAACCAAGCATAGCACAAACTAAATTTCTCTAACGAGGCATTCAAATGAAAAGTGAGTGTGTGTGAGTGTTTTCACTAAAGGGTAAATTTTCAAAATGAGTTAAAACCATACGTACTATATTGTTAACTGACAACCGCTCTAAAGAAAGGTCCTCAATGTCAAGTGTTGATCATTCGTTCACAAAAATATCAATAGGGTATACATTTTGAAGATTTTACTTCAAACTTACGTAAACGAAACTTCCAGTTTTTTTTTAACAAACAGGGTTTATAAATCATACAAAAACTATTTGTGCAAATAAGGGGGTAAGGCGCTTGTGGTGTAGGAGAATGTCTTTCTTCTCCTCAGGCATAGAGCTTCTGGATAAGTAATTTGACATGCCTACCAAAAGTACAGTTGCCCGTGAGAATCGTTATAGAACAATGGATGGTCATGCGACTTATCTCTAGCAACACAACACGTATCCACTTTCTGCCAACATCGTTGAGCGTCCCTGTAAAAGGAGTAGCAAAATATATAATTTATTTAACAACATCAGAATTTCTAAGCCCTGTAACATTTTGGAAGTAGTAAGCATGGTACGAGCTTATCAAATAATTATTCCTGTGCTCCGAAACCCATAACAAAGTTATCTTTGAGTGATTCGAAATTTCCCTGAGAAATCCACTGTATTTAGAGACAAGGAGGAGCGTTCCGCGACAACAACAAACATAGCGCTGCTTTTAGTATCATTCACCTTAAAGCCATACTTATAAATCTCAAGAGTCTCATTGAGAATATCCTAATCTTTAGACCACAAGTTCTTAGTTGAAAGTTTTGGATAGTAAATGATGTTAGATTGACTATTCAGTGTAAAGACCAATAAGAGAATTAAAGGCTGCACATGGTTTTTAAGGAGAATGTCAGGGTTGAGGTTCCATTCCATTCAGTAAGTGCGAGTGTAAACCTCCTTCGAATCGATGTCTTTGAAACATTTTAGGCATCAAATCTAGATTAAATACGCTTTTATCTTTATAGTGTTTCTACAAAAACCGTGATAGCAGCATCAATATCCAGTTGTCTGACGGCATTAATAAAATTATTCAAATCAGCCTCTATTATATAGCGATTGTTCTATGTCCTCTTAATGAGTACAGCATGGCTCAACTTGATCACTTGTTGTCGGTAGTGATCTGTGTTACAGGTTTCATTAGGTTTTAGGAACCCGTTGTACTTCAAAGCTTTCTTGTCACACCAGACACACAGTTATGCCCTACCGCAGAATCGATCTAGTTTTGCAGACTGGAATTTTATAAAAACAATTTTCATGTTGTCGCATTACTTCTAAAATATTAATTTCCATTTCTCCTAAGGGACACTTCACTTAAGCGGTCGCCTTCAATAACAGGACACTTGTTTCAGTACCAAAAAAATTTTAAGGGATTTTTGGAATATTTCTCTAACCTCCCATAACAGGACACAGACACTTTGTCTACGACTTATTGACATTTTAGTTCCCTATAAACGGACAACTTGCAGAATGTTAACACCATTTTTAGATTAAATTTTTTATTCGTTGAGTCGATTGTTCCATAAAACATGTATTTAAAAGGGGGATTCCCGAAAACATAAAAAGCCCGCTGTCTTGAGTGTTGTATATAAATATAAAAATTGTAACATTGTTAAATTACAATGTCTAATTCAGTTTTAACTATTAAAGAAAAATTAAATGTCACTGAAATTTATAGAAATTAAAAACTTAGCGTACGCAAGTTAGCAAAGAAATGTAAAATCAGTAAAACACAAGCTGCTTGCATCATCAAAAACAAAGACGAAATTTTAAGATTGTGTACCAATCTGGAGATAAATTATACTACAAATGGTTTGTTAAGGCTCGAAATAAGAACATTACATTGTCTGGCACACTTATGAGAAGTAAGGCCAAGGAAACTTAATTACGTTGATTTTAATGCATCCAGCCACCGATAGGAAAGATTCAAAAACACTATATAATATAACGTTTCGAGCTATATCTGGAGAGGCTGCGAGTGTTAATCAAGATGATGTCAAAAGTTTTATCGAAAAAGTGTTATCTTGGATTGAAGGATATGATCTGTAAGCAACCTTGTCTGGAGATGAGCTTAAAAATCAAATTAAAGACAAGACAAGATAGGGGTCGCCGTGGTCTAGTAGGTACTTCGCTGGCTTATTAGACGTAAAGGCAGGGTTCGAGTCCCAGACGAGACATCAAAAGTAAAAAAATACAAAAAGTATTTTTTCGGCGATTTCTTCTTTTTGTCTTCTTGTTTCACAAAACAATCTGTCGTTCGGAGTTGACTTTAAACTGTAGGTCCAACCACTTCTGCATAAAATTAACACACACAACATAAGTGGTGTGAGAATCTGCGGGCTTCTTGGCGACGATTGCTGTAGACTGTGTAATGGTGAAGGTATAGCACTGGCCATTTTATAGCCACCAGCAGCAACTCGTTTCTTTACCATTCGCATCTTCCCTCCCTCTTTCCACCTTTCCTCAAAAGCCTACATAATGCACTGCATGAGCAGGGGTCATCCCCTGAGTGCTGGTTTTATAAAAAAAAAAAGTTCAGTTATAAGAAGACTTATTTAGCCATAAGAAAACTAAAAGGTTTTTTTATATACTCTGAACTTGAAAGTATTAAAATTGTTCAAATGCATGTCCAAGTTATTGAAATTAAAATTTCGTACTATTCTAAATCCAGTTTAATACACATCATATTTTTCAAACTGTATTTTCTTTTATTCACAAAATTACAAATAAAATTTTTGTTTATTTTGTACTGCCATTATATGAATGTTTTTGTTTTGGCAATAAAAGCTTTTATGGAATATATATGTTATTATAGTTTGTTCATCGCTCCTTCTGATTTGCTCTCATAAACGGACACTCCTCATACGTACAAAATTGTCAGTCCCATAGGTGTCCGCTTAAGACAGAGTGTACTGTACACCCACGTTTCTAAAAAATGTCTGTGTTTACTGCATATAAATTCTGCACATTCATATTCTGTGTTTGTTTATAAAGCGTAAAAGAGGGATTTTCTACAATTTTTTACAGCACCCTGTATGGGTGCAACCATAAATTCTACAGCATTTGCGTTTGAGTGCTTCAGCTTTAAATAATTTGCATATTGTACCTCCTTTTCAACACAAAAAGGGGAAGGAGTCCATCTTAAATATTCTTTTATTCAGTTGCTTGGCTGACTGATCGCCATTGATGTGCTTCATTCATCAGCAAACAGTGGAATTTATTAACCAAATATTTCACTGGTTGTATGGATGGATGAATGACTCTCTAAGTGATGTCTTATGTCTTTAAAACAGTTTCGAATATCAACAGGATATGGATGCATTAAAAGAAACTTAAAATAAATATACAGAACTCTTACTACATGGACAAAAAATCATCACTTCAAAAATATTATTTCACAATTAAGTGATTAAGTTTTGTGTATTCTATTTGTAAAATAAATGCAAACTGTAGTAGAGAAAATTTTTTTCTTTGCATAAAACAATTTAGGGATGAATTATACATCACTGATACAAGAGAGAGTCCAGCAAAGATTAGCCATATTGAGGTTGGAGCAACATTCTAGTATAGTTGTTGATGAACAACTTCAATAAAATAATATTTGTATTTTTATATTTAAAGTTTTAAGCAATTTTTCTTTCATTTATTTAACTTTGTTTATATTCGATTTCAATGCTAGTGTGAACAGTACATGTTTCATAACCTTCATAATATATGTATATAAATAGAACACATGACTTTTTTTTTAATGTTAACTACCTGTCTTAACAAGAAAATCGAAAAATTTTGAATAGTTTGATAATATACTGAACAATAACAACGAATGAATTTTACTGATACGCTATACACAGGGTGTCTGATGTGTATTGCAACCAACTTCAGGTTGTTATCATTTGTAAACCGCTCATCTGACAGCTGACAGTTTCATTCCAGTGTCGGTTAATTTTATTATGTCGGCAATCGATAGAGCCCTCCAGCATTTAAATCTGAATAAATCTTTTGTTTCTCGTACCATTGTTCGTTATCGTGATACTGGCACTGTTGCATCGCGTCCAAAAAGTGGATAAAAAAAAACTTACAAAATCCACGCCGCAGTAGTAGAAAAATTACTCGTGAGCTGAACATATCGCGAGAAGATATGCAATACATATTGAAAAATGAGCTTGAACTAAAGCCATTGAAGTTCCAAAAAGTGCAAGAGCTCACCGATGGACAAAAAAAGTTCGACTGGAAACGACTTAGACTAGCACCAAAGTGGCTAGTTACCGCATTTGGTTTTCTCCAAATAGAAGCCATTACAAATTGAGCAGTTTGTGAACAAACAAAATGATCGGATTTAGTTGCCGCCGATGGTAATGGTGATAGTGTGTGCCGCCGTAACTGCTGATGGTCGCTCTCCGCTCGCATTCATCGACCGTAAGGACAAAATAAATGCCGAATATTATCGTTAAAATGCCTTTAATATAGTATTGAAGCCCTGGGCAGACAAACATTTAGGCCGCAGACCATGAATATTCCAACAGGACTTTGCACCACCGCACTCAGCAAGCATCAACCAAGAATGGCTTAAAAAGGAGGTTCCTCGTTTAATTTCTACCGCATAATGGCCACAAAAATTTCCTGATTTCAATCCGTTGGATATTTGCATTTGGAGAGTAAGGTTCTCCATAAAAAATACCAAAGTGTCGATCATCTCAAGACGGCGCTTTGACGGGAATGGGCCAAAATACCGCAGAGCCACTTTCATGCAGCCTGTGATGGCTTTGTCGGCCGTTTGAAGGCCATAATTCGTACCAAAGGTGGCCAATTCGAACAAATATAAATTGATTTTAAAATTTGATGTTATTTCCAATATTTTTTTTAGTTTTGAACATACATATATAATTAGTAATTAGAACCCATCAGTCAGGACTATTGAACTAGTTTCTCACACCACTTATGTTGTGTGTGTTAATTTTATACGTGAGTAGCGGGATCTACAGTTTTTTTAAAGTCGACTACGAATGACAGACTTTATGAGAAACTTTTCATGGCAATTTTGTTTACGCTCAGAGTTTTTGCCACAAATCTGCTGAGAGGAAATCGCTGAAAAAATATTTTTGTATTTTGTTTTGATGTCTGGCCTGGGACTCGAACCCTGGCTTTTACGTCTAATAAGTCAACACACTACCTACTACACCACGGCGAATTTATTTTGAACAATAATAAAAATAAAATAATAAAATTTGTTGCATTAATATCAGCCACCCTGTATTAGAAGCGAATGTTCTAATACTAATAGCTAGGGCGTTACATGCCATAAGCTCGGATAACCCACATGTCTATCAGTATGTTAAAGACTAAACTGTAAAACAAATATATAGTAGGTAAAATTACAAAAATATTTTGGGGGGAAGACCCCTCCACATACATACTCAGTCAGGAATACGGCAACGTATATTAAATAGTAAACCTATTATCATACGATCTCTTGCAGTATATTATTCAACTGTTTGGAACAGAAACACGGCAAAGAAATAATACCAGACCACTTGCTACTTCATTTTTGCCTGTTTAAGGCAAATCCTTGTTTTAAAATTAAACGTGTTTAACAATTAAAATTAATCATTTATTTAAAATTACTTTCATTGCCAGTGGCACAAAATTTATACATCAAATTCTAATAGCAGGTATTTAATGCTTTATTAACCCTACTTAAACACTTCCGCCATCAACCCCTTTTTATTTGCACTCTTCAAATCATTCATATCCGAAGTAAAACAAAAAGGGGAAACTAAAGGAAAAACTAAGGACACTTTTATGAATTCTAAATAATGTGATTAATTGTTAGCGCTTAAAGCTCTTCGGATTTATATACGTCCACCCTTTATTTGATGAATGGTTTTAATTTGAAAAGTTTGCGTTGGAAAAGAGTTTTAACAAAAAAAAAAAGTTTATGCAAAACCAAATATAAAAATATAAAAAATTATCAGTTGTATTATAAAGCTATTAAGTCTTCTTATACTCGAATGGTAGTAAATTAAAGTAATAGAATTTGGACGACATCAATCCACATGAAATCTAAGAAGTTTCATTCCCAAAAAATCACTGTTTGGTGTGGACTTTGGTGTTTCGGTCTATATTTCTTTGACCTAGGTAATTACTCTCAACGACAAGGGCTATATGTCGATGATTACCATATTCTTTTGGGCCAAGTTGTGTGATCTGGACACCAGCGACATGTGCTTTCAATAGGACAACAGCGCTACGATGCATAAATATTCTGCATGAGGAATTTTGAAATGGTCGTGCAATCTGATCCCATTCGAATTTTTCATGTGAGGGATTCTTAAGTCGTTGATGTACACGAATAAGTTATAAACCTAAAAAGCTAACATATGGTTCTTAAATCTATCGATCAAATATACAGTAGCGAGCACAAAAAATGCAACACTATGCCATATGATCTTTAATAAGATCTGTTTCAAAATAACGGTAACTAATTTATCTATTTTCTTTTGCTGTTAATTCTTTCAATTATAAGTTTTCAAAGTAACCACAGTTTATTCCAAATTCTGCTTTAAAAAGTTAAATATTTTTGAATTAGTGAAAAAAGTGCAAATTTTTAGCGAGCAAAAAAAATGCAACATAATAAAAAAATAGTTAAAGTAAGTTATTTATTTAATTATAATTGAAAATTTCTTAAATAAGTTATACAACATGTGTTTTGTAATAGAAGCAGCTCTCAGCTGACAGCAAAACTGCAATCATTAAAGCCTTAGAAGAAGGAAAATCCATGCGTGAAGTTGGACACCTCTTTGGTGTAAATCAATCAACCGTATGTCGGATTAAATCTCGATTTTTCCTGAGAAATAGTGTGGAAAGGAAACCAGGTAGTGGTAATCCTCGAAAAACTACCTCTCGCCAAAACCGCCAGATGATTGCACTGGTTAAAAAAGATCCACGAAAGACCGCAGTGGACGTTGCTAATTTCGCAAATGAGCAAATGGGAGTCTCTTTAGGCGTTCACGCTGTTCGCCATAGGTTGAAAGAGGCTAATTTGCCTCTCATCAGTGCAATCAATAAAAAGAAACGCCTGGAATTTGCAAAACGTTACAAGGATTGGTCAAATGAACAATGGGCTAAAGTCTTGTGGAGCGATGAAAGCAAATTTAATTTGTTTGGCTCCGATGGGATAAATTTTGTTCGAAGACCGCCTGGACAGAGATATTCTCCAAGATATCAACTTCCAACCGTAAAACATGGCGGTGGATAAATAATGGTATGGGGTAAGGAACGATATGTTTAAAAAAAATTATTGATTTTACGTCACGTATTTACAGGTGCGTTTTCCCGTGATGGGGTAGGTCCCTTAACTCAAATCGAAGGAAAAATGGACGCCAAGAAGTACTGTGAAATCCATAGAGAACACATGCTTCCTCATCTGCGGAAAAAATGCCTCCTGGTAGCATATTCCAACAGGATAACGATCCAAAGCACTCAAGTCGCTTAGCTCGAAACTTTTTAAGCGACAATGATGTCAATGTTTTGGATTGGCTATCACAGTCTCCCGATCTAAACCCCATAGAAAATCTATGGGAGCTATTAGATCGGGAAGTTAAGAGGAAACATCCGTCAAATATGGGGCAATTAGAAGAAATTTTGAAAAGTGAATGGGAGAAAATATCCATTAACACATTAATAGCTTTAGTCGACTCTATGCCTTCTAGGTTGCAAGAAGTCATAAAAAATAAGGGCTACTCCATTAAATATTAATTTTAAGATTTTTTTTGTAAGAATTACTATTTAATTTATATAAACACATTAAAATTTATGCTGTTGCATTTTTATTGCTCCCATGAAATTCGCACTCTTTTTAATAAATGACAAAATAATATATCATTAATTAAAAATATTTACATAATGTTATTGATAATAGGTATCTATAACTGTAGGGATTAATAGCCCAAAGAAATATTTTGAACTGGTCACCATTTTTTTAAAATTATCGTATTCATATATTTTCGATGACAGAAAAAAGGTCAAACGTCACGAATTTTTCAAAATCAAAATTTTGTAGAAAGAACTTCTGTGAAATATGTATGGATGGAATTCTCAGAAAAACCTTTAAATGCCAAGTAATATAATATATCTCCTACACAATGAAAATACTTTCACTTAAATTAGTCTACTTAGCTAAGCTATAGGTTCGATTAAATGCCTTGGGTATAAAAATACTGGCTTAGGCATTGGTATGAAATATTTTTCATAAAACTTTGAAAAATGAATGTCAAATAGAAATTTCAAAATATTTATTTTTATAAATTTTTTTATATTTTTGATAGTTCCGACATGAAATTGTGCAAAAGAATCCCTTGGATGTACATTAAAACTGTATTTTGCAAAACTGTACTAGACCGCGTTTTTCAATTTTATCAACCATGTAGTCAAATTCGTCAGTGTATTTTGCTATTTGCTGTGCATTATTGATAAATTTTCCATCACGCCGTAGATTTCCACGAAATTTTACCAACGCTTCAACAATTCTAACAAGAAAATTTAGTTGCCTCATAGGTGCCAAACCTTCGCATCCCCTGCACAAGCAGTGTAGTTTCCATGCGTTGACCATAGTTGCGTCAATAGCGTTAGTGAGTAGTGGCCAATACCACTTTTTTACACAGATCAGCATACGATGATTGTTGGCGCCATTATCGAATAAGTCAATTCCACCCATTCGTTGATTATATGCATGTATTGTGTATGACTGTTCAACGACAGCCTTCTTGCGATGTTTACGGTCACGTCTTTTGGTTTTGCACATCGGCTAACCACTCAGAAAGTTAGACATCACGGTCACCACCTTCAGAAAGATTTAAAATATACCTATACATACATAGGAATAACATGATAATCAATATGTGTGCTGGTAATTACGGAATTATCATTCCAGAGAACTGCGATAAGATTGTTGTTTGTCAAAGCAAAAATCTAATGAACCAAAAATCTGATCATCCAGCAATGCCTGATTGCTCCGATTATCTCGAACAGTACCTGTTGCAAAATAACCTTTTCGAGATAAAATACATAATAAATTACGGCTTGTCGAATGTAACATTATATTGACTTGGATCTGAAATATTCTCAAATAGCCGTAGTACCACGTTTTCACCAAGGCCGTAGTCAGCATTATTTTTAGCAGAAGCGCGAGCTTAATTGATAAAGAAATAACCACTGCCAACAGCCAGTGTTTGTAGCCAAATGGTAACCATAATATGCGATCATCTGTTCATTTAAAGAAAGACTATGCCAAATTGCTTGAATTTTTTATTAAATGCATTGTTCAATGGAGTAATTTTGGAAAATTTATCACTCATGTCAAGATTATTATTGCCACAAACGTGTTATTTTCAATAAAACTCTCAAAAATATCTTAAATTGTTTAGCCGTCATGTAATAAAGAGAAAAAATTTGAATTTTAGAACACACTTACGCCGAAGTGTGTAGAAAAATACCCATGCCCTACAGAGGCCCCACGACACTTAATAAAAATAAAAATATTCATATCAATACAAATACTTCAAATACTATTTGTGGAAAATTTCATTGAAATCGGACCACGAATTCTGGGGTCAGGCGTTATTGGGTTAATTAAATATTAATTTGAGTATATGAAAACGCTGAAATAACGGTAGACCAAATTTGTTTAACGTACAACTTTTTATGCATTTTTACATCAAGTGATTATGTGAACAATTGCATTACTTGATATTTATGTGATTATTGTCCATAGAAATGCTTATTATTTACGGGTAAGAAAATATTTAAATTGCTTAAAGTATTTCAGTTTTTGTAAATTGTTGATTTACACTCTAGTCGAGAAAGTTTGACGTTCAAAATAGATTAGTTTTCTTGGTTGATTTTACTTTTGCTGACTTTCTCTTTTTCTTTTCCCTTTTCAAAAATAAGTTTATATTTTTATAACATTGAAGACATAGCATTCAGATTATATTCTTATTTTTTGGGATTTAAATTTCAAAATAAAATTTCAATCGATATTTAAAGAGTAAAATTTTATTCCGTTTTTTTGTCGTCGTAGCAGTCTTGTAGGTAGTGAGTGTGTTGCTTTGTTAGACGTAAAGCCAGCATTCAAACCTTAGGCCAGACATTAAAACCAAATACAAAAAAAAAAAAACTTTAGGGAAAATATTTCAATTAAGCATCTCTTTTTTCCCGTTGTTTCTGTTTTTTTTCTTTAAATAAAATTTTCAAGCCAAGATGCATATAATTAAAAAAATACAGTCAACCTTCCTATAACGCGGTAAGTGGGTACCGCGTTATAAGGAAACCGCGCTATAATAAACTCGGATTTCAGGTATAAACTAGGCTAAATCGTAGCACGTTCTATGAAAACCGTCTGCCGCGTTGTATGGGAACCGCGCTATAAGAAACACAGAATTAGTACAAATCAAATCACTCGTACCGCGTTATATGGAGTGCAAGAAATACAAAAGGCAAGACAAATTATCAATTATTTTCAATGAATTCAAGAGTTCATATAAGGATTGATAAAAAAAATGAAATAAAAACTAAACTAAAACACTGGTTTCCAACAAAATTAAGAAAGACTTGTAAAATAATGTAATTTTTTATTATTTATCCTCAGCTGGTTCATCTTCATTCATTGTTCTTTTAAATTCAAAATTCAACTGCTATTGTTTTGCACGATACTGTATCTCGACTGAGCTTTTGCGTCGAAAATAGAACTTATATTAAAACCTCTTATCATATCTAGTTACTATTCATTCATAGGCTGGGCGTAAGAAACTTATCGGATGAAGTTGAATGCAAACCGCGCTATAAGAGTACCGCGTTATAGGAGGGTTGTCGTAATTTCAGCCCCGCGTTATATGGAAACCGCGTTTTGAGAGTGCCGCGTTATAGGAGGGTTGACTGTATATACATCTCCACTTTCTTAGAAGTTCGTAAATTTTAGGTTTGTTCCTTTACCTCATTTTTCTATAAAAAGTAAATTTAAATACCATATGAGAAAGTAAATATTTTTTTTACAAAATTTACATCCATTAAATAGAGATTTTCCACAAATTTATTATTCTTATGCGACATTTTTCAAATACCAAACATTAAATACAAACCCAAAATTCTTGACTTTATCGGCTGCAGTATAGTTGTAAATCTAAAATAAATAATTTCACCGTTTATGCACAGTGAAGGACAATACATGTGAACAAAATTTTTGTAGATTATAACTTATGTTAATTTATATCACTCTGTACATAAGAATTAAAGATTTTAAAAATAGTAAAATTTCACATTTAAACAATGGATATCCTTAACAGCTTAAGTGTAAGTAATGAAGTAAATAAAAAAAGTAAAATAACATTTCACAACATGTTTCTGTGAACTCCGTGACATGATTTCAAATAAATTATAGAATACTATTTCAAGAACTCCGTTCTCAGCGTTTTTTATTTGCAGAAATGTTTGTTGGTATTATTGCTCTTGACGTATATGTACCAGCGATCAGCTATGAATCGTTTTTCCACTACTTATAAGCACTTATGCAAATTTTGAGTATGAATGAGTCAACAGAATTGAAATTCAACTACTCTGATTCATTCGTGCGCGCTACAACATTGATTTATAAGTATAAGTAGCAATGAGTACAACGTTGACACCAAACTTACAACATTCGAAATATGTTTGATTCATACGCCAACTCATTCTGATTCAGAAATTTAAAAAAAAAACTTATAATAGTTATAAGTGATTCGAGTAGCTCGAATCATTCATCAAAATTTACAGCTTTTGTTGTTGTTGCATATACAAACAAAGAAGAAACGAAAGACAAACATAAAGCATACACACAATCTTCTTGTGAATACGCGAATCATACTTATTTTGTGCTTCGTGTAAATGTTAAGTGGAGACGAGTCGAAGTCAATAACATCATGGATATTGTTATGTATGAATATGACAATTACTTTCAACTTTGAGTATGAGTAGTATGAGTATGATGTCAAAATAAATTTGAATGCGTATAAGTACCTGAAATTATAAGTATGACTCGAACCTAATCATCGTTTTAAATACTTATTGCTAGTCTCTAATATGTACCAAAAACTGTCTCGTCAGGATTACGACATAGTTTCTCATACCACTCTCAGAGTTTTTGGCAGAACACTTCTGAGAGGTAATCGACAAAAGACACATTTTTCATACTATATTTCGTTTTGTTCTAAATGTCTCAGTCACTGGTTAAACCATATAGACCTTATGGTCTTTTAATCGATTGTAGGTAATAGCCATCGTATTGAAGCGACATCTGCCAAATTAAATAACATAAAAAATAACAATAACTGAGATCAGCAAAAATACCCATGCAATGTTGAGTATGAATGAGTTAACAGAATTGAAATTCAACTACTCTGATTCAGTCGTACTCGCTAAAACATTGATTTATAAGTATAACTATCAATGAGTATGAGTACAACGTTGACATCAAACTAACATCATTCGAAATATATTTGATTCGTACGTCTACTCATTCTGATTCATAAATTTAGAAAAATACTTTTAATACTTATAACTCATTCGAGTGACTTGAATCATTCATCAAAATTTATAGCCTTTGTTGTTGTTGCGTATACAAACAAGGAAGAAAGGAAAGACAAAGATAAAAAACAAATCATACACTCAATCCCCTTGTGAGTATAATAATGTTCGTGCGCGAATCATATGTATTTGTGGTACGTGGAAATGATAAGTAGAGACGAGTCGAAGTCAATAACATCATGCGTATTGTTAAATATGAATGCGACGAGTACTTCTAACTTTAAGAATGAGTAGTATGAGTATGATATCAAAATAAGTATGAATGCGTATAAGTATTTGAAATTATGAGTATGACTCGAACCTACTCATCGTTTTGAATGAGTATCCTGATCTCTGATTCATACATAATTTGTGAATACAACTTTATACATGAGTGGCGGGTTCTACAAGAGAAGATTTTCTTTGCAATTTTGGGGTTTGAAAAGTAGTCTCACGTCTAATAAGCCAACACATTACTTACTAGACCATGACGACTTCACACCTCCAGAACTAGTTGTCATTCATTCTGTCGTATGTCGCATTTAATATTAAGCGCGAGTGATTTGAGGGAATGAACATCTCACGTAGTGATGAAGTGAATTTTCGCTTTATTTGTTCAATACTGTACATTATTTTACTTTCAGACATAAATAAGGATATTGATGTTGTTTGACGTTCTCGTAGCTAATATTACACAAAATAGCAAATACAAGTAAAATATCGATGCGTAAATGACAATTAGATTTGTTCTTCAATTTATTATCTTTTTCCGAGCATGTTAACTTAAATTTTGCGTATTTGATATTGGATCTGACAGATATGCAATAAACCCAAACATGTTTAACACGTATGCTTCCCTAAAAACAAATTAAAAAACGAATATTTTTGAATAACAAGAGCACACCATTCAAGCCTTCTGAAGGCTGATTAAACAGCTCTCGGACGTTTCGTGTTTTGTTTCACTGTCAAACATCTTCAGTTTGGTCTATAATTTAACCATGAATCGTCTTACAGGCTTACGTAGAGTGCGAACTGAAGAAAATATCGCAGCTGTATCAGCCAGTGTTAATGATGACTATCAATTATCTATTCGTCGCCGTTCGCAGCAATTGGGTCTCTGTTACTCAACAACGTGGACAATTTTGCTGAACATTTAGGTGCGAGCCTTTCAAAATATAGCTGCTGTTAGTCGAACGACCTACCGTAACAGAGAATTTTTGGCCGAAGATCCACTTCTTTTTCGAAAACTTGTGTTCAGCGACGACATTCATTTCTGGTTCAATGGATACGTAAATAAGTAGAATTATCGATTTTGGAGTGAAGATCAGCCAGAAACATAGCGAATGCTACCAATGCATCCAGAAAAAGTCACAGTTTGGTTCGATTTATGGGCTGGTGGCATCATTGGACCGTACTTTTTTAAAGATGCTGCGAATCGTAACGTAACTGTGAATGGTGAGCGCTACCGTGAGATGAAATCCCAAATGCAAGAGCTTGACTTGCATGACATGTATATATTGCCACATGCCACACAGCACGCGTAACAATTGACTTATTGAGAGGCGAGTTTGGTGAACATTTTACGTCGCGTTCGGGACCGGTCAATTGGTCGCCTCTATCGAGCCATTTAACGCCTTTAGACTACTTTTTGTGGGACTATGTTAAAGCTCAAGTCTATACAGACAAGCCCACTTCACTCGACGTATTGGAAGACAATATTGAAGCATTTTTTCGTGAGATACCTGCCGAAATGTTAGAAAGAGTATCCCCAAATTGCATGAAATATTTTATTTATTTAAGAATTACAACACAATTACAAATTATATTATATTCATGTACGAGCTGAGTAACTTCGACCATATGCCCGGTGTAGTGTCACAGACCAGAGCCTCTGGTGGGAATCGAACCCACGACCCTTACGCTAATAGTCTAGCACACTACCCACTAGACTACCAGGGCGCTCAGTTGCATGAAATAATCTTCAATCATTATATGGACGGTAACATCGATTCGAATAAAGATTTCATGCATTTTTCGGAATTTTTTTTTTTTTTATTGAAAAATTTTCCTATAGCTCTTAAAAAATCACCCATTACATGCGGCATGAAAAATCTAGTTCCGATTTTAGCAATACAATTACGTATAAGCAAAAAGTTCAAGGTTAGCATATGATACACAAAAGAAAGATGATAAACCAGACCAAAACCATTTGACCGTTAATGGTTCTATAATTTTGAATTATAATTTGGTGTTGATTTTCCAATTTGTCACCAGAACGCTGCAAATATACATAATTTCATATGCGTGTTTTAAAATTTACTTACACACCCACAAATTACACGTTAAATCATAACGTATGCGTTTCAATGATTTCATATACATACACTATAATTAAACTATATGGTAAGCTCCTTGGTTTGTATGTTTTTGCAAAGCGAATGTAAAAGCATGCAACATGTTTGCAGCTTATATGGGTGTGTGTGTGTGTGTGTTTGTGTGACTTTTAATTAGAGTTTGCATTTAGTGTGACGATAAAACATACACACTGTTACTAGCGCTATAAGGCCTGTAAAGCCTGGGGAAGTGCGTGGGAAAACAAAAACGTTTACATTGAAAATGCTGCCATGATGCATTAAAGTTTTATGATAGACACTAGCATTCAGCCAAACAGCAGGGTAATGTTATAATAAAATTGACACTCTGAAAAGGGGTTACGTATCATTGAGTTTATGACAGTCATAATATAATTATTTTACCACTTTGTTCTTCAGTATAAATTGTTTTATTAAGTGGCAATGATATAGATGCCACCTCGACATAAATAAACTACTCAACGAATAAAGTTATGGGAGTTATACATACATACTTATGTAATACGTATAATCTTTCAGTTAGGATTAGAGATGCCAAACGGGATCGATTTTTAAAAATCCGGGCAGAATTCGGGATCCAAAAATCCCGAAAAATCACGGGAAAAATCACGATTTAACCCTTCGTCACAGTCATGGGTCTGGCCAGACCTTTTCCAATTTATTTTGCATTTTAAGCGTGTTTGCAATACGGCTAGAGATTTGAATTTTCAGGTACCCTTCTGAAATTTTCTTGGCTTTCTGGTGGTGAAAAAATGGGGCGAATAAAGTAATTTACAAAGGAGTTAGAAGGATATTTTGAAACCTATGTCATATTAGCACCACAGTGGGTCTGGCCAGACCCACTTTTTTTGACGCGAACTTTCAAAGTGTTTATGAGAATTTTTTTCTAAAAAAGTGTTAAAATTGGAAATTTATAAAAAATGAATGATAAATTAGAATTTATTTTCAATACGCGATGTTCTAGTAACTTCGATACGGATTTGTACACCAGAATTGCCGAGGCTTTGGCAAATGACTTGGAGCGTGAAAGAGGTACTGAGGAAGCCGGAAGATTACTTGCTATACGAAGATGACGCATCGGACATTGAAAATGATTTGGTAATTGAACCAAATGCAAAAACGATAGTGATGAAGAGGAAAAAGACTGCGTTTCTGAAATAGGGGAAGAGAATAATAATTGTTGCATTGAAAAATATGATACCATATGGAATAAAAACCAGACGACCAGTGCTGTCCGTACTCGTCAACATAATGTGATGCGTTTTCGAGCTGGACCTAAAGAACAAACCTCTACTCCACTTGAAGTTTTCAAAAAAATTTTTTCACCAAATATTACGGACATCATAGTATTACAAAAAAATCGGTATAGAAGAGACGCAATCAATAAATGGAATACTGCAAATGTAAATAAAAAATCAAGTGTTTGGAAGGATCTAATAGTAGATGTATTATACGCTTTCATCAGCATTCTTTTAGCAATGGGAGTTTCACATAATAACTTTCAAAATCCACGGGTTTTGTAGCTTACTGACAATTTACCCATATTCAGGCCCGCAATGTCTCTTCATCGATCAGATACATTCGGTTTGACGACGGAAGAACACGATTATTTCGATTACTCGAAGACAAAGCTGCGCTTATTCGAGATATATGGAATTTTCTTGCGAAGAATTATAGTCCGCATGAGAGTATAACCACTGACGAGCAATTGTTTCCATACCGGGGGAAAACTAAATTTACACAATATATACGCAATTTTTTGAACACGTTGTCTAATTCTTTAGTTTTCCCAAATATCGAAAACCGAATGAGTAACACTTATGTTATTGGTCAATTTAGTACTCGTTCGGCTATAAAATCTGTTCTTGGAAAGCCCATAACTATATCATAACTATATCCACTCTGTGAATTTCTGTTTTCATTTCATATAAACAAAATAATAACTACCAAAAGAGGTGCTGATACCCTAGAGGTAAAGAAATCTTGTATAGAATTCTCAATCGGAAGTGAAAAAATTAGCTGAGAGACTCGATTCTTCTGTTCAAAATGTTCAAATGCTGTATGTCAGCAACATTCTAAAGTATAATATATGTGTTTTAGTTGTTTAGATTGACAACATGACAAATTTTGACTCAATGTACTCTAATTATATTTCTTTATGAATTAAAAACTTTATAGTATTAAAATAAGAAATTAAATTAATGAACCACCTGAAGTTTGAGTTATAATTTGATGCAATTTAAACCGTTTTTAAAATTATCTACATAAAAAAATAATGTTAACTTATGCAAATACACTAACATTTATATGGGGTCTGGTCAGGCCCAGTGTGGTAGTATAGCTAAGTGTGTCACGAAGGGTTAATAATCACGACTTAATAATAAAAATATTTCGTTAACAAAATCATTTGTAATCCAGGACACCTAAAAAAATAAATACAAATATTCATATCAATACAAATACTCCAAATACTATTTGTTCCAAATTTCGCCGAAATCGGACCAAGGATTCTGGGGTCAGGCGTTAATGGGTTAAATATTTTATATTCGTGAAATGAATCAGAATATACTTTCACCTTAAATTTGAAGAAGTCTGTTAAATATTACCATAAAATCGTTAACAACTAATTTGAGTTTAAACAGTCTTTTTCTTTACATGTAACAGTATTTTAACAGTCACTGAATATTGTGGATTTATTTTTTTTTTTTATTAATTTGTCTGTAATTCTCTGTGATAATGTATCCTGGTATATATTTTTGATTCCTTTTATTTAATTAATGACAACAATTAATTTATCATCCACCATTGAATTGATATGAAAATCCAACGTCGTTAACTGCATCATACAAAAATAAATAAACAATTAAACAGGAAAGTTAATGTGGCTTATAATTATCAAATGATAATTGAAAATAAATATTCAAAATACAATTCCATTGCCACCACATTCAGCCATCCGACGTGCATGGAAAATTCAAGAAGGAATTATTCGTAATTTTATTGTGTTATCAGTTTAATGTTGACACTAGATTTAAGGCAAAAGTATACGATTTAAATTGCTATTTCAATTGCTTCGAAATGTATTCATTACAAATGTCAGCCTCCCATCTATGGAGTAAACAAAATTTTTAATATATGGTGGAGCCCGTGTAATATCAAAGTTTAGCTTGGTTTATGTCAAGTGTTTTAAACTTTAAGAGAAAAGGAAGCTAAATATCTTGGTATTCATATTCGTCTACTTAGAGAGCAGATATAAAACCTAAATTTCTTTCAGTGTAGTTCTCTCATTTTAATTGTATTCCTGTTTGGACGCTGTGAAGGATACGTGTGAAAGACACTGTCACTCATGAGTGGCGGAACTTACAATTTCGACTTCGAACGATTCCAACAATTCAATGAACCTACAGGGTGGCTGATATATAATGCAAGAAAGTAAAGCGCTGTATTTTTTAATATTTCTTTTTTTTGATTTTATTGTTCAAAAGCAAAAAATCTTGAAAATAATATTAAATTTTAGATTCAGTTTAGATTTTTTCGAATTGGCTAACTTTGGTACGAATTATGGAATTCAGACGGCCGACAAAGACGTCACAGGCTACAGGAAAGTATTTCTGCGGTATTTTTGGCCCATTCCCGGCGAAGCACCGTCTTGAGATGATCGACATTTTGGTATTTTTTAGTAAGAACCTTACTCTCGAAAATGCGTCAGGCGCAAAAGTCCAACTGATTGAGATCCGGAGATTTTGGTGGCCATTGTGCCGTAGAAATGAAGCGAGGAACCTCCTTTTTAAGCCATTCTTGGTTGACGCTTGCTGAGGGCAGTGGTGGGCTGCCCAGGGCTTCAATACTGTCTTTAAGACATTTTCTCGATATTATTCGGCATTTATTTTGACCCCACGATCGATGAATACGAATGGGGAGCGACCATCCACCGGACGGTACGGCGGCCAACACCATTACCATCTGCGGCGCTTGAGTTCGGGTGGCCAATCGCAGATGTAAATTTTCAGGTGACCTCTTTGGAAAGTAAACCCGATCATTTTGTTTGTTCACAAACTGTTCAATTAGGAATGGCTTCTAATCGGAGAAAACCAAATTCGGTAACTAGCCATTGGATTTTCATATTCTAAATATTTTCTAACATACGAAAGTGTTCTTTAAACTTTAAATTAAAAAAAAAGTAGAACTGAAAACATATTTTTTAAGCATTTAATGGCAAGTTATTTAAATTTCCTGATAATTATGGATAAAGAAAATTAATTTTTTAATTTTGAATGGAAAACAAACTTGTCATTAGCCTTCAATTACCTTATAAGAGCATTTTAGAATCACGATGTCGGTGTCGTCTAAACTGGTCCTGAAAGCAAAATGTACAAAGTACACCCAACTCTTTTTTACACGGTATATATGTTCCTCAGAAATCCGTGTAAAAAAACACGCGTTTCCTGTAGTAAAATGGGGGATATGTTCCATGTCATCTGTAAGATGAAATAAAGAACTATATTTACTTTGAAAAATCGTATAAAAATTGTTGAAAACTATAAAATTTCAGAAATACAATTCATATGGCATACAGGTGAAAAATTGGCAGACCAAGCAAAAAACTAAAGAAATCTGTTAATCCGGAAATAGGACAGAAAAATTAGAATAGAAATAAAGAAAAAAAATATTTACATAGCTCCATAATTATTCGTCGCTACTTGATAACAATAGCAATTGTGTGCGATGAACTGGACTAAAGTCGGTATCATCACTGGAGTTACCCAACAAATTATCCAATGGTGACTTTCCTCCGGTAATAGAGTTTTGAACTGTTGGACTACTGTTCGAAAGGTCTTGCACCGTCGACTTTTTATTCAAACATCTTTTATAAAAAGTTGAACTTTTGGTTTTTGGAATTTCCCAGTTACTACTATGTATGTTCATTTCAGCAATGATGTCAATTGTGGTAAAAATAAACTAATTATAAGTGACTTTGAACTCGTACTAGATAAAAAAATTTTTATAAAAAAAATTTTTTTTTTAACCGTGTAACTTCACATACATACATAATTGGGCATTACAATGCTTCAGTCAGGATTACGACCTAGCTTCTCACACCACTTTTGTTATGTGCGTTAATTTTATACATGAGTGGCGGGACCTACAGTTTAAAGTCGACTCCGAACGACAAATTTTTTGAGAAGCTTTTCATGGCAATTTTTTTACTCTCAGAGTCTTTGCCAGAAATCTGCTGAAAGGAAGTCGCCGAAGAAATATTTTTCATTTTGATGTCTGACCTGGGACCGTGTAACTTCAAATCCGTGAAAAAAGTAACTGTGTAAAAAAAGAGTTGGACCTATCTTATCACATCCCTTATGTTATGTGTGAAAGTTATACATGAGTGGCAAGACTTCGCACAACCTGAAGTTGGTTGCAATACATATCAGCCACCCTGTAATCATACTGTTACTAATGTAAAGATGTGATTTGCCTAGCGAAGTCATCATAGAGTTTATAAATACCAAATGGTTTAAATGGATTGCTTTTAATATATTTTGTATTTGAAATTTATATTTGCTCTGAATTGTTACAGGGGGCCCTACACTTTTGCGAAGCAAAAATTATTATCATCAGAAAGTTGCTAAGTTTTCTTATGATTTGTGGAAATCCTTAAGAATATTTTTATTTTATTAAAACAAAAGACATAAAAATTTATAAAATAAATACGTATAAAAGACAGGTATTATTTTTACATAGTTTTGCTTAAAATAAAAAAAAAGGGAAAGCAATATAATCGAAATTGTAAGTATACTAGTAGGATAAGGGCAAAAAAACGCAATATGTGAATTTCAGTGTAAAAATTAAGTGAAAAAGCTAAAATAAAATGAAAAAAACGAGCAGACGCTATAAATCTTTATACGTCGCTTATTGGAATGTTGTAGATTTTGTTTATAATAATAATTAATTATAGTTTTCGAGGAGTTTTCGAACCTTCTCACCAGAATCGCTTAGCAGTCAAACGGTTAAATTATTGAAGAAATCTAATATCATTCATACGACAAATTTTCAAATTGTGAATTTTAAAATTGAAAGACCTGTCAGCAGATAGCAAATTTCCCATTATGAGGGCTTTGGAAAAAGGCAAATCAATAAATGAAGTCGCTCATCAATTTAATTTCAACAAATCAACGGTTTGTCAGATTTCATAGCGATATCGTCAAACAAATATTGTAGCAAGAAAGTGGAAGTAGTCGACTTCGTATATCTACTGCCCGCCAAGACCTTCAAATGGTCAAAATAGTAAAATTTTAAAAACGGCAGTAGATGTTACTAATTATGCAAACAACCAATCAGGGTTTTCTATTAGTGTCCACACAGCCAGAAACCGATTAAGAGAGGGAAATTTATTAGCTAGAAAACCAATCAAGAATCCACTTATAATTGAAGTTACAAAGAAAACACGACTTGACTTTTCTAGACGGTATCTGCATTAATCAAATGAGCAGTGTGCCAACGTTTTGTGGAGCGGCGAATCAAAGTTTAACTTCTTTGGCTCTGATGGTACAGAATGTTGTTTTTTTTTACAAAAATTTTTAGAGCCAAATAAGTTAAACTTACTATCCTAGCAATTAGAGATGCCAAACGGGATCGATTTTTAGAAATCCCGGGATTCGGGATTTTGTAAATCCCGATCCTGAAATCCCTGGATATTTCGGGATAATTCGGGATCCAAAAATTCCGAAAAATCACGGGAAAAATCGTGATTTTCTCTTAATAATAAACAATATCTTGCTAACAAAATCATTTGTATACCAATTATGGATATCATAATTATATGTAATTAAAAATAAAATATTAAAACACCAAGACAAAAAGTAAAAAAAAAAAACGTAAATTAACAAAAATAAATATTATTCATACGATAGATAATGCATTAGTTTTAAATTATTTGGATTCCAACATAAGGATTAAAGCATCTAACATGTGATCTGATAGGCTTGAACGAACTCTGTTGTCAACATATCTTGCCGTCGAAAAGCACTTCCCGCAATCAAAATTTGTTGGTAAAATAGTTCCAAGATAGCTGTATGCACCACTCTACCACCTCTGATGTAAATAAATCTATGTCTTTGGACAGTTGAGTATCTAAATCAGTTACCCTTTTAATTCGTTTTATAAGCCTTTTGCATTCTTCGATGCCATAAAATAATTTTGTTATCAATGGAAGTAGGGTTTTCCTCATCTAAGATGCTATTATCGAAGTCAAGTGATATAGATTTTTTTTCAGAACCTTTTGAAGGGTCAAAATACATATAATTCCAAAGATCCGGGACAAGTTTTTACAAATTTCGGGATTCACAAAATCCCAAATCCCGGGATTTCTGGATTCAAGATTTCCCGATTGGCATCCCTACTAGTAATGTTTCAGACATAAAATGGTTAATAACTGACTTACATGGTTAATAACTGACAAATGGATGACCTCATAATAACAAATATTTTTAAATATTTACGATTGCAAATTTTATTACCAGCAATATTATCATATATTTTGAAATTTATTAAATTGGCATATTTAAAGAAAGAATTTGAATTTTGTAACAGCATTATAACTTAAAGTCATACTTTTTATAATTTTATTATGATATATTGCTACATACATATATAACCACCCCAGTAAAATTCGCTACGAATATTCATACAAGTTAATTTAAATTGTCCAACCGTTACATTTTTCTTGTGTCTAACTAAATCGCTCGAATGTTCTACACGGCTCTAATGACAGTATTACTGTCGGCTCATCCGATACCGTGAAGCGACATTATGCAGGAATTATTTCAGTACGAATATTGGTACAGTAATCGATTAAGACAGGGGATAATCTAAAATTAAATAGTTTAGAAAAAATGCGGAATCCTTTTGCCGCGTTATCTGGATATATCAATAAACGTTATTACATCTTCATTGTCAAAAACAGGTGCAAGTATCTTTGAACGATTTTAACAATATTTAACAATTTTAACCATTACAATCTATAATATTTATGAACAAAAATGTTACTGGGATATATTTAATATGATTGTATATAAAATGTGATAAAACATTATCACGTTAATGTATCTTGTAAATGACTTTTCCCATAAGGGAGTATATGGTATTCCCTTTTGCATGCTGACACTAATGACAGTTATCGTTATTACATTAGGAAATGGGTTAAAATGTCATGCTGATGGATTTCCATATTCAAATTTTTTTCTAACATGCGTGTGTGTTACTAGATAATGGCTCTTTAAACTTTAAATTAAAAAAAAAAAAGTTGAACTGAAAACATATTTTTCAAGCATTTAAGTTATTTAAATTTCCTGATAATTATGGATGAAGAAAATATTGTGATCATTTTGAATAGAAAACAAAATTGTCAGTAGCCTTCAATTACCTTATAAGAGCATTTTAGAACCTCGATGCGGGTGTCATCTAAGCTGATCCTGAAAGCAGAATGTACAAAGTAAATACAAAAATCCAGTCAGGATCAGAGATCAGCAATGATGAGTAGATTCGAGTTATAATTATAATTTCTGATACTTATACGCATTCATACTTATTTTAATATGATACTCATAGTACTCATACTCAAAGTTGAAACTTACATTTACACGAAGTACAAAATAAATATGATTCGCGTACGAACACTAATATATTTACAAGAATATTGTTGTCTTTGTCTTTTCTTTCTTCTTTGTTTGTATATACACCAACAACAACAACAAGGGCTGTAAATTTTGATGAATGATTCGAGCCATTCGAATGACTTATAAGTATTTTTCTAAATTTATATATCAGAATGAGTAGGCATATGAATATCAAACATATTTCGAATGTTGTGAGTTTGATGTCAACGTTGTACTCATATTCATTGCTACTTATACTTATAAATCAATGTTGTAGCAAGTACTAATGAATCAGAGTAGTTGAATTGCAATTCTGTTGATTCACTCATACTCAAAATTGCGTGAGTGCTTATGAGTAGCGGAAAAACAATTCAATGCTGATCTCTGGTCAGGTTTACGACCTTTCTTATCACATCCATTATGTTATGTGTGAATGTTATACATGAGTGTCTAGACCGGCAGTTTAAAGTTGATTCCAAACGACAAAGATCGGCGACATTCTCTCAGCAGATTTTTGGCCAAAACCTTAGGAACAAATAAAATTCTGTAGGCCTCGCAGTAAATATGACTCTACTATGTGTCGAAATGCAACATCAATATCATTTTTGAAATGTTATTTGTTGACCGAAGTTACATAAAAAATATTTCGTATTTTTATTCGTCTTCTTTATGACTGCAATCTATGTAAAGTGATACCACGAAACGTATGAAAAAAAGTGTATCGGATTTTTATATGAAAATAATCAATAGCAAGCATACACTGTTGTATATTCGTCCAACAATACATCCCAATTGCCCAAATATTTACGATAAAACTTTATAAAATCTCTGAAAACTTTTCTTTTTTATATACGCAAGTTCACAGAATCACTGCGAAAGTCTTATGATACATTCACCAAAATTATGAAAATGTTGAATTTTGAAATCTTCTTCTTCTAACAAAATGAAAACTAATCATAGATTTAACTTTTTCTGTATTAAAGTTATATGATATTAAAAATTAAAATTTTAAAGCAAAACTTGACAAAAAGAAATTTTTTTCATTACACTTAAAAGAAACAAAAAATACGTCTTGTTTATACCTGTTACAGAGACCTGCGCCGAGCAAATTTGTCGGCGGCGGCGGCTAAAATTGAAAAGTTTCGGCGGCGACTATAAGTCGGCTGTCAGCCGAAATATGGTAAAGTTTCGGCGGCTCCTTTATGTTTACTGTGATCCGAAATGACATAAATTAAATGGTCCTGGTTGCTCCACTATGTTAAAGGGCCTTAGATCTCTGCAGCACATTTGCACAAGCAGACGTGGGTCAGTAAATTTTTCGGAATCTGCATTTTTAGAACTTCCTGACAATATGGATTTTGTTTTGGCATTCGAATTTTACAATTTTTTTGATTTTACATCAATACAATGAGCACGTAAATGGTTACAGAGGTTTGATGTCGACGTAGAAACTCCAAACCTGAAAATATTTCGCATTTTATAACACTTACAAAACAATTTTCAGAAATAAATATTCAAAATAAAACTTCCCAAAGAATTTGGCTAAAAGCTAATTGAAATTGGAGTTTCAATTATTGTTTTGGGAAAATATCCTTTTAATTATCTTTAAATTTAATTCCTGGATAGAAATAATATACATATGTACCTACTCCTTCAAACCCATGGGAGAATCATTTAAGCAAACTTTACACTTGTGATTCTTTTTTAGCAAAGTTTTATTTCCAATAATCATTTAATCAAAATGGTGCCAAACTATGGACCCTGGTGAAGCTTTATTTGTTTAAAAGGATTTGGGTTGTTTCTTTAATTTTTGTTTTAGCAGCTAGTATTTTTCATATTCGTTTATGTCATTGTCAATATTAAATAAATATCAACTAAAAATAGCAAGTCGTCATCGGAATCAGATGAATTTTACTCATTTAAATTATTATTTAAATTTTGAAAGAAATTTGTAATTTTTTGGTTCTCTATTATAATTTTTTGTCTTTTAAAAAATTTAACGTTAAATTAACTGTTACCACATTCACCAAAAACAAGAAAGGGTTTTCAAAATCACCATATCAAAAAATTAAAAATTTTTCTGTTAACATATCACAAAATGAACAATGTGTTTAAGTCAAATAAAATAATAATATATAAATATCATATTTTATATATAATTAAAATTTATTGTATTAAAAACATATTTTCATATATTTTAATTTTCTTACATACATCAAACGGCGGCTGAATTTAAGCCGACTTAAGCCGAATAAATTTTCAGCGGCGGCGGCTTTTAAATTTTGTGGGCGGCTCGACTTAGCCGGCTGTCAGCCGATCGGCACAGGTCTCTGACCTGTTAACTTTCGATTACGATTAGTAATTATTATATAATTTTATGAACAATTTTTTCGATTTACTAATTGATTACGATTAAAATATAATCAAAACATAATTTGAATTACTGGCGATTTGTCTAATAATCAAAAAGAATCAAAAGTAATCTAAAAGTAATCAAATTATTTTTAAGAATTACTTTTAAATTCTTTTGGATTATTTTCAAATATTCAAAAGTAATCGAAAATTAATCAAATTTTAAAATATTTTAAAATAATTAAAAAAAATTTAAAAGTAGTTATTGAAAACGATTCGACTACTTTTGGATTACATTTGATTCCTTTTGATTTTGACAGTAATCCTGATTATTTTTTGATTATATTGTAATCGTAATCAATTATTAACTATTTTAACCAACAATAATCGTAATTGTAATCATTATTTTACCATTCAAAAAAATTAATCAAATTACTAATCATTACGATTACTAATCATTACTAAGACGTTCTCTGACGTATAAAAATTATAAAACTATTGAAGAAATCTAATATTACTCATACGTCTGGTATTGTTTGATTATAATGTAATCAATACAGCTGCCACATGAATTTTTATTTTCCTTATAAATTTTTTTTTCTAAAAAAAAGAAAAAATCTTCCCTTAAGTCCAGGCAGATGCAACATTCTAAACTTTAGTTGCTTGAATTTGTTCCATAAAATCATGGCAAATATTGGAGAAATTTAGAGGTTAGTCCCTACTAAGGTGGAACAACTTAAAAGAATGCAGTTATCTAATATAATCAATATTGTCGCCGTAGTCTAGTAGGTAGTATCTTGACTTAATATACGTGTTGCTTCTGTTTAAACATCTTCAACAAAACGAAATATGAAAAAATATATTTTTTCTCACAACTTCCTCTCAGCGAACTGCTGGCAAAAATTTTGAGAGTAATTAGCAATTGCCAATCAACCATTCTTGGATAAAGTTAATACGTACAACATAAGAGATTTGAGAAGCCAAGTGTTGTAGTCCTCACTGAAGGATTGTAATTACCAATACATACATACATAATTGGCCATTACAACCTTTCAGTCAGGATTACGACCTAGCTTCTCACACCACTTATGTTGTGTGCGTTAATTTTATACATGAGTGACGGGACCTACAGTTTAAACTCGACTCCGAACGACAGATTTTTGAGAAGCTTTTCATGGCAATTTTTACTCTCAGAGTCTTTGCCAGAAATCTGACGAGAGGAAGTCGCCGAAGAAATATTTTTCGTTTTGATGTCTGACCTGGAATTCGAACCCGTGCCTTTTGTCTAATAAGCCAACACATTACCCACTAGACCTCGGCGACTTCATAATTACCAATAATATAAAAGTGAATAAAGATTTTCTTTAAAAGATTTTCTTTAAAAGATTTGAAAATAATACAAATTCGATCAAGTGCTACTGTCAAATATAATCAAAAATATTTTCTTTATGAAACGTTTTTGGAGTGAGGGATGTTGCAGCAGAACGAAACAAAGAAACGTGGAGATTGCCTATTATTTTTATGTGATAAATCTTTTAAATTTTTTCAAGTAGTAAAACACATACATTTAAGAAGAAAATTTGTTATTAATCATTTTTTTAATCAAATTCTGTAATTTTTGCCACAAAAAATACAATCCATAGAGAAAAACTTGTTGGTTCTATTGTGTTCTCTTCTTAATTGTATAAAACAAGAATTTTTTATGAATTTAATTAGGCTACCTAATTAATTATTTCAAAAAGACTTTTCTTATAGATTTTTTAAAATATTTTTTTTATTCCTTATAGATTTCATTAGGTTTCCATTTGATCATGTGTAAATTATCTTCTTAATGTTTTAATAAAAATATCTTCTTGAATATATTAGCTGCCTTGTTATTTCATGAATGCAGACAAATAAACATAGAGGCAAAGTAAATTTTTATTTTAATATCAACAAAAATAATTGTTGTAAAAACAAATAAATTTTTGAGTAATGACTGATCAAAGGAGTTCAACTGAAAATGTGGATATTGTCCCAATTTTAAAATCCTGAGAGCTTCGTGATGAAACATGTAAAAATCTTTTAAGTTTTGGAATTACATCAACAAACATATTAAAAAATATAGAAATTCAAAACATTGAAAAATTTTCCAAGAAGGTGGACCAAAAATATACAAGGAAGTTTATTAAATGGAGAATAAATATTGTTCCTGTAGAAATGCAGCTATGGTATAATGCTTTCTGCAAAGTATTCCCTAAAGAAAAATCATTAAAAAAATTTAAATCAAATTTTATTTAACATTTCATTAACAGTTTCTGTTATTCTAATGAACATAATTTTTGAAACGGAAAGATGGGAAGAAAAATCCAACAGGAAAGTTATTTTCTCATTGGACTAATGTTGAAAAAGAAAAATTCAATGATTATTCTGTCACTGCGGACGAATCTTTTAAAGATTTGCATAATGGTATGAATATTTAAAACTTTTTAAATTACTATATGTACATCTCTATACGGCTATCTTTGACTTTCAAAGATAAATATTTCGAGCAAAAGTGCTAGTTCCAGTACAATTCCAGTCCATGGGAACAGGTGTTTTCATTCTGGAAGGAAACAAAGAAAAATAGAATTGATGAGATACAAAATGCCAAATCTTTGACGAATATTTTTCAAGAGTGGCCACGATATAATGCTTTCTTAGGTTACTAACTTGTAAATATTGACTTTTTTCAATTTAATTTTACTTAAGTTTTAATATCTATTTTATTTTGAATAGGTCGAAACAGATTTTGAATTTTTATAGCCGGAAAAACTAACAATTTATTCTTAAATTTTGGAAATTTTTTATATTAAAATATTTTCTAAGTAACTATATCAATAAAAAATTTATAATAATATCAAGCAAAATCAAGTATTATTTAAAAAATAAAATTATAAATTATTATAAAATTAAGAAGAAAATCTTTTTTAAAAAAGCAAGGAGACCAGTAATATCCCTAAGTTTTCTTATTGCTTTTTTTTTAAAAAGGTTTTCCTTATAAAAATAATAAGAATCTCTTCTTGGAAAAAAAAAACATAGAGAAATCTTATAAACTTTATTCTAATTTACAATGTATTTTCAGTTTTCTCTGTGTTTACATACAAAATTCATCTCCCACAGAAATTTGTGTACATTCCACAGGAACACAAATCGTGACCCTCATGTACTACAATGTAATCACAGCTGTAAGCTGCTGCAGTGATATAACAAAACTTTTGTTATCTTATTGAATACTTGCTTTGGTCTTCCGTAATGTGTGAAATATAAATAGGAAAACCAAATACGGATTATTGGCAAATATTTGTCTTGAACTGGTGTTACAGAAATGTGGTCACATCTTGTATTTAAACGGACAAGATATGTGGTTTTACTGTCGTTAGCTATTTACAGATAAATATAGATTGAGGAATAAATACAACGAAATATGTTGGTCATGTAGGCAATCATAATCGGCTATTACAAATGTTTTCTTTTAATCGAATATTTAAAATATGAATTTTAACAATTCATTCCAGATAGCTTTTAAGAAGTGTTTGTCATTTATTGGTAAAAAATTTGATCATGGTCAGCGTTACCGCTGGAAATTTTTAAGAAGTCGCACAAAAAGGGGATTTTTGAAAAAAAAGTCGCACACAAAGTGTATTTTGGCAGTAAAAAGGGGAAACATTTTTAAAAGAAAAGAAAATGTCTATAGTCTAGTCTCTAGTCCAGTCTATAGTCTAGTCTAGTCTAGTCTCTAGTCTATAGTCTATCTAGTCTAGTCTAGTCCAGTCTATAGTCTAGTCTATAGTCTATAGTCTATCTCTAGTCTAGTCTATAGTCTAGTCTATAGTCCTAGTCTCTAGTCCAGTCCATAGTCCAGTCCATAGTCTAGTCTATAGTCTAGTCTATAGTCTAGTCTCTAGTCCAGTCTATAGTCTAGTCTATAGTCTAGTCTCTAGTCCAGTCTATAGTCTAGTCTAGTCTCTAGTCCAGTCTATAGTCTAGTCTATAGTCTAGTCTAGTCTATAGTCCTAGTCTCTAGTCTAGTCTAGTCTAGTCCATAGTCTAGTCTATAGTCTAGTCTAGTCCATAGTCTAGTCTATAGTCTAGTCTATAGTCTAGTCTATAGTCTAGTCTATAGTCTAGTCTAGTAGTCTAGTCTATAGTCTCTAGTCTATAGTCCTAGTCTATAGTCTAGTCTAGTCTAGTCTATAGTCTAGTCTATAGTCTATCTATAGTCTAGTCTAGTCTCTAGTCTAGTCTCTAGTCTAGTCTCTAGTCTAGTCTATAGTTTAGTCTAGTCTATCTAGTCTAGTCTAGTCTAGTCTATAGTCTAGTCTCTAGTCAAGTCTATAGTCTAGTCTCTAGTCAAGTCTATAGTCTAGTCTATAGTCCTAGTCTAGTCTCTAGTCTATAGTCTAGTCTCTATAGTCTATAGTCCTAGTCTCTAGTCTATAGTCTAATCTATAGTCTAGTCTAGTCTAGTCTCTAGTATAGTCTAGTCTCTAGTCCTATAGTCTAGTCTATAGTCTAGTCTCTAGTAGTCTAGTCTATAGTCTATAGTCTAGCCTAGCCTAGTCTAGTCTATAGTCTCTAGTCTAGTCTCTAGTCTATAGTCTAGTCTATAGTATAGTCTATAGTCTCTAGTCTATAGTCTAGTCTCTAGTCTATAGTCTATCTATAGTCTAGTCTAGTCTATAGTCTAGTCTCTAGTCCTATAGTCTAGTCTAGTCTAGTCTATAGTCTAGTCCTAGTCTATAGTCCTAGTCTAGTCTCTAGTTCTATAGTCTAGTCTCTAGTCTAGTCTTCTAGTCTAGTCTCTAGTCTAGTCACTAGTCTAGTCTATAGAAAAAATGCTTTTAAAAAAAGGGGAAAAAAGTGTCAAAAATCTTGAAAAGTGTCAGATTTAGTTCATTTTAGTAAGGGGGTACAAATAGTGGCGAGGTCGCTGAAAAAGTGTCAAATTGCGATTTTAGTCGCTCAACGGTAACGCTGATCATGGTTTTCATTTAGTACTGTTTTACTAGATATTTTTTATAAAAAATAGAAAGTCCACAGGACTTATCAACTCTGATAGTTGATAACGGCCAACTGGTCTAAGCCAAATCTTCAAAATTCAGCAGGAGCTTATTTTTGGATAAATGGATATGCAAACAAAAAAAATTATATAAAGTTTGGGACGATTCTAATCCACAGGAAATCAAATAACATCCAATGCACCTAGAAAAAGCTACTGTTTAATATGAACTTTAGATCGGCAAGCACTGTTAAGAATGTCTGCTAACTTCTATTAGCTTGTTGTGCAAAAACATAATAAAGCTACATTCTACTTAGTTTATTCCACATTGAATGTCTTGCGCGAATTATTTGAAGCAGTAGTCGCTTTACCTGGAGATGACGTGAACTGATCACCATATCGATGATTTTTTTATTTTTTTTGTAGTTTTTTTAGATCGCATGTGTATGTGAATGTGTATAATCCTCAAAGCCTACATATTTCATGCTATTAGCCAAATTCAGTTTACTTTAGCCATGGCGTACATAATGGCATGAAGAGGTGTTTCAAATGAAAAAGAAATAGTTATAATGGCGACGAGAGACGCCGTAGTCTAGTAGATATGGTGTTAGGCTTATTAGACGTAAAGCCAGGGTTCGAGCCAAAGGCTAGACATCAAAACAAAATACAAAAAGTATTCCTTCGGCGATTTCCTCTCAGCAGATTTCTGGCAAAAACTCTGAGTTCGTAGTCGACTTCAAATTGTAGGTCCTGTCACTTATGTATAAAATCAATACACACAACATAAGTGATGTGAGAAACTAGGACAATAATCCCGACTGAAGGGTTGTAATGACCAACTATGTATGTATGTATTCTGCTTCATTCGACACGTTTGATTTAGATTTCAAACTGTGACCTCACGTCTAATAATTCAACACAGTACGAATTAGACTACGGTGACTTCATCCTAACATACAATAAGTGAATGACAGAATTAATTAATAAATGGCATTTAAATTGCCATCTGGTCGCCGTGGTCTAGTGGCTAGTGTGTTGGCTTATTAGACAAAAGGCCCAGGTACGAATCCCAGGTCAGACATCAAAACGAAAAATATTTCTTCAGCGACTTCCTCTCAGCAGATTTCTGGCAAAGACTCTGAGAGTAAAAATTGCCATGAAAAAATCTATCGTTCGGAGTTGACTTTAAACTGTAGGTCCCGCCACTCATATATAAAATTAACGCACACAACATAAGTGGTGTGAGAAGCTAGGTCGTAATCCTGACTGAAGGGTTGTAATGGCCAATTATGTATGCATGAAAATTGCTTATATAGAATGCCATATTATAGGATATTATCTTTTAATTGAAATAAAGAAAACTAAGAATATAATATCGTTCAAATCTCCATCACGGTTTTATTGGATAGAGTTCATGCGAAATATTAATTTTCTACCACTTTGGCGCATAAATCAGGCTAAAGTTGACCGATAATATTGGAATGAAAGATCTTTGTTTCTTATGGTATTCTCGCAAAGTAAGAATACTACTACAATTTATGTCATCAGGACAAGTATTAGATTTATAATAGCTAATTTATGATGAAGTCAAATATATTGGCATTCAAAAATAATTTATATTTATCTTCCAATTAGAGAAGCTAGGCTGTAATACTCACTGAAGGGCTGTAATGAAATGAAATTTAAAATTTAATTAAAAACCATTTAAATAGTAATGCCAAATAAATTAACTCAACAAAAATTTATGTAATAATTATTAAACAAAAGACTGTGAAATTAAAAAAGAAACAAAAATAACGAACTAAATCATTATATTTATTACACGTTAGAGGCTGACCGCAGAAACCACAATTTTATATAAAGTTTGCAAAATCAATTAAGTAGACAATGTTATCGTGTTCATATTAAAAGTTTTGTAAGGCAACATGTGTTTAAATGACAATTATTTATTTACATTACTAATCCTCAATATTCTTTTTAAATCAATAAAATTCATCCCACCGTTTTTGTTTATCCCAGGTATACAGATTTCGGTGAATTGGCATAATATAAATATTAAATTGACAATTACAGACAATTCATAAAAGTAGTTAGCGTAGTATATTAGAAAGTGTGTTGGCTTATTAGGAGGACGGTCAAGGTTCAAAGAGCAAGTCATACTTCTTCTCAGCAGAATTTTGGCAAAAGCTCTGAGAGTTAATAAAATTACCATAAAAGGTTTTTCGAAAATCTTTCGTTCCGAGCCTACTTTAGCTGCATGTCTTGCAAAAGAGTCGTGATTTGAAGAAAACAGTCGCAGTTGTAAAGATCTAGTGAAGAGTTGTGTGAGAAGAATAACGAATAAACAGATAATTGTTGTGGCTATTGTTATATACGTGCTACAACTTCGTACAGTGGCACATAAGATAGTACGGACAATAATGATTAACTGAAACTGATCTCATATTTGTTTATACTTTGTTCGCAATAAACGATCTCATATTTAAACATTTTCCTGTAGAAAATGCCAATAGTGAAACTCTACTGACTTACTATTGACACAGTCACCAGTACTAGTGACATTTTGTATCCCTGCCAATGTAATTTAGTATAGATATTTAATATGTGCGTGTCATTGAAAATCTACTACTGACGTTAGTACTATTGACTATATAGGGAATAGGTACTCCATTTGGGTCCATATGTACCCATTGGAACCAGTGAATCAATAGTACAATTTAGTCTACACTTTTCTAGTCTACACTTTTGGTACTTTCCTGTAGTGAAAGACGACAATAAAATTTTAATTTTTGAAAATATTTGATTTTATTAAAAAAAAAAAACGTACGATTTCATTGTTATAGTCTTTTTATAATTTAAATATGAAAACTAAAAACGTGTTATTAATTCAGTCTCTCTTATTTATATAGGAACATCAAAATAACGTTTTTGTTTTATTGAAATTAAATAAAATTATTAATTCTCTTTGGGAGAGTCGTCTTCTTCACGATTTACATCATTTTTGGTTTTACTGCGACCCATTTCTTTGAAAAATTTTTTCTTTTGGCGCTGAAATGCTGCTCTAAGTTGATATAACATCTGGATATTAAAAAAATGAAAAAATTGTTAAAATATTACAAACATTTATGAGAATACAAAAAAACATTTATTACCTAATAAGGCTTTAAAAACATTTGAGTATTCGCGAAACATCTCTTAGAATTTTTACAAAATTTATGATAATATTTTGGCCAAATATTTCACGAAGTTTTCGTTCTGCATTACCCGAAAAGGTGTGATTTTATTTATCCAATATATTGAATATAAACAAAAAATACAATTTATTCGTTGAAGTAGTTCCACAATAAAGGTAAATACTTACGTATGGGTCTGAATGATTTTTCAAAATAACATCAAATTCTCTCTGTTTTTCTTAACAGTCGAAAGCGAAAAATTCCATAAGATTTGAAACAATTTCATTTTGTTTAAAAATTGTGTCCAACATACTAATTTTTTATCTTCTAACGCAAACTATATTTTGGAAAATCAATTTTAGACGACACATAATATTCAGGCTCCACAAAATTTTCACACTTGGACTTACGAATGTAGCTTTAACAAGAAGCTATAATCTACTTTTAAAATTTGGATGTACCTGTTAGAGGACTAGACACAAATGCAATAATTTTGGTCAAGACGAAATATTTGAAAAAGCCCACCGTCTGTAATAGATAAACTCCCCAAATGCGCTTCAATTATTAGTGAGATAGAAAAAGCCACTTTTAAATTTATAATACTTACTCTTGATGTTTTATTGCATAATGTGAACGTATAAATCAAATCATTAAAATTTGTTGTAGACTATTCAAAATTAGATTCTTCACGACTGGCAGAAAATTATCAAATTCAAACCTTGTATGTCTAATAGTTAACAATCAAAAGCACAACTAAATTGTATGCTTTTGAATGTTAAATATAATTTAAAATCAAAATTTTATTAAATTAAATTTTTTGTTTAGAGTTGACAAGTGTGTACATCATTTCGTCTAGAATTGTCAAGATAACTGTCAAATGCAGAAAAATGTCAGCATTTGTCAGAATATATCTTATTGTTCTTTAAGAAATCCTTTCGTATACTTCTCCTTTCGTATAATTCTCCACATACTGGTAGCTTATTCAGTAATTCAGGCGGAACAGACTCAGCTTTTTAGTGAAACTGCCAATAGCTTAGTTAGTGCCTTATAAGAATTTTTGTTAGAGTGCAAACCTTGTTCAACTCATGCAATTCGCTGGTTTTTCTACTGATCACTTACATGCCTCTATGCGAGACGTTCAGCTTGTGTAATAGCAAAAATCTACGCTAGAAATACGCTGGCCTGATCAGAAAATCTGTATGACCCGTTCAGTGCCAGTTTAGCGCTAAAAAACGTTAAAACCGATCCCACATTTCATTTGCAAGCCATCGGTGAAGATCGTTATATCACCGTTACCGAAGACAGCTCCAGCAACACATTCCTTGGAATGTTCATCTGAGAACAGTCTCTGGTACCATATAGTCTCATCTTAAACCCGAATGATTCGGTTCCAAGTATTGAATGGTTCACATATATCCGAGAACTTAAGGATGAAGATGTCTAAATTCTAGACTGCATCAAGCCCGCGTGATGCCGAAGCATGCCAACCCCTGTATTTTGTATAATACCCAGATTGCACATTCATTTTTTATGACATTTTTATTCCGAAGATATTATTTTGTGTTGATAAATTCCTTATTATTTTGTATTCTTTGATGGATTTTCCTTTCTTTCTTGCACTCAATAATCAAGAAAGCCTTATATTTTATTATTAGCCACGAGCTTGGCTATTGTTATCAGTGAATGGAGCGGAGTTTTATTGAAAATTTTAATTGGTCACTACCAGAGATCAGCAATAAGTATTCAAAACGATGAGTAAATTCGAGTCATACTTATCTTGATATCATACTCATACTACTCACACTCAAAGTTGGAAGTACTCGTCGTATTCGTACTTAACAGTATGCAACTCGTCTCTACACGAAGCACAAAATAAGTATGATTTTCGTACGAATACTCACGAGAAGATTGTGTGTATGCTTTGCTTGTTGTATATGCAGCAACAACAAAGGATGTAAAGTTTAATGAATGATTCGACCCACTCGAATGACTTATAAGCACACCTGTTAAATTTCAATTACATTACTTTTTAAAAATAATCGTAATGATTAAATAATTCTATGAACAATTTTTTCGAATTACTAATTGATTACGATTACAATATACTCAAAAAATAATCGGGATTACTGGCGACTTGTCTAATAATCAAAAAGAATCAAAAGTAATCAAATTATTTGCAAGAATTACTTTCAAATTCTTTTGGATTATTTTCAAATATTCAAAAGTAATCAAATTGTTTTTAATAATTCTTTTTGATTATTTTAAAACATTCAAAAAGAATTTGAAAGTAGTTATTGAAAACGATTTGATTAGTTTTAGATTACTTCTGATTCTTTTTGATTGTTAGAGTTAGGTTACAGGACGTGTACCTGTCAGTCAAGACAAGCACATTACCCGGAGGTCGAAATTGGCCCATTATACGATTATTAGATTGATTATCCTGATTATTTTTTGATTATATTGTAATCGTAATCAATTATTAACTATTTTAACCAAAAATAATCGCAATTGTAATCATTATTTCACCATTAAAAAAAATTTAATCAAATTAATGACCATTACGATTACCAATCATTACTTAACAGGTATGCTTATAAGTATTATAAGTATTTTTCTAAATTTATGAATCAGAATGAGTAGGAGAATAAGTATGATTCGCATACGAATACTACTATACTCACAAGAAAATTGTATGTATGTTTTGTTTGTTGTCTTTGTCATTCCTTTCTTCTTTGTTTGTATATGCAACAATAACAAAGGTTGTAAATTTTGATGAATGATTCGAATCACTCGAATTACTTATAAATAATACAAATATTTTTCTAAATTTATGAATCAGAATGAGTAGACGTATGAATCAAACATATTTCGTATGTTGTGAGTTTGAAGTCAACGTTGTACTCATACTCATTGCTACTTATGCTTATAAATCAATGTTGTAGCGTGTACTAATGAATCAGAGTAGTTGAATTTCAATTCTGTTGATTCATTCATACTCAAAATTGCACGAGTACTTATGAGTAGGGGAAAAAACGATTCATTGCTGATCTCTGGTCACCAACACAAAAATCACAGAAACTTATTGTTTTATTAGGCTTTAATGATTTTTAAAATTATTCGCATGGCGAATCGTTCATTACAACAGAATTAGAACATTTTATTTTTTACCACGATACTCATTACGTCATGGGCATTAGTTTCTATTGCAACTACTTTATTCTGTTTCACGAGTTGTATACAATACGCATATTAAATTTTAAATTTAAAAGTTACTTTATAAGTTACTAAAACCGGTCTGTTTCAGTTTTTGTCTATCAAATTTTATTTTCAAACACATGTGCACATGTTTACGAATATAATCGTCTAAAACTGAGTGCATTTGGAATGAACCGAATAATTCTGTAATGCATGTCCCCGTTCACACACTGAAGAAGAAACAGCTTTAAAAGTAGTTGAAAGAAAAATGTCTTCGTATTGCTAATGGATATGTCTTACTTGCCGGAGTATATGCTATTGCAGGCAATGCTTTTTATTTTATTTTAGTTCTTAAGAAGCAGAATAATCATAGCTTTTTATTTTTTCTACATTCGCAAAAGAGAAACATAAGAAAGCAAATGAAAATAAAAAGGATTTTCGTATTTTTCTTTTTCATTTTCAATTATGGTGCCATAATTGTAGACTTTTATCCCCTTATTATACCCAGAAGTGCTCGTGTTGTATGCCACTTTATTGTTTGGAAATTTGTTTGAAGGAATATAACTTCTCTTTAAATCTTTGCACTTTAAAGGAACATTTACGTTGCAAAGTGTTTTTTTTTTCTCATGAATTTTGTTAAATTTCACTTCATTTTTAAACAGACTGGAATTTTTAAAAAAATAAATAACCTTACAAATGTGGGACAGACTATATACGTACCTACTGGTATGACGTGTTCAAACCTTTTTCGAAATTAGTGTTCCAACAAAAAAGAATTTAAAGTACGGAATGTATAAATATAATATCAAAGCCAATGCCTTACAGTTTCTAGGAAAATTAAACTAAGCAGGTTAAATTATCCAAAAATGTGGCTTGCATTAGCAATCTACTTATCTACATACATATATCCTACGCCTTCATCACATATTCTTAATCATTCGAATTCCAAAACTTATGGTGAAGTTTTCTATGACAGCTTGTCCAATTTATAATTTAGTATTCATTCCCTCAGTCGGAATTATGGCCTAGTGTCACACTCAATTTATGTATGTTGTGTGCATAGGTGGAATCTATAATCGATTTCGAATAACAAAGTTTTAAGAATCTTTTAATGGCAATCCTACTCTCAGAATCCTACAGCAAGAAATCTACTGAGATGAAGTCCCTAGTAAAATGTGTTTTACATTTCATTTTGTTTGCGATTTCTGACCTCTGGTTTGAGCCGTGGTCTCACGTCGAGTAAACCAAAACACTATTTACTAGACTACGGTGACTACCTTACGTTGGATAACCTCCACAGTGCCGATAAATGCGACAGTTAGGACATTGAAAGGAATTCATTGCCTTTAATTTTGATAATATACAGGATGGCTGATATGTATTGCATCCAACTTCAGGTTGTTATCAACCGCTCATCTGACAGCTGACAGATTTAGATGAGAAGCCATTGCAAATTGACCAGTTTGTGAACAAACAAAGAGATCGGTTTACTTGCCATAGAGGTTAGCTGAAAATTTACACCTGCGATTGACCACCAGAAATCAAGCGCCGCCGTTGGTAATGGTGTGGGCCGCCGTAACGGCCAATGCCCAATATTAGCGGGAAAATATTTTAAAGGCAGTATTGAAGCCCTGGGCAGACAAGCATTTCGGCTGCAGGCCATGGGCATTCGAACAGGACTCTGCTCCACCGCACTCAGCACGCTTAAAGAGGAGGTTCCTCGCTTCATTTCTACCGCACAATGGCCACCAAAATCTCCGGATTTTAATCCGTTGGTCTTTTGCGCCTGGAGCATTTTGGAGAGTAAGGTTCTCACTAAAAAATATCAAAATGGGGATCATCTCAAGACGGCCCTTTACCAGAAATGGGTCGAAATACCGCAGAGCCACTTTCATGCAGCCTATTATGGCTTTGTTGGCCGTTTGAAGGCCATAATTCGTACCAAACGTGACCAATTCGAACAAATCTAAACTGATTATAAAATTTGATATTATATTCAAGATATTTTGCTTTTGAACAATAGAATTAAAAAATAAAATTAAAACAATATACCGCTTTACTCTATTGCATTATATATCAGCCACCCTGTAGGTAGATATTCCCTGTCTTATGATAAATTTAGAATACACATAATTATTGGTACCAGCATGTAATTATTATTCATCAGCAGGTACAAAGAAAGACAATCCCGCATGTGGGGAGTTGCTACTAAGCGCTTATAAATGATTCCGAACAACGTTTATAAAATATTTTAATTTAAGGAAAAGACGATTTTCAAGTAACAAAATGCGAATGTAAGCATTACAAAAATATTCCCATATCTTATGGGCTTTTTACTTTACCAGACAATAATTAACAGAGTTTTTAAACAAACAAAAAAATGCCTGCACCAAACAATCTAAGGGGTATTAATTATCATATCGCGTTCAATGTCTTATAATTATAAAGAAATCTATTCTGAAAAGGTAAAAAGGGGAAAACTGTTACAATTTTAATTGCGTGATAATTGAGTGTAATTGTTTGTTTCAACAAGAATGTAAATGCCATTCTAACATTTGTTTTGTCGCAAGCCATTATGTATGTTCATTAGATATGTTTATTTTGTAACAAACATTACGGAAACTTTTTAATTTGTGGTATTTTAACCCATTAATGCCTGACCCCAGAATACTTGGGCCGATTTCGGTGAAATTTAACACAAATAGTATTTGTGGTATTTGTATTGAAATATGTGTCGTGGGGTCCTCTATAGGGATTTTTATTTCCACTTCGGCATAAGTGTGTTCTAATATAAAATTTTTTTTTTCTCTTTTTGACAGTTTAATTGAATATAACAAGTTTGTGACAATAATAATCCTGACAGGACTGATAAATTTGCCAAAATTACTCCATTGAAGAATACACTGAATAAAAAATTCATGGAATTTGGCATATTTTTCCATAGTATTTATGTGGATGAACAGACGATCGCATATGTTTCCATTTGGCTACAAATATTGGGTGTTGGCTTCTATGACAGGATACTATTATTCTTTTATCCCATATGCTGGCGTTTCTGTTAAAAAATAATGCTGATTATGTCCTTACAGAAAACGTAGTACCACTACTATTAGAGGATATTTTACATCCAAGTCAATATAAAGTTACATTCTAGAAGCCATAATTTATTATGAACATTATTTCGAAATGGTTTTTTAGCAACAGGTACTGTTCGAGATAGTCGGAGCAATCACGCATTGTTGGATGATATTAAATTGATGAAAAAGAACCTCGAGGTACATCAGATTTTTGCTTTGACAAGCAACAATATTATCGCAGTTCTCCGGAACGATAATTCGGTAATTACCTGCACACATATTTATACTTCTGTACAAATTTTATATCTTTCTGAAGGTGGTGACTGTGATGTCTAATTTTTTGGGTGTATGTATGATCGTAAACATCGCAAGATGACTATCGTTGAAGAACCTTGCAGAATAGATGCATATAATCAGCGTATGGGTGGAATTGACTTATTGGTAATGACATTATACGATAATGGCGTTAACAATCATCTTACGCGAATCCTCGGAACAAAGTGGTATTGGCCACTACTCACCGTTAGTGATTAGCTAAGGTAAACCTATGGAAACAACACTGCTTGTGAAGCGGATGTGAAGGTTTGCCACTTATGTGCCAACTAGATTTTCTTGTTAGAGTTGTTGAAGCGTTGGCAAAAATTCGTGAAAATCTACGCCGTAATGGAAAAGTTGTCAGAAATGCGCAGCAAATAGTACATAGAGTTCGGTTGTGCAAAACCCGGTTTGAATATGCATTCAAGAGATTCTTTTACACAATTTTATACCGAAACTACCAAAAATTTAAAAAAATAGAGAAAAATAAATGATTTGAAGTTTCTATTTGGTATTTGGTATTTTTATATCCATGCCCTTTAATCGCAACTGTAGCTAGGGTAAGTAGACCAATTCAAGTGAAGGAAATCTAAAGATTTTTCTTAGAATATGATCCATACATATTCCATAGAAGTTCTTTCTACAAAATTTTGATTTTGAAAAATTCGTGATCTTCATGGCATACTAAATTTTTTTTGAACCATTCTATGTCTTCTTTATTCGTTCTTAAAGAAATGTTTGGGCTCTCGTGTAGCTGAGGCAAGATAGAATTTTTATAAAAACAAACTTCTTTTTCTGGGTATTTTTCTACCCATTCGGCGTTAATGGGTTAATATTGAAACGCTCTCGACTTTTAAAGGAACAAAACCACGATAAACTTACTTTGTCTGTATGTTGTTTAAATTTCTTAAAGTTGTTAAGAATTTTATAGTTTTTTCACAAACTTTCAATTCTGATATTCGAATAAAATTTGCTACAACTTTAAACTCATTTCACATTTAGTCGCTCCATCAATACCCAAAAATGCCGTTTAAAAAACATAGATTTAACCTGATGGGACAAATTCACAAATTGGTTGCACAGTAAAATTTCTTTTGTCCTTAGGTAATTCAATTAGCGATTATGCACTAATCGGCAATATGGCCTTTGTAAATCCTTGTAAATACATGACTGAGGTAAATTAGCCATATGACGTGTGATCTATTTAACTGAATGCGGTGGACTTATAAGATCAGATACCTAAATTAATAACTTCGCTAAATTATTCCCAACAATGATATGGTCCTTTGAAAATGTTAAGTCATCTGTTTACAGAATTTAACCCATTAACGCCGAATGGGTAGAAAATACCCAAAAAAGGAAGTTTTTTTAAAAAATTCTACCTTGATCCAACTAAACGAAAGTCTAAACGCTTCTTTAATAATGAATAAAAAACATATAGACCAATTTAAAAAAAATTAGTAAGGCATGCTATTCACATGTTTTCGATGACAGCATAAAGGTCAAAGATCACGAATTTTTCAATATCAGAATTATGTAAAAAGAACTTTTGTGGAATATGTATGTATGACATTCTCAGAAAAACCATGAGATGCCATGTAATATAATTTGTCTTCTATCCAATGAAAAAACTTTTACTTGAATTGGTCTACTTACCTAAGCTACAGGTGCGATTAAAGGACATGGATATAAAAATACCCACTTAGGCATTGGTATGAAGAAGAGAATTCATTTTATTATAAACTTTTGAAAATTAATTTCAAATAGAAATTTCAAATAATTTACTTTTCTTTATTTTTTCTATATTTTAGGGAATTTCGGCATGAAATTCTGCAAAAAAAATCATTTGAATGTACATTCAAACCGCATTTTGTATTTTATCAGTGCATTTTGCTATTTGCTGCACATTTGTGACAACTTTTCCATCACGGCGTCGATTTCCAACGCTTCAACAAAGCTAACCAAAAAATCGAGTTGGCTTATAGGTGGGAAACCTTCATATCCCCTGCACATGCGATATAGTTTGCATGCGTCTATCAAAGCTACGTCAGTAGTATAAGTGAGTAATCGCCAATACCACTTTTTTCCGCAGATTCGAATACGATACGCTATTATCGAATAAGTGAACTCCACCCATTTGCTGATTATATGCAGGTATTATCTATTGTTATTCAATGACAGCCATCATACGATATTTACGGTTTGAAATGTGACTCGAGTTTCGTTGTTTTACCTGTTCTTCAACGGAATGTGTTCAAGAGGAATAAGGAGATCAAGTAATCAAGATTACACTTTATTAGGTAATTTTCTTCAAATTTATATTCTTTAGACTAATAAACACTAGATCGTATTATAAATTTCCCTGAATTTGTACTTGAAACAAAAACAATCCATCAACTAAGATTGTTTACCACAACACCAAAACATTTTAAATTTTATTTGATTTTTAAAGCATAACAAGAGAAGACGATGACTGTACAATTTACGTTAACAACACCTATTGACTTATCGTTTTACATTAAAAAAGAAAACAAATAAAAATAGAGAGAAAAAATGTAAAATAAATTACTTTAAAATTATGCCATTAAGACGATAAAAGAAAATCGATTTAGAAAGACTACCACCTGAAGACGAAATAAAGCGAAAAATTGAAAAATAATGTTCAGAGAGGAACATAAACGTAACGAAAAAATAGAACAAACATTAAATTGATTACTAAACATCCACCACTTGCATGCGACACTCCGTTCTAATACCCGATGTACATATACATACATACGTAAGAGACGTTCACATAAAAAGAAATATTTTCGGCGAGGTATAGATAAATATTGTACAGCGCAATTGGTAAACAAAAACAGTGGAGGAAAAAATATTCAAAAATTTCAATTGCTGTACTACATACATACATACATAATTGGCCATTACAACCCTTCAGTCAGGATTACGACCTAGCTTCTCACATCACTTATGTTGTGTGCGTTAATTTTATACATGAGTGGTGGGACCTACAGTTTAAAGTCGACTCCGAACGACAGATTTTTGAGAAGCTTTTCATGGCAATTTTTACTCTCAGAGTCTTTGCCAGAAATCTGCTGAGAGGAAGTCGTCGAAGAAATATTTTTCGTTTTGATGTCTGACCTGGGATTCGAACCCGGGCCTTTTGTCTAATAAGCCAACACACTACCCACTAGACCACGGCGACTTCAATTGCTGTACTATCTAGTTCCAAAAGGGAGGTTTCTGTTTTTGACACATTCAGGCAACTTTTAATTCAATATTGGAATTGAGGCTCAGATTCTATGTAAGGGTGTTTTATCAGTAGCTATTAGGGATGCCAAACGGGATCGATTTTTAAAAATCCCGGGATTCAGGATTTTGTAAATCCCGATCCCGAAATCCCGGGATATTTCGGGATCAAAAAATCAAGGAAAAAATCGCGATTTTCTCTTAATAATAAAAATATTTCGTTAAAAAAATCGTTTATATTCCAATTATATCGGAATTATGTTTCATTAAAAATAAAGTATTAAAACAGAAAGATTAAAAGTAACAAAAAAGCGTAAATTAACAAAAATAAAAATTATTAATACATAAGCAAATGCATTAGTTTTAAGAAAATTATTTGGATTCCAACAAAACGATTAGAGCATCTAACATGTTATATGATAAGCTTGAAGGAATTTTGAAGTCAACATTACCTGTCGTTGAAAAACACTTCTCGCAATCAACATTTCTTGGTAAAATAGTTCCAAGATAGCTGTATGCAGCTTGTAAATATTCACCTCTACCACCTCCTGATGTAAATAAATCTATTTCTTTGGACAGTTGAGTATCTAAATCGGTCACACTTTTAATTCGTTTTATAGGGCTTTTACCTTCTTCGATGCCATCAAATAATTTTTTATCACTGGAAGTAGGGTTTTCCCCATCTGAGATGCTATTATCGAAGTCAAATGATATAGAATTTTTTTTGAGGACCTTTTTTAGGGTCAAAATACGTATGAATTCACAATTCCGAAAATCATGCAAAGTCCCGGGAAAAGTTTTTAAAAATTTTCGGGATTTACAAAATCCCGAATCCCGGGATTCAGGATTTCCAGATTGGCAACCCTAGTAGGTACAGAGGGAATCACTCTATAACCACTTATGTTATATGTGTGTTAATATTATAAATGAGTGGCGTGGCCAAATGTTTAAAATCACACTAATCACTGTCTCACACTAATAAGCTAACTGTGGCAGCTACTTACAAATTTTTTATATAGTGGAGCCAAAATTTAAAAGGTGTGACATCGAAGAAGAACATATTTTCCAGTTTTGATTAAATTTCTGATCAACAACTCTCCTCAATCTGCAACAATTATTTAATTTTGGAAAATTATATTTATTTCACCCAGGTAGAGATAATACAGTCAAACCCGGTTATAACGAACCAGATAAAATAGTTCGTTATAGGCCGAGTTCGTAATAAACGGGGTGAAGTCATAGAAGAAAATATAAAATACAAAGAATTTTCATCATTTATTAAAAACAAAAAGTAATTTTTTTTTATTAAAAACAAAAAATATGGTATTGATTCCTTTTATTTAACAGCTGATTAAAGATACCGAGTTATAATTTAATGCTGCCATATTAAATAAAAGTGAAGACTATTGTCACACTTTAAAGTTATTTCTGAGGAATCGGTATAAAAAAGGTAAAATGTAGGAAATTTAATTACTGGGACCATTTAAAGTAGTTCCTTTTAACCGAGAATTCGTTATAAACGAGTTCGTAATAAACGAAGTTTTTTGTATGAAAATTGTTATTAAAACATTGGAACTTGAAAAAATGTACGTAATAACCAAGAATTCGTTATAACCAAGTTCGTTATAAACGAGTTTGACTGTAGTCGTTTTAATATTTAACGTATATTATATTCCACACATAATGGCGTCAATAGGTGTTGCAATAGAATAAATAATTTCGATAATATCACAAAACAGATATTTAATTTCTTTTAATTTGAATATAGGAAGCTTTATTTAGTGCTCAAGATAGAAATTTACTAATGCGAACTATGAATACCGGCAAGAAGAAAACTTTTTTCAAAAATCACAAAGAAGTTGAAAAGCATTTTAGGCAAGTATACATATTTTAATTACAATAAAGTTTTAAAATTAATTATGAGTCATGACGACAGCTAGTAAAAATATTCCCAATGTTCCGATGAAGACGAAACTGTGGACCAGAGATCAGCAACAAGTATTCAAAACAATGAGTTGATTCGAGTCATATCATACTTATCTTGATATCATACTCATACTACTCATACTCAAAGTTAGAATTACTCGTCGTATTCATACTTAACAATACGTATGATGTTATTGACTTCGACTCGTCTCTACTTAACATTTACAAGAAGCACAAAATAAGTAGAAGATTCTGTGCATGTTTTGCTTGTAGTCTTTGTCTTTCCTTTCTTCTTTGTTTGTATATGCAACATCAACAAATATTGTAAATTTTGAAAAATTATAAGTATTTTTCTAAATTTATGAATCAGAATGAGTCGGCGTATGAATCAAACATATTTCGAATGTTGTGAGTTGACATCAAACGTTGTACTCATACTCATTGCTACTTATACTTATAAATCAATGTTGTACGAATGAATCAGAGTAGTTGAATTTCAATTCTGTTGATTCACTCATACTGAAAATTGTATAAGTGCTTATGAGTAGCGGAAAAACGATTCATTGCTGATCTCTGAAACGAATATATGTATATGAAGTTGCCGTAGTTTATTAGGTAGTATGTAGGTTTATTAGATCACGGCTCAATTACTTTGTTCTTTTATTTTATATTTGACTAAAATGCTATTTCTTAAGCAGAATTCTGCATAATATAGTTTAACCCTATTATCTATAGCAATATTACTTGTAGTTGACTACGAAGCAACGATTTTTGACAAATTTTTCTTAGTAAATATATTTACTCACGGAATTTTTATCCGAAATTTGCTGAGATTCATATTTCGTTTTTTGTTGGAAATTCTTGACGTTGGGTTTGAACCAAGGTCTCATGCCTAATAAGCCAATACGCTGCTAGACTACGGCGACTACACGATCTACCATAAACTTTACTAATTTGCAAAGAAAAAAAGATGTTAAAAAAAAGGGGAACTTAGAAGAAATTTCTCTCTGTTTGTCCAAGTGTGGGGAAATTTGAGATTATACCTCAATAAGAATATCACGATGCTTGTGAAACGTCACATAAATAAAGATAGATGGATTTTACAACAGGAACTAATATTATCAAAGAGATTTAAATTTTTTGTAATTTTGGTGAGTTTAATAAAACAAATTTAATTAGTTGATTTCAAAGACATGACGTTAGTTGTAAAGTAGTAGGAACATAAAATCTTTGGTGTTTTTAATTACAAACAAAATACAGGGAGCAACAAATTAAAGCGCTATATTTTTTTTTTGTTTTAATTTTATTATTCAAAAGCAAAAATTGTTGAAAATAACAGCAAATTTTAGAATCAGTTTAAATTTGTTCGAACTGGCAACCTTTGGTACGAATTATGGCTTTCAAACGGCCGACAAAGCCATCACAGGCTGCATAAAAGTGGCTTTGTGCTAGTTTGGCCCATTCCCGGCAAAGCGCCGTCTTGAGATGATCGAGACTTTAGTATTTTTTAGTAAGATCCTTACTCTCCAAAATGCCCCAGTCCAAGCAAAAGTCCAACGGATTGATATCCGGAGATTTTGGTGGCCATTTTGCGGTAGAAATGAAGCAAGGAATCTCATTTTTAAGCCATTCTTGATTGAGGCGTGCTGAGTGCGGTGGTGCTGAGTCCTATTGGAATGTCCATGGTCTCCGGCTGAAATGTTTGTCTGCCAGGTCTTCAATACTGTCTTTAAAACATTTTCCTGATAATATTCGGCATTTATTTTGACCCCACGGTCGATGAGCACGAGCGGGAAGCGATTATCGTCCGTGCAAGCGAAGTAACAGTCTAACTTTTTCTTTGTCTCTCCATTTTAGGACGCGATGCAATACTGGTTGTTCACGCTAACGAGAAATGGTACGAGAAGCAAAAGATTTATTCACATATTTATTTAAATGCTGGAGGGCTCTAAAGTTAGTTTTCCAGCCAAATTTAAAGCAATCACACAATCACGATTGAATTCCATCACGAATAACTTTTTTTCTAAATGCAATAGATTAAAATGCTTTTGTATGCTTGTAAATAATAAAATGAGCAGTCACTGCAATAAATCTGTCAGCTGTCAGACGAGTGGTTTACAAATGATAACAACCCGAAGTTGGTTGCGATACATATCAGCCACCCTGTAAGTAACGAACTTTTTGTTCATCACTGTACAATTATTATAAAATTTTAAATTTTTCTACTGCTTCTTGCTCTGCTAGCAAACTTTTTTATTTTAATTTTATTTTTTCTCCTGTTGTGGTATTTTTTATACACAAATGTGTGTGTTATCTACTTTTTCCTATTTTTTTCAATTTTTCTACAACAAGTAAAGCTTTTATCGAAAACCATTTGTCAGTAAGTGACAACCTAGTTAAATATTAATCAAATACACTTCACCAGGATATATTCAACATCAACGCAAAAACCAATCACCACAATTTCATTCTCGATATATGCTCTTTTGACACTGTTCGGATGCTACAGTCGAGTTTGTGTTTTGGTTTATTTTTTTTTTTATAGAACTCAGTTTAGTATTGTGAAAGAAAGTTTGTCGCTTCACATGCATACACTTTATATTTGTTTAGAATAATAATTACTAGCTACAGATGGGTAAACTGGCTAAAATTAAATTAATTATGCTGCAATAAAAAAGCACTTCTGTAGTATTAAAATATATTTACTGAGTTCAGTTGGAAAAGCTCTTTAATCAGACTTACGATATGACCATCACCGCCATATCGTGTGTGTTAATTTTTACTCATGAATGGCGGAACATATAATTTATGGTCGACTCCAACATTTGTTGGTAAAATAGTTCCAAGATAGCTGTATGCAGCTTATAAATATTCACCTCTACCACCCCCTGATGTAAATAAATCTATTCCTTTGGACAGTGGAGTATCTAAATCAGTTACAGTTGTGAGATCACATGTTAGAATGTTTTGTTGGAATCCAAATAATCTTCTTAAACCTAATGCATTTGCTTATGTATTAATAATTTTTATTTTTGTTAATTTACGCTTTTTTGTTACTTTCTATCTTTCTGTTTTAATATTTTATTTTTAATGACATATAACTCTGATATAATTGGAATAAAAATGATTTTGTTAACGAAATATTTTTATTATTAAGAGAAAATCGTGATTTTTCCGTGATTTTTCGGGATTTTTGGATACCGAAATGTGCCGGGATTTCGGGATCGGGATTTACAAAAACCCGAATTCCGGGATTTTTAAAAATCTATCCCGTTTGGCATCTCTAGCTCAATCAACTTCAGGTTCTTATCATTTGTAAACCCTTCGTCTGACTTCTGACAAATTTATTCCAATAACAATTCATTTTATTACTTACAATCTTACAAAAGCATTTTGATCTATTGCATTCAGAAAAAAAGTTATTCGTGATGGAATTCAAGCGTGGTAGTGTAACTGCTTTATATTTGACTGGAAAACTACAGGTTGCTATCCAGCATTTAAATGTGAATAAATCTTTTGTTTCTCGTGCCACTGCTTGTTACCGTGATACTGGCAGATACTGGATCGCGTCCAAAAAGTGGACGGAAAAAAACGGTAACAACACCAGAAATGATCCGAAAAGTGAAGGCCAGATTTGATCGAAATCCACACAGCATTGGTAGAAAAATTGCTCATGAGCTGAACACATCGAAGTTTCAAAAAAAGCAAGAGCTTATCAATGGAAAAAAAAAGTTAGACTGGAAAGAGTAAAGGAGTTACTTCGCTTGCACGAAAGTGGCCAGTTACCGAATTTGGTTTTCCCCGATGAGAAGCCATTCCAAATTAAGCAGTTTGTGAACTAACAAATTGATGGGATTTACTTGCCAAAGGGCAGCTGGTGCGATTGGCCACTAGCGCTCAAGCGCCGCCGATGGTAATGGTGTGGGCTGCCGTAACTGCCGATAGTCGCTCTCCGCTCGTATTCATCGACCGTGGGGTCAAAATTCCCGTATATTATCGAGAAAATGTCTTAAAAGCAGTATTGAAGCCCCAGGCAGGCAAAGATTTCGACCGCAGACCATGGACATTCTAACAGGACTCAGCACGCGTAAACATAGAATGGCTTAAAAAGGAGGTTCCTCGCTTCACTTCTACAGCGCAATGGTCACCAAAATCTCCGGATGTCAATCCGTTGGACTTTTTGCGCCTGGGGCATTGTAGAGAGTAAGGTCAAAATGTCGATCATTTCAAGATGGCGCTTCGCCGGGAATGGGTCAAAATACCGCAGAGCCACTTTTTTTCAGCCTGTGATGACTTTGTCGGCCATTTGAAGGCCACAATTCGTACCAAAGATGGCCAATTGGAACAAATCTAAGCTGATTTTATAATTTTATATTGTTTACAATATATTTTGCTTTCGGAAAACAAAATTAAAAAAATATAGCCTTTACTTTGTTTTATTATATATCAGCCACTCTGTATTTTAGACATATTTTAATTTCTAGTAATTTATTCCTTCTTTTAGATATTTCCTTTATTTTCTAATTAACACAACTTTTTATGCGGATGGAGTATTGAATAAAGAAATTTCTTTAATAGCCAGTAATAACCAATCAACAAAATTTTAAAATTACTTCATTGCAAACATAGTTCTGTACTCGATTTGTTTGTCTTTAATGTTGTCATTGTCGTTGCATTAATTTCCGCTTCAGCAATTGCTGTAATGGTTTGTAATAAATGCCGATGTTACATAAAACTTTCCTTCTCCACAATTTTTGTAGGTTCTGAATGCTTTTCTCCTTGGCAAGTAAAAGGAAAACATGGTCATAACATTAGGACGACTACAAGCTAAGACAGAAGAAAATATTGCATTAGCAGCGAAACTTTTTACCATGATTCTGTTCTGTTCTTTTTGAAATTTTCATTAAAATATAAAAATATGTTTGGAATTTATTTAGAAATTCAATTATAAAAAAAGTAAAACTTCTCCTTTTTATATTTTCCTTTAACTTGGTATTGGTAACGATAAGGAAATAAGACTAGCATAAACTTAAAACAGGAAAGAAAATCTCCAAAGAAAGAATTTAAATAACACGAGTGATAAGTAAAAACTTACTTTAAAGTGCCGGAAAGGACTGCAATTAGAAGGGAAAATTTATGCAACCGGACAGAATCGTAAGGAAATAACGATGCAGAAAAGTATAAAAACTTTGAAATATTTTGTTTTCCTAATAAAACTGCAGTAAGTTTGCTTCATAAATATTTATTTGTAACGATTTTTTTTTTTAATGTCAAATTTAATTTTCAGGCTACATTCGATATTAATTCAAAAGTGAAACCCTTTGTGAATAATCTTAAGAACAATCTGAATATGTAACAAAGTTGCTTTGCACTTTGCCACAATCTCATATTATATTTTTCAGAATGTAGCATGAAATTTCAAAGAAATGTAACATAATCGGTAAGTTTCCAAATCCCTTGTATACGACATAGTAACTTAACATCATGGAAGCAAAATTAAGGGGTGCGCACAAAAAAAACTGGACTTACACTTTTCGTTATAGAAATAAAACTAAGTTTCGAATTTTTTTCATTTTATATTTCAATTAAAGTAAATAATATTTGAATTCTTTTGTGTATAAAATTTTCTAACAAAGGTTTCAGAGCATCCAACTTTTTGAGCCACTTTTCTTCCAGACATTTTAGGGTGTTTTAGAAAAATACGTATTAATTTACTTGCTTTATTTTGTTTGGCAAATCCTTTTTTTTCATCCACTTTAACGCTTTCTCTCAATACTCAAAGTCTCCTTATATTGTTTTATTCTTTCCTTAGAAACTGTTTTTTGGTTAGCACCTGCGAGCCTAGCAATCGTTTTTTGTAAGCGACGCGATTTTTCATTGAAAATTTAAATTATTTTTTTATAACATTCTTGTTGGGTGCCCATTTTCAAAAAACTAATTTTGCTATGGCAATGAAATTTAGCTCGTGGATTTTGAAACAGATGACTAACAAAAACAATGTAAATGTAAAAGTAGACCCACTTTTTTTTTGTGCGCACTCCATTTAAGACCATTACTGTATACTTTAAAAGTTTCTAAACATTTTCAAAAGTTTAAGACATTTTAATGAAAATATTTTTGTTATATTAGTGTCACTAACACTTAAAAATAGACTATTTTTCTCCCAATGATAGACGAAAGAAATTATTCTTCATTTATGCTCAAACACTCTAGTTACAGTATTTGAATTTTGTATTGTTTTAAAGCAATTATAAGAACAAATTCAGGTCAAATATTAAAATATAAGAAAAACCTTTAATTTTCCAACTCATTTCATTCGTCGTTTATAATCTAATTAAACCAACAAAAGGAGAAAAGAGTACCAAAGTTATTACAAATATTATTATTACAAGCCGGGTCAACTAAGGAAACTTTAACGACTATTAAACAAAATCTTCCTCAATCTTGTATAAGAAGTCTTTTAACTCTCGGAGTAATTGCATAAAATTATGATAATTTTGCATAAATATTTAAAGAGTAAATAAAAGAAACTCTAAAGGTAAATGCAACAAATATATTTAACGTTACGAAGGATAGTGTAACTATGGCGTCTCTTGGAAATAATAATTTGTAGCTTTGAAGTATAAAATCTAAAAGAAAACTATGAAATATAATTCAAAGAATTCTGTTTACTTAATTTAGTTTGTGACTACAGCAACGGTGAATCTTATAGAGATTAAAAGAAGAAAAAAGTTTTAAAAATAATGATGAAGTACAGTGGTGGCCATATAATTAGAAATGATTTAGCAACATATATGTTTGCTAATTTATTTTCAAAACTTTGTAACGCATTTTAAATTGTGTACCTATTTACCTGGAACCACAAGTTTTTCCAACAGTTTCGGACAATTAAATTTGGATTCGTCACTCCAGAGAACTCTGTTCCAGAAACGCTGAACTATTTTAAGCATTTCCGTTCCAAACTGTAACTGATTTTTAATATATTTTTTTGAAACATGCAATTTTTTCTGCGTAATGCACCCTCGAAATCCCGACGCCTTCATATTCTCCGTGTGGATGTTTCTGACATTAAAATTGTTCAATTTCAGCCTTTAAACCACGAGAAGACAAGAAAAGGTTTCTCTTAATGGCCCTTCAAACAATTCTTTCTTCTGTTAGAGTGGTTTTTCTGACTCTAGGCTTTCTGCCTAGGGTTTCAAATAATTGTGAAATAAAAATCTTAAGGACAAAAACACTCGAAATAAAGATGAATTGTTTCATCTGGTACAACAAAGCTGGCACAACATATCAGTACAAACATGCCAACGTTTGATACAAAGTTTATCGAAAAGACTTGCAGATGTTCACCACCACTATATATACATATACATCGAATTCTACAAATAGTATTCTAAACATGACATATTGATCACAAACTTCGAGCTGACGGATCCAAAGATAAGTGGCATGTTGAAGTAGAATAAAAAGCATTACAACGAAGTTTAAATAGAATGTATGGCTTCGAGTCCTATATTATATTAATAATTCACAACTGAGAGAAGCGAACAGTTAAACTAGTAGAGTGCATTACGTAAATAATATCAAAACAAAACTAATAACAATTCTATCTGGTATTTTTTTAAGTCCTTTTTTTCTAAAAATGTATATTAATTTTAAAGATCTTGACTTAATTATGTGTGGAATATAAAATAGTTTTATTTGACGTAAAACCAGCGTTCGAGTCCCAGGCCAAACATCAAAATAAAATATAAAAAATATTTTTTCCGCGATTTTTCCTCTCAGCAGATTTCGCGCAAAAACTCTGAGAGTAAAAAGAAATTGCCATGAAAAGTTCCGCAAAAATCTGTCGCTGGGAGTCGACTTTAAAACTGTACGTCCCGCCATTTATGTATAAAATTAACGCACACAACATAAGTGGTGTGAGTGAGAAGCTAGGTCAAGAATCTGACTGAAGGGTTGTAATCACAGCTGCCAGATAAATAAAGCATCAAATCGTCAATTATTAGAAAAATATCGTCAAACACGTTCTTGGAAATCGTCAAACTAATCGTCACAAAAATTCAGCATGATTTACGCTAGTTTCCAGTGATTCATTTCATCCGATTTTCTTACTATTTAGATCGCTTATATCCGAAAGCGAGTGGAATACAACTCTCATATATAGGGCCGAGCCTCAACGAAGTTTGGATGCGTGTACCAAAGCTACGTCAATAGTATTAGTGTGTAATTGCCAATACCACATTCTTTCGCGTATCCGAATACGACACGTCATTATCGAATAAGTCAACTCCACCCATTCGCTGATTATATGCATCTATTGTGTATGGTTATTCAACGACAGATATTATGCGATGTTTACGGTCCTAAATTTTTTTGATTTGCCCATCTTCTCTACACACAAAAATACGACACCACAGTCACCGCTTTGTGTGTACTGTAGAATTATTAAAATTGTAAATTGTTTTGTTGTGTTTAGTCGAGTGCACTTTTAATGTGCACGGTTCGACTGGACTTTATTAATTAATTCTTTGAGGGAAAATGTCCCTTCTTTTATACTAAAATCTTGGCTGATTTGACAGTTCCAAATCAGCCCCTTACTTCTAATACAATATTTGTTTGGCTTAATACTAGAACACATGTTTGCGTGTACAATTAATACTTAACTATATATATTAAAGGGTTTGTGTGTGTTTATCGTGGGACAAGTGGATGTCATACGACACGCGTCTGCTGTCCATAATAATTCCCACGGTAAAGTGTGAAAAGAGCCACACACAATCATTAGCTATGCAATACAACAACAACACACATAGTGCATATTAATAGTACCGGCGATCACTCAACAAGGTGTCAAATGATCGTCGCGTGTGCGTATTACTATTGTAGCGTAATACGCTGCAGCGACGGTCACCAACATTGAGTCAAGTGGTCACTGCTCATATGCAATTGGATATTCTTTTGTTTATGCACATGAAATGTTGTGTTGGTATTGACAACTGTAAAATCGTGTAAAGGTGATTATAGAATTATCATTGCAGCGAACTGCGATAATATTTTAATTTTTGTCAAAGCAAAAATTTGATGAACACCGAGTTTTCGTTTTCATCAATTTAATATCATCAAATAATGCCTGATTGCTACGGTTATCTCAAACAGTACCTGTTGCAAAATAACCTTTTCGGGATTATGTCCATAATAAATTATGGCTTGTCGGATGTAACTTTTAGTTGAAATTTTCTCATAAAGCCACAGTACCACGTTATTTCTAAGGCCGTAGTCAATATTATTATCAGCAGAAGCGCCAGTATACGCGATAAAGGAATAACAATAGCCTGTTATAGAATGTACATATTTAGGGAATGGCAGCCATAATATGCGATCCATCCACAGAAAGACTATGAGAAAATATGCCAAATTGCATGAATTTTTTTATTCAATGCATTGTTTAATGGAGTAATTTTGGTAAATTTATCATCCTTGTCAAAATTATTATTGTCACAAATGCGAATATTTTCAATAAAACTCTCAAAAATAGCTTAACGTTGTTGTTTAAAAACGAGAAAAAAATTGTTTTTTAGAACGCAATTATCCCGAAGTAGGTAGAAAAATACCCATGCCCTACAGAGGCTCCAACGACACCTAAAAAAAAAAAAAAATAAAAATGTTCATATCAATACAAATACTCCAAATACTATTTGTGCAGAATTTTACCGAAATCGGATCACGGTTTCTGGGGTCAGGCGTTAATAGATTAAGTTGAGTGTATTTTATTGTTTCAGGATCAGAATGATTAGGACCATAAACTATATACACATATCTGTTAGTTTTATGTTTTTTTTTTTTATTTATTTTTGAGTCTCAATTGATCTTATTGATTTCAACTTATTCTGTTAAATTTGTGGTATTAATGAATTTTCCATTCCATTTGCTAAGACTATATTTTTTGATGAAACAATTTTTAAATAAAATATCAAGAATTTGGAATAAATTTGTGGATTTTATTTACATTTGCCTTTAATTAATTAAATGTTTATTGTACAAATATTTTTAATTTATCATGCCTTCAGTAATTGTTTACAAGAGAATTTTATTGAAAAGAATTGAGGTGAATACATTGAATATTATTAAATTGAAATCCAGGTGGATCTCTTCATGTAATAAATACTTTCCAAATATTCAAAAATAAGTTTGAGCATAGATGAGGATATAAGAGGTTTGTGTTCGGAAGATTTTTATTAAACCCTTCTGCACTCTTCGGGTCAATTTGACCCAATTTTGATTATTAAACGTAAAATTTTTCCCTTTAATTATAAGATATGATGGTGAATTTTTAATTTATCCATCACAGGCACAAAAACTATAGTTTTAAAAGAAAACAATAACATTTAAATTTTTCCTACTCCCTCCACATTTCAAAATGAGATTTACGCACATTTAATATGCTTTTGGGTCAATATAACCCAACATGCGATATTACAAGTTTACCATTCAGAATCATCGATCAATAATTTTTTCAGTCAAATATCAAAGTGTTTATGGTTTGACAGCTTTGAAAATGAAAAGAAGGACGACTTCATGAGAAACTAGCACCGATAAGAAACGTTTGGGATAAGTGGAGTAATCAGCTCATAGTTTTTTATAGTTCTCATGAAAATGTTACTGTAGATGAACAATTGGTTTCATTTCGAGGTCGGTATAATTTTAGGCAATACATTCTATTAAAGCCCACCAGATATGATATAAAAATTTGGGAACTTTGCGATTCACAAACAAAATGTGTCTGGAATATGGAAGAGAAAAAAATACACAGCCAGAAAGAAACTCAGGACGAGACTTTTGTACATCGTATTATATTTTTTATATTTCCGTATTTTTAATTTAGGTGAGAGAATGGTGTGCAATTCCAAGGTTTAATTTTTTTACTACATACAATCTTGCCATTGACCTTCTTCCTCGGAATATTACATTAGTTGGCACTGTCCGTAAAAATTACATTATTTTGTCATCAAAAATTATGGAAATGAAAAAAAGCCTGCCAAAAAAAAAAAATAAAAATAAATAAATTCGTTTTCGTCTTAAGTTCTTTTCAACATTCAGGTGATGTAAGAGATCATGAAAAAAACCTGAAATAATGCATCATTACAACCAAATGAAGGCTGGAGTTGATGGGGTTGACCAACTAGTTGCGAATCACACATGTAAGCGCATGACTAAGCGATGGAAAAACGAAAAATAGATAATGTGTTGATTTATTAGACGTTAGGTCCGCTTTCCAACTACAGGTCAGACATCAAAATGAAAATATTATTTGGGGTCTTCCTCTTGCAGATTTTTGGCAAAAACTCTGAGAAGAAATAAAATTGTCATAACGAGCTTGTCAAAAATCTGTCGTTTGGAATCGAATTTAAAACTGTAGATCCCGCCACTCATCTATAAAATTAATGGACACAACATAAATGGTGTGAGAAGCTAGGTCGTAATCCTGACTGAAGAGTTGTAATGATCAATTATGTTTGTATGAATTGCTCAGGAAGGGCTTATTTATTCTAGTTATCATTATTTTTTATTATTTTAAATAAAAAAAACAACAAAACAAATGAATTTCTTATATTAAATATTAAATTTTATTTACATTTTAATGTTCGGTCATATTGATCCAAAGGATTATAGGAAGGGCACATATCCAAAGCATGCAAAAGGGTTAAAAATGTGTATTTTTTTATTTTCAAATCCATTCTTTATTCAAATGTAAGCATAAAGTTATCAAAGCAATAAACCAATTGCTAAATTAAATAAATTGTCGAGAATTTGTTACATGCATAAGAATAATAAATTTTTTGTTTCAATGAAAAAATTAAATCAATTAATCTTATTCTTGTAAACTAGGAATCCCATTACGTTTATGCAACCACACATTCGTATCCATATCCACAAGTGAAAATATAAAACTGACAAGTTTTAAACCAACATTTGTGAGCATTTATTTCATCAAGAAAACATTTCAATTATAGAAATTAAAGTACATACATACATGCATAGTTGGTCATGACAAAACTTCATTGAGGATTGCAACATAGCTTCTCACACCATTTATGTTGTATGTGTTAATTTTATACACAAATGGCGGGACCTACATTTTAAAATCGATACCGAACGACAAATTTTTTAATTTTTTGAGAAAGTTTTCAAAACAATCTTATTTACAGTTTTCTAGTAAAAAATTTGAGATGAAGTCGCCAGAGAAATATATTTCACATTTCGTTTTGTTGGAAATACCTGACCTGCAGTTGGAAACGTAGTCTCACGTCTAATAAGCCAACATATTACTTACTAGACTACGACAACTTCTAAAGTCTACAGGACATAGATTTATTTAATTTTATTCTTAAAAGTACAAATGAAAAAACAAAATTTTGACTTTGAGGAAACAGATACACTATAAGACGTCTTGATAATTTGATGCTCTTAAACTAGGCAACACTGAGTAAAACTTTTACTTTCAGTCCAATCAGACGTTGGGTTTAGAGCAAGTGGTTTTGATCCACGCCGTTCTATGGTGGCACTAGTGTCGACAGAAACTCGGATGTTGATAGCAAGGTGTAATGAAACAGGGTAAGCTTCTCTGTTGAGAAGGACTGGCTATGAGTTAGTTAGACATCACTTCCTCAAGATGAAAATAAATGAGAGAACTACAGAAATATTTTATCAGCACTTTTTTGTAAAAAATCGGCAGCGAAAACACCTGGAAGAATCATTTTGAAAAATGAGCTTGGACAAAAGCAATTGATGTTCTAAAAAATGCAAGAGCTCACCGATGGACAAAAAAAGTTAAAATGGAAAGAGCCAAGGAATTACTTCGCTTGCACGAAAATTGCCAGTTACCGAATTTGGTTTTATCCGATGAGAAGCCATTCAGAATTGAGCAGTTTGCCGAAGAGCTCAGCTGGAAATTTAGAACTGCAATTGGCCACCAGAACTCAAGCGCCGTCGATGGTAATTGTGTGGGTCGTTGTAACGATCTATAGTCGCACCCCGCTCGTATTCATCGACCGTGGGGACAAAATAAATGCCGAATATTATCGCGAAAATGTCTTAAAGATAGTATTAAAGCCCTGGGCAGACAAATATTCCAACAGGACTCAGCACGCGTCTACCAAGAATGGCTTAAAAAGGAGGTTCCTCGCTTCATTTCTACCGCAAAATAGCCACCAAAATCTCCGGATCTCAACCCGTTGGACTTTTGCGCCTGGGCCATTTTGGAGAGTAAGATTCTCACTAAAATATACCAAAGTGCCGATCATCTCAAGACGGTGCTTCGACGGGAGTGGGCTAAAATACCGCAAAGCCACTTTCGTGCAGCCTGTTTGAAGGCCATAATTCGTACTAAATGTGGCCAATTCGAACAAATCTAACTGATTGATGTCATTTTCAATATTTTTTGCTTTTGAACAATAATATTATAAAAAAAAATATAGCGCTTTACTTTGTTGCATGGTATATCAGCCACCCTGTAATTGGTCTCTTTAAACTTATAGTCCGGATTACAACTTTAAAGGGCGGACCTACTGTTTAATGTTGACTCCGAAGTACAGATTTGAGAAACTTTTTAACGCAATTTTATTTTACTCTCAGAGTTTTTATCAAGAATTTGCTGAGAAAGAAATATTTTTTCATATTTGGTTTTGTTGGAGATGGAGCCAGAGGAGGTTGAACAACGGGTTTTCGTCCAATAAGCCGGCTACACTACCTTTTACACTACAGTGACCGCATGCCCGAGTATTTTTAAAAAATTCATTTGGGGATGAAATTCCGAAAGTCCAATAAAGCGCCTGGTCCTGATAACTTACCTCCCGGGCTGTTGAAAGTAGACAGCATGCACAACTATTGCAACTTCTCACATCTAAATTTGTATAAAATAAAATCCAGAAATTTGAACTCATTGAGACTATCATGACTATGCTCACAAAAAAGAAGACTCACCTTGTTGGAAGATGAATAATATTTTTAAGCCTGGTGAATAAGTTAATCGCACGCGTCAAAAAACGATCAGGTTACGTATCATCTGGTCTGAGGAAAGAGCAGGCCCAATCTAGAGCCCATCGATCCTGTGGAGCATTATAGTGCAGCAGTTAAATTCATCATTTGGGATATTTTCACTGCTCTTGACATTCTATTCGACATTCTACTGACAAAAAAATTTTATAACGAAATTTAACAATAGTTTGTACCATCAGCTTACAGAGAGCCCTCACTGTTGCAAATGACAATGAGTTTGGAACTGAAGAATACTATTTCATCCGGGGGTAAATGTATTCAACATGAAAGTTCAAAGCAAATTAAAGGCTTTAACATATTTTCCTTAATACGTTGCAGTATTACAGTGTCTCCGATGATACTTTTTATAGTCCCTCAAGTACGTTTTGCACACTCTACTGTCTTTGCTGAACAACATTAACAAATTTATTACGTTTGGCATTAGAAATTACAAAAATGTTATTAAATATTTAAAGATAAAAATTGAATAAATTTTTATACTTAAAAACGTTTCCTTTTCTGCAAATATTCGATAACAAATAAACTTTTGTTCATAAATTCAGTAACCAATTCGATTCCGTTTGGCATTTCTTATCGAAACCCGCAGCTAATTGTTAGAAAACTGAAATAAACACATAGAATGGAAATGAAAACTAAAATTCAGTAAGTCAATGACAAACAACAAACTTTAGCAATACCATGCGATGATATACCATAGATAAGTAGTTGAGAATAAATACACAATTTGTATCGTAAACTTAGATAAAGGAAATCTATTTGTGGCGGAAGGCAACAGTAAGAAGAAATAAAGACCATCAGTTACAAAAAGGACGATGGATGATCCACTTTATATTTATAAAATTGAACTATAAAATGGTGTTACTACCCCTTCATGTATTCTCGTTTACAGTTTTCCTTTCTCTCTCTCTCTCTCTCTCTCTCGGTCACTCTCAAACTTATTCAAACAAATCTAAACCGGATACAAAAGTTTTGCCAAAATCAATATGGAGAGACAATAAACCCACATTTATAACGTTTTTTTGTCTTCAACAGTTATTTGTGTAAACAATAAAAAAAAATTATATCAAAAAGACCTAAATAAAGCTTTAATAAATGATATACCGTGTATATGTTTATGCGGGTTTTCGAAACCTTTGAGTTTTATAAATTCGTACTATACTATCATTATGTGAAAGCCTATTTGGGATTTGTTCCCCTTTTTTATAGTATTTTCACACAGTATTCTTGTATTTCATATATTTCACTTACTCTTTAAGTTTTTGCCTGAGGATTGCAGAGAGGTAAGCGCCAATTTTTTGTTTTCATTTGAAGAAAAGTGCCGGAGAGTACGGATCACGGAATTACGGTGATCATGATCTATCAAAAGCAACTTGCCGAGCATGGTTAACCATTTTGATGTAAGAAATGAAGGACGTGAGGGATTACAATAGAAGATTGAAGATATCGTATTGCAAATATTACTGGACAAAGACAACACATTGAGTCAGAAACATATGGCAGAAATATTAAATATTGCGTAACAAATAATTTCTAACCTAACCCAGTGAAAATTGGAGCTTAAATGTAAGCAGGTTTGTAAAGGTTTGTAAATACTTTCAGAATTTATGATTTTTATATAGCAAATTCCCACTTGGAAGAAGAAGCACGTTTTCATTCGTTACATTCAGGTGTGAGTAACAGCTATATGTAAGTGCTTCATTCATGTCTCTATGAAATTGCAACATTCATTATTTACAAAAAAAGCTCTTCCATCATTTTTTTTCGAAAAACGTGAATTCATTCATTAATAAGTAACACCTATTTAATATTTAAATAAAGGTTAGGTATTTTATTTTACTATTTTTTAGTTTCTGAATCCGAATCCTCTTCACTGTTTACAAAGGTGTTATTAATTATATTATTTTTGTTTTCTTTTAATCTAAATGCTATGCGTAAGTTTTGAAAGGATTTTTTAAGTTTTGGAAAGACTAGAGATTGTGGAATTAAAGAATACTCATTATATCATACGAATTTATTAACGACATAATAAAATACTTAACATAAATAACATTAACTAATTTCGGGAAGTCTAATAGACGTTTCATATCCTGCTTTCCATTCACATTGAAATCGGGTAACATCTTCATATCGACTTCAATCAAACAGACAATGTATGCACAATAAGAATAAATAACATCAAACAAAAAAAGCAAATACTTTAAAATATTCCGTAGAAAAAATAATTTCAATAGGTACAGACTTTGATAAATATTTAAAATTTAATTTCTTACATTTAATGTGTACTAATTAATTTAATGTCACTTTTTTTTAAATTTTTGCTTTAGATTTTATTCACGTCTTGTCTGTTCTAATGCAAGTCGATGAGTTAACATGTTTTCCGATTTTCGATTTCGAAGTCTTTGCAATATAACCTGCTTCCTCGTAAGGAACATAGGTAATCTCAAAAATTATTTAAACGTTTCACTTACAACCTGCTTCTATGGAATGGAATTTTTCAATGGAAGCCTTCTCAGTAAGGCTTAATAGTAGGCGAATACAAAAGCGGTAAAGTCACTTTATAACTTCCTAAAATCTAAAATTTTTTACTGGAAAGTGGTCAGCAACGAGCTAACCGTATAAGTTTGAAAAATGGAATGACACATGGAATATCGAAAAATCGCTTGTGAACTTTTGCTTCAAAATCATGATATAAAATCAATATTACATCGAAAGGAATTATTTTCAGAATCCTAAAAGGAAAAAAAAACTATGGGTTTATATTGTATAACCAACTTCGGCTGCAAGACTGGACTGATTCGGCAGGTATGTGTCTGATTGTACCAAAAACCAGGTGAAACCATTTGTTTGCTAACGACAGCAAATAATCAGTTTGCAGTTATCATTGACAAAAATACAATCATGGACTATGTCCATTCACACAAAACAATAACGGTTTAGGATACAATCAAAGCATTAGACTAGAAGCTGCTACTACATCTTAAACGGATTTGACTCCTTCCGACTGCTATTTGTTTTTTATAATGGGACACGTATTGCCTTAGTTTCTATCCCCAAGAGGAAGTAGTAAATGGAGTGATTAATTGATTTGCGGTCATTACTTTGAATAAAATGTTTTTCTACTTTTCCATTAAAAACGATTACTGTGTACCAAATATATAATTTTTTAGAATTTATTTCTATTTAATATTTAATATTTTCCATTTTCTATTCGCTAAAAAGTTATGACAATTCATGATTCTTTTTTTCTCATTTTTTTGAAATTTATTTTGTAAATATGTACGTATTATATTCAACATATTTTTATATAATACAATGCTTCAATACAAATTAATAACAATAGTTGTAACGTATTCTGTGGTATTAAAGAGAAAAAAAACTTTTTTTTTATGCGTATTAATATTTCCCTAAACATTTCTGTACAATTTTCAAACGACTTTTAGTTACGAAAAATTCTAATTTATTATCATTAACACATAAAAGCGAACTAAAAAACTATGCTGGTACTCATATTTCAAAAATATTTCATGTTGTTTTTATTAAAAAAATTTTTATATTAGCATGTTTGTAACTTTAAACTGAAATAGTTGATAAAAATTATTCTTATACTTTGCAAGGTTTGTAAATATCTATGGAGCTTTAGCTGAAACTTGATAGTTTATTTTAAAAGCCGTCAACTACACCAATTCTTTAAATAAACTAGTTAACTCTGCTAGAGTTACACAATTTCTCAATGAAAATTGTGGTCGACTGTCAACTATCGTCATTTAAGGGAGATTTGAAAAAATAACACTTATAAATACCAACTAATGTAATATATTCGGCTTCAACCAGATGTCAATTTTCCATTTTGAAAGACATAATAGAGTGAGACCATTTACTCTGTCTGTTTTGTTTCACATAATTTTGATTCTTATTGTTTTTAACCCTTCAAAACAATTTTTTTTTTTTTTTGATTAAACTGCACTCAGGGGATGACACCTACTCATGCAGTGCATTGTGCGGGTTTAGGAAAGGTGGAAGGAGGGAAGATGCGAACGGTAAAGAAGCGAGTTGCTGCTGTTGACTATAAAATGGCAATTGCTGTACCTTCACCATTAGACAGTCTATAGCGATCGTCCCCAAGAAGCCAGCAGTTACTCACACTACTTATGTGTGTTAATTTTATACATAAGTGGTGAGACCTACTCCGAACGACAGCTTTTTTGACAAACTTTTCATGCCAATTTCATTTACTCTCAGAATTTTTGTCAGAAATCTGCTGAGAAGAAATCGCCGATAAAAAACCTTTTTGTATTTTTTTATTTTTGATGTCTGGTCTGCTACTCGAACCCTGGCTTTACGTCTAATAAGCTAGCACACTACCTACTAGACCCCGGCGACCCCAATTAATTTAAGAAATAATAATATTTTGTCTATTTCAATAATAAAAAATTTTGAAAAATATTAAAGTATTATTTTAATACTTACACTTATCGATAAAAATGTTTTTAATTTGTACTTAAACACAATATTGTACATGACACTCTTAATGTATGCTTTTTATGTATGAACATGAAAATCCTGTACACCTAGCGTATGAGTAATATTTGTTTAAAATCAAGTCATAAGCCATATACAGTGGACAGCTAAAGTCTTAGTATATCAATATACATATTTTGACAAAAAAGTGTCCACAGGTTTTTACTTTTGTGCTGTCTCGATATGACTTCAAAGGAGTGTTTAGGAGATCAGTTGAAAGAACGGTTACGTAATCGCTAAACTTCAAACAAAATTCAACCGAAAAATTTGCTTATGATGCCATCCAGAAAACACTAAACAAAACTTGTGCATTCAATTCCAAATGGGTTAAATGAGATAAATACAAGAGATAACATTTTCATATAGAAGGACTTTGAATTTTAAATTTACTTAGGGTTCTTCTTTAGGGTACCTATGGAATCATCTGAAACTTCTTGTTATTTTTCTCTTGTTTTATGAAAAATATTTAAAAAATTGTTTCTTTTATAATAAAACGGAAATAAAAAGAAAATCTTAATTTTTTATACAAACTGTTGGTTAAAATTCATGAAATTTTAAAAATATGTTGGAATACTAAGACTTTTGTCGTCAACTGTATATTTCTTATTTTGGTGTATTATTTTCCGGATTAAATTTATTTTTTAAAATTTTAATACAACCTTTTAATTTTAATTAAATTAAATTTGTGCCACAATGTGACAATGTCATTAAAAATAATAAACAAAGTACAAAGAAACGAAAATACCAATCTCTCTCGTATAATAGGTGCTCAATATTTAATTATATTTGCATGGGGTGAAACAAAATACCGTTATCTATATAAATATTGTAATAAAATATTTCAAATCGATATGAGGTCAAGGCGTAGTAATCTAAACTATGTATGAATTTGCATTAATTTGGAAATATAAAATTAATTACTTAATGGAATATACTTCAAAATAAACAATTTAAAAACAACAATAAGTCAAATTTAGAAACGTCACATCTACCTTAGGGCAGTCACTTGGGCCCAATCTTATTCACAAGGTACTGATGTATTATGCTGACGATGTTAAAATATTTACAAGCCGCATACAGCGATCTTGGAAGTATGTTACCAACAAATGTTGATTGCGAGAAGTGCTTTTCAACGGCAGGGTATTTTGACAACAAAATTCATTCAAGCCTATCAGATCACATGTTAGTTGCCTTAATCTTTTTGTTAGAATCCAAATAATTTTCTTAAAACTAATGCATTTCCATATGTATGAATAATTTAAATTTTTGTTAACTTACGCTTTTTTTTTGTTACTTTTTGTCTTGCTGATTTTATATTTTATTTTTAATGACATACAATTCTGATATAATGATTTTGTTAACAAAATATATTTATTATTGAGAGAAAATCGCTATATTTACCGTGATTTTTCAGGATTTTTGGGACCCGAATTATCCCGAAAGGAAATCCCAAATCCCGGGTTTTTTAAAAATCGATCCCGTATGGCATCCCTAGTACTGACTTTTGCAGTTTTTATAAGTGGTGCGAATTGATTTTGTTGGACCTTGGTATTCTAATGGATCACAGACTCAACTTTCGTGATAACATATCCATGATCGCGAACAAAGCTTATGGCATACTTAGTTATATGAAATGCTGGTCTAAGGAATTTGTTGATCCTTATTTAACTAAAATGTTGTTTATATCTCTTGTTCGGCTTATCCAGGAGTATGGTTCTATCATATGGGACCTTTGTTATGGAGTTCATATAAATAGCATTGAGTCAGTGCATAAACAGTTTTTAATTTTCCATTTACGTGGTCATGGTTGGAACTAGACTAGTCTTGATGAAGCTGCCAACTCTTAAAAGTCGTCGTTCCATGATGAGTACTGTTTTTATTCTGGGATTAATATGAGGTGATGTCGATTCAGAGTTCCTGCTCAGTCGATTGAAATTCAATGTTCCTGTGTCTAAAGAAGTTTTAAAGACTATACTATTCTATATTAAATATACTAAAGATTAATTAATTAATCTGTATTGTATTTGTTGTATTTAGTTGTAAATAGAATTAAATAAATAACTAACTTTCGCATTAAATCGAATCTCAGGAGCTACTGATTATTTCATAGACATGCCAAAAAGCTATCTATCACATTATGTTTCAATGTTCTGATCTTACCATGTATTCAAACGTTTCTTTAACATGCATTCAAACAAAAGTCGATGAAATTATATTTCATCTCTCGTAACTTTGGTTTCATCGAAATATATAAAAATCAATGCAAGATTTATTTAAATCTGTAAAACGTAAAAGAGAAAAAACAATTGAATTTTCCAACAATATTGAAAAAATATAATTTTGACTGCATAGTAAGTAGCTCTTCGTTATCAAAATTGAAATCATTTTTAATTGATTGTTAGGAGGTTACGAGTAAATTTTAATCTGTAAAGGGCTTGGAATACTACTGACAGTGGATAGAACTATAACTTAAGGAAACAGAGTTGGAGAGAAAAAAATCAATGTAATTTTCCAACAAAGATTGTTGAGATACTTTTCATGGCAATTTTATTTACTCTCAGTGTTTATGCCAGACATCTGCTGAGAGAAAGTCACCGAAGAAATATTTTCATATTTTTGTTTTGTTTCTGTCCTGGGATTTGAAATCGAGCTTTGCGTCTAGTAAATCAACACTCCATCTAAGGGATTACGGCGACTTCTGAGGAATTTATTTTTCATATTTTCATTTGATATCTGACCTGGAATTTCAACTGAGGCCTCATACCTAATAAGATAACATACTATGTACCTACTAGGCCACGGCGTCTAAATGATTAATAATTCTTTATTTTATTGTTTAATTTATTGATAGCAATTTATTATGGTTATTTCTGTGGTCTTTTTGATTGTGTGAAATTTATTTGTTGAAAAGAATTTAAGCTCATAAGTATGCATTCAAATATAAAAACTATTGCTATTGAGATTCAACCGCAATCATTTGAAATTGTTTTCTTCTTTCATATATAATTTCTTCATAATATTGAATTTGTTATTGAATAAAATGTGTTAAATTGCTCATGAATACATATTTTACGGCTTGTTGTGTGTGTTCAATGCATTCACTATACAGTTTAAGATACATTGTCTGCATAATTTTAGTCAAAATGTGATGTGCTTGGTATACTCGTACATATACATATGTATTTAGAGGAATAACTTAATTAACCCTTCTGCATCCCTTGGATATGTGCCCTTCCTAGGATCCTTTGGGTCAATGTGGCCCAACATTAAAATGTAAACAAGATTTCATATTTAATATAAGAAATTCATTTGTTTTGTTGATTTTTTTATTTAGGAAAATAACAAATAATGATAACTAAAATAAATAAGCCCTACCTGAGCAATTTAAACATATATAATTGGTCATTACAACCCTTCAGTCAGAACTACGACCTAGCTCCTTATACCACTTATGTTGTGCGCGTTAATTTTATACATGAGTGAAGGAACCTACAGCTTTAAAGTCGATTTCGAACGACAGATTTTTGAGACGCGAGTTATGGCAATTTTATTTGCTCTCCGAGTTTTTGCCAGAAATCTGCTGAGAGGAAGTCGCCGCAGAAATATTTTCATATTTTTGTTTTGCTGTCTGTCCTGGGATTTGAAATCGAGCCTTGCATCTAGTAAATCAACACTCCATCTAAGGGATTACGGGGACTTCTGAGCAATTATTAATAATCATCATAGGAATTTTTGGCACAATTTATACACAATGTGATCATTTGCTATGAGGTCGCCGTGGTCTAGAAGGTAGTGTGCTGGTTTAGTAGGCTTAAAGCCAGGGTTCGAGTCCCAGGCCAGACATCAAAATAAAATACAAAAAAGTATTTTTTCGGAGAGTTCTTCTCAGCAGATTTCTGGCAAAAACTCTGAGAGTAAAAATAAAATTGCCATGAAAAGTTTTTAAAAAGTCTCGGAGTCGACTTTATATATAAAATATATATTATTATATAAAATATATTATTATATAAAATTAACACACACAACATAAGTAGTGTGAGAAACCAGGTTAATAATCCTGACTGAAGGGTTGTAATGACCAATTATGTATGTATGACCATTTGCTATTTGCAAATAAATTTTGTACAAGAATCACATTTAACGGAATGCTTATTTGAATTCCTTCCACGTTTATTTGGTAAATTTCTGGACAATTGTGTATTTGTATTATTTTGCATTGAACATTGCGGTGTCCTTATGAGATCCATTTGTTCTTGAATATTTTTGACAAGATTTCTTGCTGATGGTCTATGAGGCAAAACTTTTCTTCCCTTTGTCATCGCTTAGTCATTGCCCTTACATATTTAATTCGCAACTAGTTGGTCAAGCGCATCAATCCAGCTTTCGTTTGGTTGTAATGATGGATAATTTCCATCTCACCTAAATTAAAAATACGGAAATATACAAAAATCTCGGCTTGTTTTTTTCTGGCTGCGTATTTCTTGCTCTGCCTGTGTACAGTTCCATGTTCCAGGCATATTTAGTTGTGGAATCGCAAAGTGACTAAATTTTTATGTCATATCTGGTGGGTTTTTATGGAATATATTGGCTAAAACTGCGCCGACTTCGAAAGGAAAGCAATTGTTCATCTACAGTAACATTTTCATGTGGATTGTGAAAAACTGAACTGAGCTGATTACTCCACTTATCCCAAACGTTTCTTATCGGTGCTAGTATGTCACGAAGTTTTCTTTCCTCTTTATCTTCAAAGCTAGCAACCTGAAAAAGAAAAATTTAAATTTTATTGTTTTTATTTAAAAATATAGTTTTTGTGCCTATGATGCATAAATAAAAGTTTCACGATCATATCTTATAATTAAAGGGACAAATTTTAGGTTTGAAAATCAAAATTTGGGCTAAATTGACGCAAGGAGTGCAGAAGAGTTAAATACTTACTTACAACCATTTATTTAGGACATCGGCTTGGCTTCTCACACCAACCACGTTCTTAGTAATAATTTTATCCATGAGCGGCAGGATCTACAGTTTAAAGTCGACTCCGAATGATTGATTTTTTGAAAAACTTTTCACGGCAAATTTATTTGCTCTCAGAGATATTGTGAGAAGATTGCTGTGAGGGAGTAGCAGTATAAATATTATTTTATATTTCGTTTTGGTCTAGATGTCTGAGCTGGGATTTGAATCACAGTATCGTGTCTAATAAGCCAACACACTATCTACTAGTCGAGGGCGAGGGGACTATACATTCAATAATAACAATCAGATGACTTGTAGGGATATAAGACAGAGCAGGAAATATTTTAAATTGAACTTTTAAAATCCCACTGTAATGTTTTTACCACTATAACGGTGTACAAATATTTGTTTCAAATCTGCTTTACATTTAAGTCTTCGATATTGAATAAAAATTCGGAATTTAAGTTCAATATTAAGACTTATACTGCATCAAAGTAACCTTAATGTCATCGTTCAATAATTATCCACATACCCACCCACAAGTTTATATGTATATACGTCCATTGTATTTTACTTTGTTTATGTTGTCATCGTTATTTGCAAACCATATATGACCACATTTCTCTAATACAATCTTGTGTTAAATATTTGGCAAAATCTGTAATAACGTTTGCATTTCTATAAATTTCCATACATAATTGCATACGTAGAAGGCCGGTACACGTTTCAAACACGATAAGGAAAGTTTTGTGCTACATTAACCATTAATCCTGGACTTTACAGTGTTAATGATTTCATGGGGTACTTGGTTTAGTATCTGTATTTGAATATAATCTTCACATATGCGGAAACTTTAGTTTGTGCATATATGGCTTAGTGTAATTTATTGCAATGACCCTACCTCGATACGTACAGTGAACAGCAAAAGTCTAACTATGCCATACATGTATTTTAGGAATATCATGAATGTTAAGCAAAAATGTGTAAAAACAATTGATTCTTTTAATATTTATTTTATTAGTTTATTTCTATCTACTGTGGCGAGCAGAAGTGAGTTTCGTCATCCACAACAACAAAACCAAACAAGGATATACAAAAAAATTTAATTAATTTTAATTCTTTATTTCATTCTTAACAAATAGCAGTAAAAAAACAATAATTAATGAACTGAATTAAATGAGTTTGAAAATAACCCACATAAACTCAATTTTGCACGCTTCCAGAAAATTCAAGAAACTAACCCAATTTCAATATTTGGTCCATAGACCCTTATTTGCAATAGCTTTATTTACGCGGTTTAACATGCTTTCTACCGTACTGCCCCAGCCGTATTTTCACGAATGGACAAAGATTTTCAATCGGATTGAAGTCGGGACACCAATTGAAAATTGTGTTTTCCCCTCCATATCTTTCCAATTTTTGCTGTGTGCTTCGGATCGCCATCCTGTTGGAAAACAATTTCTTATTCGGCATAAGCACATTTGTCCATAAAATTCGGAAGACGGGTTTGCAGAATCTTTAGATAGTCTTTTTTTGTATCATACCATCTACTAAATATAGAGGGCCAACATATCACCATATTAAGCATCCCCAAACCATTGTATCTTCACATGGTATTTGTGAACGCGTTCCCCGGGTCTTCGATAGCAGTAATGTTTTCCTCAAGTCGAGTCAATTATCCAGTCGAATTTTTAAATTGTTTTACTTAGAAATATTGATCCTCCACGATCTTTAGTAATGACACTCGACTAACAGTAAAAAAAAATGATGAGCTATCTTATCGAGGCGAAAATTATAACTGGAAAGTTTAAAGAAACTGATGTATTGCTTCCACGTATTTCTATAACCAAAATGGTTCCTATTCGCCTAGCATTTGCCATGACAATTAATAATGCTCAAGGTCAGTCCTTTCAAGTTTGTGGACTTAATCTAGAAAATTCATGTTTCTCACATGGACAGCTTTACGTCGCATGTTCGTGAGTAGGAAAACCCGCAGATTTAAATGTATACGCACCAGAGGGAAAAATAAAAAATATTGTGTATCGCAAGGCATTAGAATAAGAATTATTTATTTAAGAAAAATGTAAATATTAAATTTTAGTAATTAATCACTAAATAATAAATTTTAGTAAATAATCACTTTAATTATTATGTATTTAATTTTGATGGGGTTTGATGTTTTTTTTTCTTTTTATTATCGAAAAGGCACAAAATAGTAGTCGATATAAGTAGTAGAATGTCGAATATATGCAATATTTAAATTTATACCCTTGGTATGGTAGGAAGAACACAAGCCAGGCCAACTAGGTTTTAACAACCCTAGCAATGTGTTTCTTATCATTATAGTGCTGAAAATTGTGTATCTTCAACTAATTATTACAATCGACATTCTGTGGAAATGTTTAATTGAATTTAATCTCTTCATTTCAGACAATAAATTTATTTTTCATTGGTTTGTCCGAGGTCGGCTCGAATTTTTTACCTCATCATTTCAGTATTTTATTCAATTTGCTGCTCCTTCCTTACTTTTATCATCCTTACTTTTTATTGTTTATGATGTGTTTTATTAAATTTTTTTTTTTATTTTTCTTATATTGCCAGCTGTCGTAAATGGTTTGTATCAGTTGGATTTTGTTATTTGTTACGATGTTTTATTTGAATATGGGTACAAAAAAGACCACAATATCAACAACATTTTTATTTGTACATGGTGGCCGATATATAATGCAACAAAGTAAAGCACTATATTTTTTTAATTTTTTTTCTTTTTCAATTTTATTGTTTAAAAGCAAAAAATGTTGGAAATAACATCAGATTTTAAAAACAGTTTAGATTTGTTCGAATTGGCCACCTTTTGTACGAATTATGGCCTTCAAACGGCTGACAAAACCATCATAGGTTACACGAAAGTGGCTTTGCGGTATTTTCGCCCATTCCCGGTGAAACGCCGTCTTGAGATGATCGAAACTTTGTGAGAGCCTTACTCTCCAAAATGCCCTAGACGCAAAAGTCCAGCGAATTGAGATCCGGAGATTTTGGTGGCCATTGTGCGGCAAAACGCCATTCTTGGTTGACACGTGCTGTTCGAATGTCTATGATCTGCGGCCGAAATGTTTGTCTACCCAGGGCTTCAATACTTTTTGTAAGAAATTTTCTCGATAATATTCGCCATTTATTTTGACCCAACGGTCGATGAATACGAGCGGGGAGCGATCATCGGCCTTTACGGCATTACCATAGGCGGCGCTTGCGTTTTGGTGGCCAATCGCAGGTATAAATTTTCAGCTGACCTCTTTGGCAAGTAAACCCGATTATTTTGTTTGTTCACAAACTGCTCAATTTGGAATGGCTTCTCATCGGAGAAAACCAATTTCGGTAACTAGTCACTTTCGTGCAAACTCCTTGAATTAACTCCTTGGCTCCCTCCAGTCTAATTTTTTTTTTTTTTTGTCCATCGATGAGCTCTTGTACTTTTTGGAACTTCCACGGCATTAGTCCAAGCTCATTTTTTAATATGCATTGCATCCGTTCAGCTCATGGGCAATTTTTCTACCATTGCGGCGTTGATTTCGATCACATCTGGCCTTCTCTTTTCGGATCATTTCTGGTGTTGTTCCCGTTTTTTTTTTGTTTTTTTGTTGTCCACTTTTTGGACGCGATGCAACACTGCCAGTATTACCTAACGAGTAATGGTACGAGAAACAAAAGATTTATTCACATATTGGGCTCACATGGATGGCTCTAACGATAGCCACCTGTGGTCTTCCAGCCAAATATAAAGCAATCACACTATTACGCTTGAATTCCATCACGAATAACTTCTTTTCTGAATGCAATAGATCAAAATTCTTTTGTAAGTTTGTAAATAATAAAATGAACTGTCAGTGGAATAAATCTGTCAGCTGTCAGACGAGCGGTTTACAAATGATAACAATCTGAAGTTGGTTGCAATACATATCAGCCACTCTGTACATACATAATGGACCTCATTAAGGCTAGTATAAATAATATGAAACAAATCAGGAAATGGCTGTTTGGCTCTCATTTTAGATTTCCAATGTCCAATATATGTCCAATATTATTTATATTTCCATACTTTTTGTAGTGTATTATGTTGCAATTGCAATTTATTTTTATTCAAATTATCATCATCATCAGATAACATTTGCATAATTTTGATTTATGTATGCTTGTGTTCATGTAAATACTCGTATGACAAATTTGTTCACTAATTCACAATCAATATAATAATTTTTATGATTTATTTTTGCTATAATTGAAATTAATTTTCATTTCCATAATTCTTTAACGTTTTACAAATAAAATTGAATTAAAAAGAAATAAAATAGAGGAATAAAATCAAAACAGTTTTGATAGAATTGATTTTTGAGTCAACTAATTTCGTTATACAGTAATGGTTACAACATTTTCAATTGAAACCACATTTTAAGTATACTTAGATTGCATAGAATAGAAATAATAAATGTTGCACGAATAATTATTTCTGACCGTTTTAAAGCTATGGGAAATATCCAAAAGTCTAGAAGATATGTGCCTAATGAATTGAATGAAAGGCATTTGTGAAATTCATCTCCAAAGGTGCGTGATAATAAATTAGCGTTGCAACGGAATGTTACTGGCAATGAATAATGATGGGCTTATTTGCAGAATCTTAAACGGCGGTAATGGGTAATTCCAGAACAGCCGTATAACTCTGAAGTTCTAAATCCTAATGAAATCGTTAATACAGAAGAACGTTGTAGACAACAAATGAATAATTTATACCATCTAGTTAACCCATTAACGCCGAATGGGTAGAAAAATTCCCAAGAATGGAAGTTTTTTTAAAAAATTCTATATTGACCCAACTAAACGAGAGCTCAAAGAACGAAAAAAGAAGACATAGATTGGGCTAAAAAAATTAGTAATTTGGATGACAGAAAATAGGTCAAAGATCACCAATTTTTCAAAATCAAACTTTTGTAGAATGAACTTCTGTGGAACATGTATGGATTATATTCTCAGAAAAACTTGTAGATGCAATGTAATATAATATGTCTTCTATCCGATAAAAATAATTGGTCTACTTACCTAGGCTATAGGTGCGATTAAAGGACACGATAAAAATAATTGATCTACTTACCTAGGCTATAGGTGCGATTAAAGGACACGGGTATAAAAATACCCACTTAGGCATTGGTATGAAATATGTTTCATAAAACTTTTAAAAATTAATTTCAAATGGAAATTTCAAATCATTTATTTTTCTCTATTTTTCTATATTGTTGGTACTTCCGACATGAAATTGTGAAAAAAAACCCTTGGATGCACATTCAAACCGCATTTGGTACAACCGTACTCTGTTTTCCCACCACATTGCGCACAGCTTCCGCGTTTTTAAAATTTATCAATCATGTGGTCAAATTCATCTGTGCACTACTATTTGCCATCACGCCGTAGATTTCCACGTATTTTTACTAACGCTTCAACAACGCTAACGTGAAAATCGAGTTGGCTCTTAGGTGGCGAACATTCATATCCCCTGCACAAACAGTGTAGTTTCCATGCATTTACCATAGCTGCGTCAATAGCGTTAGTGAGTAATGGAAAATATCAGTTGTTTTAGTGGACTCGGATGCGATATTTTTTGACGCCAATTTCAAATAAGTCAACTTCACCTACACGCTGATTAGATGCATGTATTGTGTATGGTTGTTCAACGACAGCCATCTTGCGATATTTACGGTCATATCTTTTGGTTTTGCACATCGACTATACATCCAAGAAGTTAGACATCACAGTTACCGCCTTCAGATAGATTTAAAATATGTATGTACATACATATGTAGACATAATATGATAATAAATACCGAATTCTCGTTCCAGAGATCTGCGATAATATTGTTGTATGTCAAAGCAAATATCTGATGAACATCGAGGTTTTTTCATCCATTCAATATTATCCAGCAAAGCATAATTACTCCCGTCATCTCGAGCAGTGCCTGTTGCAAAATAACCTATTCGAGATAATCTACATAATAAATTTTGGCTTGTCCAATGCAACATTATATTGAGTGAAATATTCTCTCCGCGGTATACCATGTTTCCTCCAAGGTCGTATTCAGCATTATTTTTAGCAGCAGCGCCAGCTTAATTGATAAAGAATTAACAATATCCTGTATTTGCAGCCAAATGGCGACTATAATATGCGATTATCTGTTCATCCTCAGAAAGACTATGAGAAAATATGCTAAATTGCATGCATTTTTTATTCAATGCATTGTTCAATAGAGTAATTTAGGAAAATTTATCATTCTTGTCAGGATTATTATTGTCACAAACGTGTTATTTTCAACAAAACTTTCAAAAATAGCTTAACTATGCTGCTTAGCCGTCATATAATAAAGAGAAAAAATTCATTCATTTACGACCTAATTTCTCTTGACACTTATGTTGTGTGTGACAGGACTTACATGAGTGACAGGACTTATATGAGTGACAGAACTTATATGAGTGACAGGACCTACAGTTTACAAGTCGATTTCGAACTTAAAATTTTTTATGGACTATTTTATGACATTTTTACTCTCAGATCTTATCATATTTCGTTTTTTTGGAAATGTCTGGCTTGGGGTTTGAACCGAAACTTCACTTCTAATGAGCCAACTAGAGTACGGCGACTAGAAAGTAAGACAATTGCTTACCAGAAAACATCATTAACGATAACTACTAGCACGTACATTGTTATCTTGCGTTCGTTAGGAATAACAGTTTCAAATAGGCTTCATTTGCACAGTTATACACCCAGTTATTGCAAATTAAAACTATCCTTACAATCCTCTGTCTCTATTATCCAGTAGAATTATCGTTACAGGCACTTTGTCTGATCCCACAAGTCAATGACAGGTTCAAGAGGACTGGTAACAAATTTAAGTTATTTTTGTAAAATTTTAAACATCAAAAAGAAAATCCCAAAAACAAAATCTACTATTTTATAAAAATTTAATACAGCCTACGTATTTAAAATATGATCAGGCATTTATAGTAAATACCACGCACACACACACATCCATAAAATTCTGTATTATGGTAAATATCTCTTTTCCTCCTTGGGCTTTTATTTCAGTCACTTGGCCACAACCTATCGTATTTGATTCAATACGTTTTGGCGAGAACATATTAAAGTAGACCACCGTCAGGCAATTGCCAATAAACAATTCGAATAGATTTTTATGATTGCGAATGTGTGAATACTTACTTATAATTATTACACTGTGGGTGTTACGAGAGGCAGACTAAAAGTATTTATCATAAATATACGTATACACACTGCATGTATGTCTGTAAGTATGAAAAGGTTTCTGTAACGCAAGTTCATTTATGCCCTTATTTTCGCCATGGCTTTTGGGGCAGATCAATGTTATGATAAAAATCGCACGTTTTTGTTGTATTTGAATCTGGAAATTGTTTTGCAGGTTTTTATTGCTTTTTTTCTTTCTTTTGTTCTAACGATGTAAGTAGCGTTTCCATTTACTTTTTCATTCTACTTTCGCAAGTTATGAATTTTGCTCAAACCCTTCCAAATACACTTTGTATGCCGTAGACTTACCCTGGAATTTGTAGTCTGACGTTAAAAACAAAATCTTTGGAAAACAAGTTAAATCGCTTGGGTACTCTACACCGCGGCTGATATATAATGCAACAAAGTAAAACGCTATATTTTTTTAATTTTATAGTTCAAACGCAAACAATGTTGGAAATAACATCAAATTAGATTTGTTCAATTTTTGATTAGATTTGTTCGAATTGGCCACCTTTAGTATGCATTATGGCCCTCAAACGGCCGACAGAGCCATCACAGGCTGCACGAAAGTGGCTCTGCAGTATTTTGACTTATTCTCTGCGAAGCGCCGTCTTGAGATGATCAACACTTTGGTATTTTTTAGTGAGAACCTTACTCTTCAAAATGCCCCAGGCGCAAAAGTCCAACGGATTGAGATCCGGAGATTTTGGTGACCATTGTGCGGTAGAAATAAAGCGAGTAATCTTCTTTTTAAGCTGTTCTGGGTTGACGCGTGCTGAGCGCGGTGGTGCTGACCACGTTCGTGCAAGCGAAGTAACTCCTTGGCTCTTTCCAGTCTAACTTTTTTTTGTCCATCGGTGAGTTCTTGCACTTTTTGGAACTTCAATGGTTCTAGTCCAAGCTTGTTTTTCAATATGTGTTGCATCTGTTCTCGCGATATGTTCAGCTCATGAGCAATTTTTCTACCACTGCGGCATAGATTTCGATCAAATCTGGCCTTCACTTTTCGGATCATTTTTAGTGTTGTTTCCCGTTTTTTTTCGTCCACTTTTTGGACGCGAGCAATGGTACGAGAAACTAAAGATTTGTTCTCATTTAAATGCTTGAGGGCTCTAACAATAGCCACCTGTTTTTTTCCAGCCAAAATAAAGCAATCACGCTTGAATTCCATCACGAATAACTTTTTTCCTGAATGCAATAGATTAAAATGCTTTTGTTAGCTTGTAAAAAATAAAATGAACTGTCACTGGAATAAATCTGTCAGCTGTCAGACGAGTGGTTTACAAAAGATAACAACCTGAAGTTGGTTGCAATACATATCATCATCCTGTATTGTGATGAGGAACTTTTACAAATTATTTAATAATCTAAAGGCAAATATTTTATAGCAACGACAAAACATGGCTGCTACGTTGGCCTTGGTGAACAAGAATTTTAGGTATAAAACTATGAAACTATGAATTGGAAACAATTCTATATAACTGCACTTGGCAAAATTGATTTAAAATTTTCTATACAATATATGTAAAACGGCTGTTACATTACGTGTTACAAATATTGGCACAGAAACCCAGCACTCGACCACTAGCTGCATACTATACAGCACAAGGTGAGAACAATTTTAAAATTTTTATGATTGTATGAAGGAGTAGCTTTTTTCTTCCGCAAAGTCTTGGAAAATTGATGCATTCCGTGCCAAGACTGCATAAAATATTTTGCCTTAATTAAGGTTTCTTCACTTTATGTTTGAAATTTTCGTCTTTTTTTTTTTTTTGTTGTGTGTAAAAGTGTGTAAAATGGTGAAAGTGTTAACATTGGTTGAGATTTTCTAAACTCTATATCAGAATATTATTTAACCCTTTTACGCACGAAACTGACACGCAACACTTGAAAATCAGAATACGGTTTGCTAAGAAAAAAGAATTAACCACTCTCTAATTAATTAGTGTCCGAATTGAGAATCAAAAACTCACTGCGTTTTGAAAGATGAGGATGGATAGACAAGTTGGAAACAACAGGTCCTATCAAAAACTTTGTTTTTGTAATAGCCTCAAGGGTGTCAATTGATCGTAGGTATTTTTAACTTATCTTACCGAATACAAAATTATTATCAGTAACAGGCAATAAAAAATTAATTGAGAAAGAATTTCAATTGGTTGTGGTTTTATAAGTCTCTGTGACATAAACCGCCATGTAATAACTTGAAGATGATTAGTATGTGTTCGCAATTTGATATCGACAGTCGTGATTACTACCTAGCTTCTCACACCACTTATGTTGTGCGCGTTAATTTTATACATGAGTGGCGGGACCTACAGTTTAAAGTTGACTCCAAACGACAGTTTAAGAGAAGCTTTTTAATGGTAATTTTATTTACTCTCATAGTCTTTGCCAGAAATCTGCTGAGAGGAAGTCGCCGAAGAAATATTTTTTTTCATACTTCGTCTGACCTGGGATTCGAACTCGGGCCTTCAGTCTAATAAGCCAACACACTACCTACTACACTACGGTGGCTTTGTACGTTTGTACGTCTTGTTCTAAAAATAATAACATAACATAACATACATAATTAACCATTAAAAACCAGTGAATCAACAGAATTGAAATTCAACTACTCTTATTCATTCGTACTCGCTACAGCATTGATTTATAAGTATAAGTAGCAATGAGTATGAGTACAACATAGATATCAAACTCACAACTTTCGAAATATGTTTGATTCATACGCCTACTCATTCTGTTTCATAAATTTAGAAAAATACTTATAATACTTGTAAGTCATTCGAGTGGCTCGAATCATTTATCAAATTTTACAGCCTTTGTTGTTGTTGCATATACAAACAAAGAAGAAAGGAAAGACAAAGACAACAAGCAAAGCATACACACAATCGTTTTGTGAGTATTGCAGTACTCGTACGCGACGAGTCGAAGCCAACGTCATCATGCGTGTTGTTAAGTATGAATACAACGAGTACTTCTAACATTGAGTATGAGTATTATTTTAAAATAAGTATGAATGCGTATAAGTATCAGAAATTATAAGTATGACTCGGATCTACTCATCGTTTTGAGTGCTCGTTGCTGATATCTGGTTTGAACCTCAAATAAACACAATAGCATCAAAAATATCTCTATTACCTGTCTTGTGAGCATATGGTTTCCACAAAACATTCCCATTTTATCCGATTGAGTGCTATTATTTTTGCGTCTTTCCTTGCACTGTCCTATATCTTGGAGTATTGAACGTCTACAGATGTTGTTTAGAATGTTGATGAATACCTGCCTGATAGTAACCAGGTTTCACGTCTGTACAACAAAGTCGATTTTATATTCTAAACTTTGTTCGTCTGTATATTTGTAAGCTTCTCCTTATTGGCTGTAGTCGCCCGAATGCTACCCTATTTATTGAGCCTGTTGATTAAGACTCAAAAGCATCTACAGATCTTTCAAATGGATAAAAAATGTTATAGACACAATAATTTAAACTTTAACAAGAATTTATATTGGGTTGTTCTATACATTTTTATTATAAATACGCAAAACATGTTGTCAATAATGGAAAAGTTTTCCTTTTTTTATTTTAAAGAATTATAGAGACAGTAAAAGGAAACAGTCTGACAATTTTTTTTTTCTTGTTTTAAATATTTGATGGAGTATTTTTTTAAAACAACAACACTACACTAGGAGACATACCCTCTTCAACTTAATTGAGTATACGGAGATACGATTGAAATGTGTACATCGATCTCTTCTTTTTTTTTCTTGTCTGTCCTAAGACTAAATGCGTAATTCTTTTAGTCGTATTTCTTTAAAAAATAAAATTTTCATGACCTCATGAAAGCACATTTCGTTAAATCTATTATCATATGTCGATGATAATCTTTGCAAATGATGAACATTAAATAAAATCAATAAATTTTTAATGTCGTTTTCAGGCAGTTGGATATTTTTTTTTTTTTGTAGGCCGGCAGAAACGTGTTAGTGAATAATAAATATTTTAAGCCTTTAATAAAAGGATATTTTTCAAGGGAAATTTCATTTTGCAGTCATACATAAATAAGTTTACAGCGTTTTTGAAGGGGGCTGCTGCTTCTCGACTTACATGTTGATGTGTAAACCTCACAACAGAACATCAACAGGAAAATTGCATATGCGTTGTATAGTAATTTATTATAATTTTTTCAGACCACAGAAACCCACATATGGGACGTATAATGGACAATAATCGGACGTACAAAAAGTACATTATGTACGTGGTCTGTTTAGCTTTTACTAACCATCAGTTGTTGTCAACAACATTTTTTTCGATATGGGTTTTAGCAACAAAAAATAAATAATAAGAACGTCTGGTTGATGGTTGAGAAAAACGCAGGCCATAAACAATTGACATTAAGGATTGCATTTAATTTTTTAATTACAAGTTTAATAATGTTATGAATGTCAACTTTCCCATCATAAACTTTAAATGCTTAAGTGCAGCCCAAAACTTTTATAACTACACACAAATATTGAAAATATAACCTTAATACTATGAAATGTCATGTACAGGGTGCCTGATATATATTGCAACAAAGTAAGCGCTATATATCCACTGTTGGAAATAACATCAGTTTAGATTTGTTCGAATTGGCCACCTTTAGTATGAATCATTGCCTTCAAACGGCCGACAAAGCCATCACAGGTTGGACGAAAGTGTCTCTGCGGAATTTTGGCCCATTCCATGCGAAGCGCTGTCTTGAAATGATCGACACTTTGGTATTTTTTAGTGAGAACCTTACTCTTCAAAATGTTCCAGGCGCAGAAGTCCAACGGATTGAAATTCGGAGATTCTAGTGGCCATTGTGCGGTAGAAATGAAGCGAAGAACCTCCTTTTAAAGCCATTCTTTGTTGACGCGTGCTGAGTCCTGTTATAATGTCCATGGTCTGCGGCCGAAATGTTTGTCTGCCCAAAGGCTTCAATACTGTCTTTAAGACATTTTCACGATAATATTCGGCATTTATTGTGAAACCACGGTCGATGACTACGAGCGGAGAGCGACCATCAGCCGTTACGGACTATTACCATCGGCGGCGCTTAAGTTCTGGTAGCCAATCGCAGGTGTAAATTTTTAGCTGACCTCTTTGGCAAGTAAACCCGATCATTTTGTTTTTTCACAAACTACTCAATTTGGAATGCCTTCTCATCGGAGGAAACCAAATTCGGTAACTGACCACTTTCGTGCAAGCTAAGTAACTCCTTGGCTCTTTCCAGTCTAACTTTTTTGTCCATCGGGGAGCTTTTGCACTGTTTGGAACTTCAATGGCTTTAGTCCACTTTTCAATATGTTTTGCAACCGTCCTCGCGATATGTTCAGCTCACGAGCAATTTTGCTATCACAGCGGCGTAGATTTTGATCAAATCTGGCCTTCACTTTTCGAATAACTTCTGGTGTTATTACAGTTTTTATTCGTCCACTTTTTGGACACGATGCAACACTGCATCGAGATACAAAAGATTTATTCACATTTAAACTCTGAAGGCCTCTAACGATAGTCATCTGTGATTTTCCAGCCAAATATAAAGCAATCACACTATCACGTTTGAATTTCATCACGAATAACTTTTTTTTTTTGAATGCAATAGATCAAAATGCTTTTGTAAGCTTGTAAATAATAAAATGGACCATCACTGGAATAAATCTGTCAGCTGTCAGACGAGCGGTTTACGAATGATAACAACCTGAAGTTGGTTGCAATACATATCAGCCAGCCTGTAGTTCAAGTACTTTTTTTCATTAGAACATCGTGTTGGTTTTAAGTATTAACCATCCATATTTCGGTGTTATTTCATCGCTTTCTTGAGCCATTTTTCACTTAACCTAAAAATTTATTTTATTCGCCATTTTTTATTGCCTTCTATTATATTTCGCTAGCAATAGATTGCTTTGGCTTATGTTTTAGAATTTAAGATTTTTAATGTTTATTTTGGTTTTAAGACCATAATTACGATTAAGATTTATTTTTGTGTATTTATGTACATACAATTTACTCTATATAATTTAAATTTTATTTGTTTTTTATAACGTGATAATGGTCCATAAAAGCAATTTGGTGTTAAAAAGATAAAATTTTTTTATTCATTTTTGTCTAATAAAATTTAAGTCAGCTGAAAATTGTAGAATAAGATGTGCTTTAAGATTATTGATGTGTTAATACTTTCTCCTAATTTTGATTTTCAAAATTTTACCACAATAGGAAACAGAAACATATTATAATTTTATTTTTAAGGATTGAATGTCTTGTTGTTCCAATAAAGTGAAATTTTAATATTTTCGATACATAACATATTGTTTCTAAACGGGTAATACTTAAGCGTTAGACTATTCAAGAGTGCACAACTTTAAATTAACGCCGACACGTCGCCTGAAATACTCGTGTATGATAATGTGGATTCAAAAAGATCAACCGCTGTAACGAATCCAATCCTATGGCCAAATTACAATATGTTTTATTTAACCTAAATTTTCAACCCACAAAGTCAATTGCTTCTTATGTACACAGATTATTCATTAGAAAAGAGACTCATCCATCTAAAAAGGAAAGCTTGTGCAAATACACCAACTTATCGAGTACATTCTCGAAAATTAAACATAGATTTGTCGGATCATCAATTGATATCGAGATTGAAATGCATGCAGCACTAAAAGTTTTAAAAAGTTTAAAAATGGAAAATCTTGTGAATGTAATATTAATGATGATAAACGCTGCATTTAAACGTTTAGGTTGGTGGTACTACAAATGATTTTCTGAAAATTAAAACAAATCTGGTCTCGATTTCGTTCATGTCAAATACAAAATGCTGCATGAGCTGTATGCACTGTTGTCAATTTAACGTTTTTCCCGTCAAATCTGACGTTTTTGCAATGATAATTACGGTTTAGCGGTTAGTGTGAAATCTGGGGTTTTTTACAACGCTTTAGCGTTTTTTCCAAGGTTGAATTTTATAACGTACGTAAGTAAGAATTCGTGAATCGAATAAGGGTTAGTAGAAAAAGTACAAAGCAAAAATCGAAAACGTTAAGTTGAAATCTATTTCAAATGAAGGTAAAGCTTAAAGTATTGTGTTTAAAATAAGAAGGCAGCAAAAAGAAAAAATGTCAAAAAAATAAGTACACCTAATTCTGTAATAGCGCGGTCTAGAAAATAAAATTAATTCTGTTTTTACACGGTGATATTTGGTATAGCACGGTTGAGAAAACTTTATGAAAATTTCGACGAAATTTAAAATCTTGTATGGCTCATTACTATGAATTATACAAAGACTTACATATACATAGTTGGTCATTACAATCCTTCAGTCAGGATTACGACCTAGCTTCTCACACCACTTATGTAGTGTGCGTTAATTTTATACATGAGTACGAACGACAGTTTTTAAGAATTTACTCTCAGAGTTTTTGCCAGAAATGTGCTGAGAGGAAGTCGCTGAAGAAATATTTTCATTTTACTGCCTGACCTGGGTTTTAACTGCTGACCTTGCTCTCTCAGCCAATATTTGCTTCATCAAAACTCTCCTTGCAGAAACACATACTGGTTACCAACTGTCATATGAAGTTAACATCAGATTAATTATATAATAGAGCGTTACGTGCTATCCTATTGTCGTCAACAGATCATCATATCGCGGGTTAGTACAGCAAACATTACCGCATTCTAGGCATGCTTCATTTACTTCGTGACCATACTTATAAAGATATGCTCTATAACATCCTTGGCCCTTTAGCAACTGCTTCATCCGCCTATACTCGGTATGAGTCTGTAGATCCATCTTCCCTTGTTGCAAGTGGACCAATTTCGCTGCCATCTATCAACAGCATCTTCATCCAATTAGACAGGGATCGAAAGACCTGTTCCCATCTTTGTATTATGTTTCTAAATTGTCACAATTCTCACTTTCTCTTTCCTATTGTATGTAATTACAAATAATATCATTAAGAAAGCTAAAGTTCTCCTATAACTTTGGACCTGATAACATTCCTAGTAACATCTTAATTAATTACGCCGACAAATCGATTAAATGTGGTTATTTTCCCAACGTTTGGATGGATTCATTCATTATTCTTTTGTTCAAGTCAGGAAATAAATCCGATGTTACAAATTATCGTGGTATTGCAAAACTGAGTATAATTCCAAAAAATGATTACTGATGATTTATGTTATCAGGTTTCTAGCTTGATATCACCTTATCAGCACGGTTTCAGGAAGAAGTGTTCAACTACAACAAACCTGCTTCATCTTTCAACAGTTGTTTATCGTGGATTTTTTCATCAGCAACAAACAGACGTTATATGTATACACGGATTTCAGCAAGGCTTTTGATAAAGTTAATCATGTCCTTTTGAAGAGGAAACTTCATTTAATGGGATTTACCGATCTTAGTTTAAAATGGATTTACTCATATTTAACTAACAGAAAACAAACCGTACTTTTTAAAAACTGCTGCTCCAGATGTATTGATGTCCTTTCTGGTGTTCCTCAGGGTAGCCATCTTGGACCGCTTCTGTTTTCATTGTTTATTAACGACTTACCTGATATGATTCGCTATTCTAACATCCTAATGTACGCTGATGACGTAAAAATTTTCCTATGTTATCGCCGAATTTCAGATCAGAAACTACTTCAAAAGGACCTAAATTCGTTTCAGTTATGGTGTAATTTAAATTTAATGCAGCTTAATCTACAAAAATGTAAATACGTGAGATTTGTAAGGAAGAATCCGATTCCTGCAAAATACGCTTTTGATGGATACGATCTTGAGCTTGTAGATAACTTCCTGGATCTAGGAGTTTTACTTGATTCCAAACTAAATTTTATTCCGCACATAGCTATGACAGTGAATAAAGCAAGAAGCATACTTGGTTTTATAAAACGGTGGGCAAAAGAATTTAACGATCCTTATGTTGCTAAATCGCTCTACACATCTCTTGTGAGGCCTATACTAGAGTATGGATCCATAATATGGGACCCTTTTTATAAAAAATATTCTGACGTCATCGAATCTGTCCAAAAGCAATTTCTGATATTTTGTCTACGAGGACTGAATTTTAATCCCACTAGCTTACCATCTTATTGTGCCAGACCAGCTTTAATCAAACTTCCCACACTTAAAAATCGCAGAACTATGTTAAATATCTCGTTCTTATTCAATGTAGTCACTGGTGATATTGGCTTCACTTTTTTAATCCATGATATCACTTTTAATGTTCCTCAACGTCCGGCACGTCATTTTACCCTATTATCAATACAATTTTTTAGAACCAACTATGCTGGTGCTGATCCATTAAGGAGAATATGCAGCGAATTTAATAAATTGTATAATTTGATTGATTTTTCTTATTCGAATAATGTCCTAAAAAATAATATAATCAAGCATTTAAATTCTTAGTTTTTGTAAATTAAATTTATTGTCATAGTTTGTATTGTTATTGCCTGTAGGAATATTTCTTAGGCATATAAAAATACAAAAAAAAAAAAAAATAAAAATTGTTATTAGTCAGTAAGGAATTTGTCCATTGACTTGAATAAATAAATAAATAAAAAAAAAACAAAAACCAAAATTCTATGGTGGAACTTTGCGACTTCGGTACTGGAAGTTTAGCATACTACCAACTAGGTAGGCATCGGGCTATCCATATACATACGTGGATTCTCTAAGTGGCTGGAAAATATACTTACTTTCATATTTAATTGGAAAACATCTTATTAAATTGCGATTTGTTAAGTTTTTGCTACCGAAATTATTTTTCAACAAAATAGTTTTATAATCTTCTTGTTCAAAATTTTTTTTTCTACATTTCAGACAATCTAAGCAATTTGTCATACCAAATTGTTTCACAATGTTTGTCTATATATTGTATCTCTTATCTCCTTATATTATACTTCAGTTTGTGCCATATCTTATGTTATTTCCTCTTACATCACAATCCTGCCACAGATTATTTCCGTCACACATGATTTACGCACATCTAGTAGGATAGCACGATGTGCTTTTCTTTAACATTTGCTTGATTTTGTATTTCTTCCTTTAAAAGTTCTCCTTTTTGCAAATATTTACAGTGTATTGCTGTGTTCACGTTGAATACAAATGAGCAACAAATTTAATTTCCTAGTACTAAAAATCTTGAAAAAGCTAATAAACGATGCAAATATAGGAAGTGAAAAAAATTACAAAAAATGTGCAGAATTTATTATAATTAAACGATCTGTCTGTAACATGTCTTGGATACAAATCCTTCATAAGAATTATTCAAGTTGAAAGCCTTTTAATAAAATAACAAAAAAAAAAAGCTTTATAATTGCAAATGAGGCAAAAATTTTCAAATTAAGCGAAAACTAATGAAAACTTAACACTAAACCTACCATGGACGGGTTAAATGACCCATTTTGAACTTCTTGTCAGAATTTTTTGAAAAAAAACATTATCACAGATATCGCCGTGGTCTAGCAGGTAGTGTGTTGGCTTATTAGACGAAAGGCCCGAGTTCGAATCTCAGGTCAGACATAAAAACGAAAATATGAAAATACTTTTTCTGCGACTTCCTCTCAGCAGATTTCTGGCAAAAACTCTAAGAGTAAATAAAAATGGCATGAAAAGCTCCTCAAAAAATCAGTCGTTTGGTGTCGATTTTAAACTGTAGGTCCCGCTACTCATGTATGAAATTAACGCACACAACACTAGTGGTGTGAGAAGCTAGAACGTTGCACAATGAGTCAATTCGACCTTCGGGTACTGTATTTGTCACAGTTGACAAGTACACGTCCTCTAACCTAACCTAACCTAACCTTATTGAAGTCGCCGTAGTCTAGTATGTTCTTATCAGTATGTATGTTGGCTTATCAGGCGTCAGACTACGGTTCAAACTGTTTCAAATTTCTGGTAATACTACTTAGAGTAAATAAAATTGCCAGTAATACAACATAAAATATTTTTAAAATGAATTTCTTTTAATTTTGGGTTTGATTAAGGTATTTTGGATATTTTGTTATGCTAAAAAGACATTGCGTCAGATTCCCCAAAGTCTAATACAATATTTGTGAATTTTTGTGACAAGTTAATTAAATAAATATCTCGTTGGCAACAGGAAGGCATTGAAATTATTTTAGTAGACATGGGCATCTGTGCGCTCAGATAGAAATCATGGGTAGAAGACTTCTGTTTAAAGGAAATCAATATACAAAGTACATTTATGTGAGATATTTATTAACTTTTTGTAGTTACCAAGTCTTTTCTTTTCCTAGGAATAATGATGTTTTGATGATTTTTTCCTTATAACTGTCTGCATAAAATTTCTGAATGTAAACTTCTTCTACATACTACTACGAAAGTAGTGTAAAGTAAATTTACAGAAAAACAATATTTTCTTTCTCGATTATATGTGAACAATAAGTTTTATCTCTTCTTTATTTAACTTTATTTTCTTCCATTTTTTCTATCATTTATTCTATCATTAAATCTTACAGATAAAGAACAGCAATGAAAATCTGTTATTTGTACGAATTTAATAAAATAACGTTCGTAATAAAGTTTGAACTTTTGGTATCAAATTGCTTTGCGGCATATGTTTCTTGTTTTTTCTGCGATACAATACGCTTGAAAACCGAGTAACAAAAATTACTTACTTTCCTCCTTAATGAGGTTAGTAAGTGATAGTCTTTTAATTGAATTTTAACACTATAAATTAATTGCAGTAATTCGATGATAATTTTTTGCCCTCCTTACTTAATATCACTTGTTTTCACTTTCAACAGTTGGTGAAAGAGAAAGTGTGGTTTGTGCAAAAAATATCACACAAAAAAGTATTATTTTTACCCGAGGGGTGAGTGTTTTGGTTTTTGAAGAAAATTTCATTTACAATAAAATTTCAATTAACTCTTTAATGTTTTAAAATCGTAATGTTATGAAAAATTTTTTCTAACAACGAAGAATATATATTTTTCCTTAATGAAAGAGCCGCGAACAAGTGAAAAAAGCGTTTCCTGACTTGTATTAGCAAAGTTAGAAAAGAAGCGTCTTGGAAGATTATACATCGTCTTGGAACTGTTTCTTTTTGAAAATTTTAACCAATGGGAATTTTTATACTACTTCGGACAGTAATGAAGCTAATCAGAAAATCATAACCAAAGTACTATTTTGTGGTTATTGAAAATTTCTCAATATTTCTTCTGTACAATAGCTTAACGAATGGTGTTCTTGTAGGAACAGCAAGGGAATACCGTTGAAAACTATTATTCTAATACACGAACATTGAACAGATGCACAAGGCCGAGTAAGAAATAAAGAAGAAGAAAGCACACCTTTTAGGACGAATACAGGTTATGGAATTGGACTATTTTTCTTACACCCTATACCCCTCAACGATTTGAGGATATCTCAACATCAAGTCTTCTCAAAAATCTAACAAAGGTTTGAACTAATAATCAAACTGACCAAAAACTAATTTTATTGCATTCACATTAGCAATACATACATACATAATTGGCCATTACAACCCTTCAGTCAGGATTACGACCTAGCTTCTCACACCACTTATGTTGTGTACGTTAATTTTATACATGAATGGCGGGACCTACAGTTTAAAGTCGACTCCGAACGACAGATTTTTGAGAAGGTTTTCATGGCAATTTTTACTCTCAGAATCTTTGCCAGAAATTTGCTGAGAGGAAGTCGCCGAAGAAATATTTTTCGTTTTGATGTCTGACCTGAGAGTGTCCTTCTTATTCATTAATTAGCTGCTAGATTTGACGATTTTGTGGTCCAAAAATATCATATGGACGACATGACGATTTATGTCCTTATTTTGACGATTTTTAGTAATTAAACATTTATATGATATTTTAATTAGTAATAATACGGAGTAAAGTATTATATTTTTAAGTTATTTTCGAATACCTGTTATGATTTTTCTTAAACCTCAAAAAACTACAACTCCTAAATAACATTGTAATTGAGCATAAATTATCATTTGCTGTTGCAAAAAATATAAAAAATTCTAATATTTTTTCATACGATCAATACTCAGGGATTGTCATTGTTTTCGGAACTAGGAAAATATATTATAGGAACGAGGAAAGAGGGAGGAGTGTTTATGGACACTAGGTTTGAATATTTTTATACCATAAATGACAGGAAAAATCTCTATAGGAAGGGAGTTCCGCATACGAATAGCCCGACTAAAGAACAAATTTTGTTTATTATGCTATCACACACTGGCCAATCGACCACATACGGATGTACTGGTCGAGACACAAGTCTCCTTGTTTCTCATAAACAAGTCCGCTCAATGCTCTGATGTTCCAATGAATCAATTGATTTGGACACACTATCGTGATTAATGAGCTGCAATGGCCTCTCCTGTAAAATGTTGAGAATCATAAAAATGGACGTTAAGGGCCAACCCATACATGAGATTTGTATTCCATTCTCGGTCGGTTATAAATGGTATAAATGTCAAAAAAATCAAATGAAATGAAATATTTATTGCAGCGTCTTAAATTATATTTTCATGCCCCTAACGTCAGGATTTTCTGACTGATTATTGCTGGTTCAAACTGACTTTATATCGCTCCTTTATTGCAACATAGTCTTATCTCAAAAAATGCGATCTAAGTTTTCAAGACATAAGACCTATGATCTAATTGCCTGAAACACTTTTTGCTATAACTTCGGTTCTGCTTGATATTTTTTTTCAACATATACAGAAGGTCTAAAGGAGCAGTTTTGCTTAAGGAACAAAAAATTTTTATTTTTTTAAGAATGATTATGTTGCAATAAAGTAGCGATATGTTTTTCTATTTAAAAACCTTTCAATTTATTGATTTATTTATTTTTTGACGATTTTTAACGATTTCAATAAATGTCTTTGACGAGTTTTCCTCAAATATTTGACGATTTGATGGCAGCTATGGTGGTGGGACCAACAGTTTAATTTTGATTGCGAACAACAAATTTTTGTGGGGAAGTTTAAATAGTCATTTTTATTATACAAATAATTTCATCGATGTAGCTTCTACAAACGTCTATTATCAACTGTTACAGTTCTGAAGTGCTCTGCAGTTAATTGCAAACCCTATAACTGCCCATGTTTAGTAACTTCTTTAGTTTAAAATTGTAATTATAAACTTAAATGTTCTTTTATATACGGTGCGTATAAATTTGAACATGTCGGTAAAACCAAATCCATCCTTGTTAACCTAATCTGCTTATTGCTTTGCAACAAAAGTCCATAAAATTCGAAGAACTTAAAGTTGATGTTAACATTTCTTGAAACAATATTTTCTTTTTCCTACTTCTGCAACAAAGTACAAAGTGCCTAAAACATCTTTAGCTATAGTATACAGTCAACCCTCCTATAACGCGGTGAGTGCATATCGCAGAATATGGAAACCGCGCTATAAGAAAATCAGATTTCAGGTACAAACCAGGCTAATTCGTAGTGCGTTGTATGGAAACCGCGCTATAAGAAACACAGAATTAGTACAAATCACATCATTCGTACCGCGTTATATGGAGACCAAGAAATACAAAAGGCAAGATAAATTATAAATTATTTTCATTTTTTTTCATATAAGGATTGATAAAAAAAATTAAATAAAAACGAAACTAAAATACTGGTTTCCAACAAAATTAAGAAAGACTTGAAAAAAAATTTAATTTTTTAATATTTATCGTTACTTGGTTCAATTCCATTAATTTTTTTTAATTTAAAACTCAACTGCTATTTTTTTCCACGGTACTGTATTTCGGCTGAGCTTTTGCATCGAAAATACAACTTCTTCTTACCTTCTTACAATATCTAGTAACTATTCGTACAACGGCTGTACGGAAAGAAACTTATGGGATGAAGTTAAACGCAAACCGCGTTATAAGAGTTCCGCGTTGTAGAAGGGCTATAGCAATTTCAGCCCCGCGTTATATGAAAACCGCGTTCTGAGAGTACCGCGTTATAGGAGGGTTGACTGTATATATAAATATCTCTGTATGTATAACTGAAAATTGCATTTTTACTCAAAGTGAGTGTGTTTTTATTATAAGGATTTAACGAAAAGAAAATAAAAAGTTATGTTCTACAGTTGATAACGAAGAGCTATTTAACATTCAGTCAAAATTATTTCTTTTCAATATTGTTGGAAAATTCAATTGTCTTTCCTCTTTTACGTTTCTCAGATTTAAATAAATCTTGCATTGATTTTTATCTAAGTATTTCAATGAAACCAAAGTTACGGGAGATTTAAAATGCTTTAAGCAAAATACAATGTAAATAAAAATTAAAAAAAATTAAATAAAATTTCATCGACTTTTGTTTAAATGCATATTAAAGAAAATGTTGAATGCCTGGTAAGACCAGAATATTGAAACATGATAGATAGATGATTTGATAGATAGCTTTTTGGCATGTATATGAAAAAATCAGTAGCTCCAAGAATTCGGTTTTATGCGAAAGATAGTTATTTATTTGTTTCTTTTTTAAAGCCAATAAATACAATATATCCTTTCTGACTAAATACAACAAATACAATACAGATTAATTAATTAATTCAACAAGAAGAATATTAACAATCCAGAAATATAGTCTTTAGTATAGTATATTTAATATAAGGAAAGCGCACAAAAAAAATGGGCATACTTTGAAGCTTATAACATTGCTTTTGTTAGTCATCTGCTTCAAAATCCATGTGCTAAATGTCATTCCAATAGCAAAATTAGTTTTTTGAAAATGAGCACCCAACAAGAATGTCGTAAAAAAATAATTGAAATTTTCAATGAAAAACCGCGCCGCTTACAAAAAACGATTGCTAGGCTCGCAGGTGTTAACCAAAAAACAGTTTCTAAGGTAAGAATAAAACAATATAAGGAGTCTTTAAATATTGAGAGAAAGCGTGGAAGTGAAAGAAAAATAGGATTTACCGACCAAAACAAAGCAAGTAAAATAATACGTATTTTTCTAAAACACCCTAAAACGTCTGGAAGAAAAGTGGCTCAAAAAGTTAGATGATCTGATACTTTTGTTAGAAAAAAATTTTATACACAAAAGAATCCAAATATTTTTTACTTTAATTGAAATATAAAACGAAAAAAATCCGCCACTTTGCTTTTTTCTATAACGAAAATTGTAAGTTTTGTTTTTTGTGCGCACTCCTTAGTGTAGTATAGTCCTTAAAACTTGGTATGATTCATTAAAGGTTTTACAGGCTCATCTAAAAGAGTCGTTATTTACATAATGAGATCTGTAATAATACAATGAAAGCAGTTCAAAATTACAAGTAGGTCGCACAGAAACATTGAATTTCAATCGACTGAGCAGGAATTCTGAATCGACATCACATTGTATTAATTCCAAAATAAAAAGAGTTCTCATCATAGAATGACGAATTTTAAGAGTTGGTAGCTTAATCAAGGCTAGTCTACTCCGATATGGCGGTAACTCACAGGAGTCCCAACCATGACCACCTAAACAGAAAATTAAAAACTGTTTTTGCACTGACTCAATACTATTTATATGAAATGCATAACATGGGCCCCATATGATAGAACTATACACCAGGATAGGCTGAACAAGCGATATAAATAACATTTTAGTTAAATAAGGATCAATATGTAAGAATATATGCTGCAACTGGAGCAATCGGTGGACTGTGTTCTGTGACATGTCGAAAGTTTGCGAGCTTCTTAACTTAAGAGTTACCTTCAAAAGATCCGTAATTTCCATAAGAAATCCCTGATCGAAGTTGTAATTACGTTCGTTAGGAATTTGATCACAGTCTAACTGTCCTTGCGAGTAAATAAAAATATTTTTAGGGAAAATCCTCAAGAATTTTGCCATTTTATAAACTCTATAAATAATATTCAATGTCCGAACTCTTAATAAATATACCTCAATCTTCGCCATCATGCATCTTTTAGCCATCCGTATAAAACTCAAGGATCCATTTGTTAACATTCTATAGAGCAGAGGTTTCAGCTTGAATTTCTAAAACTAAGTTTTCAATTAAAAAGACTACAGTCAAACTCGCTTATAACGAACTCGGTTATAACGAATTCTTGGTTATTACGTACATATTTTCAAGTCCCAATGTTTTAATAACAATTTTCATACAAAAAACTTCGTTTATTACGAACTCGTTTATAATACGCAAGAAATTAAAAACAGCAAGTGGGCCTTGAATTGTAAGCCATTACAACTAAAAACTTTGAAAAAGCAAGGAAGATTTTTACGATATCCTAAATTTTCTCGTATAGTTGTAGAAATTGTTTGAACTCACGTAAAAGTAATATCACGATATAAGGAGTGTGCAAAAAAAAAAACTTGGGCTCACACTTTTCGTTATAGAAATAAACTAAGTAGCGGATTTTTTTCGTTTTATATTTCAATTAAAGTAAAAAATATTTGTATTATATATTTTATAATATTTTGAGTATAAAAGCCACTTTTCTTCCAGACATTTTAGGATGTTTTAGAAAAATACGTATTATTTTACTTGCTTTCTTTTGGTCGGCAAATCCTTTTTCTTTCACTTACACGCTTTCTCTCAATACTCAAAGACTCCTTATATTGTTTTATTCTTACCTTAGAAACAGTTTTTTGGTTAACACCTGCGAACCTAGCAATCGTTTTTTTGTTGAAAATTTCAATTATTTTTTTGCGATATTCTTGTTGGGCGCCCATTTCCAAAAAACTATTTTTGCTATTGCAATGACATTTAGCACGTGGATTTTGAAACAGATGACAAACAAACACAATGTAACGGTATTTATTTTTTTTAATTATGATAAAAGTTATAAGTTTAAAAGTGTGTCCATTTTTTTTGTGCGCACTCCTTAAGTTTGTATTAAAAGTTTTAAAGTTCCTCAAGAATATTTACAACATATGTAGTAATTGGTGAGATGATGCCGACCTGTATAGATAGAGAAATGGATTTTTTCTATAAACGTGTGAACTATGTGTGATGGTCACTTAAAAGTCCTAGACATAGTTGTTAGAAGGCTAGGATCTATAAATTCCATCGTTTTGCTAAATAAAAATTAAAAATAATTCCAGATTCTACGACAATGAGTTTGGAGGGAGCCTGTGTGGTAGCTGACACTGGATTTCCAAATAAAAGCATTTATTTTGAATAAAAATGGCCAATAAAAAACTAAGTAGCTAAGGATTTGCATATAAAATATTACTGCGTATATCATGCAGAATTTTTGATGGAAATGTATCAATTTCACATTTGAGCGACCACCAGAAGTTGGCCAATGTTTGTGCAAAGAGAAATAATAACCTTTGTAGTGGTTCAGACGTAGAATTGACACAACAAAAAATTTGAAAATTTTTGAACTGAAAGGTCATTTGATTAAGTGACACAATAAAAAATATAACACTGGATATATACCTTAATGGTTAGACAAATTGTCTCGACAGATCGATCAAATCCGAAAACAGTTTAAATGGAGGTGAAAAAATACAAAGACTAGCATGTGTCGACACAAGAGGTTCTGCAACATCACTGCAGTTCTGAGAAATTTAAATCCGCAGAAGCCAAGACCAAAGCTTTGGAATATATAGTCAGGCTGATGAAAGCCAAGTCAAACTTGAACTTTTTTATGGGATTTCGTAAACAAAGGAGTTGATTAGCTATCATCTTTAACTATTCCCTAGATAGGATCAGTAGATTTTATAATTTTGGAAAGAGATTTCGGATGGAGTAATCTGGTATCAACATAATCGAGAACGAGAAAATTATTTTGTAGTATACAGATGAGACAAGAACGGATGTTGAAACAGGAGTAGATGTTTTTGGCCCCAGCATAAAATGTTTTACCCCATACGGAAGTACATGAAACACGTTAGGAGGTGCAATAGGCATGACGTAGCAATACTATTTAAAGTCCGACATTCCAGCACTCGGCTATTATGGGATTAATCAAACTTATTTAAGATTTTTATGAAATTGCAATAGATGGTGATCTGATACAGACTATTCTCGTACAAAAATAACCTGGTATTAGTAACTTGAAGCAACACTTTAGACGCAAAGGACACTTCAGAATGGTGGTTAAGGCAAGATCAACATGTAAATTTTATGACGTGAGAATGAGTCATTGGAGCACATTCGAGAGGTAAGAAAAACATCAGTTGCTAGGCGGCCAATTTTCATTATTTGGACCGAATAGCATTTTCAAATTGAATGAGACATTATCACAACAAAAACTTTAATAAAAGTTAGCTCTCCAATGGATTTTTGTAGCAATAATGGCCGAATTCTGATTCTGAACCAAAAAATTCTTAGAAGAGAATGGCCTAGTTCTAGGCTAATGACTTTCTAAAATTTTGTCTTCCTATTTAACTACGAAATTTATAATTATTTCGCTACGAAACTATTTCATTATTTATTCATTATTTATTTTATAACTATAGACACCCAAAAGTTCTCATATGCCGTGCCATCCTTATGCAGTAAAAAATAAATTCTTAATAATCTCTTTTTAATGAAAAGCAATGAGAATAATTGTTTTATTGTTAAAAAGGGACAATTGATCAGTTTTTCTTCGTTATGTGATGCACTGTCATCAATATCATCTGCGTATAACAGCAAATGTCATTTAATTTTGAACAATACGTTGAAAAGTTTTCTCATAAGGAAAATTTTAATTCGGGACGAATGACAAAGTTAAGAAAGTTTTTATTATTATCCTCTGTATGAAATTCAAAGCCGTTTTCTGTAAATCGGATTTACGAAACGTCAGAACGGTTTTCGAACAATGGCGGTCTACCAATTCAAGATAAACATCAACCATCCTTCCATTGTTTGTAAACTGCATACGTTAGCTGTGTATTGGCGGTAAGCAAGCAGAATGAACAAACACATGACAGTAGACAGACAACAAAGTTTGGAAAAACTGGCGCTTCAGCAGCATAAATTATTCTTTAATTTTATTTTTGGCTTTTTTTGGTTCTGCCCGTAATGGTATTGAAGAATTTCCGATGAAATGCATATTTTAAGGTAAGACTTTACCTCTTTGTTATATTGTTGGAAAGGAATTTTACGAAAAATTAAAGTACCCCGAATGAAAGAAACCATTAAAGGAGAAAAGATTAAAAGGCAGAAAGAAGAGCATATGTGACTACTGGATTCATAATACAGAGAAATACCACAAACATAAAAGGTTTACGCAATTGAATTAATTTTTAATTATTTTTATTACCAGGTTTCTATAAATCCTTGAAGGTAAAATTTAACCCATTCACGATCATAAGTATATAAGAGGCAAAGTTATTATTTTGCCTACAGGGTGGCTGATATGTATTGCAACCAACTCCTGGTTTTTATCATTTGCAAATAGCTCGTCTGACAGCTAACAGATTTATTCCAGCAACAATTTATTTTATTATTTTCAAGCTTATAAAAGCATTTTGATCTATTGCATTCAGAAAAAAAGTTTTTCGTGATGGAACTCTAGCGTGATAGTTTGATTCCTTTATATTTGGCTAGAAAACACAGGTGGCTATCGTTAGAGCCCTTCAGCATTTCGATGTGAATAAATCTTTTGTTTTTCGTACCGTTGCCCATTACCGTGATACTGGCAGTGTTCCATTGAGGCCAAAAAGTGGTCGAAAAAAAAAAACAGTAACAACAACAGAAATGATCCGAAAAGTGGGGACCAGATTTGATTGAAATCCACGCCGCAGTGGTAGAAAAATTACTCGTGAGCTGAACAAATCGCGAGAAAGGATGCAAAACATATTGAAAAATGAGCTTGAACTAAAGCCATTGAAGTTTCAAAAAGTGCAAGAGCTCACCGATGGACAAAAAAAAGTTAGACTGGAAAGAGTCAAGGAGTTAATTCGCTTGCACGAAAGTGGCCAGTTACTAAATTTAGTTTTTTCCGATGAAAAGCCATTCCGAATTGAGCAGTTTGTGAACAAACAAAATGATCGGGTTTACTGGCCAAAGAGGTCAGCTGGAAATTTACACCTGCGATTGGCCACCAGAACTCAAGCGCCGCCGATGGTAATGGTGGTCGCTCTCCGCTCGAATTCATCAACCGTGGGGTCAAAATAAATGCAGAATATTATCGGGAAAATGTCTTAAAAATAGTATTGAAGCCCTATTCAGACAAATATTTCGGTCGCAAACCATGGACATTCCAAAAGGACTCAGCACGCTTCAACCAAGAATGGCTTAAATAAAAAGGAGGTTTCTCGCTTCATTTCTACCGCAGATTTTCCGGACCTCAATCCGTTGGACTTTTACGCCTGGGGCATTTTGGAGAGTAAGATTCTCACTAAAAAATACCAAAGTTTCGATCATCCCAAGACGGCGCTTCGTCGGTAATGGGGCAAAATACCGCAGAGCCACTTTCGTGCGGCCTATGATGGCTTTGTCGGCCGTTTGAAGACCATAATTATTAACAAAGGTGGCCAATTTGAACAAATCTAAACTGATTCTAAAATTTGATGTTATTTCCAATATTTTTTGCTTTTGAACAATAAAATTAAAAAAAAAAAGTAAAAAAGTATAGCGCTTTACTTTGTTGCATTATATATTAGTCACCCTATACTTGTTATATTAAACAACTTCAGTTAAAAGCATATAAAATATTATGTTGTTTCCTTATAAGCAACAAAGTAAGTATGGAAGAACATCACGTAAGCAAGTACTTACTTATACCGGACAACTTTCCCACTGCTATAGTTTTGCTCAGGTTTTCTTAAGGTTCTTAAGGTAGATTAAAAATTTTTTACAAAAAAAAAAAAAAAATTTTCAACCGTGTAACTACAAATCCGTATAAAAAGTAACCGTGTAAAAAAGAGCTGGTTGTATTTTCAAATATTCAAAAGTATTTCAAAAGCATACCTGTTAAGGATGATTAGTAATCGTAATGATTAGTAATAAGATTACTTTTTTTTTAATGGTCAAATAATGATTACAATTACGATTATTTTTGGTTAAAATAGTTAATAATTGATTACGATTACAATATAATCAAAAAAAAAAAAAAAAAAGAAAATAGGATTCCTGGCGATTAGTGTAATAATCAAAAAGAATTAAAAGTAATCCAAAACTAATGAAATTATTGCCAATAATTACTTTCAAATTATTTTTGAAAATTTTAAAATAATCAAAAAGAATTCTTGAAAACAATTTGATTACTTTTGGATTACTAGTACAATGGGTCAATTTCAACCTCCGGGTACTGTGCTGGTTTGACCGACAGGTGCACGTCCTCTAACCTTTGGATTACTTTTGAATATTTGAAATTAATCGAAAAGAATTTTCTTTTTAATTATTAGATAAATTGCCAGTAATCCTGATTATTTGTTGATTATGTTGTAAAAAAATTGTTCATAAAATTTTATAATCATTACGATTATTTTTAAAAAGTAATCTAATTGATTACTAATCGTAATCGAAATTTAACAGGTGTACCATAAATCCTACTCCCTAGTTCCAAAAACAATGCCAACCTCTGTGTATTGGACATACCTTTGGCACTTACCTTTCTTCTTCCGATGGTAATATTAGAAGCTAAAAATCGTCAAAATAAGGGCATAAATCGTCCGTGATCAAAATGACATTTTTGGAATTCAAAATCGTCAAAATGACAATAAACCGTCAAATCTGGCAGATATGATTGTAGTCATTATTACACCATTCAAAAAAAGTAATGAAATTAGTAATCATTACTTAACGATATGGTGGCAAGAAATGGCTTATACTTTCAATAAAATCTTTTTATGTCCTCAAAAACACGGTCAGATACATCTTGAGAGCACAATTTCCAAATAATGAATGCAATTGCATTATGCTCCCAAATGTTGCACTAAAAAATTTTAAACCTTTAGCACCCTTTTTGTAGTGTAATGTTTGATCCATGCACGAACACTTTCGTGTCTGTGTTTCCACTTTATTTGTTTCTTTTATTTTTCTTCGTTTTCCTTCTATTTATGTTCACAAGAAGAAGAAAATTAAGTTGCTCATAAATATAATTGTGAGTAAAAAAAATTCAAAAAAGGACGTCAGAACAAATTTGGAATACAAAATGTTTTTAACCCATTTGGCGCCGCCGTACTCAATTAAGTACATGTAATCATTCGGCGAAATTTATTAAAATTTGAAAGTTTTTGTAATTTTTTTGCAATTATGATTGTGCAAAATTGGAGAAAATATTTACTGAGCCCCTAGGGTTAAGAATAGTAAACAAATTGCTTGAGAAAATATAGACTAACTCAGCATCGTATGAAGTATTCTTTGAAAACTTTTTTACTAACTATAATCTCTTGGTTGATCTTAAAGAGAAAGGATTTCATGCAACGGGAACAATTAGAGAGAATAGAACAAAAAAGTGTCCATTACGAAGTTCGAAAGGATTGACAAAAGGAGGGCGGGCTTCATATGTCTATAAGTTTGACAAGCAAAATGAAATTCTTGTGGTGAAATGGAAAGACAATAGCGCCTGTACAATAGCAAGCAACTATGACACAATAACACCATTGGGAGCAGTAAAACGTTGGTCTTCCATACAATGGCAAGAAATTGATGTCAATATACCAAAAGTGTTTCAGTCATACAACAAATATATGGAAGGAGTAGATGAGTTGGACCAGGCTATTGCACTCTTTACCTGTATAATAGTATGGCCATTGCAAAGGTTTGGCGGTTATATGTTATGAGTCATAGTGGTAGCATGGATTAACTTTTATTCCTACGTTCAATCGCAAGATATTCGTTCGATTTTCATCATCATTGGTCCTAAGGTTACCCAAAGATGGTATAGGCCACTACCCCAAAAAGCAATTAAGATGTATTTTATGTCATGCAAGAGTTCGCTGGCAATGCAAGAAATGTTTAAAAACATTATGCATTGAAAAACAATGTTTTAAAATTTTTCATCTATAACCCGCCGCTGTACTCAGTTGAGTACACCCTCCCTACTCCATCCTTGTATTATTTTTTTTAAATTTTTTCATACTTGTAGATTCATTTTGTATACAATGAATTAAAAAATAAACTTTTTTGTTAATTATCGCTTTGGGATTTATTTTGGTGGCTAATGGGTTAAGTCGGACCAATTGGCAGAGGTAAGGAAATTATGTACAAATATTTTCGGTGTAAATAAAAGGAGGAGTGATGCCATGTAAAATATTATAAAATTATATGCATGGCAAAGAGCTTACGGCGAGTTAGTGAAATAAAAAAGAACTTTATTTTACACGGAAAACCTAATTTATGAGAACTGTGAAATAAGAAGAAAAAAAGAAGAAAAATTACAAGAAAAAATTAGGTGTTTAACCAGACATATTTAGTTAAAAATTAAGTTTTAATAACATCTTATGAATCTAAATGAATTGAAATTTGAAATAACACCAATTATGTGTGAGATATTGTGAGTTGCCTATAATAATTTGTCATTACAAGTATTTAGTCAGGATTAGGATCAAGTTTTTCATATTTAATTAATTTGTATACATGAGTGGATACCACACCGAGCGACAGATTAGAGAAAATTTTCATGAATGTCTTGTGCTGCCAACTATTGAGAAGAAGTCACCAAAAAAAAATATTACTCCATATTTCGTGTTGTTAGAGGTGACTATATCAGGGGTTCAACAACGGGCTATGCCTACTAGATAATGATTTTTTTTTTTTAAACCAGCACTCAGGGGATGGTCGTAACTCATGCAGTGCATTGTACAGGTTTAGGAAACTAGGTTATAGGAAGATGGGAAGACGAAGTAGTGTTTGTGAACATTTGATTTAAACTTGCCAATATCGTAACTGACAAAGTCGTCGTAGTCTAGTCGGTAATGTGCTGGCTTATTAGACGTAAAGCCAGGGTTTGCGTCCCAGGTCAGACATCAAAATAAAATACAAAAAGTATTTTTTCGGCGATTTCCTCTCAACAGATTTCCGGCAAAAACTCTGAGAGTAAATAAAATTGCCATGAAAAGTTTCTCAAAAATCTGTCGTTCGGAGTCGACTTTAAACTGTAGATCCCGCCACTTATGTATCAAATTAACACACAGTGTGAGAAATTAGGTCAATAATCCTGACTGAAGGGTTGTTGTGCCCAATTATGTATGTATGTAATATCGTAACTGACGGGAAAAACTTCCGCAGGAAAATCATTCCACAAGATTTTCCATGTAATGCATTGTGCGGTTTACTGGACAATCAACCACAAAAGGATGTGCTCTGCGAGAAGTACTAGTACCACGTAAAAATATGTGATTATCGGGAACCAAGCCCCTTATCTCTCAAGCATACCTCCCATTATAGTACCGATAGAACAATAAAACATACGCCAAATTGCGACGATGCTCCAACGAATCAATAGAGTTGGATACCCTACTGTCATTAAAGATCACCTTTTCCCTCTCCTCTACGCGGTCGAGAAGCTTCTAAATAGACTTTGAAGCACCGGCCCATACATGAGAGTTGTACTCCATCCGAGGTCGGATAAAGGTCCTGTAAATAGTAAGAAGGTGGGATAGAATGAAGTATTTTCTGTATCGGTTTAAAAAACCAAGGCACTTGAATGCTTCCTTCGACAATCGAAAAATGTTATAGTTCCAACGAGCATCACAACTAATTCTCATATCCAGAACATCAAGAGCATCCTCCTCCTCAATATTTACATTACCCATGGATACAGATGATAGAACACCAGCTCCAGAATTATGCCGATTTGCCAAAATTCATCATTGGGTCTTGCGCGCATTAAAATCGACCCTGTTTGCGCGGTCCCACTCAGAGATTATTACCATAAGTGATTTTTTCTTATTATTTGTTGGAAATATTTATTGATTGAACTCCAGTTTCCTTAAATGAAAAACATAAAGCGGACAGAATTTGATCGATAGCATTAGCTATGTTTGCTTTGAGAGTCGCTGTAGTTTTTTTTATTTTACTGACATATACTTGCAACCTTGGAAGCCCCCACAAGAAATAGACTAACGAGGACTATTTTAAATTAAGCACAATCTTAAATTAAGCACAATCTTAAATTACTGTTGCAGAATATTAAATGTGGCATGAGCTGCCTTACATGAAGGCCTGTCAAACACTGATTTTTCTGGAATACTTTAGAAGCTGTCGGAACTCCCATATGACTGCAAACGAGAATTTAGAAGATTATTTGGAAAACGGTGACGTAGTCGCTAAACCTCAAACAAATGACAACTGCAAAAATTATGAATTACTTAAGATTTTTTTTTTTTTTTTAAAGTGTTAGGTTAGAGGACGTGCACGTGTCGGTCAAGACAAGCACAGTACCCGGAGGTCGAAATTGACCTATTGTACATTTCAAAAGTGTTAATTAATATGGGAAATATTGGAATGCAAATATCTACATTCTATTTTCCTAAACTGCACGTTGGAATACACGCGAGCAACTACATAGTCTAAGTTATTCACTAAGTTGAGTAGAATTCAAAAAACATAAAGTTTAGCCGACTTCTGGCAGTCGCCCAAACGTTAAATTGACACATTTTATCGTAGACAATGAAGATCCATTAAAAATAATTTAAATTTTTTAATTGAAAGTTCATTTGATAAGGTGACATATACAAAAAAAAAATATAACTCGAATGTTATACTATAGGTAGTCCCCGACTTACGACTATTTACACTCACGACAATTTTGTTTCCAATTTGTTTCTTAAATAATACTTAGAGAACACAAATATGTACAGTATTCCCACGAGTTACGTTGTAGAATGTTCTGAAAAAGGACGACGTAAATCGAAACGAAGTAAATCGAATTTCAAATAACTCATACTATCAGATGCACTTATTTATGTACATTTTCCAAAAAAAAAACTGATATAATTAAATTTTTATTCTATGAATTGAAATTTTCTTAAAGAGTGAATTCCCCTGATTTTGTTTACAAACAAGAGAGGCGACGTAAATCGGATGACGACGCAAATCGAAGTTAAAGTAAACAAAATCTTTAACAACGTTAATCGAAACAACGTAAATCGAGACGACGTAAATCCAGGGAATACTGTATGCAGTTGCTGGGAATCGTTAAAATATATGAGATAAAAGTAAAAAATTCGATTTAAATTAGCGAAGTCGGAATTTGTTTAAGATAATAATTTTATGTCATTCCAAAAAATCAATTAAATTTTTTTTATATGAAATTCGATTTACGTCCTAATCTACTTACGAGCGATAGCCAGGAACCTATCTCGTTCATAAGTCGGGGAATACCTCTATTTAAATTATAGCTACGCTAATTTTTGTCCGATTTGATCAAACAAACTGCCGATTTCTTTACTTTCAGATTGTTATCACTTATTTTGTATTATTCAATTAAAATTTTACAAGAATGGCTAAACTTGATGAAAAATAAGAAATAAATAATATTTTCCAAGTTTACCCCATCAAAACCCATAACACATAAGTTTGGACAAAACGTTTGTATACACCGTTTTAAAAGGCTAATCTTTCCCCTTTGTAAAAAGCTTTGAAACATTGAACTTTTTTTAAATAGATTCAAACATATTTGGGTTATCAATAATATTGTGTGAAAAAAAACAGAAGATAAAACAAGCTTGGAGGGTTCGAGTAAAATAAAAAAGTATTTTTGAATTCTACTCAAATAATACTTAGCGACAAAATAAAAAAAATTAAATACATCCGGCTAATGACATAGTGTAGGTTGTGAGTTTTGTTGAGTAGATCTCAAATATATTTTTTTTAAATTTCTCGAACCCTCCAAACATTTTTTTATTTGACAAAAACTGATTTTTTTGACTCCACGCACAAATATCTGGATTACTCATACATTTCTTACCCGATTTGCAATACTTAAATCTCATTAAAAAGAGGAGCGATCCAGCTTTAAAATGGTATGCATATTTGGCTTAATATTCTGCGAGATTTGATGAGGTAAACTTGGAAAACACGAATTTTTACTTGACAAACTTACTTAATAAATTTTGCTTAAAAAATATGAAATAAGTGGAGACATTCTGAAAGTGCATTATCTTGCGAAGAGATTGCCATTGTGTTTGATGAAATCGGACAGACATTACAGTAATAACAGTCGAGTTATATTTTTTATATATGGTATCTTATCAAATGAACTTTCGGTTCAAAAATTTTCAAAATTTTTGATGGATCTTGATTGTTTATCGGAAAATCTGTCAATTCTAAGCTTAAGCAACCACCAAAAGTTGGCCAATATTTGCACAATGGGAAATAATAATATTTACAAAAAACACAAATATTAGCCAACTTCTGAAAGTCCTGTAAACTTTAAATTGACACATTTTGTGATAAACAATCAAGATCCATTAAAAATTCAGAAAATTTTTGAACTAAAAGTTCATTTGATAAGATCACATATATAAAAAGTATCACTCAACTGTTAGACTCTTTACATAATAATTTCAGTAATTTTTGTCCGATTTGATCAAATGAAGATTCAATCACTTCCCAACAGAGTTTAAGAATATTATTACTTATCCTATAGTTTTTTATTAAAATTTGCTCTAATGAATGGACAAACTTAAAAAAATATAAAAAAAATTCGAATTTTCCATGTTTACCTCATCAAATCTCATAGCATATTAAAGATCCATGTCTTCCCTTTTCAACATATTTAAATTTTAGAAATCGGGGCAGAAATGTTTGATTAATTAAGAATTTTGTGCGTAAAGTCGATAAAAAACAGTTTTTGTCAAATAAAACAAGATTGAGGAGTTCGAGAAATAGAAAAAATGAATTTTTGCATTCTACTCAACTAACTGAACAACGTGGACTATGTAGTTACTCGGTGTCGCACCGTGTAATTGAACAACTTAGACTAAGTAGTTATTCGGGTGTATTTAATTTTTTGTATTTTGTCGCATAGTGCTTTTTTTGTAGAAGATATTTTCTGTAAAAAAATAATAATAAATTATTGAAAAAATATGTTGACAACAACCACACACATTTATAAATATGTTAAAAAAAACTATGATTTTTAATAAAACTTGGTGGCAACATATTTTACTCAACATTTATTGCGTTGTAAAACAGAAAATATATAAAAATGTTGCATATGAATGTATTGTTGTAAAGGAAAATTAAAAAAAAAAATATATATAAAACACCGGCATGAAAATAAAAATTTATCACTGTCGAAACTGACGAAAAAATGTTTTTGTTTTATCGCTACACTTTCAATGTTACTGTTGCGCTTATATTTTACCGCACGCTGTGTTGAATGTTGTATTACAGTATGCAGACGTAATCAGCAAAAAAAAAAAAGCAAACGACCTAAATCTCTGAAGGCAATAAAAAAGAATATATTACAGTCAAGCTCATTTATAACGAACTTTGACTAGCATTTCCTCTCGTGCTACGACGTCTATTTCAGATAGCTGGTCAATTAAATAGAAGAAATCGTTAATATGACTGCCCATATTCTCACCATCTTGCATCGACGTGTACAACAGCTTTTTAAACAACATAATTTTTCTTGCAGGCTCCTTTGTTTGATGGACCTCTCGCAATATTCTCCAGGCTTCATAAGCTAACACGCTGTCCTTTATATGATTAATTTGGTTTGGCCTCACACACACAGCAGAATTGAGATCCATGCTTTTTCGTTCTTCGATTCAAATGCCTCGAATTCGGGTAATTTCGGGTTCTGTGGCCTTTTCTCCCGCCCACACTCCACGCCCCACATGTGGCTATGTATCAACACACATCTCATTTGGATGCACCAGGTGAAGTAATTGAAGAAATCCAACTTGTCAATTTGAAATGTTGACGACATGACAATACTTTTGTCTTCCACTTTAATTTCTGCAATACACGCATTTAATAATTCTCTGCCCTTTTACTGTACCTTTCCTGCGGATCTGGGCCTATAACCTCTTAGAATAAAAATAATACGACCTTTTTTTATACTTAGGTTTCAAGAGTAGTAAGGTTTTATTAGAATGAAAAAGAGTGAAAATTACAATTTAGCTTTCTTCTTTCATTGGAGAGTTGCCAGATGATTCATTAGTATATAATAATGTGTTGTCAACTAACAGAATTCTCGGTTAAAAGGAACTACTTTAAATGGTGCCAGTAATTAAATTTTATATATTTTACCTTTTTTTTAACGAACCCTCAGACAAAAACTTAGAAATGTGGCAATAGTCTTTACTTTTATTTAATATGGCAGCATGAAATTATAACTCAGTATCTTTAATCAGCTGCAAGATAAAAAAATTAACAATTATTTGTGGTTTTGAAAAAAAAAAAAAATCCTTTTTGTTTTTAATAAATGAAAAAATTCTTTGAATTTTATATTTTCTTCTTTAATAAGAACTTTGCCTATAACGAACTATTTTTTCTAGTTCGACGGAGTCTATTATAACCGGGTTTGACTGTATAAATAAAGGCAAATCAATATGGTAATATATGCGGCAAAATAATTAACATTCAAGAGAATGCGAATACAGACATTCAGATGAAACAAATGGAAGGAGTTTTTTAAAGTTCATTTTTTAAATAAATAGTTTTAATTTAAAATTAAATATTTTTTAAGAAATAAAAAACGATCTTTAATTACATTATGTGACAAAAAATAACAACAAAAAAAAAATAAAATAAAATGACACGGGTGCACCACGTAGTCTATGTTGTATATTTGGTTCAATTTCATGCGGGTCATATTTTCCCGTCAAACAGACTGTTTGATCTTGTCACAGATGTTTTATATATTTCTCGACATACATACATACATGTTGATTTACTTTTATGATATGTTCATTAAACAAAGGATTAATTTTAATTTAAAAAAATATTATTTCTTTTTATTTGTTATTATCTACCATACCTACTAGGGATGCCAATCGGGAAATCGCGAATCCCGAAATTTTCGGGATTAACAAATTCCCCAATCCCAGGATTTTTAAAAACTTCTCTCGGGATTTTCGGGATAGTGAATTGATATGTATTTTGACCCTACAAAGCGTCCTGAAAAAAATTCTATATCACTTGTCTTCGATAATAGCATCTCAGATGAGGAAAACACTACTTCCAGTGATTATAAATTATTTGATGGCATTGAAGAATGCAAAAGCTCTATAAAACGAATTACTAGGGTAACTGATTTAGATACTCCACTGTCCAAAGAAATAGATTCATTTATATCAGGAGTTGGTACAGGTGAATATTTACCAGCTGCATACAGCTATTTTGGAACTCTTTTATCAACAAATGTTGATTGCGAGTGGTGGTTTTCAACGGGAACGTATGTTGACAACAAAACTCATTTAAGCCTATCAAACACATTTTAGATGCTTTAATCTTTTTGTTGGACTCCAAATAATTTTCTTAAAATTCGTTAATTTACGTTTTTTTTTTTTTGTTACATTTTGTGTTGCTGTTTTTATATTTCATTTTTAACGATATATAATTCTGATATACATAATTGGAATACAAATGATTTTGTTAACAAAATATTTTTATTATTAAGAGAAAATCGCAATTTTTCCCGTGATTTTTCGGGATTTTTGGATCCCGAATTATCCCGAAATATCCCGGGATTTCAGGATCGGGATTTACAAAATCCCGAATTCCGGGATTTTTAAAAATCGATCCCGTTTGGCATCCCTAATACATACATAGCTGCCAGATTTAACGATTTATCGACATTTTGATGATTTTGTGCTTTATAAATATCATAATGACAACATGACGATTTATGCCCTTCTAGTGACAATATTTAGAAATTAAAAATTTACATAATTTTCTTTACTTTACTTCAAAGGAACATAGTAGATGAGCATAAATTATCATATGCCGTTAAAGACAATTTTAAAAATTCGATTATAGCTTCTAATATTTCCATCGGATGAACATAGGCAAGTTCCATTATTTTTTTCATACGATCAACATTCAGAGGCTGACATTGTGTTTTTTCTCAACATATATTATAGGAAGGAGAAAAAAGGGATCAGGGTTTATAGACTTTAGGTTTGAATATTTTTTTATCATAAGTAACAGGAAAGTTCTCTGCAGGAGGAGAGAGTTCCACATACGAATTGTCCGTCTAAAAAACGAACTTTGTCTGGAATACAATGTGCGATACATTGGCCAATCGATAACATACGGATGTGTTGGCCGAGAAAGACGAGTGTTACGTAGGAAGTCTCCTTATTTTACTCGAGCAATATTCGATGCAGTAGCGATAGAACAGTGTAACACAAGTCACTTTGCAGGGTGCTCCAATCAATCAATGATGTTGGATACGCTATTGTGATTTACGAGCTACTGCAACCTCTCTTGTAAACGGTCAAGAAGCTACCAAATAGACCATTCTTGGTCGATTACAAATGTTGTAAATTGTAAGTAGATGAGATGAAGTAAAGGCACTGAATTTTTTTGGCATCACTATGTTATAGTGACATACATGTGTTGTATAAGTACGATGACCATTACTTCCATGAGAAAAAATGGAACAAATATAGAAAAAAATTTAAAAACAAAGAAACAAAACAATTTATTAAAATTAGCATTTTATATAAAAATTTTAAAATACAGACATAAATACCCTGAAGGAAACATGTCGACAAGTGTCTCCAAGTCATCAGTTTTGTCGACTATATTGGTGACTTTATGGTGTCATTGTGATCGGAGCATCAACAATTATTTTATTTTGATTAGAAAAAAATTGTCAATCGTCAAATTGTTAAGAAATTATAAGTGTTTAATAAAAAAAAATCAATCAATGTTATATAAAAATAAAAGTAGTGAAAATGGGACAATTATAAGTCCAAGTGTGAATTGTGAAAATTTTGTAGAGCCTGAATATAGTTTGCGCGAGAAGATAAAAAATTGGTATATTGGACACAATATTTTATCAAATCTTATGGAATTTTTGCTGTCGACTCTAAAAAAAAAACACAGAGAATTTGTTGCCTTTTTGAAAAGTCATTCAGACCCATACGTAAGTATTTATTTTTATTGTGGAACTACTTCAATGAATAAAATTGCATTTTTTGTTTATATTCAATAGATTTGAGAAATAAAATCACACCTTGCGGATAATGCAGAACGAAATCTTTATGAAATATTTGACCAAAATATTGTCCTGAATTTTAATGTTGATGGCTCTTTTGGCAAAAAGAAGTTTTGCGAATAATCAAATGTTTTTAAAGCCTTATTAGGTAATAAATGTTTTTTTGTATTCTCATAAATATTTGTAATATTTTAACAATTTGTTTCGTTTTTTAATATCCAAATGTAATATCAGCTTATAGCAGCATTTAAGCGCAAAAAGGAAAAATATTTCAAAAAAAGGGTCGCAGCTTAACCAAAAATTATGTTTATCTCCCAAAGAGGTTTAATAATTTTACTTAATGTTAATAAAACGAAAAAGTTATTTTGATGTTCCTACATAAATAATAGAGACTGAATTAATAATACGTTTTTATTTTTCATATTTAAATTTAGAAAAAGACTATAATAATGAAATCATACGTTTTTTTTTAGATAAAATATCAAATATTTTCAAAAATTAAATTTTATTGTCGTCCTTTACTACAGAAAAGTACCAAAAGTGTAGACTAGGAATACTGAATTGTATTATTGATTTACTGGTTCCAATATCTACATATGGCCCCAAAAGGAGTACCTAATCACTATATAGTCAATAGTACTAACGTCAGTAGTAGATTTTCAATGACACGCACATGTTAAATATCTATAGTAAATAACATTGACTGGGGTATAAAAAACACTAGTACTGGTGACTATGTCAATAGTAAGTCAGTAGAATTTCACTATTGGCATTTCCTACAGGGTAGGTACAAATAATATATACATACTTAAATCTGTACATACCTGTATAAATTTACTTCTGATATTTCTCTGCATAATCTATTTTTTTAAATATCGAACCTGTTAGATAAAATTCATTTAAATACGGAACAGTCCCTTTCAAAATTACATTTTATGGTCAAAAGAGATTCTAAAGTTTCTAGTTCCTTTTGAGGTTTTTCGGAAAACCAAATATAGTTAGGTATAGAAAAAACTCTTTCTGTTGGTACGTTGGACGCCGGCAAAGCGTTCTCTCATAGTAATTTCCAGATATTTTTATAAGGAATATTTTTCGTTTTGAAAAAATTTCAACCCTCCTTTTATAGGGATTTAACACTAAACCTACCATGGACGGGTCAAATGACCAATTTTGAACTTCTTGTCAGAATTTCTTGAAAATAACATTATCACATCGCCATTTGCCTTTACGACTTCTATTACAATATACATCGAATGTGTTTTCCAAGATTTAGTCCTCTCTTATTAATTTGTTTTACCGGGAAATATATGTAATCTACCATAAATACCGCAAGGCGTCATTTGACCCCCTTTAGTAGGAATAGGAATACATGATATCGGTATGTTTTGTATTAATGCTGATTGTTTCCATATTTTTTACGTAAGTGAATTCATTAAAAATTTTGTTATTATTTACTTTTAAATCATTTCTGATTTCTTGTACCTCTCTTAATGACTTTTCAATTTTAATAGAGGATATTTTGGAAAATAAATGCTTTTCAGAAGTTACGTGTGGTTAAATAGTAGTAGTAGCAGTGAAGGGCACATTCGAAATTTCATATCACATGTGATAGGCAAAGAAATTTCTGCTGACGCTGCGTTGACACACCTACACCAGGGATGGGAAATTGGTCTTAACTAATTGTACTAACTTTCGGAAAAAATTGTACTTTTTTCAGATCGATTGTACTAAATTCACTTTTTTCTTTTTTAAAACTTTTTTTATTATAAATTAATAAAAATATAAATGACAATTCATTTCATTGTGTGTAGTATTAATGGAAAAGAACAAAAATAACAGTAAATTTTTCAAATTGTTGGCGCAGTTTTGACTCCAGTATAAAAATTAAGGTTTTTAGTATTTGCAAAATTATACCATCAGTCTCATTTTTGTTCAATAAGAAGCTTTATTTACCAAAAATATTTATACTTAAAACTTAGTAAACCCCCCATATTAAAGTGAATATTCGATCTTTGATATTCTTATAAAGATTATTTAAAATTTCTCCATCTATTTTCACCCACTCTTCGATTATTTTAAATTTCAAATTTTCAGCACTGGTAAATTGTCTGTTATTTTGAATATAATCTTCGGACAAGAATGTGGAAATCGTTTGGGAAAACGTTTTCAATAATATTCATATCAGGAGAGTAAGCTGGCCACGATAAAACCTTAATAGATTGTTTACGGTACCATTCCATTCTCTGTCTGCTGTCATGAATTCTGGCATTGTCCTATTGTAAAATATATTTTTTCAATATTTTCTCTCAAGAAGAGGAGCAAACCACAGCTAAAAACAGTAATGTACTCTGTACTATACATTCGCGTAGATGGAAATTGAAATTCGAGGCGACCACTTAAAGAAATAATCCCCCAGCAATAGACTATCTCCCCAAAATTTGAATTTCTAAGCTTACGACCGTAGTATCGATAGCCATCTGGTCTATCTAAGTTCCACTTTTTTTCATCAGAGAATATGACCTGAAGACAAATCATTGTTTGTTATTATTGAAATGCTGGTGGTTCTATAATTATGAAAAGCACTTTATAATAGGTAAACTTAACAACTTATTTTAATACTTAACTATAAAGGAATAAAAAGTCTAAATCACTATTTATGATAAATTTTGTAAAAGCAAACTATTTGTTATTTCAAAATTGTAGCAACACTAATTAAATGACTTCAATAAAACCCTTGATTGGATTAAATTAGAGACAGTCGAAGGAAACAGTCCATTTGTCCCTTTGATTTTTATTAAATTCTGGTATAAAAATATTCTTTCTACATTTGCGGATGAATGTGGAACGGATAATATTATTTTTATAACTCTTGATATGTCAATTTAGCAACGAGTTGCCATATGCAAATGGAACGAAAAAAAAAAACCACTGATGAGACAATATTTGAGTGATTCTATTTTTCAATAGTGCTAAATAAGTCATTGAGGTGCTATGGTGTTTTTGACTTCCAAGTAGTGCTAAAAAAAGTACAATTGTACCAACTTTTCCATCCCTGACCTAAACTATAAGCTTACTCGTGTGGTTTCGTATAATGATCGTGTTTTTGTTGGTGTGTGTTGATGTCAGAGAACAAAATCAATTCAGTTGACGTTTAGCACTTGATGAAGCAAGATCTCGCTACGGAACTTTTTTGAATGATTTTTGTTTTTTGCAAATACACGCAGCAAAATGTTTAATAAAAATTGGGAATATGATTTTTTTATAGAGAATATGGATGGTAATGCACAATATATAGTGTGTTATCGCACTTTTTATAAAAATACATTACGAGACTAGCCACGGATTTTTCAAGAACATTAAACGGAATGATAGGACTTTAAAATTATTGTAATTCAAAACAGATTTTTTTTTTTAATTCATGGTTGACGAAACGGACGTACCAAATTACAATAATTTACAATTTAATAACGAGATATTATCGTTGCCTTTGGCCTTAGCAAAGCAGTACCGTCCGTTCATTGACGGAAATTTCTTTTTGAATTTGACGACAGACGTATTGAGTTGTTTTGGCGAAAAATGTCAAGAAGCGGTAAAACTTTGTCAAAACATTCCATTATCTCGACGCTCAATAACACCTAGGACGGAGGAAATTAGTAAGTATATATATATATAATGCAGCCAAAAAGATTAAGAGAATTCATAAATAACAAAGGAGAAGCAACTTCGTACAAAATTTTGAAGTTATTTAATTATTTATAATATTTTCTAGTGAAGTGTTACTTCATTTTGTCACTTGAAATTCCTTATGTGCCATATAGGTTCTATTATTAATAGAAAATATAATGAAAGAATTCAATCTTAAGGTCCCTATTAGATAAAATATTAACCGAATTAAAAATTAAACTATAATTTATAAACATTTGAAAACAATAAACATATCAAAAAACAAAAAATATTTAAAACCGCACTTAACATACACACACCACAATAAATCCTTTTATTTTTATTTTCCCATTGTGCGATTCTCAAAACTTACGTTGAATTTTGTTGTCCGCTACTTTATCTACACAACCAAAACTTTGATAGTGTATGTTTGCCCTACACTGCTGTATACTCGTAGTAAAAGTAAACGGATGGCCACCGTAGGTATGAGTGATATTTAATTCTGTTAGTTTCATACACGACAAAATTTGATCTTTTTATTGCATACTTTTCAGAGTAATTATTCGATGCGTATACGTAACATATTTCAAACTGAATTAAATATTAAGTATTTATATCGATAATTTGAAATTAAACATTTAAAAGCTAATTTGACAATTCTAGTGAAATTTTTATAAATTAAAATTTTTCATGTTATCTGCCAAATACGAGGACTTCCATATGACTCAGAGGCGACATTAATCAGTAATATCCCGCCGTAGTTGAAGTCTCCGCAGTCTAGTAGATAGTGTGTTGGCTTATTAGACGTAAAGCCCGAGCACAAATTCCAGGTAGGACATCAAAACGAAAATATGAAAATATTTCTTCGGCGGCTTCCTCTCAGCAAATTTCTGGCAAAAACTCTGAGAATAAATAAAATTGCCATGAAAAGATTCTCAAAAATTTGTCGTACAGACTCGACTTTAAACTGTAGGTCCCGCCACTCACGTTTAATATTAACATAAAATGTATGTGGTGTGAGAAACTAGATTGTAATCCTGACGGAAGGTTTGTAATTACCAATTATGTAATAATGAGATAAAAATATAATTAAATACTTAATATATGTAAGTGGTGTAAGAGCTAGGTTACAATCCTGACTGAAGGATTATAGTGAACAATTATGGATGAATGTCTGCGTAAAAGGCGACAATGCCACAGTTTCTTTCTCCTGTTTCTTTTTAAATAAAATTCTTCATTGTTTTTTTAAATTTCTCCACATTTCAATAGATTTCTATGTAAGTTTTACTATTCTTGACACATAGACTACATTGACACATAAGTGACAGGCAATTAACAAGAAGAATTGAATAAAAATGAAATAAATAAACAAAAAAAAAAAAAATCAATCAAACATGCTCACACAAGTGGTTTCTAAAAAAAATTAATAAAATCTATGTAATTTTGTTTCTTTTATTTTTTTGCAAATGGCTAGACGATGTTTGTAAGAAAACTTAGTGAAAAGATATTTTAGAAGAATAATTTTGGAATTATGAAAGAAAAAAAGGATTAATAAAAAATAAAGTTAAGCAAATATTTAACTGAAGTGCTATTTTAAATAAATCTTAGAAACTATGATCCCGAACAAATTAAGTGGGATAAAGTAGCTACTCGTGTAATTTGCATTTCTTAGGTATAATCGAATTATCACAAGCCATATCGACCATTTTTTCATTATTTCCATGGTTTATTTCAAATTTCTTAACACGTTTTTCCATATGAATAGGAAATGTGTTCACTAAAATAAAATGTTAAATAAAATGACTAGAAACAGCGATATCTGTAAAAACTTTTACATGTCGTGGTAAATGAGCAACTTAAAAATCTATTTTTCATTTTTTAAGGCATTCCTTGGAATGGAAATACTGGTTGCTACCTATAGTCGATGAAGTCACCGTGGTCAAGTAGATAGTGTTTTGGCTTATTAGATGAAAGGCCCGAGTTCAAATCTTTGGTCAGACATCAAAACTAAAAATATGAAAATATTTCTTCGGCGACTTCCTCTCATCAGATTTCTGGCAAAAAAAAACTCTGAGAGAAAAAAATTGCCATGAAAAGCTTCTTAAAAAATTTGTCGTTCGGAGTCGACTTTAAACTGTAGGTCCTGCCAATCATGCATAAAATTAACGCACACAATACGAGTGGTGTGAGAAGCTAGAAGTAGCCGTGCCAATTCGACCTCCAGGTACTGTACTTGTCACAGTTTTCACGTACCAGTCCTCTAACCTGACCTAACCTAACTTAACCTATAGTCGATGGAGTTTTGGTGGCTAATCTTATGAAATTTTCCCTGTCTTCTTCTGGAATAATCATCCTCTTTACACTATACACATGCAATAGAATAAGCAGACCTAAGTTTGTCATTTTATAATACGAGAACCTCTTTATCGATTTGCGAAATAGTACATGAGATGGAGACGAAGGATTTTCATAAGGATATGACATGATGGAGTATTTTTCCCAGTAATGTTGCATATAAAGTTACCGTAGTCTATTGCGTTGGCTTATTAGATGATATGAATCCACGGTTCAAATTATGAAAAAACATTTTTTCGGCGACATATAAATTAAGTTATGATTGCTTTCTCAATAATATGTCGTTCGAAATCGGCTGAAGATTTTATACCACCACTCATGTATAAAATTAATACACACAACGTGAGTTTGTGAGGAGCTAGGCTCCTGACAAAAGTCTTGTGTTGACCAATTATTTATTACGTAAGCAGCCGTAATTATTACTATATATTTTTTCCATCGAAATAATTATAATTATAGAACTAAGGAGTGCGCACAAAAAAATAATGGGCCTACTTTAAAGCTTATAACTTTTATCATAATTGAAAAAAAATGAATATCGTTACATTGGTTTTCCTAGTCATCTGTTTCAAAATCCAAGTGCTTACTTTCATTACAATAGCAAAATTAGTTTTTTTTTTTTTGAAAATGGGCACCCAACAAGAATGTCGAAAAAAAATAATTCAAATTTTCAATGAAAAACCGCGCCGCTTACAAAAAACAACTGCTCGGTTCGTAGGTGTTAACCAAAAAACACTTTCAAAGGTAAGAATAAAACAATATAAGGAGTCTTTGAGTATTGAGAGAAATCGTGAAAGTGGAAGAAAAAAAGGATTTGCCGACCAAAGCAAAGCAAGTAAAATAATACGTATTTTTCTAAAACACCTTAAAATGTTTGCAAGAAAAGTCGCTCAAGAAGTTGGATGCTCTGCGACATTTGTCAGAAATAAATTTTATACACAAAATTATACTTTACTTCAAATGTAAAACGAAAAAAATCCGCCACATAGTTTTATTTCTATAACGAAAAGTGTAAGTCCAGTTTTTTTTTTTGTGCGCACTCCTTATATTCTGGTTCACACCACAAATCAAATTCGGTATAACACAAGCACCAACATTGTATGTAAAAATAAAAATTATATTACATACAGATTTTAAAGGGAATATTTAGTTACTGTTGTAATATCAAATATGAATTTGTTGATGTTGTATTAAAACACGTCCAGAACTTATGTTCCATGAAAAGTAACAAAACAGTTTATGCGTTTGCTTGTTAAATAAGAAGATTGCAATAGAAAAACAACAAGAATAGCGATAAAAAAAAAACATTTTGAAAATTTTTATTCTCTTTCTTCTCGCTCAGTACTTTAACTCTTTTAAAGCGAACTTAGGGCCAATGGAAGTATTAACAAACATTTTCTAAAGCTAACAACGTGTTAAACTTGAAAACCAAAGTGTAAGGAAAATATTTGCTGGCTACCACCATCTGACACTAGAGGGTAAATATTTGTTTTTATTTTACAAGAATTTGAAATGAAAAAAATAGATGATTTTTATAAAGAAACTTACGAGAATCTTCTGATTGTTTTCGCCTAAAATTTAAATCAACAGATCAACAGCTATACAACCTCTTATCATTATTTATACACTTAAGGGAAAAAAACTGAATTCTTAACGCATAATTTAATAGTATTTGGCCATATTTGAGTTTGGATTAACAAGAATTCCATTATTTTCAAATCTTCGTAAAGAATTTTTTTTTTTTTAAATTCATAAGTCTGAGTAAACTTTAGTCATCAGTTGTTTTCTATTTCATAAGCTAGTCACTATGATTCCATCGTTTTTGTTTCATAAACACTTTCAACCGCATAACTAGTGCTTAAACGTATTCGAGATACATACTGTTTGTGTGACGTGCCAGCTGCTGCAAGTAGAACAAAAAGCCGATGAGATTAACGCCAATGAAAATTGAAAAAAACTCAGACATTTTTTAATAAATCCGATACAAAGTCTGACCAAACATTAGCCGACCTGATACATAACACACAACAATAAGTTGGCGTTTTTCTTAACAGGGGCATACATTTTCTTAGCGATATTCAAAAGGTTAGATACTCTGTTTACGGTAAGTATATGCTTTCTAAAATAACCAAAAACCGGTGATTCTACCTTTCCATTAATGGCAAATCTTTTATTTCCTCTTCGTATTTCAAAATTTAGATTTTTTTTTTGACACTAAAGACACGTCAGCTCATGCCATATTGAGCGATTTGAAGGCATGATCACATCATATTGAAGTCGCCGCAGGTCATGTGTTGACATCTAAGACCAAAGGCCATAGTTCAAACCCCAGGTTAGACATAAAAAAACATTTCCTTAGTGAATTCCTAAAGCTAAAGCGAGAAAGCGTTAAAGCGAGAAAGCGATAAAGCGAGAAAACGATAAGGCGAGAAAGCGATAAGGCGAGAAAGCGATAAAGCGATAAAGCGAGAAAGCGAGAAAGCGATAAAGCGAGAAAGCGGAAAAGCGAAAAAGCGATAAAGCGAGAAAGCGATAAACCGATAAAGCGAGAAAGCGATAAAGCGAGAAAGCGATAAAGGGAGAAAGCGAGAAAGCGATAAAGGGAGAAAGCGAGAAGCGATAAAGCGAGAAAGCGAGAAACGAAAAAGCGAGAAAGCGAAAAGGCGAGGAAGCGATAAAGCGAGAGAGTGATAAAGCGAGAAGCGAGAAAGCGAGAAGCGAGAAAGCGAGTAAGCGATAAACGAGGAAGCGAGAAAGCGATAAGCGAGAAAACGATAAAGCGAGAAAGCTATAAAGAGAGAAAGCGATAAAGAGAGAAAGCGATAAAGCGAGGAAGCGAGAAGCGAGAAAGCGAGAAAAGATAAAGCGAGAAAGCGATAAAGCGAGGAAGCGATAAGCGAGAAAGCGAGAAAGCGATAAAGCGAGAAAGCTATAAAGCGATAAAGCGAAAAGTCGAAAAAGCGAAAAGGCGAGAAAGCGATGAGCGGAAAAGCGAGAAAGCGAAAAGTCGAGAAAGCGAAAAGGCGAGGAAGCGATAAAGCGATAAAGCGAGAGAGTGATAAAGCGAGAAAGCGAAGAAGCGATAAGCGAGAAAGCGATAGAGCTAGAAAGCGATAAACCAATAAAGGGAGAAAGCGAGAAAGTGGGAAAGCGATAAAGCGACAAAGCAATAAAGCCAGAAAGCGATAAAGCGGGAAAGCGATAAAGCGATAAAACGATAAAGCGAGAAAGCGAAAAGTCGAAAAAGCGAAAAGGCGAGAAAGCGATGAGCGGAAAAGCGAGAAAGCGAAAAGTCGAGAAAGCGAAAAGGCGAGGAAGCGATAAAGCGAGGAAGCGATAAGCGAGAAAGCGAGAAAAGATAAAGCGATAAAGCGAGGAAGCGATAAGCGAGAAAGCGATAAAGCGAGAAAGCTATAAAGCGATAAAGCGAGAAGCGATAAAGCGAGGAAGCGATAAAGCGAGAAAGCGAGAAGCGAGAAAGCGATAAAGCAAAAAAGCGATAAAACATAAAGCGATAAAGCGATAAGCGATAAAGCGATAAAGCGAGAAAGCGATAAAGCGATAAAGCGATAAAGCGAGAAAGCGAGAAGCGATAAAGCGAGAAGCGATAAAGCGAGAAAGCGATAAAGCGAGAAGCGAAAAAGCGAGGAAGCGATAAAGGGAGCAAGTGATAAAGCTAAAAGCGATAAAGCGAGAAAGAGATAAAGCCAGAAAGCGATAAAGAGAGCAAGTGATGAAGTTAAAAGCGATAAAGCGAGAAAGCGAGAAGCCAATGATGAGACAGCCGATAAAGCTAGAAAGCAAAAAGCGATAAAGCAAGAATTAAAGCGACTAAAGATCAAAATATGTTAATTTGGCATTTTATCGGTATCGATTTGTATAAATCCCGGGATTTGGGTTTCAAAAATTCCGAAAAAACGCGGAAAAAATAGCGATTAAAGAAACAAAGATTAAAGCATCTAACATGTGATCTAATAGGCTTGAACGAATTTTATTGCCAACATACGCTGCCTCCGAAAAACATTTTTCGCAATCAACATTTGTTGGTAAAATAGTTCCAAGATAGCTGTATGCAGCTTGTAAATATTCACCTATACCACCGCCTGATGTGAATAAATCTATTTCTTTGGACAGTTTAAATCGTTTTGTAGGACTTTTGCATTCTTTTTATCACTGGAAGTACGGTTTTCCTCATCTTAGATGCTCTTATCGAAGTCAAGTGATATAGAATTTTTTTCAGGATCTTTTGTACATACATATACATATGAATTCACAATCTCGAAAAATTCCGGGACAAGTTTTTAAAAATCCCGAGATTCGGGATTTTATGAATCTCGAAAATCCTGGGATTTCGGGACATGGGTTTTCCCGATTGGTATCCCTAATATGTATGTACACAATATGGTACCAAATTTTCCAAAGTCGTAAAGTAATCCAATGAAGTTATCGGAATCTAGAACATAGTGTGTTGCCTTATTAGATATGAAACCACGGTTCAAAACCATACATCTCGAATAAAACGAAATTTGAAAAAATTCTTTCTCCCCCATTCTATCAAAAACTCTGAGACTTCAAATTTTTCTCGTTCAGAGCAGAATTTAAACTTTTAGTCCCACCACCCATGTATGAAATTTGCACACACAACTTGAGTGGAGAGAATCTCACCACGTAATCCATACTGAAGGGTTTTAATGCCCAATTTTGTATCGATGGGAGTAATCCAATGATAATGGCGCAATTTCTACCATCCAACTTCATTGAATAAGGATAATTGTGACAAGACAGTTACACATTACATTTTCACCGCTATGTTTAATAGTTTGCTTCACATAGAATTCTTGAACACGTATTGCTTTTCATCTAATTGGAAACGTGTTATCTAGTCGGATGAGTCCAAATGTGACCACCTTCAGTAAGATGGAAAGCAGTACTGCTAGCGCAGATCCAGGGAACGTGTTCAATATCGACAGAAAATGCTTAACAAAACTGGAACATTTAATACCGAATAGGTTAAATGGAGTGTTTGAACTATTAAATTTTGAGTATAACATTTTAATTCATTTACAGGGTGACTGATATGTGTTGCAACCAATTTCAGGTTGTTATCATTTGTAAACCCCTCTTCTGACAGCTGACAGACTTATTCCAGCGACAGTTCATTTTATTATTTACAAGCTCACAAAAGCATTTTGATCTAATGCATTCAGAAATAAAGTTATTCATGGTGGAATTCAGGCGTGATAGTATAATTGCTTTATATTTGGCTTGAAAACCACAGGTGGCTATGGTGCTCGCATCCAGCATTTAAAAAATCTTTTGTTTCTCGTACCATTACACATTACCGTGATACTGGCAGTGTTGCATCGCGTCCAAAAAGTGGCCAAAACAATTAATAACAACACCAGAAATGATCCGAAAAGTGAAGGTCAGTTTTGATTGAAATCCACGCTGCAGTGGTAGAAAAATTGCTCGTGAGCTGAATATATCGCAAGAACGTATTCAACACATATTGAAAATGAGCTTCGACTAAAGCCATTGAAGTGCCCAAAAGCCAAGGTGTTACTTCGCTTGCCGAATTTGGTTTTCTCCGATGAGAAGCCATTCCAAATTCAGTAGTTTGTGAACAAACAAAATAATCGGGTGTACTTGCCAAAGAGGTCAGCTGAAAATTTACACCTCCGATAGGCCACCAGAAGTCAAGCACCGCCGATAGTAATTGTGTGGGCCGCCGTAACGGCTGATGGTCGATCTCCGGTTGTATTCAATGACCGTGGGATCAAAATAAATATTTCTTCGGTGACTTCTATTCTGCCGATTTTTGGCACAGTATCTGAAAAAATTTTTGCCACGAAAAGTCTCTGAAAATTACGTCATTCGGAGTCGAATGTGAAGTGCAGGTCTCGACACTCACGTTCAAAATTAACACACACGACATAAGTTGTGTGAGAATTGAGGTCATATTCTTGATTGACACATTGGATTGGCCGCCAGAACCCAAATGCCGCAGATGGTAATGGTGTGGACTCCACGGTCGTATTTATTGACCGTGGGGTCAAAATAAATGCCGATTATTATCCCTGAGGAGACAAAAATTTCAGCCGCAGACAATGGATATTCCAAAAGGACTCAGCACCACCGCACTCAGCACGCGTCAACCAAGAGAAGCTTAAGAAGGAGGTTCCTCGCTTCATTTTACCTTACAATGGCCACTAAAATCTCCGGATCTCAATCCGTTGGACTTTTGCGCCTGGGACATTTTGGAGAGTAAAGTTCTCACTAACAAATACCAAAGTGTTGATCATCTCAAGACGGCACTTTGCCGGGAATGGGCTAAAATACCGCAAAGCCATTTTCGTGCAGCCTATAATGGCTTTGTCGGCTGTTCGAAGGCCATAATTCGTACCAAAGGCGGGCAATTCGAACAAATCTGAACTGATTCTAAAATTTGATGTTATTACTAACATTTTTTGCTTTTGAATAATAATATTAAAAAAAAAATTAAATAAATATAGCGCTTTATATATCAGCCACAATGTAAATTTACACTGTTCTTCTAGGGTAAAAAAATAATATGTGTTTTATAATAAAATAGAAATAAATTAATAAAACGAATACAAAAAACAACAATTATTTTTACAAATTATTACTTAAGTTTTTTAAAAATGCTAATACATATGCGACTGCCTTGACTTTTGCTGTACACTGTATATAACGAATTAAAATTGGTAGACAAGTAAGTGTGAGATAAGTGATATCCATAAGACTAAAGAAAATATTCTTATAGTATTTTTAAGTTTACTCTTACAATTTAATATTTTTAAATTTTCTTAAAAGCAAAAATTCTTTTTAAAAATATTTTTGGAATTAAAGCATAGAAAACAATATCATATTTATGTTGTAGGATGTGTGCTGTAAGATGTGTTCTGTACAGGATGTAAAGAATAGTGATAATGAAAAAACTTTTTCTATCAATTAGAACTTAAGGCAAATCCTGTAGTAACAAATGAGAAACGAAACTTTGGCAATGTTTTGCAAGAATAATATCACATATGGCCAAAAATTAAGAAAAACAATCAGTGTCTTAACACAATTTTCCAGAGAAAACTTAGAAACACAAAACAATTAAAAAAAGTTTTTTCCTTTTAGGCACTGCTTTCGTAAGAACAACTTATAATTTGCAATTAGAATTCGGTGTGGTACTATTTTTTTGGTAACTGAGTTTATTTATATTGGTTACATACATGTATTCATAATTGGTCATTACAACCAAGCCAAGAATACGATCTCACACCACTTATGCAATGTGTGTTAAATTTGTGCATTAATGACGGGAGCTGTAGTTTAAAGTCGACTTCGAACCATAGATTTTTTTGATATAGTTTTAATGGCAATCTAATTTATAAGAAAACTGCTGAAAGAATGTGGCCGATAATATATTTGTTCGTATTTCATTTAATTAGAGGTGTCTGATCTGTAGTTTCAACCGAGGCCTTAAGTTTAATAAGCATATACTGTACAGTACTTACTAGACTGAGGCTAAATTTCTCTGCTTAATTTTATAATCGTCTAGTGAAACTCTTTTAAAATCCATGTATTAACCTTCACTAGAAAATACAAACAAACAACAAGAAATCAAAATATTTTATGAAATACTTGAAACAAACAAGGTTAAATGCCGTCATACCAAATATGTGTTTATAAATGACCACCACATTCTCTTTGTATTTGTCGCCGTACTTCTTCCGAACACAGCAATGAATAAATAAACCTCATTTCACTGTCAACTTAAGGAAACCACATTTCTGTAATACAATCTTGAAGCAAATATTGAGACAAATCTCTGTAATGATGTCTTTTTTGGTACTTACCATTAACATTTGGCATATGTGGACGACATTAGAGAAGATAAGAAAAGTTTTGTATGTATTGTGGCAACTAAAATATGCCGGACAACAACTGTAATTACTTTGTACATCAATTGAATCAATATTTGAATTTGAATAGTAATTTGACAATATTTGTAGTTTCAGTTCTGCATATGAAATTAAAATAATTGTACGCTACAGCATAGGGTCTTCTAACAGGAACTTTGAAATTTTGAAAATTCATTTATCAAATTGATTGTAATTTATTAAAACTATTTTACCAAATCACCATAAACGACAATACATGAAAGTAATGAAACTGTTTTATCAAAATCGACTTTCTGTTCGGGTAACATACCGGGTGTTTCGTCTGTTGCCGTGATCTCCCTACAGAGAGAAATATTCATAATATGGTCAATAAGTTCCAATCAGATAAGTTCCAATCAAACCAAATCGCTTATAAAAACGTTAAGAAAGTCGAAAACAGCGCAACTGTCCATGACAGTGTACAAGACAATACGAGACAGTCGATTTCACAAGACCAAAACTTGACGTATTTGTCATCGTAACTTGGGTCTACACCAATACAAAATATAGCTAGCCCATGAGCTGAAATCAAACGACTATAAACAACAATATGCTCTGGTTTGTTGAATAGCAAACTGACCCTAATTTTTATTGAAAAATCATCAAAAAGGGCTACGGAAATCTACATGAGTTTCAAAATTGGATATTAAACGAGCGAATTGCATTGTTATACATTCGATCACTGTCAACGGTGTACACTATAGATCGATAACTACCAACATCTTTTGATCAGAATTTGATAATCTTGACACTAAATAAATGGGATTTCAAAAATAACTTTCACTTTGGATGTTCTGTTCAGATGAAATAATTATCAATTCTCATCTCCTTTAATGAGTTAATGATTAAATAGACAAAAACAACGTCTTAAGGAATAAAATTACAGATTTGTGAAATGTTTCATTCTCTCAAGAGTAACTTAGTTGATATTGACACCAACTGTATCCAAGGTTTTTTTCATAACCACAGCTTCTGCACTTCCATGCTCTATTGACGCTCAGTCTCATTGTTGTGTTTGGAGCCACTTGTTTCGGCAAAATGTTTGATGGCAGGCAGTGAAATATGATAAGAAATGCTTTGGTTGATATAGTTCTCATAACACAATTGATCGCAACCATTCTTGTAATTCGCTGAAACTGCAGTTCAATATTTCTTTTCTCTTAAGCCAACCATCAAACTGTGATTGAGAAGGTTCGATATAAACCAAGAACTGTTCAGTACTATCACTCAGTTGCAACAATATAAACCATAGGGCTTAGAATTTCTAGTCAAGAAATTGGACGCTATTGAATCTATTTAAGAGATATGTATTAGAGGTAGGAAATTATGAGATTTTGTATCACTTTGTGGATAGTTTTAACTCTGTTTTGGTTGAGTTTACTTCCAGTTGCACCATTTTGATAGTAATCCCAGTGCAGATACCAGAATTACTGAAATTAATTTTTGACCTTTGCCAGTAGTTACTACTACCACGCCATCTATATAAGCTATAGTCACGCAGCATGATTTTTCCGCAAAGAGCTCAGGGAAATTTTTCAAGGACTGATGATTTTATTTACCATTTAGAGATTTTGCCAGAAATCTGCTGAGAGGAAGTTGCCGATGAATTATGTATTCATTTTTCGTTTTGTTGTAGATGTCGGACCTGGGATTTGAAGCGCGGCTCACATTTAATAAGAGGATGATTAGACTACGTTGAATTCAAAGAATACCACAACAAATATTTAACTGCAATTAAATCATTAAAAAACTATAACAATTAATTGCCTGATTGTGCTAATTAGAAGATCACTACGGTCTTGTTTTCTGCTTGCTTTTAAGCAATATTTATGGCTTTAAGTATTGAACATATTTTTGAATCTTTTTCCAGTGATTTCACGTTTCGTCAAGGCAAAATTGAAAAAAAAAATTTCTTGTATAGCCAAACATGTTTTCTAAAGAAAAAAATTCATGGAAATATTCATATTATTCCAGTTGTTGATTGAAATGTAAACCAATATTTTACTTTTCATATCTTCAGGTAATATTTATGCAGATAATATTAAATTGTGTTTACTTTTTCTATAGTAAAACTGTGCTTGGGTTTTTTAGTAAATAATAATCGCACTGTGAAAAAAATTTTACATACGAATTTAATTAATGACACAGTTTCTCACACCATTTATGTTGTGTGGGTTAATTGTATCAATGAATGGCGGGATCGATTATTTAATGTCCGAACAATGGAACCTTCTTATGGCACCTTTATTTTACTCTTCGATTTTTTGCTAAAAGATAGAAGACGGTAAAAGAAATATTTTTTCAATAAATTGATTCTCGGGATCTCACCCAATAAGCCTCTGCCCTACCTACTGCAATTCTGGCACCTTGTACGAAATTCAATGTTGCCTCACAAGTCTAACGCGTTAAACTCATATATTCCATCCCATATATATATGTGTAGGGCCTTCCAACAAATATTTTCGATTTTTGAAGGTTGTTGTCCTTTCATTCATCTGCTATGCCAAATTACTCCGAACCACCGTAGACAACGATGAGTGATCATTCAACTGACCTTAGTTTTCATCGAAAAATCATTTTCAACAATGAGGCCTATTTCTTGACATATGAGAACAAACAGAATTATTGAATTTATGATGACTAATACATTCTGAAAGGATTTAGGGATTTAGTGCTTGCCAATGACGTCAGTTCATTTTTATTTGAGAACGCCGTTCGACAGGTTATGACTGTCAGCAGTGAATACTGACCTATAATTAATAATCGCGAACTAATTTCAATAGGACTGTACTTTGTACCACGCAGTTCACGCTACATTGGATATTCTGCATTTGCGATTGAAAGGCATGAAGATCTCAGGTGGATATTCTGTGAACCTGCTGTCTAGATCGTAAAGGTTCGTGGTTTCAAAAGTATGGGAGTGGAATTCAACACCTGTCAAACTAAGTTGTGAAACCAATTATTTTTTTTCTTTTCAGTTGAAAGTCTGACATTGACGAAAATGGATCACACAACGCTTAAAAAATATCAAAACCTACCACAAAAAACACGTATCGTGCTTTAAGTGGCGATTATTGTTTACATAATCGTCCAACTACGTAAACAATTGGCAAAATTGTGTAGAAATTTGAAGAGACCGGAATGGTTACAAATATTGAAAGGCTTGCTATTGTAAGTGAAAGTGTTGCCGAGAACACGAATGTATCGATTCCTCGTCTTTCTCAGGTATTAAGACGTATTTTGTATTTTGATCTACACCGACATCCATATAAAGTCCAGCTCACGCAATAACTGAAGCCAGCTGACCATTCACAACGTCGTAGATACGTGGAATTGCTGCTTGAACAACAGCTACGTATCGGCAATTTTTTGAAGAAAATTTTTTTTCAGCGGTGAAGCATATTTCACACTCGTGTTCACTAAATTTCGTGTTTGGAGTTCTAAGAATCCTCAAAAATTGAAGAGAAGCAGTTCTATAGTTGATTTATGTTCTCATTGCCATCTATGCAAGTAATCGTAGTCTAGTAGTTAGTGGGTTGGCTTAGTAAACATCAGTCATGTGACATCCTCAAACTCACTGAAGTAGGCCATTACATATAGGTAATGTCACTGTTTAGTACGCTCTTAGGTCCGAAGGTGTGATTGGACCTTACGTCGTCGAAAACGGCAATGGAACGACTGTCACCATCAATTCGGAGCATTATGATCATATGATAACCGACTTTTTTTGCCTGCTGTTGAAGAATACGACTTGAAAAATATGTGGTTTCCACAGGACGGTGCCACATGCCACACAGCTCGAGCGAATACGGCTTTATTCCAAGGGATAATTTCTCGTCGTGGTGGTATCAAATGGCCACCAAGATCATGCGTTTAGACGCCATTAGACTTTGCTTTGTGCGGCTACGCGAAATACCGTGTTTATGCAGATAAACTTTCAGCTCTTAAGCACTTAAAAACCAACATTCGTCAAGTTAGGGATGAGATACCGCCCAATATGTGTCAAAAAGTGGTCGAAAATTACCTCAAAAGACTCAATGCTTGCAACACTTCTTGTGGAGGTCATTTAAATGAAGTAGGGTTTCACCCATACTGTCAACGTTCAAACTTTACAATGAAAAAGAAATATGATGACAAATATATTTTATGTGTGTTTTATTTACGTTTAATTTTAAAACCACGAAATGGATAACCTGGTACAATTTGATACAGTTGAACATTTTCTTGTCGAAGTTTTTTAAGCCCCAGATCTCTACGAATAAGTCTGAAATCCAACATACCAAATATGCTATCACGCCAGAGCCAGGAAAGATGTCACATTTAAATGTTGGTGGACATTTGAATGATACTATTTTCCACACATAAATTTAAGTTAAAATAAGTGTGAATTTACCGCAGCCTACTATCTGCTAGTTTCTAAATGTATTTTGTAATAACCAATTATGCATGATTGTATGTGGAGCATCCGAAACGATTTACATGACATTACATTGAAGAATAAGCCTTGTATGGAAATTTTTGTTGATAAGAACAACTCAATGCATGAGTGAGTGTGATTTCTTTGAAATGTTTGATTTGTTTTAATATGTATGTACCATTTAACGCATCATATATCGTTAATGTTTATGAATTAAGTAGGAAACATTTTTTTCTTTTTTCCTTTAAAGTAAACATATTTAATGCAATTTATTTATTCAAATGATTATATTTTTAATAATATTAGCAATATTTTTTATATACAGTCAACTCTTCTATAACGCAGTAAGCGCATACCGCAAAATTTATTCCTATAATCTTTCATCAAATGATTGTCATTTATGATAACTCTTTTTTATTAAATAAAGAACTACAGTCTACCCTATTATAACTCGGTAAGTGCGTGATAAAAAAAATGAAATAAAAACTAAACTAAAAGACTGGTTTCCAATAAAATTAAGAAAGATTTGAAAAATAATGTAATTTTTTAACATTGATTCTCACTTGGTTCATCTTCATTCATTGTTTTTCGATTGTAGCTTTTAACTTCTAACTCCACTATTACCTCTTTATAGGGAGCAAAGCAATTTCTTAGCTCCCTTTTAAACTTTGCGCTGGGCAGCGTTGAATGATCAGTTTGAATGATATGAAGTTCCAATTGTTTAGCTAAATTTAACCCTTTTTCACATCTTTGTAAATCAAGATTTGGCACCTATTCATTTTTCTTATTTTCGTCTACCAAAGCATTAGAGGGTGCATCAATCAATGTAGTTAAACGCAAACCGTAGGCAGTACAGTAGGGCTGTCGCAATTTCAGTCCCGCGTTATATGGAAACCGAGTTCTGAGAGTACCGCGTTATAGAACGGTTGACTGTATGTATATTGATACAGTAGGAATAAATATATGCATCCAATTAATAATATTACAATTAAAATTTTTTAATTTTTTTCATTGAGGTATTAAATTTTTTTCGTTGACCACACAATTAGCAATTGGTTAATTACAGGGTCGTATTCTGACCATAATCAAAAAAAACTAAAAATCGCTTAAGCATTTTGTTTAATTTTCCATTCATTTTTACTGTCGTTTAGGCACGAACCCAAAACATTGCAATAAATATAAACAGAGATAACACACCATATCTCTTGAATTTGTTTTGCCACAACCAAATCTTGTTTCATTTTAAAACTCATCAAAAATTTCAATTGTGTTAAGATTGGTTTTTGGGTCATTTATGTATTGTAAATAGCAATGTAGTGGCATATTCTCCTTTGCACGCCTTGTAAGCTTGTCTAATTTCACTAACAATGGAAAAAGTTTTCGAACTGGCATAAATCGCACTTTTCTTAATAATGTCTAAAATACATCATAATATTTTCTAGGGGTTGTGAGAGATTAAAATTGTAATTCTTGACTACAATGCTGGACCTGATGTACGAAGTCTTATTGAGTAAAAGTTTAACTTTCGTCATACGAGAAGGCTAGTAAAACACATAATAGATTACAAGGATTTTCTTCAAATGAGGTAGATTCTAAGGACTGCGCACAAAAAAAAGGGGCCTACTTTTAAGCTTATAACTTTTATCATAATTGAAAAAAATAAGTATCGTTACGTGGTTTTTTTTAGTCATCTGTTTCAAAATCCATGTGCTAAATTTCATTGCAATAGCAAAATTAGTTCTTTGAAACTGGGCAAACAACATGAATGTCGTAAAAAAAATAATTGAAATTTTCAATGAATAACCGCGCCGTTTACAAAAAACGATTGCTATTCTCGCAAGTGTTAACCAAAAAACAGTTTCTAAGGTAAGAATAAAACAATATAAGGAGACTTTGAGTATTGAGAGAAAGCATGAAAGTGGAAGAAAAAAAGGATTTACCAACAAAGCAAGTAAAATAATACGTATTTTTCTTAAACAACCTAAAATGTCTGGAAGAAAAGTGGTTCAAAAAGTTGGATGCTCTGAGACCTTTGTCAGAAAAAAATTTTTTACACAAAAGAATTTAAATATTATTTACTTTAATTGAAATTTAAAACAAACAAAAAAAATCCGCCACTTAGTTTTATTTCTATAACGAAAACATAAGTCCAGTTTTTTTTTTTTTTGTGCGCACTACTTATTTATTTTATTAAGGGGATATTGACTACGGCAGATCATAGAGTTATTGTTCTATTAATGGAACATCAAAAATTTTACGTCCATTGTTCTTATTTTATAACAACTACAAGTATATAACTGGAAGTACTGGTATACCTTCATAGATTCTAATTCGTAGGCTGGTAATTATAAGAACACATTACTTGCAGTCGCCGTAATTAATATTGGGAACAAGACGTAAGGCCACCAAAAATGTAAAAAATAAACTTGAAAAAATTTTACTTCGTCGACTTCCTCTCAGCAGATTTCTCGTAAAAACTCTGAGGGTAAATAAAATTGTCGTAGAAAGTTTCTTAAAAAAATGCGTCCTTTGGAGTCGATAGTTCCAGACATCACTTTGAAATTTCATTTCTAGAATATTAAGAGCTTTAGTCACCCGAGCTTACTTGTGGGTATAATGCGAGTGGGTTATTAATATTAAGACTTTTCAAAAGATCAAAATTCTATGACTTAACCAGAGTTCAACTGATAGTATCCGGTCTATAACAAACGTTTTATTGTATTCCCTAAAAACAAAATAAACACTTAAACTAAATCTAAGACTAAAGCTACAAATCGTTTGATGAATTAGTTTTATCGTTCGGATGTTAACTCAACAGTGGAATTAATTTTGGTTATCACTGTTCATATTATTTGACTGACTGAAAATTAAGTTCAGACAGAACAGTCATTCTTTGACTTTATAATAGAAACTAGTTTAACAGATTTAGTTTTCACGTGATGTCTACTGTCCAAGTTCGAAGGTCCTTTTTAAAAGACGGATATATTTAACACTAGAAAGACGGACAGGAGTCATTTGACCCATTTACAAATCTAACTACTAATATTTCTCTTATGAGTTATATCAAATTTAATTTAAAAGTAAAACCAAATTCCAATTATTAAAACAACTACCTAAAAAGACTGTGAGGGGTCATCTGACCCCTATGGTATGCCATAATGTAAATTCAGTCAATGCGTACATTGCTTTTACTTATTTTTATAAATTTTTCAAAAGTAGACTAGATCACTTCGTGACAATGATATATCAGCGTATTTGCAATATTTATCAGAAGATCAATCAGGCAATGAAAGCGAAAATGAGTTAATAGCAAATGTAGAAGATATTGGGCTCACTACGTTTCAGAAATAAGTTCTTATGATAATACGATTGATAATGAACCTTTAGGTATATTTCTTTATTTACGTAAAAAGAAATTTTGTTATTATAATCACTTTTAACTCATTTTCCGAAAAACGGGGCAAATCAGTTGTAGAAAATGAACACGCCATGCGGTCAGCAGGAGGAATTCTTTGGAAGACTCGTTCTCAAAACAGTTCCACAACAGGTAGTCTTGCTTCCCTTATAACATTTTGGTTGTACATCCACCCATTATGCAGACAACAAATTAGTGCTGAATTTACAACAGCCAGGCGACTGCTGATTGATGACACAATTTCGCGTCACGTTCAGATGTATACGCAGGGGTGAAGTGCGAGAAGATGATCTACTAGACTAAAAACTGATAAATTCCCCTATCCTACAAAAGCAAGATGCAAATTTACACAATAAATGGTGAATAAATCCAACTAATTTAGTATAAAATTTTGGCTTTGCGTCCATGTCACATCGAAATATCTCCTCAACGGTTTTTCGCTATTTGGGAAAAAATGACAATCCTCTACAACATTACGCTTGGAGAGAAGATTGTAATGGGCCTAATGAAATTTATCGTAAACAAAAGGAGAAATGTGACGACTGACAATTTATTTTACCGCAGTATCGGTGGCAGAGAGTAAGACGGAACGTTCAACCACATGTGAAAAAATTTAAATTTAATTTGCATGCCCATGAAACCAAAAAAAAAACGAAAATAATAAATGCCTTCTGATAATTTACCAACTAAAGAAATACAAAAATGTGTTATTTATTGCTTTATATTTAATGTTTTATTTTAAATTTTTAAATTTAATAAAATTTTGAAATTAAAATGAAGATTTTTACTATTAAATCCTGAAGGTGGTCAAATGACCCCTACCCGTCTTTCTAGTGTTAAGAAATAACTCAGTTTGATTTGCATTAAGGATACATACTTATTGTTATATTTTTACGTTTTAAAACCGATTAAATATGAGCTCGTAGATTGCAAATAAAATAAAAATCAATTTGAGGGTAGTTTTAATTAAATTCTTTATTTTTCGCACAATTTAGAGTGTCACTGTTCACATCAAGTTGCGAAGAGCAACAAATGCTTTGTTTGGTATTTCTCTTAGCACTCTTTTGAATAAACAATAAAAACTATTGATCAATTGTTCGACAGATCTTTATAACGGAGATCTTCAAACACACCGTGTTTTCACAAAATACTGACTGAACTTTTAGTGATGCGTTGCCTGCTTTGCTTTGTCTTTTATATGGCAACCAGCATTCCTAGCAAATTTTTTTTAACTTTTAATTTCGTTATTATTTTGTTTACCATTTTATGCTAGTGTTTTGTTGGTATATTTTTGTTGACTTGTTTTAGTTTTTGTAGCTTTTGTTTGTTAACCCATTAACGTCTGCACGCAGAATTCGTGGTCCGATTTCGGTGAATTTTGTATTAATATGAATATTTTTATTTTTTTTTAAAGTGTCGGAGGGGCTCTGTAGGACTTGGGTATTTTTCTACCCACTTCGGCATAAGTGTGTTCTAAAATATAAATTTATAAACAACATAGTTAAGCTGTTTTTGAAAGTTTTATTGAAAATATTCGCATTTATGACAATAATAATCCTATCCTGACAAGAATGATAAATCTACCAAAATTACTCCATTAAACAATGCCCTAAATAAAAAATTCATACCATTTGGCATATTTACTCATAGTGCTGCTGTAGATGAAGAGATGATCGCATCTTATGGTTCCCTTTTGGCTAGAAATACTGGGTGTTGGCATCTATGACAGGATATTGTTAGTTCTTTATCAACTAAGCCGGAGCTTCTCCTAAAAATAATGCTGAATACGGCCTTGAAGAAAACGTGGTACTACGTCTAGTAGATAATATTTCAGATCCAAGTCAATTCAGTGTTACATTGGACAAGCCATAATTTATTATGCACTTTGTCTCTAAAAGATTATTTTGCAGCAGTTACTGTTCGAGATGATGGAAGTAATTATGCATTGCTGGATGATATTAAATTGATGAAAAAAAACCTCGAGGTTCATCAGATTTTTGCTTTCACAAACAACAATATTATCGCAGTTCTCTAGAATGATAATTCGGTATTTAATATCATGTTATACCTACATACGTGTGTATGTATGTATTTTAAATCTATCTGAAGGTGATGACTTTGTTGTCTAACTTTTTGGCTGTATAGCCGATGTGCAAAACCCAAAGATATGACCGTAAACATCCCCAGATGACTGTCGTTGAACAACCATACACAATACATGCATATAATCAGCGTATAGATGAAGTTGACTTATTTGATAATGGCGTCAATAATTATCGCATGCGACTTCACGGGAAAAAGGGGTATGGGCCATTACTCACTAACGCTATTGACGTAGCTATGGCAAACGCATGGAAACTACACTGCTTGTGCCGGGGATGTGAGGGTATGCCACCTATAAGCCAACTCGATTATGGGGTTAGCGTTGTTGAAGCGTTCGTAAAAATTCGTGAAAATCGACGCTGTAAGGTAAGTAAACCAATTCAAGAGTAAGTATTTTTATCGGGTATATTTTTCTGTGGATAACATCCATACATATTCCTCAGAAGTTCTTTCTAAAAAATTTTGATTTTGAAAAATTCATGATCTTTGACCTTTTTTCTGTCATCCAGAATATGTGAATATCATGCCTCACAAATTTTTTTAAATCATTCTATGTGTTCTTTATTCATCATGAAAGAAGCGTTTGGACTCTCGTTTAGTTGGAACAAGAAAGAATTTCTTTAAAAAACTTCTTTTTTGGGTATTTTTCTACCTATTCGGCGTTAATGGGTTAAATATCTTAAACGATGTAAAAACAAAACACCATAACAACATGGTAGGTTTCTTTGTCTAAATAAGGCAAAAAAAGAAAAAAAGTATTTAAAGTTTTTCGTGAACAAAAAAATAATTTTTCGTGTTTTTCAGAAACCTTAACCACACATAACATTATTTTGGCCTTTAGCCGAATTAGAGTTTATTTTTTTGTTTGTTTTGCTTTCCTCATATTAGAAATGAAAGGACACTGTTGTCATAACTTACTAACTCTAACTATTCCTTCAGTGACTGCAACAAAATCAATAATGTAGTCTTTAAATTTATAGCCCATATAGGTCAATTAAGAATTGTTGAAATTTTAAAACCATGTTATACCATTGATAGCAATATACTTTAGTAAGATTTATGGGTTTGCTCTCTTTTTTTCATTGGAAATAGAATCAGTATGTATGAGTAACTCTGAATGGAAATGAATAAAGCAATTCAAATTGAACAAAATCTAAAATGGAATGTTCAGGAATAAAAAATCGTATTAAAAAGCAGATTGTCGGAAACAAAACGGTGCAGTCCAGTAGAAAGTGAGTTGCCTATTAAACCAGAACCCCTCGGCATCCCAAATAAGACGAAATATGAAATAATACATGCATCCTTCGGTGACTTTCTCTCAACTGTATTCCTTCAAATACTCTGAGAGGAAAGTAGAATATGCCGGGAAGATTTCAACAAATAATACGTGTGCTATATTTTGACAGTACAATAACAGGATTCGCACTCAAACAAATTGATAATGCTGTTCCTTTTTTGATACTTTTAATTTTTTACTAAGAACTTACAGGGTGGCTGATATGTATTGCAACCAACTTCAGGTTGTTATCATTTGAAAACCGCTCTCCTGACAGCTGACAGATTTATGCCAGTGGCAGTTCATTTTATTGAATTCAAAAAAAAGTTATTCGTGATGGAATTCAAGCGATATAGCGTGATTGCTTTATATTTGGCTTGAAAACCACAGGTGGCTATCGTTAGAGCTCTCCAAATCTTTTGTTTCTCGTACCATTGCTCGTTACCGTGATACTGGTAGTATTGCATTGCGTCCAAACGTGGACGAAAACAAACGGTAACAACACCAAAAATGATCCGAAAAGTGAAGACCAGACTTAATCGAAATCCACGCCACAGTGGTAGAAAAATTGCTCGTTAGCCAAACAAATCGCGAGAACGGATGCAACACATTTTGAAAAATGAGTGCATGAGCTCACCGATGGACAAAAAGAACATTAGACTGGAAAGAGCCAATGTGTTACTTCGCTTGCACGAAAGTGGCCAGTTACCGAATTTGGTTTTCTCCGATGAGAAGTCATTCCAAATTGAGCAGTTTGTGGCCAATTCGAGCAAATCTAAAATGATTCGAAAATTTGTTGTTATTTACAACAATTTTACAAAAACGATTGCAAGGTTCGCAGGTGTTAACCAAAAAACAATTTCTAAGGAAAGAATAAAACAATATAAGGAGACTTTAAGTATTGAGAGAAAGCGTGGAAGTGGAAGAAAAAAAGGATTTGCCGACCAAAACAAAGCAAGTAAAATAATACGTATTTTTCTAAAACACAATAAAATGTCTGGAAGAAAAGTGGTCAAAAAAGTTGGATGCTCTGAGACCTTGATCAGAAAAAAATTTTATACACAAAAGAATTCAAATATTATTTACTTTAATTGAAACATAAAACGAAAAAAATCCGCCACATAGTTTTATTTCTATAACGGAAAGTGTAAGTCCAGTTTTTTTTGTGCGCACTCCTTAGTTTACGCGGTTAGGCAACACTGAACACTGAAATTGGCAACTGAAATTATAAAAAAAGAAAAGCCAATGGTAATCGTATAACAGTATACTTTAACGTTCGAAAAGTTCTTGTACTAATGATAAACGGAATGATCCTTAAGGAACTTTAACACACTTCTTCTCAAAGCGGGATAACAGTGGTCGGCTACTTTTAAACTGTCTAAGAGATATTTGACTTTATCAGATATTGCTCAGCTAATTGACTGCTCACCCATGTTAAGGGGATAAGGATTAAATCTTTCGTTCGGAGTTTGTCTGATTGTTTGTGCCGCCATTCGGGTATGAAAAAAATTACATACTCAACACGAAAAACTACGATGTTATCCTAACTAAATGGTTTAACAATTATCGTGAAATTGGCAGCTGTACCTTCAAGATAAAGTTCTCTTAGTAGTTCGATCGCAGAGCTTACACTTTTTCAAGATAATAAAATTCCTTGATTAATCCTTCTGAACTCCTTCGGTCAATTTGACACAATTTTGATTTTCAAACGCATAACTTCTCCCTTTGATTGTAAGATGTCGTGAAAACCATCACAGGCACAAAAACTATGCTTTTAAATGAAAACAATAAAATTTAAATTTTTCCTACAACCCTCCCCCCACACACATTTAATATCCTTTGGGTCAAAATGGCCCATTATGCGATATTACAAGTTTACCATTCAGAGTCATCGATCAATAATTTTTCCAGTCAAACATTAAAGTATTTACGGTTTGACAACTTTAAAGAAAGAAAAAAAAGAAGACTTCGTGACAGACTAGCACAAATAAGAAACGTTTGGGATGAATCATTACATTACAATCCTCATGAAAATGTTATTATAAATAGAACAATTACTTTCGTTTCAAAGTCGCTGCAGTTTTAGGCAATATCTTCCACCAAAACCCACCAGATACGAAAAAAAAAATTGGCCACTTTGCGATTCCCCAACTAAATATGCCACGAATATGGAAGTATACAAAGGCAGAGCAAGAAATACTCAGCCAGAAAAAAAAGCTAGGCTAGATTTTTGTATATTTCCGTATTTTTAATTTAGGTAACACAATGGTGCACAATTACATGTGATAATTTTTTTACTACATACAACCTTGCCATTGAACTTCTTTCTCCGAATATTACATTAGTTGGCACTGTCCGTTAATATATAAATTTTTGGTCATCAAAAATTCAGGATATGAAAAAAATCGTTAAAAAAAATTCGTTCATAAGAGATGATGAAAAAAAATTGTGAAGTAATGTATCATTACAACCAAACGAAAGCTGACGTTGATGCTCTTAACCAACTAGTTGCGTATTACACATGTAAGCGCTTGACTAACCGATGGAAAAGCTAAGAAAATATTTGCAACATTGGCTATCAGCAAGAAATCTTGTCAAAAATATTCAAGAACAAAATGATCTCACAAGTGCCCCGCAATGTTCTAAGTAAAATTATACAAAGAAGTTTATCAAATAAATGACAAAGTTTTTCTTTGTCGACATGGAAGGAATTCAAATAAGCATTCCACTGAATGTGATTCTTTGTGTATAAATTGTCACAAAAAAATTCCTACATTTGGTATACGTTAGTATTAAAAATCTAATTATTATTAATAACTGCTTAGAAGTCGCCGTAGTCTAGTAGATAGTGTGTTGGTTTATTAGACGTAATACCCAATTTCAAATCCCAGGACAGACATCAAAACGAAATTATGAAAATATTTCTTCGGCGATTTCCTCTCATCAGATTTCTGGCAAAAACTCTGAGAGCAAATAAATTCTCAAAAATCTTTTGTTCGAAATCGACTTTAAAACTGTAGGTCCCGCTACTCATGTGTAAAATTGACGCACACAACATAATTGGTGTGAGAAGTTAGATCGCAATAACTAATTATGTAAGTATGAATTCCTCAGGAAGGGCTTATTTATTTTAGTTATCATTATTTTTTATTATACTAAATAAAAAAACCAACAAAACAAATGAATTTCTTATATTAAATATGAAATTTTGTTTGCATTTTATTATTGGATCATATTGACCTACAAGATCATAGGAAGGGCACATTTCCAAGGAATGTGGAAGGATTAAAACAACAACAATGTTTTAAAGCAAAATTTCACTTCTCTAAATTATTTAGTACAATGAGAGAATGCATCCTTAAAGGAAATAAAATGAGTTGTTTAATAACCATGAAATAAATACAAATTTCCTACGTGATACTGGCAGCAGCTAAAGACAACAAAATTAGCCGCTAATACATTTAAAACCCACAACATTTACTTGTGTGGGTAAACAAAGAAATAATAAAACTAACACATGTAAACGCGTACACACACAATAGATACGGGTTACCACAAAAGCGACCGGTGGCGAATCATCATCATACAATTCCGTAAAAAACTGAGCAGAAAGCAGCAAAAAGAGAAAGAAAATCAGAGAAATTGTCACAAACGAAGGACAATTGAATTTTTAAAATTTAGGGAAAGGTTAATATAAGTGAAAGGAAATGAGTGAAATTGCCATAAACTTTGTTTGTAGCACATGATATTTTACTCTTTAACAATGCTTTTTAAAAGTGTTTTTTTACCTATTACTTTATTTATAAATATGCAAATACAAATTAATTCGAGAAGTAAGAGTAGAACAGTCATCAAAATTCAGAACAGCCATTGAACATTCAAAATCATCCTCATATTGCAACAATTTTAACGCATACAGTATTTCCTATATGTTCGAGCGAATTTCATAAAATTTTTGGTCAAATATCGACTTTTCCAAAATTCAAAATCTTGATTCATAAACTTATTTCACCTATAACGGTTGGAAAGAGCACCGTCTGGACATATTGCATGTTGTGAAATTGATTTTTCAACTCCATTTTTTTTAAATAAAATAAATTGCGTACAATATCGATTGCTGCATATCGCATTTACTGGTTTTTGGATAGAAAAAATTGCACTGAAAATTAATACAAGCTGTAGACGGATGGTCTCCGGAAAATACTTTTATTAGTTTTCGTACCAAAATACTTATTTTCAAGGATAACGAATGTGGCACTCAAACATCGAGATAATTTATGTGTCGAGCATTCTTGAAATAGTGGGTAAATATATGCATAATAGGTCATTACAACCCTTCAGTCAAGATTACTTAATTTTATACATAAGTGGACGGATCAAATGTTAAAAGTGGACTCCAAACGACAAATTTTTGTAAAGTTTTTCACAGGAATTTTATTCACTCTCAGAGTATAACATCAAAATTAACAGAACAAGTCCAAGCATACAATTTTACTGCAATTTCGTCTTTGTAAACTGTGGCGCCTAAGAGGAAATAAAATTGCAATGATAGTTTCTCAAAAAATCTGTCGTTCGGAATCGACTTTAAACTAAAGGTCCCGCCACTGATGTATAAATTTAACTCACATAGAATCAGCGGAGTGAGAAACAATGTCGTAATCCTGACTAAATATGCACAGTAAGACCTCAACGCTGCTGCGCTCAAAGCTATTGGGATTCCCCTAAATCGCACACTGTATTGATACTCGATGTATACGTGTGCCATATGTCATGGCCATGCATCAACCAAAAGTTGTGCACGATATTGCGACAGTGTATACTGAGTATCTTTTTCTACGTTCTTTTGTTAGTCTATCCAGAATAAAGATTCCAATTGTATTTTCCGAAGTCGTAACGTATTTACATATGTTCTAGGGATGCTAATCGGGAAATCCAGAACCCCGAAATACCGAGATTTTCAAAAACTTTTTCCGGGATTTTCGGGATTGTGAATTTATATGTATTTGGACCCTACAAAAGGTTCTGAAAAAAAAATTCTGTATCACTTGACTTCGATAATAGCATCACTGATGAGGAAAACTTTACTTCCAATGATAAAAAATTATTTGATGGCATCGAAGAATGAAAAAGTCCTATAAAACGAATTAAAAGGGTAACTGATTTAGATACTCAACTGTCCAAAGGAATAGATTTTATTATAGATCAGGAGGTGGTAGAGAGGAATATTTACAAGCCAGGGTTCGAGTCCCAGGCCAGACATCAAAATGAAATACAAAAAGTGTTTCTTTGGCGATTTCCTCTCAGCATATTTCTGACAAAAACTCTGGGAGTAAATAAAATTGCCATGAAAAGATTCTCAAAAATCTGACGTTCGGAGTCGACTTTAAACTGTAGGTCGCGCCACTTATGTATAACGCACACAACATAATTGGTGTGAGAAGCTATATCGTAATTCTTAGTGAAGGATTGTAATAAGTAATTATGTAAGAAAGGTATTATTTATTTTGGTTATATTTATATTTTATTAAACTAAATACAAAAAACAACAATACAAATGAATTTCTTATATTAAATATGAAAATTTGTTTGCATTTTAATATTGGATCATATTAACCCAGAGGATAATAGGAGGGGCACATATACAATCTAAGATAGCTAGTTTAACGCAGATTTAAAAAAGTATTCACATTTATTTGTTTTCTTTAATAAACATTAAATATTTGCTATTTGTTTAATTAAGGAAATTTAATTCATGAACAATGAATCATTTTTATTAACGAGATTGTGTTATGGACGAATATAGTTTTTATGGACAGTTACGGAAGTCACTGTATATTCTTGCAAAGTTTCACTAGATTTTTGAGTTTATTGTTGCACAAATCGTGTGTCTTATGACTTAATAAAGGTATTATGTTTTTATATGAAAATTTTGTATGCTAAATTTGTTTCATTTATATAAGAAAATTAGTAGACTTAAGAGAGATTTTAACAAAATCACAAAAACTAAACCAACATAATAAAATGTCTGACAATGCACTTATACTTGCATGCAAACATTTTCAAAAACATGCAACGTTCACTCAGACTTACAATGATGATATAAAACAAAAAAAAAAAAATAAAAGATATTAATAATGAAGGATTTAAAGTTTAAAACAAAATTATTAACATTATATGGATTCAAATGTAAAAGTATTTTTACAACCTGAATGCCTTCTTGTGGCAACATAAAGTTTTACGAGAACTATCTTTAAAACGTAAACAATTTTACGTCTTCACAAAAATTATGACAAAAATTGTACGCATTTCAGTAAAACATATTCAAAATGTCTAAGGTAAGTTATGAAAGAGCAACATTTAACTCAATATTCAATTCATATTCCCAGATCAATTTTTTTTTTTTATAAGACCAGCCTCATGAGATGGCCCCTACTCATGCAGTGCATTGTGCAGGTTTAGGAAAATAGGTTATAGGAAGGCAAAATAAGGGACTAGTGTTTGTGGACATTTGATTTAAACTTACCAATATCGTAACTAACGGCAAAAACTTCCGCAGGAAATTCATTCCACAAGCGAGCAGTGCGGGCAAAAATTAAATTTTCCCTATAATGCATTGTGATTATCCAGAACCAAGCCCCTTGTCTCTCGAGTACACCTCTCATTATATCACCGATAGAACAATGGAACACACGCCACATTGCGACGATGCTCCAACGAATCAATAGCGTTGGATAACCTACTGTCATTAATAAGCATTTTTGCCATCTCCTGTACGCGGTCGAGAAGCTTTAAAATAGACTTTGAAGCACCGGCCCATACAAGGGAGTTGTACTTCATCCTTCATCGGATAAAGGTCCTGTAAATAGTAAGAAGGTCGGAAGGGGTGAAATATTTTCTGCATCGTTTTAAAAAACTAAGGCACTTGAATGCTTGCTTCGACACTCGAAAAATGTGATCGTTTCAACGATCCTCAACGATCCTACTATTTCCTCATCTCTGGCTGTAGTTGCAATATTTTACGCCTAAGTCCAGTGCGTGATTACCTTCGAAACACTGGCTAACAATCTTCGACACAAGTGTGAACATATTACCTCTAATACCTAAACTATGACTGCAATGACTGGTTAGCTACACTGCAGCGACCCGCAATGAATGAATGAATGAATTTAGAGATATTTAGAGACACATATCCGCCTTTTACAATCGCTAGTATCCATAAGATGGTGCTAATGTTGGCAGGATCATTCACACTTCAGTTTTCCATGGGTTTTTATTTGTTAAGAGACGAGAGATAGTCAAAATAGTAAGAAATTAAGAGACTACAATTATCCATTATCACCCTAAAACCGTATTGAAAATATTGTAACTTACCTTTTAAGAATTATGATCTATTTAGTTGGATTACTTATTTATGTTTAATTATGCTCTACAATACATCATTAGATGCTACATTTGGTCAAAATAAATTCCTAACTCTTCGCGGACATCTTTATAGGAACACTTGAATGCAACACATTTTGAATGCTGATAACATTTCAATATTTTTTTTTTAACTTTAACTTGTGAGAGCCGCCATTTTGTTTGAACCCAAAAAGGTTTTTGTTACCTGCCTACACAACTTTAAGTGCCTTACAATTTTGCTTAAAAGAACAAAAATTTTTCTTGGAAACCGTGTGCATTAGAGCTTCTGACTGGCTGTGTGATTATTATTATATTCAAGAACATATTGACCTTCTTGTTGAGCTTTACTTTGTTCTGTAATGTATTTACAAATGTCGGTAGTCCTTTTGCAGTTCATTTAGTCCGTATTATTATTGATAAATATAATGCTGCATATTTATCTAAATATACATAAATCAAGCGGCTGAATTGCTTATGAAATTCGAAAACGTCATTTAGGGACCGAAATCTGTTTTCAAATTAGTTTCTGACGAAACTAATAGCCTAAATTAAAACCGACGTATTGATTTTGATTGAAATAATTAACATACATACGCACAAAAATGGACACTGCAACCCTTCAGTCAGGATTACGACCTAGCTTCTCGCACCACTTACGTTATGTGCGTTAACCCATTAACGCCCATTAATGCCTGAAATTAGGCAAAAATAGTATTTGGAGTATTTGTAATGAGTTGAATATTTTTACTTTTTTTAAGTGTCGTGGGGGCCTCTGTAGGGCATTGGGTATTTTTGTACCCACTTCGGCATAAGTGTGTTCTAAAATACAAATTTTTTCTCTTTATTATATGACGGCTAAAAAACATAGTTAAGCTATTTTTGGGAGTTTTATTGAAAATAACACGTTTATGACAATAATAAAATTGCCAAAATTACTCCATTGAATAAAAAATTCACGCAATTTAGATTATTTTCTCATAGTCTTTCTGTGGCTGAACAGATGATCGCATATTATGGTCGCTATTTGGCTACAAATACCGGGTGTTGGCTTCTATAACAGGATATTGTTATTCCTTTATCCCATATGCTTGCGCTTCTGCTAAAAATAAGACTGACTACGGCCTTGGAGAAAACGTGGTACTACGACTATTAGAGAACATTTTAGGTCCAAGTCAATAAAATGTTACATTAATAGTTATCGTATGGGAGTCAACGGAAAAAAGGGGTATTGGCCATTACTCACTAACACTATTGACGCAGCTCTGGGTAACGCATAGAAACTACACTGTTGGGCATGGGATGTGAAGGTTTGCCACTTATGAGCCAACTCGATTTTCGGGTTAGAGTTGTTGAAGCGTTGGTAAAAATTTGTGAAAATCGACGCCATGATGGGAAAGATGTCACAAATGAGAAACAATTAGCCAAACACACTAACAAATTTGACCACATGATTGATAAAATTGATTAACGCGGCAGCTGTTCACAATATGGTGGGAAAATAGAATAGGGTTGTACCAAATACGCTTTGAATGTGCATCCAAGAGGTTCTTTTTCACAATTTCATGCCGGAACTACTAAAAATAAAAAAAAAAAATTTGAGATTTCTATTTGAAATTAAATTCTCATTTGTGGTGGGATAATAGAATACGGTTGTGCAAAATATAGTTTCAATGTGCATCCAAGGGATTGTTTTGCACAATTTCATATCGGAACTACCATAAATATAAAAGAATAGAGAAAAATAAATGATTTTTTTATAGACAGATTTTTGAGTAACTTTTCATGGCAATTTTATTTATTCTCAGAGTTTTAGCCAAGAATCTGCTAAAAGGATGTCGCCGAAGAAAAATTTTTTCATATTCCGTTTTGATGTCTGACCTGGATTTTGAACCGTTGCCTTACTTCTAATAAACTAAAACACTACCTACTACAAAACGGCGAATTCAAAAGTAAGAACAGCTTTAAACAAATTTAAGAAATGAAAATAACGATTGCTTACTTATCTCCTGCTACAGATCAAAGGGATCCAAAGTACTTCTGTAATAATTTAATTCGAATCCCTTTGCGATTAAAAATCAAATGAATTTAAATCATTTTATATTTATTTTTTGCAAGTATTTTAACGCTGTCTTCTACATCCTATGCTTTTGTTAAACCAATTAAATTTAATTTGATTTCCATTTTCTCAAAAAACTTATTGCGGTTAGTCCAACAAAAAGGCAATTATATTGATGGTTTGAACTTTATTGTGATAGAAAAATAAAAATATCTCAAGACTATTTATCCACAGATAAATATCTACTTTCCAACATCAGTTGTGTGGAGAAAATTATCGTAAGTACAGTTGTTAATCGTTTACTTTCAACGCATATAAAATAATTCCATCCATTGCGAATGATTGAATGAATGAGTGATTTTTCACTTTGCAGGCTTCGAGAAAATCTGAGGAAAAACCATTTTCTGTTGCTAAAATAAAAAAATATTAAATGAAAAGAAATCATTTGATTCAAGTAAACTGCTTAAAATAAATTTAAAGTGGTTGAAGGATAAGAAAATAAATTTCAATACAGCATATTAACCTACAGGGTAATTTGTAATGATAATAATTTTCCATTTTATTCTCAATTGTCGTCACCATGGACTATAAAATCTGTCATTCTGAGCTGACTTTAAATTGTAAGTCCCATCACCCACTATGTATAAGATTTAACGCACAGAACATAAGTAGTGTGAAAAACTAAATCGTAGCCCGGACTAAGGGGTTGTAATGAACAATTATGTATCTTCAACTGGTTTTTAATTCGATTGTGATTAGAAGATTATGCTTTGCAGTTTGAACAAATTACTGGTTTGTTTCTCTAAGCAACTTTTTACAGTCCTTAACATTTGCGATACCATGCCAAGAAAAATCAGTTCAAACCATAATGCTGTCGCTATCATGCTAAGATGTTGGTTAAGTCGTAACAAACTAAACGTCCTATATGGTTTTCTCCTGATATAAGAACGCCAGATATAATAATTGCACGCTTAGTTACACTGAAACCTATGTAACCAAATGTTTAGTGTCTCAAAATGCTGATTAGAGAGGCAATTGCAGCGGAAATGTTAGTTCACGCTGCGCTGGACTGGAGATTTTGTAAGATAAATCTTTAGAGCAGTGCGGAGGAAATTGGCTTGGAGGAGTTTAATTTTCAATAAGACAACGATCCCAAGCACACCAGTAAGGTCGCTAAAAATACTTTGATGAAAATAAGGTTGAAAAGTTAGAATGGCCTGCCCAAAGATGCATAGATTTAAACCCCATAGAGCATAAAGCTTTTAATTGCAATAATTTTAAAGTCCTATCATCCCCTTTAATGTTGTTGAAAAATCCGTGACTAGTCTAGTTGTGCATTATATTCTCTATAAAAAAAACATTTTCCCAATTTTCATAAAACATTTTGCTGCGTGTATTTGCAAAGAACAATTGTAGGTGTGTCAACGCAACGTCAGCAGAAATTTCTTTGGCTATCACATGTGATACGAAATTTCGAAAGTGCCCTTCACTGATTTACAGCCATAGAAAAATGTCAATAATATATGATATCTTGATTTTCATTTCATCAACAGATATGTAAAGCTATCTATCTTTGGCTTAGGAATTTTAGATAAATAAAGATAAATTAATTTTTTTTTTTATTAAAATACCATCTTTAGCTAAAAAATTATATACCTAGTTTTTTTTTTTTTAGATAAATAGAAATAAAAAAAACTTTTTTTTTATTTGAAGAGCAAAGTAAGAGTTCCAAATCATTAAATATAAATTGTACTATGCGACAAAATATAAACAAATTAAATACGGCCAGCTAATGACATAGAACATTTGAAACATAAAATATTTTTTGACTGTTATTCTGAACATGTCTTCTTGTAGCAGTATGATTGACAACTAAATCAAAGAACACAAGAATGCGTGTGAGTTCTGTCTGCACAATTGTGCTATGAAATAGTAATCCCTGATCGATATCAAAGATCAGCAACGAGTATTCAAAACGATGAGTAGATTCAAGTCATACTTATAATTTCAGATACTTATACGCATTTATACTTATTTTAATATGATACTCACACTACTTATACTCAAAGTTGGAAGTACTCGAAGTATTCATACTTAACAATACGCATGATGTTATGACTTCGACATGTCTCTACTTAACATTTACACGAAGCACAAAATAAGTATGATTCGCGTAAGAACACTATTAGACTCACAAGAAGATTGTATGTGTATGCTTTGCTTGTTGTCTTTGTCTTTCCTTTCTTCTTTGTTTGTATATGCAACAACAATAAAACTGTAAATTTTGATGAATGATTCGAATCACTTGAATCACTTAAAAGTATTATAAGTATTTTTCTAAATTTATGAATCAAAATGACTAGGCGTATGAATCAAACATATTTCGAATGTTGTGAGTTTGATATCAACGTTGTACTCGTACTCATTGTAACCTGTACTTACAAATCAATGTTGTAGCGAGTACGAATGAATCAGAGTAGTTGAATTTCAATTCTGTTGATTCATTCATACTCAAAATTGCATGAGTGCTTATGAGTAGCGGAAAAACGATTCATTGTTGATCTCTGATCTATACATGAGTGGCTGGACCTACAGTTTGAACTTAACTCCGAACGAAAGATTTGAGAAACTTTTCAAGGTACATAATTTTATTTTACTTCCAGTGTTCCCGATAGAAGACTGCTGAGAGGAAGTTGACGAATGTAATATTTTTTCCATGTTTCGTTAAGATGGAGAAGTTGGAGCTAGGGGTTAAATAACAGTCTCTCGTCTAATAGACAAACACAATACCTACTAGGCAATGGTGACTTTAAAGTCTATTACAATTACATCTAATTTATTATGGATGGTTTTTATATAGATTTATAGATAGTTTTTAAGATATGAATAATTGTTAGTGTAATGTAAAATTTCAAATGCAATTAATAATGAATTTACGAAAGAAAACAATAAACATTTTTATTTAAAATTTTAATCATTAAAAATTTTCGATAAAATTTATTTTTTTTTTTAAGAAATTAATTTTTTTATTTTCAACACATTAATTTATTAGTTTGTGAATTAAAGACTTCCACGGTGGAAATGTAATATAAGCAGGTAAATGTGCATATAATGTTCGCGCACATACATATTCTTCAGAATGTGATCATCAACATGATACCATCAACAACAACGAATTCAATAGCCACATAAAGAACAAAGGAAAGGCAGGCAAACACTTTTTGTAAATAACCGGCATCAATGAGAATTCAATTAAAAGTTTCATTACAAATTTATACAAATGAAATGAATGAATGCGTGTGTTCACTCTGTTTCAGTTTCTCTGAAGTGAATAACAAAATGATATCCCTTGGATATTACATCAATGTAGTCTTGTAGGTTTACATAGTCAGGCACAAACAAGCCGCATTGGGAATTTATTGACGTCGATAGAGTATATGAATTAAAACTCTTGATAAAATAAATTATCACATTTACTTATGACGCTTCGCAAGTGTTTGCGGCATAAGGACTTTCTTTTCCCTGATTTTTGTAATTAAATTTATAAAATCATAATTATTATCTATTATCCCATTTCAGAATATTATTCGCATAGTCACTTATATTCTTTTCACCTGATCAATAAATTTTTTATTCTTTTTATTATGCTTTTTACTTTAATGTTAGCGTATGGAATTTTCTTCAACTAAAAGATTCTTTTTTTGCTTAAGTTCTCTTTCAGTTCATAAAATGAAAAATTACTTTTTCAGTCATTCATTCCTTCTATGTAGAATTCTCTTAAGTACTTTGAAAGCACACGATTAATACTTGAATATACGATAATTTCCCCATTCTACTAATGGTTTATGGAGAATGCCAATCTGTGAATAAGTTGTGTAGATTTATTTTTATTTTTCTATTAGCATTGTACCCGGCGTTGCGCGGTTTATAAAAATAACGATAAATAAAAATTCGATTTCGAAAGCGGCTGCTTAAAAAAATGCAATTTTTCAAATTATTCGGAAACCATTTTATCAATTAATACAGTTTTTTGAATATTTTAAGTCCAAAATATAAATGCGTTCAATTTGCCCGTTTTTCGCCCCTTTTGAGACCCCTTTTTTAACCAAGCTAAATCGTAAAAAATTACCTTTAAAACAGATGAAATATAGAATTTATCCATAAAGTACTAATCTTTGTACATTTTTTCTCCCTTTGTCCCATTTTTTTCCCTTTGGTTCAAAATGTTTAAAAGATTTATAGCCAATAACCTGCACCGACAAAAGGGTCCAGGCGTGATTGGCTAACAAACAAATCAATAAACAAAAACAGGCAAAAAAATTTATAATATGTATTCGGATAACCTGAAGCTCTATTTATATCCCAAATTTCAATAAAATCGGTCCAGACGTTTAGGCGTGATGGGCTAACAAACAAACCAACAAACAGACTTACAGAAAGATTTATAATATGTATTAGGATTAGGATATTAGCATTAGCTTAATTTGTCTTTTTTCGGTCCCTTTTCCTCTTTTTGGACCCCTTTTGGTTCAACTTTCGAAACGGAATTCCTCCCATAGCTATTTGGGAAACTTAACCAAGCCATTTTTTCCCATTTGTCCCATTTTTTCTCCCTTTTTGATCAAACTTTTCAAAAGATTTAAAGCCTAAAACCTGCAACGACAAAAACCTGATTTATATCCTAAATTTCAATAAAATCGGTCCAGGCGTTCAGGCATGATTGGCTAAATAATATAAATATACGACTACTTCCGAATCTGAATTAAATTAACTGGACTGCCAGTTGTTCTGTAAATAAAATCCTCATAAAATAAAATTCAGTCAGCATTATACCTTGTTCTTCACACAATTTATATTTTCTACAATGATCAATTTCGACCTCCGGGTATTATACTTGTCGGTTAAGACCTATGTTGGGTTCGATAGTTTTGTTTGTTTAATCAAGTGGCGGGTGCTGCAGTTTAAAGTCGAATCTAAATGATGGATTTTATAGAAACTTTTCAACATAATTTTTCATCCAGCTTTTTTGTCAAAAATCCGCTGAGAGGCAGTCGCCAAAGAAATAACTTTTTTTAACTCATTTTGTTGGAGACGTCTGTAGTTTGAACTAAATTCTCGTATCTAATATGCCAACATACTGCCTAGTAGATATACACGATTTAATGAAACAGGCACCCAAATTCGTACTCAGCTTGGAGATTAAGGAGTACTGCCCTATAAGAACGAATTTGGGTGCATAGGTATGACAAATATTAGCGAATACGCCTAAAAAGGCATATAACAGATGGACTTTATGATTATATATCTTCTTGGAATAAAGGAAATAATAATTATAAACTCTTTTAAGAGAAAAGGGCAAGCGTTGGACCTTTAGACGAACTGGTTATTATTTTAAATTAAAGTTGGATATTATTTTAAATACTGAAGCTTTTTGTATCTATTGATATATTATAAAATTATAAACATGCTGCTATTCTAGGAACACATACATAGAAACATCAGGTTCGATTATATGACTTTTAACATCTTTCTGAATAGCATATTCGATTTTCGAATTCCAACTTCATGTCTGAAGATCCTAAGGTTCCCCATGGTTAACTTCAGGTTTAGACTCCAAAAATGTATGACAGGATGAGCTGTGGTGTGTGCTTAGAGCTTGACGGACCACAGCAGTTTCGCGAAATAATTTTAATTTTTAGCAAATGGAATAAAATTTTATGTTTACATATGTACGTTTGCAGTTTAATTTTAAGCAAAAGAAATCTGGGTGGCCTCAAACCTTTCTGTTGACAATAAATGGGGTTTTAACCGTGGCATTTCGTCTGAAAAGCCAACACTCTACCTACTAGACTACGCCGAATACACAAAATATTTAATCACTTTTTAATCTTGTACGGGTATATACAGAAAAACCGATTTAAAATACAATCCAATAATTCTTAAGGAAAAATAGGCGTTAATGAATGTTTTATCAGATGGCTAACTGAAAATCAAAAATTTAAATTAAACTTCACTTGTAAAGGAAACAATTTTTGGAAACAAATTTATTGTTGTCAGCGGCCAACTCTATGAAAGTTGGTATCTTCGTTTATCCCACAGTTTCATAGCTGTACACTCAGGCCTCGTTTTATGCGAAAGGTGCGTTCCACAAAAAATTGCATAAATTGAATTCGCATAAAACGATACTCTGGATCATGTAAAAATTAATGATTTGTTCCAAAATCCTGAAAAACCGCATAAATTAAAATTTTAGTTGAAAATTGAATTGAATTTAGTTGATAAAAAGTCAACAAAAGTATTATTTCTTCATTTCTTTAAATAATAAAAACAAAAAGTTCTAAAAAAAAAACAAAAGTAAAATTTAAATTCATTATTTTTAGAAAAAAAGAAATAAAATGATCCAAAATATAATAAATAAATAATAATTTGCATCGTTTTGGAATTGGTTCGATGTCACTTTTATTATTATATATCAATCAGGTAGTGCAAAAATTGTAGGGACTAAATCAACGAGTTTTTAGAAGGTTTAATTGTTTTTTTTTATTGCAGGATTAAACTTTGTGCCTCTGAGTTTAATTTAAAAAATCTGAAAAAAAAAATCATTTAAAAACGCATAAAACGAGACCCGAGTGTATTTTAGTTGTATACAACACCGTCTTAAGAAAATATAAAAAAAGCTTAACAGAACCAATTAATTTCGGTCGATAGTTGACATGACTACTACGTGAGATATTCAGTCTATAGAATCCACATGTTGTTGTTATCCAGATCTTTTAATTTGACCCAAAAGAAATTGGTAGTCCTCGGTCTACAGTGGCCGCTGTTCTCACAGATATATGAAACGATCACTCCGCCTGCCTGAATTTCAAACCGAACAATTGACCTTACCGTGGAAGACGAGTTTTCAATGAAAAGGAGGATCAGATGGCAGCTGTTCCAGTTGCCATCGGCGAACACACGTTGCTCTCTATGTCCTTTTAGCCTCAGTCAGTTTAATTTCCAACGGAAGCAAGTCCACAATGCAAAATTCGCCAAATTGTAATATACAATAGGACGTGTCCTTTTGAAGGACACCACCTCATTGCTAAGAAGTGAGTGGATAAGACTATTTTGACGAATGCAAAATAGGCGAAGCACGTGGAAATAAATTCAAAATTAATTTAAAAAGTTTTAGTATTTGAACAAGTTTTTGAATACAAAGTCTGTCCAAGGTTATTTGACAAAAACAGACTGAATAAATGAAAACTAATTTGACAGATATATTCTGTTTAAATTTTAAAGTTCCTATTGCAAGCTGATTTCTTGTCAAATTCGCAGTTAGAGAGGCATCCTTGCAAGATAAATCTTGATTTTATTGATTGACAATTTGAGTATTGAATTTAAATTCCTCCACTCAATTCGTATTCCATCCTTCAACTAATTCAATCCTTTTCGGTTTCAGACTGAGAACTTTGACGAGACTTATATAGTTTTGCTCAAGTCAACGGCCATTACCAGCCTATTTACATATATTTCTCTAATTAAAACTATCAAAAAATAATATAACATTCTAAAAATACTTGTGAAATTTTTAGTAAAATAAGAATGAAATTACACACTCACACTGATATTTAATACGAAATGGCAAAAGTGTGGCGTATGAGTGATATTCAATTCTATTATTTTCATACACGACAAAATGCAAGCTTTTTGATGCATACTTTCCTGGGCAATTATATTAGCAGAATACGGTGCGTATACGTAATATATTATAAATTCAGTTAAATATTAAGTATACGAGGTTGAATTTTTTATTTTGGGATTAGAGAATTAAAACAAATTTTAACCATCGAAAATCGCTTTATTGTTTTTCAAAATAGTTTTCATTAAAATCTATACACTTTTACATGCCTTTGAACCAATTGTCGACTTTGATACTTTGATTGAGGTATCTCCTAAACATACATTCTGAACGCATCAACCGCTTCTTCAGGTGTCGAAAAATCCACGATTCATCACTTGCAGCGATGTCGTAGACGTGCATTTCTTTCGACCAATCGACACGAGCCTCTTGTTTTGAGCGATTGTCAAATTGTCAAATTTAACGCTAAAAAATTTCTTTGACATTCACAAAATTCGTCTTGGAGTGAACTACGACCATCGATAAACACTGTTCCTGGAGGGAGGTTCATCGCCAAAAATTGTATTAAGTTCGCCGATGCCCTGTTTTTGAGTTATTCCGCGTAGAAAGTTGTAAAAAATAATCGCAGGAAAATGTTTACGATTTAATCCCATTTTTTGTGGCGAGATGAATCTTTTAAGTTACTGTAAACAACACAAATAACAGTTGGCAGATTGCAACACTAGGGTTGCCAAATCGCGAAATATAAAAGGCAACCCTCGTACTACATCGTAACTTTCAAATTAAGCATTAAGCAAGAACCACTTATGTAAGCATTGTCATCGTGTTTCTCACAGCACTTATGTTGTGTGTGTTACAGTTTAAAATCGATTCCGAAAGACAGGTTTTTGAGAAACTTGGCAGTTAAGTTTACTCTCAGAGTTTTTTCAAGAAATTTGCTGAGAGGAAATCGCTAAAGAAATATTTTTGTTTATTTCGTTTGGATGTCTTACCTGGGGCTTGAGCCGTGGCCTATCGTATAATAAGCCAACACACTACCTACTACGGATGCCAATCGGGAAATCCCGAATTCTGAAATCCTGGGATTTGGGATTTTGTGAATTCCGAAAATTTTAAAAACTTGTCCAAGGGTTTTTCGGGATTGTGAATTCATATGTATTTTGACCTTACAAAAGGTCCTGAAAAAAAAATTTATATCAGTTGACTTCGATAATAGCATCTCAGAAGAGAAAAACCCTACTTCCAGTGATAAAAAAATTATTTGATGGCATCGAAGAATGCAAAAGCCCTATAAAACGAGTTAAAAGGGTAACTAATTTAGATTTTTTAAACGGCAGTGTATGTTGACGACAAAATTCGTTCAAGCCTATCAGATCAAATGCTAGATGCTTTAATAATTCTGATATCAATAATAGGTATACAAATGATTTTGGTAACAAAATAAAATCACAATTTTTTACTTGATTTTTCTGGATTTTTGGATCCCGAATTATCCCGAAATATCCCGATATTTCGGGATCGAGATTTACAAAAACAAAGACAATTGATCGAAAATTGAACGAAAATTTTGTTCAAAATTTGGTCCCAGAGTGGAAAGCTTTTTATGTTGTAAATTGAACACACTGAGATGTTTATAACTGATGTAATAGAAGCAATTATTCCTCACGACATACAAAAATAAAAAACTGGGAAAGGACATCTATGGTTACAAGTAATATCGCAAAATCGAAATGGGAAGACAGAGAAATCATAATGAAGATTTTTTACAGAAATGTTTAATACGAATATAAGAATGCTAGCACATTTTGGTATAAGTTAATACTGCTTCAATTTTTCAAAAGGCAGTAAACTTGCCATAATCACTTATATTTGCTTTGGCTCTTATGACAGAACTCTTACTTATGGAAATTTCGTGCAAATTATTAAAAAAAATTATCAACATTATAAGCTATTTAAAAATAAAAATAAAAATGAAAAACAAAATTATAAAAGTTGGCGCCGAAATCCAATAGGTTGTTTACTCCCCAGATCAGACATCTCCAACAAAACGAAACACGAGAAAATATTTTTTCGACAACTTCCTCTCAGCAGATTTCTGGCAAAAACTCTGAGAGTAAATAAAATTTATAAGAAAACTTTTCTCAAGTATCTGTCATTCGGAGTCAACTTTAAACTGTAAGTGCCAGTACTCATGTACAAAATTAACACATACAACATAAGTAGTGTGAGAAGCTAGACCATAATCCTGATTGCAGAGTTGTAATGATCAATTACGTATGCATAAGAAAACTGAATATTATTGAGGTATGAATTTAAGAGGGTATTGCTTCTGTCCACAGAAATATAGCCAGATATGGAACAAGAAAAATAGTGAGAATCATCAACAATAAAGTAGATGGTTTATAACGTGTTTGTGTATTTTCTTACATAAAACATATATGTTCGTGGGTTTGTATAGATGTGCGTTGAAAGTGTTATTTGTAAAGATTGTCTTTTAATAAAACATTACTTAAGGGCATTATGTGTTAAAATAACAACAACAGTATGACCTGAGGAAGGAGCAGGGGATATATAGTACACATATGCACCATATGTATAGATGTACGTGACAATATATACAGTGGCTTTAACACTAAACCTACCAATACTTCATATATTCCTATTCCTACCAAAAGGGGTCAAATGACCCCTTGCGGTATTTAAGATAGATTACATATATTTCTCGGTAAAAAAAAATAACAAAAGACGAGTTAATCTTGGAAAACACATTCGATGCATTTTGTCATAAAAATCGTAAAGCCTAATGGCGATGTGATAATGTTATTTTCAAGAAATTCTGACAAAAAGTTCAAAATTCCATGGTAGGTTTAGTGTTAAAACTAAACTTTTAATATTTAATAGAAAAAGTTTTCATACGATATGTTATTATTTTTTATAATCAAAATGTTCAAATTAATATGCGCTAGTGATTTAAAAGCTTAAATTTAAAAACACCAAAACAAAAAGGGATTAAAAGTATGCCATTTTAATGTTTTGTTGTCAATTACAATCGTTTCGGTTAGAAATGGAATATTATTTTATACAAATGTAGCTGTCGCGGCCTTCGCATTACCTCATTCGATCTAACTAATTTGCGTGCGATCTTTCGAGGGCTTTCAAATGCTCATTTGTCTCTGGCTTGTCGGCAAAGCACTTTTCTTTAACGTCTCCCCACATTAAATAGTGAAGGGCTGTCAAATCGCGTTTAGGCTAATTAAACGGCCATCAAACGTTTGACACAATAAATCGATTGTGGTATAAAATGTGTGACAATTTACACCATGCTGTTGTAACCAAACATCGTTCATATCAATTCAATTAAGATCGTGTACAAACAAAATCGGTGATCTTGGTTACGTCGTCCTCATTTTCAGAGAAGTATGTACCGCATACAGCATCAAACAGTCATTTGTAATGGGTCCGTTGGCTTCTGTAAAATACGGAAAATATTTGCTTATTAACGTGCATACAAAAATGAAAAAAACAAAAGAAACTTTCTTTTTGGCAAAATCGATATCATCGTGCAGTGTCACGTTGGCCCAATAAATCCCAACGTTCGGTGTAGGTAATATATTAAATTTTGTGACAGAATAGTATGAAATAAATATGGCCAGATTCCAAATAACAGATGGTGCAAATTTAAACCTAAAAATGCCCCACCCGATACCTTGAGAGGATCTTAAGTGTTAGCTGTAGGCTAGGAAACTAAGGATTTATCACCAACAATTTAAATATCACAGAAATTATAGAGAGGAGTGCACAAAAAAAAAATGGAATGGACACTTTTCGTTATAGAAATAAAACTAAGTGGCGAATTTTTTTCGTTTTATATTTCAATTAAAGTAAAAAATATTTAAATTCTTTTGTGTATAAAATTTTTTTCTGACAAAGGTCTCAGAACATCCAACTTTTTGAGCCACTTTTCTTCCAGACTTGTTATGGTGTTTTAGAAAAATACGTATTATTTTACATGCTTTGTTTTAGTCGGCAAATCCTTTTTTTTCTTCCACTTCCACGCTTTCTCTTAATACTCAAAGACTCCTTATATTGTTTTATTCTTACCTTCGGAACTGTTTTTTGGTTAACACCTGCAAGCCTAGCAATCGCTGTTTGTAAGCAGCGCGACATTCTTGTTGGGTGCTTATTTTCAAAAAACTAATTTTGCTAATGCAATGAAATTTAGCACATGGATTTTGAAACAGATGACTAACGAAAACAATGTAACGGTATTCATTTTTTTTCAATTATGATAAAAGTTATAAGCTTAAAAGTAGGAGAATTTTTTTTTCGTGCTCACTCCTTATTTACTAAAATTGTCAGTCATTGGTGCCATTACAGGTTTGGTCGGTCACCCACCACCAATCGTAAAGAATTTGTAATGTTGTCAGTCCTTAAGGATTTTAATTTTTTTCAAACAAGCTCCTTCGGCGTGTTTATTTGGTCTCTACGTTACTTTCCACTCCGACTTCTTTTAAAATGATTGGTAATGAATGCTGAGGTAGGCAGTTTAAAGCACATTCAACTCCAACTCTGCAGTTTCTGCTCTTCTGGTTAACAATCACAAATGAAAAGAAGTCACGACAGTGAAAGTAAAATACAGTTTGTAAAACGAGATTAAATCAGCAATAAAATTTTTCTCTCTTCCTCTCTGGGCCTCTCTCTCTCTCTCTCTCTCTCTTTCCATTTTTGGTACAGAATTTTTCTTTACATTCAGAATAAAAGCAAAAGTTTTGTGTCAATATTTGACCTTCAACTGGGTTTGCCAAGAGATAAGAAAAACAAGCACAAAAATAAAGACTTTAAACAGAAAGGAAATTTTAAAGTACAAACGAATCGGTACGTTTGTACCTTATAAATTTGGTTAAAAATTATGGTAATTTTATTTCATGCTTGTTGGTAGAAAATTCTGTTTTTGAAAAATAAAAATAATATTCCTCCTCTTTGTTTCCTTTATTCTTTAAATAATTAAATTCTGGTAAAAAGAACTTCTAAAAGGAATTTTCAGTCCTCTGACCATAATTATTTCAATTTTATGTTTTAATCCATTTGGCGCCGCTGTGCTCAATTGAGTACAGGTAATCATTAGGCGAAATTTTTTAAAATTTGAAAGTTTTTGTAAATTTTTTGCGTTTTTAGCTTAAAAGAAACATATTCCTTGTTAAAATAGTAAACAAATCTGGTTATCTCATATACATCGACTGTCACAAAATGGACTCTTAAATTTATACAAAAGTGGTGTGGCCAGACTTTACCATTTTTTTAGCTTTTTCAGTTTTGTTAATTTCATTTTTATTTTAATTTTCTAAAAACAAGCATTTCTGTACTTTTACAAAGTAATGCTTATTTTAATACAACTATACTCAATTCAGTACAGCGGCGGAGTCTATATACAAAATATGGCAATACTGTGTTTACAGAAATATAAGTGCACATCTATGTAAGACCCTGCTAAGCAATTTATACTTGGAAAACCAGTACGATTTGCTAGTTTGCTAGTTCGACTGGATATTGCTACACTTTCGATTTTTATTGTGGAAAATTGAAGAAAATTTCTACTTATCCCCTAAGGTCAAGAGTAGCAAACAAATTGCTTGAGAAAATGGAGACTAACTCAGGATCGATTGAAGTATTTTTGATAACTTTTTTACCAGCTAATCTCTCGGTGGATATCAAAGAGAAAGGATTTCGTGCGACTGGAACAATTAGAAGAAGAAGTCGCCGTGGTCTAGTGGGTAGTGTGTTGGCTTATTAGACAAAAGGCCCGAGTTCGAATCCCAGGTCAGATATCAAAACGAAAAAATATTTCTTCAGCGACTTCCTCTTATCAGATTTCTGGCAAAGACTCTGAGAGTAAAAATTGCCATGAAAAGCTTCTCAAAAATCTGTCGTTTGGAGTCGACTTTAAACTGTAGGTCCCGCCATTCATGTATAAAATTAACGCACACAACATATGTGGTGTGAGAAGCTAGGTCGTAATCCTGACGGAGGGGTTGTAATGGCCAATTTTATATGTATGGAACAATTAGAGAGGATAGAACAAAAAAGTGTCCATTACGAAGTTGGAAAGAAATGACAAAAGTTTGTCAAGCAAAATGAAATTCTTTTCGTGAAACGGAAAGGCAATAGCGTCTGTACAATGGCAAGCAGGTTAGGTTAGGTTAGGTCGTAGTGGTAGCTCTGAATATCACAAAGCTCACTTGAGCACGCATGGCGGCCCGTTGTGATGCCACGGGTGAAACGCAGTCCCTGTACTAACCAATTTCCGCCAAATCCGGGAAAGGAAGAAGTTGTCAGCGCAAGGGCTGCACAATGGCAAGCAACTATAACATAATAGAACCATTGGAAGCAGTAAAACATTGGTCTTCTACACAACGACAAAAAATCTATGTTAATATACCAAAAGTCTTTCAGTCATATAACAAATATTTGGGAGGAGTAGATGAGCTGGACTAGTCTATTGCACTAGTCTATTGCACTCTATGTCTATTGCCATTCGTGGTAAGAAATGGTGGTGGGCATTGTTTACCTATATATTAGATATGGACATTGCAAACCCTTGGCGGTTATATCTAATAAGTCATAGCGATGGTATGGATCAACTTTTATTTCGACGTTCAATTGCGAGGTACTATTTACGTTAAAACATCCAAACTAAGCTAGGCTTTCATCATCATTGGTCCTAGGGTTATACCAAGATGGTATAAGCCACTACTCCAAAAAGTTGGCGAACGCATTGAAAAACAACGTTTTGAAATTTTTCACCTGTAACCCGCCGCTGTACTCAGCTCAGTACACCTTCCCTACTCCACCCCTTTATTATTTTTTAATTTTGTTCATATTTTTGTATTAATTTTACATATAATGAATTAAAAACTATACTTTTTTGTTAATTACCGCTTCTGGATTTATTTTGGCGGTTAATGGGTTAAACTAAATGCTCCGTTGTATTGTTCGTGGCGCCCTACTTAAACGTATTTACTAAAAGAGAATTTTTCTAAAGAAACTAGAAAATAGTAACAAAAACTAAAGTAAAGCGCTCTTAACAATTTCTATACAATTTTCATTTTCATAATTTACCTTTAAATACAGAATTAATAGAAAACCTCCTATTATTATTAAATCCGAATTAAAGCTACATAGTACACCGTCTTGAACGGCTATAAAAGAAAATTGTGAGAGAAGGACATATTTCAGGACATTTTAATGACTTTAATGCCGTTTTCTGAATAGAAGTTAAATTTAAAGAGGAAAAAACCTTAAGTACCTGACTGCTATCTAAAGGAACAGCTTGATATTCCACCGTCTTTAGAATTCTTCGGTGTGTTTCTGGCAGTTCCCAGTGTTAATTTTCGCCATTTTTTTCTGTCTGAAATGTTCAAGTGTTTGTTCATATTTAATAAATTTTGTACTAGTACAACTCATTAAGTGAAATATGTACAGAGAATATTTGTTGTAATTAAAATGTAAAGAAATTTTCTGTTTTTATTCTTCTTGTAAGCATAATTCAAAAATAGAGGAATATCTGGCAGTATAGCCAACTTTATATTGCAGTCTTCAGCTCTCCATTTAACCCTAGATCGAGCTTTAAAGAAACTCCATAATTCTAGCTTAAGTATCACTTTTGATACATAAAATTTGGTAATTATTGTTTTGTTAAAGTAGGTTTTGCTAACAAATTTTAATATTTTGTTTTATTTTAATTCATTTTAATAAAACTAATTCATATTATTACATTTTATTATCACTTTTAAGAAATTTATGCCAAAATTTCTAATATAATGTACACTGCAGCCTGGTTTTTTACTTAAAAATCAAACACTGAATGTCAGCTAGGTTTTGTTTTTTTCTAAATGGCAATAATCTGACATTTAGCACCCTTGCTGTGCGGCAATTTTTAAGTTCCAATTGTTTGGATGGGGCAGTTTATTGTTACTCACATGAGCACTACCCTCAATTGAGGGCTGACTGAAACCAGATGGAACAAACCATTGTTATATTTCGTTAGAAAAATTTGCTGTCAACGTTATGTGAGGTAAAAAATTTCCCGTAGCAATAGAACATCGATTATGTCTTTAACAATTCCCTTTGAGTGCTTTCTGATTTCACGGATGCAGGTTTCCCAAGTACTGCTGTAAGTTCTTGCTACACATGCACTTGAATCTTAAAACTGCCAATTGGATTTCGTTGCGGCAAAATTATTGGGATTATTAAAAGCTGGGAGACTTGTAGCTCATTTTACGAAAAGGCAAAATATGTGTAAATTTATCATTATTTCCGAGCAGCACATTATCAAAGCGAATGATTCTGTAATGTCATACGTCCGTAGTTTACCGAAATATCTACGAAATAAAACAAAAGTTGAAACATTTTTTCTAATGTCTGTCTGTAATGTGTTATAAATATGAAAGAGCAATAAGAAAGACTGCAATACTTCAGGAAACAGCAGCTAGCTATCTGCGTGAAAATCTCTGTTCCAAGTAGAACCATCTTTGGCGATAAACATCCTATTGATATGTTTGTTGCTGGCAATACTTTCGTCAGTTCATTAGAGGAGCTTCTCTTTTCTTCTTCTTTAGAGTCTTCAACAGCAGGTTACATATACACGTAATCGGTCATTACAATCTTTCGTTGTAAATCGGAAAAAACTGACATAAGGTTTGAATCTTGTTCGGTCATCAAATAAGCTGACACGCCAAAAATCTAAAACAATAATAATATGTTCACATTCATTCATCTACAAATACAGTGAAACTCGTTTATAACGAACTCTGTTATAACGAATTCTTGCTTATTACGTACATATTTTCAACTCCCAACGTTTTAATAACAATTTTCATACAAAAAACTTCGTTTAATACGAACTCTCTTATAAGCAAATTCTCTGTTAAAAGGAACTACATTTCTTTTTTATAACGAACACGAAATAGATATTTTTAGTACACTGTAATAACTTTGGCAATAATTTTCACGTTATCTTTGTTAAATCATGTTAGCCAACACTGATTGTACATTTGTTATACAACCATGTTATGATTTCCCTGTTCTATCACCACTAGCAACATGTCACAACATTTGAACAGCTGATGTCATAGTAAATATTCGCAGAAAATCTTGAAATGAATATTGATGAAGAAACTGGTCTATCAAAAACACTACTCACAACTTTCTGCGACAGATGGAAAGAGTTTGCAAAATATACAAATTGGAAAAAAAGATAATTACACAGGCAGCCGCTCGATTGATATACTCAAAAAAAAAACATAATAAAATGAAAATGTCCCAGAAGTTGTCTCAAACTATTTCGAATTTTGTAGTCCCAACAGAGACAAAAATTGAAGCACAACTCTCCAAGGCGGAGAGTGGTTTGCGTACACCACAACGATATCCACGGAGTAAGCTACAATTAACATTTTCTTAGAATTTTTATGTCCAGCTTTTTTTTTTTTTGTCCAGCTTTTTAAAACCCGATGTCCAGCTATTTGCCAATCGGAATCTGGCAACCCTATATGTTACTGTTATGCAAATACTATATACTTGTGACCATTGTACCCAAATTGGAACAGCATTATTATATGTTTTCTAAGATTTTCTACATTTGTTTAATTTAGTTAGAAAATATAACCTTGGTTACCATTGACCTACCTCTACATGTGTATTGTTAATGAAGTTTAATGGATTATTACAACAATAACAATAAATGTAGTTAAATTGTTTCATTTAATATTTATTCAGAACACTTTCCATTATTCAATAATCCAGAAGTAAATGAAACAGCGTAAACAGTTATTTATACATACATACATAATTGGCCATTACAACCCTTCAGACAGGATTACGACCCAGCTTCTCACACCACTTATGTTGTGTGCGTTAATTTTATACATGAGTGGCGGGACCTACAGTTTAAAGTTAACTCTAAACGACAGATTTTGGAGAAGCTTTTCATGGCAATTTTTACTCTCAGAGTCTTTGCCAGAAATCTGCTGAGAGGAAGTCGCCGAAGAAATATTTTTCGTTTTGATGTCTGACCTGGGTCTGACCAGTTATTTATACAGCCTTAATAATTTAGTGTTCTGAAATTGACACATTGGCCATAAATGGGTTAAGAACTTTTTATGATTTTTCTTTAATTTTCTATTTATTCTTGATTTCAGTTTTAATTTAAATAAACATCCATTTCTAGTTTATCCTCTTTTTGAATGACATTTAGGAAAGTGAAAACAAAACAAAATATTATATGACCCTGCAGTGTCATAATAGTTTTTAATTAAACGTCAAATAATTTAAGATAACTTCAAATGGCAGTAGAATTATCAGTACAATTAAATTTAACGATTTTTTGAAAAATAAAAGTTTAAATGAAGACTGAATTTTAACTTGTTTCAAATGTATTAAAAATTTATGATGTTTTGCTAATATTCATTTACTTTAAATTTTTAATTTACGCTAACATTTGTGTATTCGAAACGAAACTCTTGACCAATACAAATTAAAGAAAGATAGAAAATCTATATGGTTCCATGTCTTTATTTATTTATTTATTAAAGCGTAAATACAGTACAACACGATATTATCTTATTTAATAGTACTGCTAAGGATATAGGTATAACTAAGTTTGAGAAATTATAAAATAACTAGCTAAAACCCGGTGTGCTTCGCTACTCCTATCGATGTCTATATATATAAAAATTAATGTGTGTTTATTTGCTTGTGGGTTTTGTTAATTCTAAGCGTTTTTAGAATTGTTCTTAATTAATTAATTTATAATTAAAGTTAATTTAGGGACATTGTGAATTTAAAAAAAAAAAACTCGTTTTGATAATTTATTTCAAATTCCTGTGGAAGTGATTATTAATCTTATAATAATATAAAAAAAAAGATTAGTTTATCTCAGCTCGCTAGAAGACCAACGCGACGTTTTATAAGTTATTTAAAACCAATATATGCGCGAGTGCAAGTTTTATGTTATATAAACCATTAAACATATAAAATCAAATTTAAAAATATATATATAAAACAAACAATTAGAAATATACATACATATATGTTGTTAAGTGGTGGAAATTAAACAAAACATAAAATAAACATAGATAAAGCATACAAAAATACCAAGTGATACAAAAAAATATTGAAAAAATATACATACTATGTAACAGAAAAATACATATAACAAAAAGTGTTACGAAAAAATTAAAATATACAGTATAAAACATACATAGAATATATTTACCCTACATAGAATATATTTACCCTACATAAAAATAGAAAATAAAATAAAAATTAAAAATAACATATTATTTTACATAAAATAAAAAATAAATAAGTAAAATACATAGAGTGAATTTGGAAAATTAAAATATCAAAGAAAATATATAATATAAATAAAGAACAACAATATATTACATACATTTATAAAATTAACAGTGTAGTGTAGTGCCAAAAAACAAACACAACACAGCTTTCACATCATCATATCATCATCCCATCATTCCAACAAGACATCACCAAATCAACCCGCAACCTATCATTTGAAGAATCGGACAAGGAAGGAAGGATGCCCCGTTGCCACTGTATATTGTGCAAAAAGGAACGTACTTCTGAAACTAACTCAGAAACCGAGGTAACAAGTATAAAATATATTTGTGTTGTTTTCCTTAAATTTGTAATTTAATCAAATTTAAGAGGTTTTTGCAAGTTATTCAAAAACTGCTTAACGCTTTCGAGTTGAACACAAATAATATATTTTATACTTGCAAGATTTTCAAATTTATTCATTTATTAATTTTGAAATTGAATTTTATGATACATACCACCCTTATTATTGGTGTAAGTCGCGAGTGTTGTTGTTGTTTTGCACAATTTCGTTCGTATTGTTATTAACCGCGAAGGTAATTATTACAATTTCTTGCATATTTATTCATTTAATTTTTTCATCGGTATTTTTCCTTTTAACTTTTTATATTTTTTAAAAATTTACACACGCGAAATTTATTATTAATTTTGCCAAATTGTGTCTCACTTCATTTGTTATTGTTTTGTTTATTCGCTGAATATAAATTACATATGATCAGTGTTCTATTCCGTCGTTCCCTTACCATACGGTATATACATTTCACAGCGGTTTATATTATATACATTGCACAGCTGTTCACAGTGGGACCATTCACACTGTCTACGAAATTTAATTTTTGGAAAACATTTCGGTACAATTTTATTTAATTATTTAATTGTTGTTTTTCGACTTGATAAATATTTATCAAAGGCTGTGTAGTGATTCGAAATATATTGTTACTGGATTATTTTATAACCAGAGGGAGTTTGATATTTTCATTGAAGTTCTAGTCCAAAGCAAATCCTTCGTCCTTTGGGAATTTCATTTAACCAAAAAATTATTTGGTTACATTCGATTTGCTAGCAGAAAGAGACAAGAATCTCCCTCCAAATCGGATAGTTTAGAGAAATTACTTACGAAGAAAGCTAAGGTTGTTGAACACATAATTCGAATTCGTCAATCCATTCTGGAGAAGACAATTTCATTTAATCCAATCGAGTTGGAATGTCGATTGGACTTATTGAAAGGCTATATTGACCAAGCTATGAAGCTCCAGTCCGATGTGGATAATTTGGATCCCGAAAATGATGACAGAGCTCAGCTTGAAGACATTTGTGTGATCACCAAATCATTATTTTTGAGCCTCCTGTCTAAGAATAGGTAATCAAATATGCCAGAGGTGTCCTTCCTTGGGCAACCACATCAGTCGAGGCTTCCAAACATGAAACTCCCCAAATTTAGCGGAAAATATTCCGATTATAAAAATTTTATGAGTTTGTTTGAGAACTTGGTCCACAACGATCCGACGTTGACAGACATTGAGAAATTCAATCATCTGATATCATGCTTGTCCGATGAAGCTTTGGGTACGGTAAAAGCTTTCCAGATTACAGAAGCGAATTATCCCAAAGCAATAGCAAGTTTGAAAAAGGTTTATGACAACGAATGTCTTATATTTTTTGACAATATAAGAAAACTTTTTGATTTGCCACAAATCACTAAACCTTCAACTATTGCTTTTCGAAGCATGATAGATACGGTATCCGCAATATATGATTCTTTATTGTCAATTGGTGATGATAAAAAGATAACGAATGCCATTCTCATACATTTAGTGATGTCAAAGGTTGATCCAGTCACCAAATCGAAATGGGAAGAGCAACTTGACTTCAAGAAACTTCCACTTTGGTCTGACTGTGAATCCGCCTTGAACAAACGATATCAGCACATTGCAGCTGATGAGTCTTCAGGTTCAAGGCCGAGGTTCGATAACCATAGAACTGAACATTTTTTGAGAAGAACTAACAAAGCTTCACTAAATGTATCGAAATCCAAACCGTCTGCTGACAAGTGTCTATTTTGTAAATCTGTTCACCATAGTATAAGCAATTGCCCTTCTTTCACTGCTGAGCCAGTAGGTCGAAGGTTTGACTTCATAAAATCTGTGCCTGCCTGTATAAATTGTCTCAAAAGGGGACACACAGTAGCAAAGTGTACATCATCGAAGTGCAGAATTTGTGGTAGCTCCCACAATTCATTGTTGCATAGGTACACCACAAGCGCAAGTGCATCTAATAACTACACTGAACAATCATCTACTTCACATGGATCGGTGAATTATTCTTCGTCCGATGAGAGAGTTATTCTCGCAACGGCAGTAGTCAATGTAAGAAGTAGCTCTGGTAAATTGATACCAGCGAAAGCACCTTTGGATTCCGGATCACAACCGAATGTGATAACCGAGGAACTTGCGCAGCTACTTAGATTGAGAAGAGAAGGAGGCAGACTAAATTTAACTGGCATTAGTGAAACAAATTCACTCTCGAAATCTAGCGTCAATTTAACTGTCACGTCGAGGGTTAACTCTACCCACTTCGATGCGAAATTTTGGGTATTGAGTTCGATAACCAATTTCCAACCTGATAGCGTTATAAATACAACCGGTTTCCACATTCCTGGCAATATTAAGTTGGCTGATCCGTACTTTTACGAACCACGGAAGATTGACTTGCTTATTGGAGCAGAAATCTTTTTCGAATTAATGTGTGTCGGCCAGATAAAATCTGGCCCGAGCCTTCCAATCCTTCAGAAGACTTCACTTGGTTGGATTGTCACTGGAAAGTACGACCAATCAAAGGGCTCCACTAACAATAGCGTGTGTCATTTGAGTACAGCAATGGAAAATGAGGGCCATATTGATTCGATAGTCAGGAAGTTCTGGGAACTAGAGGAGCTTCATAATGAATCAATAAGAATTTATTCAGAGGAACAGCAACAGTGTGAGGAGAAGTTTAGAAATTCGATACGACGTTTAGCGTCAGGACGATTTGTAGTCTCACTTCCTTTCAAGTCTGATGCAAAAGTGTTAGGTTCTTCGTTCGAAGTCGCGAAGAGACGATTTCTTTCATTGGAACGAAGACTGTCCAAGAACGATACGATGAGACAAATGTATCATGATTTTATGAAAGAGTATTTCAATTTAGGGCATATGTCACTTTTGGACAATATGCCAGATTCTCCTCACTATTTTATCCCCCATCAATGTATTCTGCGGCCTCAAAGTACTACTACTAAACTGCGAGTAGTTTTCGATGCTTCGTGTAAAACGTCTTCTTATGTCTCATTGAACGATCTGCTAACTATACTCTACCCTCATCCGTTTTCGCCTTCATCGCTACGTAATCACTGCAGATATCGAAAAAATGTATCTTCAAGTTCTGATCAACGAGAATGACAGAAATTTTCAATTAATCCTTTGGAGACAAAATCCGTCTGACAGTTTACAAGTGTTTCGATTAAATACTGTAACTTACGGCACTGCATCTGCTCCTTTTCTGGCTATAAGATGTTTACTTGAATTGAGCGATTTGTACAAAGAGACTTTGCCTATTGGTTAAAAAGTTGTTCGCAGTGACTTTTACGTTGATGATTTGTTGACCGGTGGTGAAAGCTACGAAGATCTGATTACAATTCGTAATCAAGTCACTGAGATCTTAAGTTCAGCAGGTTTTAACCTTGCGAAATGGTTCTCTAATCACCCTGACTTTATTAATACTCTACAAAGTGAGAAACTATTGCATAGCGATTCGGATTCTGCTAAGGCTTTGGGCTTACATTGGAGTCCGAAGAATGATTCATTAAAGTTTCATTTGGAAAATTCTTTCAAAGATTTGAAAGCAACGAAAAGAAACATATTATCGGTTTCTTCTCGATTATTTGATCCTCTCGGACTGTTATGCCCTATTGGTATAAAATCCAAGATCTTATTACAAGAACTTTAGATTCAGAAGCTTGACTAGGATGAATCGATTCCAATGAACCTTGATACTTCATGGGTAAATCTCAAATCTAATTTAATGGAGATCGATTCAATAACAATCCCAAGATTCGTCCAAACAACTTCCACTGCAAACATCCAAATACATGGATTTGCTGACTAACAATAGCGTGTGTCATTTGAGTACAGCAATGGAAAATGTTAATTCTAAGCGTTTTTAGAATTGTTCTTAATTAATTAATTTATAATTAAAGTTAATTTAGGGAACTATGAATTTAAATTAATCACTCGCGAGAAGAAAAGACCAAAATTATCGAATTAAAAAATTCAAACCGATGTCGATTAATATTGTATAGCAACTAAAACTTTGTTTTATTATTTCATCTTCAATTCTTAATTCTAACACATTATTATATCTTAATTCTAACAGTTCAAGGACATTCAGCAACTCCGTTGCTTTAGCTGGCCTTGAATCACTTATGTACTACATTATTTATTCAATGACCTTAACGCTATTTGTGTATGTATTATTATTCTGTTATATTAGGTTCATGTTTATTATATTTGTATTATTAATTATTTTAAATTCATTTTAATATTATTATATTCTATATGCATATTAAGTATTTTTTAGTAAGTAATTTTATTGATGTTGATGTGCCCCAACAGGTTTGGTTGTTTGAAGTCTATAGACGGCTAAACGGGTGGTCCGATTTCCTTGAAATTTTAACAGTACCTTCGGCAGCCCTAGGTATTGATGCTCGTAGCCTGTCTCCTTCTAGGCGCGCATCGCGTTGATTCGGGGTCTCATCAGTTCTTGATCTTGATGATTGGGATCGGTTTCTTCTACGACTTGCATCATGTTGTTCAGGTGTTTCAGCTGCTCTAGATGTTGATGCTCGTATCCTCTTTCCTTATGCTCATGCATCACGTTGATCTGGTGTCTATGCAGCTGTAGATGTTGATATTCGTATTCTCTCTCCTTCTAGGTGTACATCGCGTTGATCCATTGTCTCATCAGTTCTTGACCTTGACGATTGGGATCCTTTTCGTTAAAGACGTGCATGCATCATGTTGATCAGGTGTCTCTAACACTCTATCAGGCAGCTCTAGATGATGATACTCGTTGTCTCTCTCTTTCTTCACGTACATCTCGCTGATCTGGTGTTTCTGTAGTTACTGCTCTTTGTGATCGTATTATTTCCCTTTCTAAACGTTCATCACGTTGAACTTGAGTCTTAGCAGCTCTAGACCTTTCAACACTCAGACGAACATTGTATTCTTCGGGAATTTCGTTAGCCCTTTGTGATAGAAAATTAACTGCATTTTTAGTGCTTTTAGAAAGCGAAGATTTTTTAGGTGGCATTTTTTTGTTTTTAATTTATCCCAATATGATCATTCACTAGATAAATGTTTAACTCGTTTAGAATCTGGGATTCAAAAGATTCGCAAAAAAGCTTATAAGTACTTCCTTCCAATCATTATTAGACCAATATACCATAACAGGTCAAATTTTTTTATTTTTAAGATAAAAAATTTGGGGCAATAGAAAATATTTAATATTTTTTATTAGGGTGACCATAAATGATTCGACCATAAAGGTTTGGTCTGTGTTATATAACCACATGTTAAGATTGGTTATTAAAAAAGTTATGTAAGCTGTAGGTAGTTAATAAATTTAGGCAGTATATGGCCTGTGTCTACTGTTAATGGTACCTGAGTTACACATGTCCCAAACATGTAATGAAATAGGTATTGGAATGAAAAGGCAATACACATGACTTTAGCTGCAATAATTTATCAGATAAACTGTCTGTCTAATAATTCATATAAAAATAAAGTCCTTTACCCGAAATGTTCATATTATCTGAGAAGAAGTCGCTGGAAAAATATTTGTTCGTATTTCGTTTAGATGTCTGACCTGGAGTTTGGCCTCAAAGTTCATTGATATTGTTTTATGTTCGCACTCCAACACAAGCAGTAGACATTGTGCGAACTACAATGGAAAATGGCAGCAAGCAATAAAACTAAATCACTGCTTTGTAAAGTCTTCTGTCGAATTTACCTTACCTTCTTGGAATTTTTAATCATTATATGTAACTGCTACTTGGGTTTCAAATCTGAGGTTAAGCGAACTGTTGTTCAATTCCAATAATATTCCAAAGTAATGACCTTAATATGAATCATCCAAACCAGAAGAAAATCAAAGGAAATTTCTGGAATCAAGAAGGACACAACATCAGGTATTTTAGAGAATTACTTATTACAAGATTTTCTAATTAAAATTTTATATGGCATTACTTAAGTGCTGCACGGTTTCGTAAGGTAGAGCCGACTAGCGGCTTAATAAACGGGAAAACTCAAAACAGTCACTGTAAGATCACGTGTAGGTTTTCAAAGCCCCAAATAACGTACCCACCAAATTGAGTTGAATGAGTGGTGTGAGAAACTAGGCCGTTATTCTGGGGTTCATACCAGATTCAGTACTCGGCTGACAAAGACCGGAAGATCGTTGCGCTGTGCAGCAGATTAATGGCGAATATTGGAGGCCCAGCTACCGGTGAGACGGAGACTCCTCCTGCTCTATGGAAGCGAAATTTGGGCCGAAACGCTAGAGGTTGGAAAACGGGCGAACTTACTTCTATCGGTACAGAGAACAGTATCGCTTCGGCATATCGTACAGTCTCTGCTCCAGCCGTACTTGTGATAGCAGGTACAATCCATGTCGATCTACTGGCAGCAGAGCGGATGAAGATTTATAAGGCGAAATCGGTTGGAAATCACATAACCGGTCACCTCGAGGAAAACACCATTTCAGAATGGCAACGAAGATGGAACGACGATGATAGAGGAAGGTGGACGGCGAGACTTATTACGGAAACAAAGAAATGGATCTGTCGGAAATTTGGAGAAGTAAATTATTACGTTACACAGATGCTATCGGGCCACAGATATTTTAGGAAATATCTGAACAGAATGGGCAAGACCACCTCCCCTTACTGCATTTCCGAGGAAGGGGAGGTAATTGATGATGCAGAATGTGCACGCTGGCAGAGCTATCGCTCTGCATTGACGAATGACGGCGAATTACGTTGAGCGCATTTTGAGACTGATGAAGAGAGACCTGGAGGCTGCGGAGCATGTAGACACGCCGACATAGATGACACTAGCTCACGTGCCAAACGAAGTCCCAGTCGGGAACCTGGACGAAAGGAATAGTGGAGACACTTAGAAGTCTCCTCAACCTTCAATACGCAATCCGGACGTGGATGTAAGCATGAAGGCGGCCAAAGGGACTCCACTCCGAAGTAATACCTCCGTAGTTCCGGAGTGGGCACAACAGTCCATGTTACGAGGGGCATTTAGTGGGTGACGGCCCCACACACGGTGGTTGTGACGACTTCCTCTATGGCACGGTTTGGTACATTTGCCCCTCCTCGTTGTAAAAAAAAAAATAATGCCTAATAAAGGGGGTCAAATGACCCCTTGGGGTATTTAAGGCAGATTACATATATTTCTCGGTAAAAAAAATTAACAAGAAAGGAGTAAATCTTGGAAGACACAGTCGATGTATTTGGTAAGAAAAGTCGTAAAGACAAATGGCGATGTGATAATGTTATTTTCAAGAAATTCTGACAAGAAGTTCAAAATGGGTCATTTGACCCGTCCATGGTAGGTTTAGTGTTAAATGTTAGTTTAGTACACAGTGATTTAGAGCTTTTTTTCCAGATTTCTTAAGGTTCCATACCGAAATTCATTTTTTATTCTCTGTAAAAAATCTACTGTCTGGTGTTAGTAACCACGAAATATTTTCTCAACACTTCAATTTGGTTTTTGGTAAGGCAATGGAAAAAATAAAATTGGACTTCTAGGGCAAAAGAACCATCTACTGCCTTTTCCGCATTGAGCTTCATAACAGAAGCGTTGTAAAACAATGGGACGGAAAGAGAATATAAATCTGAAGAGTTTTTTTTGCTTTATTTTTAGCATTTGTTTCTGTAGTTTAAAGTGAGTTAATCTTCTTCTTGTTTCTAACATTGTTTTTCCTTTATTTTTCGTTTAACTACCAAACGCATAAATTTAACTGGAGTGTATTGTTCAGCATGAGTTTTTGTTGTAAATGCAACATCGGCTATAAATCTTGAATAACAACGCAACAGTGATGTTTCTCTTTTAAGAATCTTTTAGCCACAATGTTGACGCACAATCATTCATTATGCTGCGACGAAAGCAATTAAAATTTGAAGATGAATTTATAAGTACCATTATGTTGTTATTAGAAATGACTTTATTGGTAACATAATCGAGCTATATTATGTAAATTCTAACTGAGAATTACTGAGGCCAATACACTCTTTGCCAGCAAACTGAATGGGAGAGGGTGCTTATAATCAAACAATGAATGCAGAAACTCGAAAACGGTCCATTACAAGCGTTTAAAATAGCATGTTAACACGTTACGTGCAGTCTCAGAAGATTTTTTAAATTGAAAAGCTACTTTTAAACCCTCAACTAATCAGTTAAATAAATTCCGTAATACAGTCAAACCCAGTTATAACGAACTCCGTGGGACCAGAAACAATATTTCGTTATAGACAAAGTTCGTAAAAAACAGGGTGAAGTCAAAGAAGAAAATATAAAATAAAAAGAATTTTTATCATTTATTAAAAACAAAAAGTATTTCTTTCTTATTAAAAATCAAAAATATATATTAATTCTTTTTACCTTTCAGCTGATTAAAGACGTTGAGTTATAATTTAATGCTGCCATATTAATTAAAAGTAAAGACTATTGCCACACTTCAAAGTTTTTGTCTGAGAGTTCGTTAAAAAAAGGTAAAATGTATGAAATTTAATTACAGAGACCATTTAAAGTTGTTCCTTTTTACCGAGAATTCGTTGTAAACGAGTTCGTAATAAACAAAGTTTTTTGTTTCAAAATTGTTATTAAAACTTTGGGACTTGAAAATATGTACGTAATAACCAATACTTCGATATAACCGAGTTCGTTAAAAACGAGTTTGACTGTATTTAATATTAATTTGACCACCACAGTGTTGCGCTGCATTTCAAACCATTCAAAATTGTATCAAAAAGGCTTAGTAATACTAAATAAATCCTGCAAAAGCATAGTCGTACATTTGAAAAACATACAAGATATACAATTATGATGATTGTAGGATTGCTTTAAAAAACTTATTCGTTTATGTTTAATTAACTTTCAAGTTATAAGTAAACATTTTACTCTGCAATAAACAAAGAAATAAATTAGTTTACGTATACCATGCGCGTAAAAATGCTCAAACCTTAATGCAAACAATAAACCTTCTTAATTAGCAATTACGTATGCTAATTTGTTTTCTGTGTATATAAATAACATGCACACTCATTGAAGTATACATACACATAAATGGCCTTGTTTACATACACTCACATCATTTCAATAAATTTGTAACTAAAAAGTTATTTAATGTATGAACTTCATAAAAATTTTATAACCCCACAGACAATTGGCCTTTAAAGCGTGTAGAAAGAGCATAAAATCAATATTACCAAATGCATAGTTGTTCCAGTTAGAAGTGGAATATTATTTTATTCATATGGCCGCCGTGGCTGTCCTCTCAGTATCACATTCGGTCAATTTAGGTGCACATACCGCTTATTCCTACAGTAGCGAGCACAAAAAATGCAACACTGTGCCATATGATCTTTAAAAAGATCTGTTTCAAAATAACGGTAACTAATTTATCTATTTTCTTTTGCTGTTAATTCTTTCAATTATAAGTTTTCAAAGTAACCACAGTTTATTCCAAATTCTGCTTTAAAAAGTTAAATATTTTTGAATTAGTGAAAAAAGTGCAAATTTTTAGCGAGCAAAAAAAATGCAACATAATAAAAAAATAGTTAAAGTAAGTTATTTATTCAATTATAATTGAAAATTTCTTAAATAAGTTATACAACATGTGTTTTGTAATAGAAGCAGCTCTCAGCTGACAGCAAAACTGCAATCATTAAAGCCTTAGAAGAAGGAAAATCCATGCGTGAAGTTGGACACCTCTTTGGTGTAAATCAATCAACCGTATGTCGGATTATATCTCAATTTTCCTTGAGAAATAGTGTGGAAAGGAAACCAGGTAGTGGTAATCCTCGAAAAACTACCTCTCGCCAAGACCGCCAGATGATTGCACTGGTTAAAAAAGATCCACGAAAGACCGCAGTGGACGTTGCTAATTTCGCAAATGAGCAAATGGGAGTCTCTATCAGTCAAATGAACAATGGGCTAAAGTCTTGTGGAGCGATGAAAGCAAATTTAATTTGTTTGGCTCCGATGGGATAAATTTTGTTCGAAGACCGCCTGGACAGAGATATTCTCCAAGATATCAACTTCCAACCGTAAGACATGGCGGTGGATCAATAATGGTGTGGGGTAAGGAACGATATGTTTAAAAAAAATTATTGATTTGACGTCACGTATTTACAGGTGCGTTTTCCCGTGATGGGGTAGGCCCCTTAACTCAAATCGAAGGAAAAATGGACGCCAAGAAGTACTGTGAAATCCTTGGAGAACACATGCTTCCACATCTGCGGGAAAAAATGCCTCCTGGTAGCATATTCCAACAGGATAACGATCCAAAGCACACAAGTCGTTTAGCTCGAAACTTTTTAAGCGACAATGATGTCAATGTTTTGGATTGGCCATCACAGTCTCCCGATCTAAACCCCATAGAAAATCTATGGGAGCTATTAGATCGGGAAGTTAAGAGGAAACATCCGTCAAATAAGAGGCAATTAGAAGAAATTTTGAAAAGTGAATGGGAGAAAATATCCATTAACACATTAATAGCTTTAGTCGACTCATAAAAAATAAGGGCTACGCCACTAAATATTAATTTTAAGACTTTTTTTGTAAGAATTACTATTTAATTTAAATAAACACATTAAAATTTATGCTGTTGCATTTTTATTGCTCCCATGAAATTCGCACTCTTTTTAATAAATGACAAAATAATATATCATTAATTAAAAATATTTACATAATGTTATTGATAATAGGTATCTATAACTGTAGGGATTAATAGCCCAAAGAAATATTCTGAACTGGTTACCATTTTTTTAAAATTATTGCACTTAAAGATAATTTTACACAACGTTGCATTTTTTGTGCTCGTTACTGTATCTCCTACCTAAACAACAACAAAAAAAAAAAAAAAAACAAGTACTGTTTCATTGTAACTGGATATGAGTGTAATCAAAACCACTCTTATTATCATACAATTTCGAAATTTTAAAATATATCTGCGTGGATAAAAAACGTATTATTTAGGAGTATATGCATTTTGAATACGTATTAAGGTATAAACAAATAGACGACAGATGTCAGACGACAGATAACAGATAACAAAACTGCCAAGTTTAGAATACATAAGTTTATATGAAAACGTTTATATTGAAGACAGGACAAAAAAGGCCAAGCAGCTCCTGCCCAAATTAAATTTTTTTCTATTTTTGTGAGCAGCTAAAAGCAAATTAGCGATGCTAATACAACATAAAATAATAATTAAATAACAGCTTAAAATAATTATTGAAGAGAAACGTACAATCAAAGAATAAAAAGACAATTCATATATTTATAAAAAGAAAAATTTAATTGTAAAGGGTTTATTAATCTAATTTTGTATGCGAATTCGTTTCATAAGCCCGTTAATCAAAAATATTTTTTTTTTTCAATTTGCAAAAGAAATAGTTACTCGGGATGCGAAGATTTATTTAATAATTTTTAAAATTTTAAAAAAAACTACATAGTTCATTATTAAAGTTATATGAATTGTTTTTGTGTAGGCAGAATCGAATCAAACTCATGATTTCTGATACTTATACGCATTCATGGTTATTTTGATATCATGGAACCTCTACTCATAGTCAAAGTTTGAAGTACTCATCATATTCATACTTAACAACACGTCTGATGTTACAGATTTCGACTTTCCATAATTCAACATTTACAAGAATCACAAAATAAGTATAATTCACATACGAATACTAAAATACTCACCAAACGGTAGTGTTTTTATCTTCTTGCCGCTCTATTTGTTTTGCTAATGCAACAACAACTAAGTCTGTAAATTTTGATGAATGATTCGAGTCCCACGAAACTCGTTTATAAATATTTTTCTAAAGTTATGAAACTGAATTAGTAGGCTCATTTGCAACCTGTACTTAAAAATCAACGTTGTGAAAGTACGAATGAATCAGAGCATATTTCAATATTCTTGACTCACTTATATTCAAAATTTCATGAGTGCTTATGAGTATATGTGAGTATGCGGTTTTTTTATATTTGTGATTTTATTTTTGGGTACGTAAAAAATTCGATAGTAACACCACTGAAATTTTTCATAATTTAGATTATTTTTGATTATTTTAGTTTTTTATCTGATATTTTTGTTTTTTCTGTTTTGTCCACAAAGAATTTATGCAATCGGCATACGGCAGAGAAAACAGTTGACATAATCTTCTGTCGAGCTGCCAAGCTGCTCTCTGTTGTCTATGTGTTTATACCATAAAATATGTTTAAAAAATCCAACGTTTTTCTTCTGTGATGCATTAATGCTAACAGATTCCAACAATATTTTATTCTCATACTCGCAAAGCAGTACTATTTTCGATTTAAGCTCATAATTGGGCACAACAAGATTTTAAATTTAATTATTAACAAGGATGATATTCTAAAAAAGTTTTAAACTTAAGATCAGAAATCATCCATTAATTAGTATAAACGAAACACGATTCTCATTAACATTATAGGTTGTCTGATAACAACAGTGTTTTCCCAACTGATGTAATAGTAATTTAAAGCAGCCCAATGCTTATTAAGTGGCAGAATTTTTCATGAAAATCTCTTGATTTACTTGGAGAAGCCTAACGTACGTAGTTTCAACATCTGCCCTTGTGTTTGAATGCCTAGAATATCTCGGAGAAATTTCGGAAAATTCAAAAATAACTCTAATATGGGTTTTGGGATAAACTGCTCAGAACAGGTACACATCTGGCAATCTCTAACATGTTACAAGACATAGGTATGCTTCCGTTAATTTGTCTACTTGTTTTAAGGAAAGGCTGAATCTCGTTCGCATCAGGAAAACCGTATGGCATTTCACAATAGTGATACTTACGGGCCACTGTCCTTGGGATAAGCATGCCGAAGAAATTGACATTCAAACTTATGACTCCGGTAGAAGCTGTGGGTGTAATGGAGAGCAAGACACTCTTTTTCACCTCATATATCAGAGCTCTGCTCTAGTCATTTAGATACAAATGCTTGTCACCTCTCAATTCTGACATCATTGACCGAGCTTTATAATATAAAGGTTTGCCTTATGAAATTATGATTAGAGCAGCAGCAAATTATCTACACTTTAGTCTGCTACTGTGAAACAGAATTTATATTCCAATTTCGTATTGTCATTGAAGAAAAACTTTTTTTGCGGCAATCGAAATTATTTGAATGTATTTCCTGCCATTTTTTTTTTCTCTTTTAAAAACTTTCCAGACATTCTCTAACAAAGTTCATCAAACTAAATTTCTCTATTAAAACAACAAAAAAATATTTAGTCGTTGTGAAGAAACAAAAAAATATATTCATTGAAAGCGATTTAAAATCGCAACTTAAGGAATTGATTAATATTGGAAAGTATGGTGTTGAAATGTATTTAATGAGTACTTTAATGGTTTTCCAGCCAAACATAAAGTAGTCACACTATCACGCTTGAATTCCATTACGAATAATTTTTTTTCTGAATGCAATAGATCAAAATACTTTTGTAAGCTTGTAAATAATAAAATGAACTGTCACTGGATAACAAATGATAACAACCTGAAGTAGGTTCCAATACATTTCAGCCATACATATGTATGTATACACAATTGGTCATTACAATCCTTCAGTTTGGATTACGACCTAGCTTCTCACCCCACTTTTGTTGTGTGCATTAATTTTATTCGTAAGTGTAGGTCCCGCCTACAGTTTAAAGTCGACTCTGAACGACAGATATTTGATTTATGTACTCTTAAAGTTTTTGCCAGAAATCTGCTGAGAGGAAGTCGACGAAAAAATATTTTCATATTTTCGTTTTGATGTCTGACCTGGTATTTAAACTCAGGCCTTCAGTCTAATAAGCCAACGCACTACCTACTATACTACGGTGCCTTCAACATCACTTACGTTATATGGATATGAGATATCGTACCTACTTAGTTGTTCATTCCAGCATTTTTGGCAGGATTACAACCGAGCTTCTCCCACCACCCACATATGTAGCGCATTAATTCTATCTATGAGTAACGGAAGCTGCAGCATATAGTCGACTCCGAATACAAACATTTGAGAAACTTTTAATGGCAGTTTTATTTTACTCTTAGCTTTTCTATCGGAAGACTGCTGAAAGAAGTTGCCGAAGATATATTTTTAAATATGAACCCCGGGCTCAGGCGTTATCTAGGCCAACACAAATGCACCTAAACGCACCATAGTGGTAGTTGTCACTATCCCCCATGTGTGGGGCCCTAACCCACTAAATCTTCCCCTCTTTTGGACTCATTTTGCCCACTCCGGAACTACTGTGGTATTACTTCGATGTGGAGTCCATCTGGCCCCTTCACATTCATATCCGCGTACAAATTGCGCAACAAAATTCGAGAAGATGTTTAAACATCCACTCTATTTCCACCACCTAAGTCAATTTTCTTCGCTTTCAGTAAGACTTCAGCGTAGCTGACTACTTTGTTGCTGTTCAGAATCATACCGCAGAAATTCTCGACAGCACTTTAGCCTTCCTTTCTTCTTCCTTCTTGCCAATCTCCATTTCTCACAGTGAAAGAAAGTGTGTTCCGTATCATCAATCGGCGCATCATCATAAATGCAATTTGGTCGCATCATCTTCCCCATTTTATACAGGTACTTACAAAAATAGCCATGTCCAGATAAGAGTTGTGTCCAATTTCCTCTCCATCCAGCGAGTAATACCCGGAAGAAGTCTTGCCATCCATCTATCACTCGTCTTAGTGTTCCATTTCTTTTGCCATTGTTGTATGGGTCACTTTCTGTCATCATCGACATTTATTATCTTTCCGTGCATGTTCTTAGCCCCCCATACTCTCTTCCGCTCGCTCGCCTGTAGATCTATAGATATTACACAACTAATTACCAGTACTGCAGACTTAAATACAGTCCTATACGCCGATGCCACTCTAAGTGCAGAGGTGCATTGTACTGATGATAAAATGTTCCTTCTACATTCGAAATTCAATGCTTCTGCCCAGACCTTGCTACCCTAAAGCAAAATATAGTCCATTATTGCTATCATCAATCTGCGCCTGCTCTGTATAGGACCACCAATATTGGCCATAAGCCCGCTGATTAAGAAGGTTACCTTAGCTGCCTTGGTTGCAGCGTGTCGTATTTGAGTCCAGAACGTTAATCCAGTCGGATTCCAATATAGTTGACCACTTTTTGCGTCGTCAGAGTGGTGTCGCATGTCGTGATGTCAATTTCCAGCGGTATACACTTCTTCGTAAGAAGAATCAACTTCGTTTTTTCCGTTGCGAGTTTCAGTCCTCTGTCCTTGAGCCATGACTTCGATCTTATTATAGACCAACACACTACCTACTTGACTGCGGTTACTACTACCAATTGATATCGAAACTTTTTTATATTTTTTAAAGCCCTACTGGGTATGGAAATGTTAAACTTTTCATGACTCGACTGAATTTGATCGAGGTTGCTTGTAGTTATGTTGTTACAGCTGCGACTGTAAGGAACTCCACTAGAAAAAGTATATCTGGGTCAAATAGAATAAACTGGGCGTAATCTGTGTGATATATGACACTGTTCTATTGAAACCACATGTCGTTGGTACCCAAGTCATCCACTTTAGTTCAAAATAAGTACGTAATTAATGACCTATAATGCCGTGACGATAGTGATAGCTTGACCAATATTGTTCGTAAAGGAATATGCCTTAAAGACACAACCACTACCACATAATCCACACCAAACCGTTACTTTACCAAGATGAATTGGAGGCTCTTGGACTGAATTTGTAGATGAAAAATTTATCATGTTTGGTAGTTCACATACTTATTCATTGTGAAATGGGTTTCATTGTTGGAAATGATTTGTCGATAAAATTAAAATCAGTTTCACATTGCTCTAGAGACCATTCAGCGAATACACGTCCTAATCTATGGTAGTTTACGATGTACAGTTGGCAAACCATACTGAATTAATGACAACTATTTTGACAGATGTAGCTTCAACATCCATACAGTATTCCCTCAATTTACGTCGTAGAATGTTCCGAAAAAAGGCGACGTAAATCGAAACGACGTAAATTGAATTTCAAAGAACTCATACTAAATTTTTATTCTATGTATTGAATTTGTTTTAAAAGGGAAGTCCCATGATTTTGTTTATAAACACCAGAGGCGGCGTAAATCGAATGACGACGCAAATCGTAGTTTAAAAGACCAACATTTTTGACGGCGTTAATCGAAACAACGACTTAAATCGAGGGAATACCGTATTTATCATATTAAACAGACAGCTTTAAAAGAGTTTGAATTCTTTTTTCTTCTCGTATTTGAATTTAACAAAATTTTCACTCCTACTCTTCTACAGTAGTTTCATAATTATTACAAAAACTTTTTAATTTACCCACTCAAAACTATAAATTTTATTCAAGAAAAACTTATGACTACTCTTAGTAGGTTATTGTTGCATAAAGTTTTCTTAAACTTGTTGAAAACTTAGTCGTTGTTGATGGAACAAAACTATTTACTTTTACCATGAAAAAACCTGAATATTATTGACAGAACCCAGTCATTTTGAAAAATGCTTTAAATGTAGAACGTATTTGAAGTATTTTAGCGAATATTGTAATTTTAAAGATATTTTTTTTCTGAAATTTTAATTATTTAAATTATACTTTGTAGATGCCACAACTCATGGATAAAATTAACTCAGCCAATAGGGGTGGTGTGGGAAAATAGATCGTCATACTAACTTAATATTAATAGACCAACTCACTACAGCTACACAACGGCAACTTCTAACGTCATTACAATACACTTCTTTCACACTGTCAGCATCAGATTAACCCTTAGTGGAAAACAAAGTATAAATTCCTTATCGATGAAGTAATTTCGTTGCATTTTAAAAATTATACGTACGTCAACAGAAGCATACTCGGGTATGTTCATACATTTTATATGGAAATTCTTTTGTTGCTAAGTTTATTTCTGTTTTACTTATGTTTTGTAGTTGCATTGTTTTGCGTCCGCTTAAGTTTTGATTTGTTTGTGGTCATCCAAATATATCGAGCTTCCATGAGCGTGCGGCATTTCTGGAATATAAGCCGCTTTATACGTTTCGACAACGGAAACACCCGTCGATAGTGTAAAAAAACTGACGAAGCTGCTACCATAATCAAGTTATATTTAATGCTGAATGATAACGTGACAGTTGAAGAACGGTTATATCCATACCGTGTTGGACTGGGTTTAGCCAGTACATACCATCAAAACCCGCCAAGTACGAGTATGTAACTCCGTTTCATCCTATCCAATGGAGGGACAAATTTATACTGGATTGGCGGTAACCGGCGAACGGGAAAAATACTTAGACGAGAGGGTTAAGCAGGACGTGTACGACAATCTTTTTCGTGGAAGTGGACGGAATATTGTTTGTGATAATTTCTCTACAACTTATAACTTACCGAAAAGTTTAATAATGGACAGTAGTTTATCAATGTTAGGTACAGTGAACAGAAGACAAGTGTATATTTGTACCACCATATTTCGCTTTATCTAAAGAACGGGAAATAGAGTCAACTACATCTGGTTTCAGTAACAATATTGCATTGTACTCTTACATCCCAAAAAAAAAAATAAGTCGGTTGTTCTTCTTTCTGCGAAGTGCAAAGTCCAAGGAAAAAACCACTCATGTTCTAAGATTACCACAAATACAAGGTTGGCGTCGATAATATGAATAAGCTTTTAGCGGAATATTCTAGAAACCGACGGGCCAACAGATGACCTTTGGCTTTATTCTGCAATATACTGGACGTCGCTGCCCTTGCAGCATGCATAATTTACGTTGAGAATAGCCCAATGCCAAAAGCTTCCACAAGCCGCCGTAGAATGTTCCTACACAGCCTCAGCGAACAGCTAGTGAAGTCGGAAATAGAAAACAGAGTCTAAAATCAACACATAACAAAAATATTTTCCCACATGCAAGGCTATTTAATCCTTGACCGTAAGAGGTGCTGCTGATGAAAGCGTGAAAGAAAATCCTGTACGTTATGCAGAAAGTAATATGCCGCAATGCAATAAATGCATTTAAGAAAAATTAGTTTGTACAATTTCTTTATGTTTTCTTATATTTGAATTTGAATTTTATTTTATTATTAAAAGCTTGTAAACTTTATTCAATAAATATCCAATATCAACATATTTTCATTATACACACCCAGGTATGTAACTGTTGACGTAGGGGATAGAATTGAAAAAATTGTCACATCATTGGCTCCCATCCTCCATTTTTATTCAAGTCTAGAATAAGGTAGAAAACACTACTAGTGAGGATATAATGAAATTTCAGATTAATACAATTATTACTTTCATGAAATACGGCGATTTAAAAACACAAAACATACCCGGGTATGTATCTGTTGACATAAAGGTTAATACGGTTTAGTCATAACCATATACGTTCCCTGTTATTTCAATTGCGTTTGCTGTATTGGGCCATTTACCATGTATAAATTTCAATATACAAATTGAATAGCAAATGAACAGATATTAAATTCTACATTCGTAACATTTAATACGTATAGAAATGGAGTCATAAAACCGAACGACGTATTAAATGTGATGTTTTGTTTTCTAACTTTTATCATCTACAACTTACCGGCCATTAGATTTCAACGACTGACTGGAAATACAATTTCTAAAAAAATATTTAATTGGCGTTTATAGAGTTGACTTTCAACTGATTTTTGTATTCGTTTTTTAGAGAGACTCAAATTTCTTTGTTTTTTACTTGTTTTTACTTAAAAGAAATTCAATGCAAACACCAAAGTTGTTAATTGAATCGAGATATGCACGAGAATTATCAAATGGTCACCTGTAAATATTTTGTTTTTAAGAGAAAAAAACTCGTCCTAATATCTTGCAAAATTTATGGGCACCTACACTGATGTGAAAAATAATAAGGACACAAAGTGACAAAAAGATAATTTATGAGAAGAAAAGTAAAATGAGCAAATTGCTGATATTTGACATTAATCAATTAGATTCCTTATGAAAATTTATTTATCGTTGCATACATTTTTAGGAAATATTAAATACTAATACTAACCCGGTTGGGTCCAAAATTGTCCTGATCTTCAAGAAAGATGAAGATCGCTTATTATTATTGTCCTTGTTTAAGTCAAAAAAAGATTACGATATCCTGCAGATGAAATATTTGGATGTTATACTGGATAGGTAACAGAAATGGTCTGGTTCTGGTACGTATGTAAGAGATCTAAAAGTTCTAAATGTAATCGTAGCGTCTTCAGGCTTTGGGGAATAGGTAAATAGTCGCCACAAATCGTATTTACAGGATATAATTAAGACACCGGACGGTCTCGCGCTTATTGATCAGTTATCCGACGGGATACGCGTCATAAACATATACATAATTGGCCATTAAAACCCTTCAGTCAGGATTACGACCTAGCTTCTCACACCACTTATGTTGTGTGCGTTAATTTTATACATGAGTGGCGGGACCTACAGTTTAAAGTTGACTCCGAACGACACATTTTTTGAGAAGCATTCCATGGCAATTTTTTACTCTTAGAGTTTTTGCCAGAAATCTGCTGAGAGGAAGTCTCCGAAAAATTATTTTCAAATTTTCGTTTTGATGTCTTACTTGGGATTCGAATTCGGGTCTTTCGTCTAATAAGCCAACACATTACCCACTAGACCACGGCAACTTTCATACGCGTCATAAAACTAACAACGAATTAGATCAGTTTAATACTAGATCGCCTTTCTCAGTCAAAGGAATCCATACCACAATTGCCAATGATTTTAAACATGAAAAAAATAGGACTAGACGTCTATTTAGAAGAACGAAAAATTTCCTTCGGCCACCGTACGAAATGTATGCTCTGAGTTATTAATTATTCGGTAAACTTGTCGTGTAGGGCAATAACATCAAGGTATAATGGATCAAAGACCATGATGGAATATCAAAAGGCGATAAACAATTACTTCAAGTTTCGAACAGCACGCATTATTTGGAGGTAAAAAAGCAATTATTCTGGCTAATATGTAAAGCTAGATTATTTTTTTATTTTTATAATTTATTTATTTTGTTTGCCAATGGATATATTAATTGCAGACAATGAAGAGATATTACAAGATTATTACAGGATCAGCACCAGCGTAGTTGGATCTAAAAAGTTGTGGCCGACAATGAGAAACTTTAAACGTGATCTTTACTTCATTTAGTGTAATAAAAAATAATAATAACTAAAATAGATAAGCCCTTCCTGAGCAATTCAATTCAACTATATAATTGGTCATTAGGATAACGACCTACCTTCTCAAACCACTTATGTTGTATGCGTTAATTTTATACATGATAGGCGAGACCTACAGTGTTAACACAATTTTATTTGCTCCCAGAGCTTTTGCCAGAAATCTGATGAGAGGAAGTCGCCGCAGAAATATTTTCGTTTTGATGTCTGACCGGAGATTTGAAATGGGTAAGACCCCATTATCAATAATAAACCAACACACTACAGCTACACAACGGCAACTTCTAACGTCATTACAATACACTTCTTTCACACTGTCAGCATCAGATTAACCCTTAGTGGAAAACAAAGTATAAATTCTTTATCGATGAAGTAATTTCGTTGTATTTTAAAAAATTATAGGTACGTCAGCAGAAGCATACGCGGGTATGTTCATACATTTTATAGGGAAATTCTTTTGTTGCTAAGTTTATTTCTGTTTTACTTATGTTTTGTAGTTGCATTGTTTTGCTTTGTTTGTGGTCATCCAAATATATCGAGCTTCCATGAGCGTGCGGCATTTCTGGAATATAAGCCGCTTTATACGTTTCGACAACGGAAACACCCGTCGATAGTGTAAAAAAACTGACGAAGCTGCTACCATAATCAAGTTATATTTAATGCTGAATGATAATCTACGCAGCAAAAACGTACCAGTTCCAAACGTGACAGTTGAAGAACGGTTATATCCATACCGTGTTGGACTGGGTTTAGCCAATACATACCATCAAAACCCGCCAAGTACGAGTATGTAACTCCGTTTCATCCTATCCAATGGAGGGACAAATTTATACTGGATTGGCGGTAACCGGCGAACGGGAAAAATACTTAGACGAGAGGGTTGAGCAGGACGTGTACGACAATCTTTTTCGTGGAAGTGGACGGAATATTGTTTGTGATAATTTCTCTACAACTTATAACTTACCGAAAAGTTTAATAATGGACAGCAGTTTTTCAATATTAGTTCCAGTGAACAGAAGACAAGTGTTTATTTCTACCACCATAATTCGCTTTATCTAAAGGACGGAAAGTAGAGTCAACTACATCTGGTTTCAGTAACATATTACATTGTACTCTCACAACCCAAAAAAAAAAAAAAATAAGTCGGTTGTTCATCTTTCTACAAGCCATTATTAATGCGAAGTGCAAGGTCCAAGGAAAAAACCACTCATGTTCTAAGATTACCACAAATACAAGGTTGGCGTCGATAATATGAATAAGCTTTTAGCGGAATATTCTAGAAACCGACGAGCCAACAGATGACCTTTGGCTTTATTCTGCAATATACTGGACGTCGCTGCCCTTGCAGCATGCATAATTTACGTTGAGAATAGCCCAATGCCAAAAGCTTCCACAAGCCGCCGTAGAATGTTCCTACACAGCCTCAGCGAACAGCTAGTGAAGTCGGAAATAGAAAACAGAGTCTAAAATCAACACATAACAAAAATATTTTCCCACATGCAAGGCTATTTAATCCTTGACCGTAAGAGGTGCTGCTGATGAAAGCGTGAAAGAAAATCCTGTACGTTATGCAGAAAGTAATATGCCGCAATGCAATAAATGCATTTAAGAAAAATTAGTTTGTACAATTTCTTTATGTTTTCTTATATTTGATTGAATTTGAATTTTATTTTATTATTAAAAGCTTGTAAACTTTATTCAATAAATATCCAATATCAACATATTTTCATTATACACACCCAGGTATGTAACTGTTGACGTAGGGGATAGAATTGAAAAAATTGTCACATCATTGGCTCCCATCCTCCATTTTTATTCAAGTCTAGGAATAAGGTAGAAAACACTACTAGTGAGGATATAATGAAATTTCAGATTAATACAATTATTACTTTCTGAAATACGGCGATTTAAAAACACAAAACATACCCGGGTATGTATCTGTTGACATAAAGGTTAATACGGTTTAGTCATAACCATATACGTTCCCTGTTATTTCAATTGCGTTTGCTGTATTGGCCATTTACCATGTATTAATTTCAATATACAAATTGAATAGCAAAGTGTCCAAATTTTTATGTCATATCTGGTGGGCTTAAATGGAATATATTGTCTAAAATTGCATCGACCTCGAAATGAAAGCAATTGTTGATCTATTTTAACATTTTCATGATTATTGTAAAAAACTTTAAGGTGATTACTCCACTTATTCCGAACGTTTCTTATCGGTGCTAGTTTGTCACGAAGTCTTCTTTCTCTCTATTTTAAAAGCTGTCAAACCGTAAACTCTTTGGCATTTGACTGAAAAAATTATTGATCAATGATTGTGAGTGGTAAACTTGTAATACGCACGTTGGGTCATATTGACCCAAAGGATATTAAATGTGCATATTTTGATATCTGGAAGGGGGAAGAAAAATTCATATTTTAATGTTTTCATTTGAAAGCAAAGTTTTTGTGCCTGTGGTAGACAAATTAAAGTTTCACGATCATATCTTATAATTAACTGGAAAGATATTGAGTTTGAAAATCAAAAGTGGATAAATTTGACACCCAAGAAGCGCAGAAGGGATAAAAAATTAGAGCCAATATCACTAGTAATTGAATATGAAATATACATACATACAACGATTTCTTATGGACTCTGAATATTTCATTAATTACCAAAAACTTTTTTCTGTCTTTGCTGGCACGTAGCTTGAATTTACACTTGTCGTTTAATTTTTTCAAATATTCATCCATAAAACTGAAAACAGCAATTACTTCCAAATAAAACTAAGGCAAAATTCTTACAAAATAATCCCTATTGCATAAATGGGTTGAGATGCTTCATAATTTTTTTAGCTTTCCTCTTAGTATAGGGTATGATCATTGTTATAGAATTATAAATGTATTCTTTCTCAATTCATAAGATCCTTGTTTTCAACCATAAAAACTACAAAAAAAAAAAATGGAAATTGAATGCAAAACTTTTGTTGTCAATACTTTTGATCAACAAATTTTATCAGCTTAAGATATACGCTCCATTACCAACAATAATTTTATAATTTCAATTCAAAATAATTTATTTTGTTGCTCTGATACTTGTTATGAATTTAATGACGAATTTATTTCTTAATTAAAACTGTCCTACAGAAGCAGTAAAAATATCTGCAGTAATAAAATACAATTTCTTGTTATTTAATTATCATTAAAAGTAAATAAAAAAAAACTCATTTCTTTGTATTTTTTACTGCTGCTGCTATTTAATCACTTTCATAAAAAAAAAAATAAAAAGTCCGAAGCAGTATTTTTATGATGTAATCATAGAGAGCTCATACAGAATAATAAGTATAAACGTAGTAGAATAAACAAACATCGCCACTGTCCATGAGAGAGTGCAGTAGAATAAGAGGTAGTCGATTTCGCAGCGCTGGCAAGAACGTAATCTGCAGCAGACCCAGGTAAGAAACATAAAAAACTATTTGACAACCGCTTGTGTTAGTTGAACGAGCTCTGGAGCAATTGGCTATTAATTCTAAATGTCCATCGAAAAATTATATTTGCAATGATGTCGATTGAGGAGTCGCCGTGGTCTAGTAGGAAGTGTGTTGGCTTATTAGATGTAAAAGCCAGTGTACGAGCCCCAGGCCAGACATCAAAACAAAATACAAAAAGCATTTTTTCGGTGATTTCCTCTCAGCAGATTTCTGGCAAAAACTCTGAGAGCAAATAAAATTGTCATGAAAAGTTTCTCATAAAAGCTGTCGTTCGGAGTCGACTTTAAACTGAAGGTCCCGCTACTCATGTATAAAATTAACACACACAACATAAGCGGTGTGAGAAACTAGGTCAATAATCCTGACTGATGGGTTCTAATGACCAATTATATTGAATCACTCTCAAGTCTCTCTTTGGAAACGAATACTATGTTTCCAAATAATCTAATGGCAGTTTTGAAAATTCTATTAACAAGTTAATTAAATCGGTGAACCTTTTCTGTTTTTGCAAATTAGTCGTTACAGATTTTTATCACGTTTTTTACAGAATTTTCCAATAAAGTAGGCTTGCAAAGTATATCAATTCGCTTATATAATAAGGATTTTTCTTTTCCATACTTATCATATCTCGATATGATTTAAGACTGTGCTCTTAGCCCTTTCATCACTTTCTATTTAATTTATCCAAATATGTTCAGAAGCTTTTTTATCAAAAGAATTTTTTGTTCTCAAATATTTCAGACAGCTTTGCTCTTCCCAACGTGTTCTTATGCCGTTCATTGCTAGCATTTTTTAAGTTGTAAAATCTGTTGTATTGCGATTATCGACTTTAAAATTATTGACTTTGAAATTATTTTCATTCATAAATTCGAATATAAAATGTTTAAATTTTCGTTTAACTTCCTTTAAATACTGAAATCTTAAAATTTATAAGGGATACTCGCTTTTTTTTGCGTTTAATTTTTCTCTGATATTTGCGTAGCACATGTGTTGACGTTGTGTTGTTTGTTCATATGTTACCACAGAACTTGTTGTGCATTCAGCTGTGCTTTTGCATTGGTACGCGTACTACAAGCATAAGCGCCATCGTCCCTTGTTACTAAAAGTAAGTCACAAAATCGGCACCCCTTTATACTGTTACTAGCACAATATTTTTACGAGGTTTAGGTGAAAATTAAAGAAAATTTCTTAAATTTTCTCAAAATATTGCTTTCTGTTTACAAATGCATAGTCTGGTTTGTACCTGAAATCCAAGTTTCTTATAGAGCGGTTTCCATATAAAGCGGTAGGCACTCACCGCGTTATAGTAGGGTTGACTGTATATGTATTAACATATTTTTTCGAACCGTAAAAAACAAAAAATATAGAGAACGAATTCTACATCAAGAATAAATACCAACAAGCGAGCAGCAATTGCATATGGGGATGCCGGTGGTATTGGCTTCAAGGTAATACAGAAGTTTACCAGTGGTTACATACGGTAACGGTTTAGAAGTTATTGAAGAAATAGTGAGTAAGACAGGGTATTTAAACATTTCACTCAATATGATAGTCTTTTGTTAATATTTGAATTATTAATATCATATTTTGCCACTTCTATGAAATTAAATTAAAAAATGTGTTTTCTCTCTACACATATTAATTAAAAACGACGTATTTCAAATATTTCTAAAGAAAAGATAAACAATTATATTTCAAAAAGTATTAGTTTAGTACTCTTATTAAAAATTAATTGTTAATTACGTCTAATTCGCTTTCTAATGTAATTTTCTGAAACCAAGGTAGTCTAGTAAAAAGCAAATATATTAAGTTATTGCAAGTTATTGCATGAAAAGACTTTATAATCTATTGCACAAGACCACTCGCTGTTTTCGAATTTTGTTTTTTCCTGGACAAAGTTGGACAAAGTTGGAAAAACAAAATAATAACTGAATGCGCGAATATGCATGTAAACAACACACGTTATTTCTATGTCTATTTATTTATTTTAGTTCTTTATTTTATAATTAGTTAATAGATGCCATACCCTTTTAATCCATTAAAAATATTTTCTTTTAGCTTTTGAATTTTATTCTAAAACACTATTTCTCTAACTATTTCCAACTATTTCGTAATGTACTACATCATCACAGAGTAAAAGTAAGAAAGTATTTCAAAAATTTGAAAAATCAATTTACTTTTGAATGCCTCTCGTATACGAAAGTATACATATTTTCATCTTGAATTGTTTGAAATTTATTTCAACGGAAACATGCAAATACAACCGCAAATATGTACTTCAAAGAAATATTATATATACAGTGGCGAGCAGAAGTGAGTATGCACTCACAATGTTCACAATGTTCTTGGCTAGCAGTACTGCTTAGCATCTTACTGAAAGTGGTAAATTTGAACTTAACAGACCAGATAACACATACATACATGCATACATAATTGATCATTACAACCCTTCAGTCAGGAAAATATAATATTATATATATATATATAATTGGCCATTACAACCCTTCAGTCAGGATTACGACCTAGCTTCTCACACCACTTATGTTGTGCGCGTTAATTTTATACATAAGTGGTGGGACCTACAGTTTAAAGTCGACTCCGAACGACAGATTTTTGAGAAGCTTTTCATGGCAATTTTTACTCTCAGAGTTTGGCCAGAAATCTGCTGAGAGGAAGTCGCCGAAGAAATATTTTTTTGTTTTGATGTCTGACCTGGGATCCCTAATTTGCCATTTTTTATTTCTTACTTCTATCCCAAATGTAATAAAAACTCGAAAAACCATATACGGCAGTCAAACGGGCTTAGATTATATTTCAGATTACTTTCTTTTGGCTTAAACTTATCAGATGAGTAATTTTTTATTTCAATTAAATCTTTAAAAGTAGCACTACATGTAGGACATGAAAAATTGGACCTGGTTTCTATAAGCACATTTAAAACTTTTCCATCTATTACGGTAAGGAATAATCTAAATTTGATTCTATTGTTTTCAGCAATTTTGCGCAATATATCGTTATTTTTTCTTTTAAATGTTTTAAAGAATCGTCAGGAGAATTTGCAGTTCCACTTTTTTCTACAACGATGTTCAGATGTTCCTCTCTTTTCGTTTCTTTAGCATTTGTTTTTTGCTAAATTTTGAAGAGCTTTTCATTTTTGAAGCCAAGGTAGTCTAGTAAAAAGCAAATATTTTAAGTTATTGCATGAATAGACTTTAGAATATGTTGCACAAGACCACATCCTATTTTCGAATTTTGTTTTTTCCCTGGACAAAGTTGGACATTTCCTTAAATTTTTAAATTTATGGAAAAACTAAATAATAACTGAATGCGCGAATATGCATGTAAACACACGTTATTTCTATGTCTATTTATTTATTTTTTTTTAATTCTTTATTTTACAATTAGTTAAAAGATATACAATACGCTTTAGTATAAATTAAAAATATTTTCTTTTAGCTTTTGAATTTTATTCTAAAACACTATTTCTCTAACTATTTCCAACTATTTCGTAATGTAGTACATCATACAGAGTAAAAGTAAGAAAGTATTTCAAAAATTTGAAAAATCAATTTACTTTCGAACGCCTCTCGTATATGAAAGTATGCATATTTATATCTTGAATTGTTTGAAATTTATTTCAACGGAAACATGCAATACAACCGCAAATATGTACCTCAAAGAAATACAGAATACAGTGGCGAGCAAAAGTTCACTATGTTCTTGGCTAGCACTACTGCCTAGCATTTTACTGAAAGTGGTAAATTGGAACTTAACACACCAGATAACACATTTCCAATCAAATGGAAAGGCACTACTGCTAGCGGAGACCAGGGAAACGTATTCAAAGATACCATGTGAAGCAAAATGTTAAACATCGCGGCGAAAATATAATGGTTTGGGGATGCTTAATATGGTGGCATGTTGCCCCTCTATATTTAGTAGATGGTATCATGCGAAAAAAGTCTATCTACAGATCATGCACACCTAGATCGGTCCGAATTTTATGGACAAATAATGTGCTTATTCCGTATAAAAAATTGTTTTCCAACAGGATGGTGATCCGAAGCACACAGAAAAAATTGTAAAGATATGGGAGTGGGAAATAATCAATTGATGGAATGGCCATCACAAAGTCCCGACATCAATCCGATTGAAAATCTTTAGTCATTCGTGAAATGCAGGCTCGGGCAGTAAGAAACAGCTCCGACAAACGTGGACAAACTTTGGGATCGTATAAATGCGGAATGGTATCGAATTCCGGAAGGTGTTATTGATAATTTGGTTAAAAACATGTCAAACTGCGTAAATCAAGCTATTTCTACTAAGGGTCAATGGACCAAATATTGAAATTGAGTTAGTTTCTTGAATTTTCTTGAAACGTGCAAAATTGAGTTTATGTAGATTATTTCCGCTTTTTCATTCAAACTCATTGAATTCATTTCATTAATTATTGTTTTTTACTGCAAATTGTTAAATTAAAATCTATTTTTTTGTTTGTATGTGCTTGTATGGATTGCAAACATGCACTCACTTCTGCTCGCCACTGTATATATGTGTATTGTTCTGCATGAATTATATTGAAATGCAGTATTTCATAAACTTTACTTATTTGTATTTTTTTCAACAGATATTAATACGAGGACCTCTAAACAGAAAGATAAATTTGTACATAACATTATCGGTAAAAATGTTTTTATTTTCACAATCATGCTTAGACTAAGTCGCAGTGAGTTTTCTTGGTACTGGCTACTAATTATCTGCGGGAAAAATTTATAACAAAAGACTAAAAAATCATTAGATCGTCTTCGAATATAATTATCGGTAGAAAATAAGTGTAAAACAAAAGCTATATGCTTGCTAATTTAGAAAAACTTATCGTTGTAAAGTTTAAGCAAATAATTTATGGAACAGGATATAAAAGGTTACTATTTGCCGATAAGTACCATCATTTTAAATTCTATATGTGAACTATTACGGGCCGAATTGCATCCTTAAATGCGAAAAAAGAGGAATCACTTTGATACGAACCTAGTTTCGAGAACAATCGATAGAGGGGTAGCAATGCTTTGACAGCTGGGAATACCAAATTCTGTTATCATTTCAGTTTAGTAAGATTTTCTAAGTAATTAGGCACCTGAAAACATACATACATGCATAATTGGTCATTAAAACTCTTCAGTTAGGGTTATGGCCTAGCTTCTCACACCACTTATGTTGTGTGCATTAATTTTACATGACATCCTCAATGTAGTCGTCAGGCCAAAATTCAAAGCAATCAGTGATTCTTCAGGGCGCACTGGACGCTCTTGGATCTCATGTGGATTTATATCGTCTGAAATTCGAAATATTAATTTGTTCACATTCATTCATCTACAAATAGTTTTCATCACTGAAGATGATTTTTTGCAGGTTACGTTGCCCGAAAAGTAAACCCATGTTGTTAAACAATTTTATTATGTCAACAAGTATAATTTCTAACTAATTTAAATATAATTTTAGTTTCTTTGATTATTAGGCACTGAATTCGATTCAAATCAAAATCTTAAAAGGATTACGTAAATTTATTCTAGTACTAGAGCGCCCTGGTAGTCTAGTGGGTAGTGAGCTAGACTATTAGCGTGAAGGCCGTGGGTTCGATTCCCACCAGAGGTTCTGGTCTGTGACACTACACCGAGCGTATGGTCGAAGAATTAAAATATAATTTGTAATTTTATTGTAATTAATAACCCTAGAGGAAATGTCAATAGTGAAACTCTACTGGCTTACTATTGACACAGTCACTAGTACTAGTGACATTTTATACCCCAGCCAATATTATTTACTCTAAACATTTAACATGTGCGTGTCATTGAAAATCTACTACTGACGTTAGTACTATTGACTTTATAGTGAATAGGTACTCCTTTTGGGACCATGTGTTGATATTGGAGCCAGTGAATCAATAATACAATTCAGCATTTCTAGTTTACACTTTTGGTACTTTTCTGTAGTAAAAGACGACAATAAAATTAAAATGTTTGTAAATATTTGACATTTTATTAAAAACAGATATTACTAATTTAGTCTCTCTTATTTATATAAGAACATCAAAAAATTAAGTAAAAAAAAAATCTCTTTGGGAGATTCGTCTTCTTCACGGTTTATATCATTTTTGGTTTTGCTGCAACCAATTTGTTTGAAACATTTTTTAAACAAATTTTTTTTCTCATCAAAATAAAATAATTGTTGACGCTTCAATCACAATGTGACCATAAAGTCACCAATATAGTCGAGAAAACTGTTGACTTGGAGACACTTGTCGACATGTTTCCTTCAGGGAAATAAATAAAATATTCTACTCGCAGCCAATCACATTCGTATACATATTCGTATACATAAATTTTTTTTATTTGGATTTTCACTGAATTGCAAACTTAAATGAGAAAGTAGAAATCAATTTTGTAACTTTATTTCTTTGTGAAAATTGTAAAAATTTTTATGATGTTTGGAAATTTTTACAGACACGTATCCTTGCAATTTTTTTGACTGTTTCGTTGTCTCAGCGACAACAGTCTGATGTTGTGGGTAGTTAAACGGAAGATGTGCTGTTGTTTATTTGTTTTTATTTAAAAAATTTGTGTTCATCAAACCAAAATTATTTTTGTTTTTTTTTTATAACCTTTAGGAAAGGGTGACTGTCACGCTCAGGAAGTAAAATCTGTGTCAATGTTATTCATTTCCTGACTTACTTTAGAACTTTCCTCTTTTTATTTTGTTGCTCATATTCTACAGTGTAACATACCGACAACATGCAACAGTAAATTTTATTTTTGCTTTGTTCAGTCCCACATATACATACATACTACGGTTTTACTAATACGAACGACCGTGGCTGTTATTTTTGTTTAGGGTCATGTTAGTGCTTATTTCTGATTTACACTAATACTCCGGTTTGTGTCGCCTCGTTCTGTGTCTGCTTCGAAGTTGCGTCTTTTTAAAATTTCTGTGATCTCAAAGTTGCGTTGTTATTGTTTCAGTATGCGTCGCATGTTTCGAAGTTACGTCGTTAGTGCTTCGATTTGCGTCGTTAATACGAAAATGTTTGTACAAAGCTAAAACAGAAAAAGGAGATTTCCTGTTTAAATCCAATGCATATTCGAAGTTGTGTCTTTTTAAAATTTCTATGATTTCAAAGTTGCGTCGTTTTTGTTTCAGCTTGCGTCTTTAATATGAAAATGTTTGTACAAAACTAAAACAGAAATAGAGGATTTCCCGTTTAAGATGAATATAAATGTAGGTTTTTGGTGAAACCAATTTTATGTATTTAGTTTTTAGTTAAACTTTTGTTTATTTTAGTTTTTATTGAAACTTTTATTTTTATTTTACTAAGTCTACTTTGTTTTAGTCGTTTGTCATTGGTATTTCATTAATCGTTATTATTGGCTAAGCCTACTACGTTCAGTAGGGTTGGCCAATTCTCGTCCGTCTAATCTCCGGTCCTACGTAAATACACACATACATATGTATTTATATTGTCTGATGATTGTAAGTTGTAGGTCGTTAGTAAATTAAATATTTTTAATTCAAAAATCTATTTTTTCAGCTAAAAATGAATCTCGGAACCAATTAAATGAAAATCGTGCTCCGTTTCGGTTTGCGTCACGTTTCTTCAGGCCCTATTAGCGGCGCAAACTGTGGTATTAGTGTATAAAACATGTTCTCCTTATCAAAAAAAAAAAAAAAACAACTCGTGCCCTGTTGAAGAATAAATGCAACGATTTTCTACTTAATTGACATAAGTTCCTCGCCATTATAGCAAAAACTTGTTAACTGAGAATATTTTTATCGGCGGCTATGATTGACAAAACTTCCACATGCTGTCTAGTATCAATTAATTATATTGCTGGAAATGTTTCCATTAAAGAAAACATAACAAAGGGCAAAAAAACGTTAAAAAAAGGTTGAACACATTACAGAAATTTACAAGAAAGTATATTCTTTGGAACTTTAAAGTATCGTTACAGTATAATTTCAATTTACCAATTTTTTTTTTACTAATTTTTTGAAATGCGGTGGTCCATACGGGCTATTGTGTAACACAGTATAAGATAAATACCCTCGTCATAATCCGTTAGTGGTGGGTTTTAATGAATGAAGGAACCGGCCAGTTCTCTTATTGACACGTTCTAAACCATTCACAGGACTTCAAACGTTCTACAACCCAAAAACCGATGATACATCGCTCCTTTATTGCAACACAGTCATATCTCAAAAAACTTGAACTTTAATTTAAGTTTTCAAGACATATGTCCTATGATATAATTGCCGCAAACACTTTTTGCTATTACTTCGGTTCAGCTTGGGATATAAAACTGATTTTTTTTCAACATGTACAGAAAATCTAAAAGAGCAGTAACAACAGATTTTTAATTTTTTGACATATGACTATGTTGCAATAAAGGAGCGATATGTTATACCGATTCCGTTTCTTTCACATGCTGAAAGTTTTTGCTGTAATCCTGATTAGTCAGACCCAGCTTGCCAGCGAAACTGCTAATAGCTCAGTGTCTCGTGAGAATTTCTGTTCAAGTTTCAAGTACTTGCTTGGTTTCTCTAATATCCACTGCTGGACACAGCAGTTTTATTCCATCTTGCTTTTTCCAACTTGAAAAATAATCTCAGCTACCATCTCCTACTCAGACATCTTCGATTTCTTCCGTTCCAGTTCGATTGCATTTTCGTTTCCTTCCATGCCATAAAGACACGAAACTCAGTAGAGGTAGGTGTTGAGTCAGCGTATACAGTCTAGAGAGGTGGCTACCCGATGCCGAATTTTAAAAATCGATCCCGTTTGGCATCCCTAAGTGATATAGTAATAAAATTAAGTTCAATTGAATAACTTAATTTAAGTAAATCATAAATTGGTAATCTAACATTGTACGTTTCGAGGGTTTATTGTCTCGTAATTAAATTTTTTAAATAAAATTGATTTTGAATCCTATTTTTACTTATATTTTTTGGTCTATTTCTAACACAATCTGCTGTGAGTAGACTTTTAATTGAATGAAGAGTGCAAATTATTAGGAATAATAAAAATGGAAAATGTTTTTATTAAATTTTTAATTCTTTTTTTTCATGCTGAAATTGTATACAATTTTATTGCAATTATTTGTTTATTTTTCATAGAAATCGAGATTTGCAGTAATAACGAATAAAAAATAATTGTTTTCACTTTATTTTGTTTAGCTGGGTTCAATAGTGTTTATAATAGAGCATGAGAAGTTATTTTTAATTTATTTTCAAAATATATTTATAAATGTTTTATACGTAGCACGTATTAAATTTAATGTGATTTAATAAATTTATTAAGTATTTAAGCATTATTAAGCATTTAACGGAAGGAATACAACAATTTAAATATTCTTACTAATTAGTTAATGATTCAGTTACAACTAAAAAGAAGAGAAGAAAAAAACACGCGACAAAAATACTCATTAAGTAGACAACAAGTACAATTTAAATAATATTCGGTCATTAACTTGTCTGCATATATTTAAGTTGTATTCACTTGTCAATGCCTATAAATTGCTCATTCAGTACTTCGCATACTACTTAATTTCTTCAGTTGAGTTCACAATCCTTAACATTGTCTCAAGGCGAAACGTAAATACTTTACACACAACAGTTTATGTACTTTGTGTGTGTATAATTTGAAATAAAAAGGAGGAATGAATAATGATAGTGGTTTCCTTTCCATTTCCATAAATTACATTTTTTTTCCATTAAGATAAATCAACGATGTATGCTTTAAATGTCAATCAAAATTGACAAGAGAAAAATCGGTTACTAAAAACACCTGCTATCATCTTAATGGCATCATTTTACCAGAAGTTCTATCGAAGTTAAATTATTCACCACGAATTTTTACCAGAAATTTTAAATAAGCTGATAATTTAAATCTTCTTTATGGCAAGCAACATAATTGAGCTGAGAATGGTTTATGAACTCTCGCAATTCTTAAAATTTTTCAATCTCCACTGCTTACAAGATATGAGTTCCGGGAGAACAAGAAAAGTTGGTTGCTATACGAAGAAACCTTGCATATGTATATTCCCTTATCGCCAAAAATTATTTTTCAATTAAAATTGGGGTCAGTTGCCAATTGCTCGATCAAACACATTCTGTTTTGTACGGCCATTTAATTTAACGGATATATTTTCAACAAAGTAATAATGTCTTCGTCAACTGCCAAAGTTCGAAAGTCCCTGTTGGGGACTTAAGCGTACGCACATTGGTTTAAAATCGTTTCTTTTTTTTTTGCCAAAGTTATTTACGGCCAGAATATGATAGTTTTTTTGTTAATATTTGAATTATTAAAATTATTAACATCACATTTTGTCACTTCTATGAAATTAAATTAAAAAATGTGTTTTCTCTCTACACATATTAATTAAAAACGACGTATTTCAAATATTTCTAAAGACGAGTTTTATTTATAAAGAAAAGATAAAGAATCATATTTAAAAAAGGAATAGTATTGTTCGTTTAAAAACTCTTATTACATCTAATTCACTTTTAAATATTATATTTTCTTAAAATTCGTTCTCAAATTCTTCTTTATCCGTGGTTTCATCAGCATCTGCATTATCTCTAGATATTGCTGGAATATAGGGCCTTTTACAGCCTTAAATATTAATAACTTCGGGGGGAAATTGTTGACGTTTTTTTTGATGTATGCGTGTCTTTTGTTGTAGTGACGAAGTAAGAGGATCTGATGAGTCTAATGCATTATTAAATACATCCAGATCTTCTTTAACTTCTGTAATTTCTGCAAATTTCTTATAATGAGTGAAAGCACGGCGAGAGGTATATCCATCATTTGTCGAACTAAACTACTGACTTTTGGAATGTCCATTCAAAGTCCAAAGCCAAATGTCCTTTATGACATTTTTCCCGATCTTTGTCATCCCTAATTTGCCATTTTTTATTTCGTACTTATATCCCAAATGTAATAAAAACTCGAGAAACCATATACGGCAGTGAAACGGTCTTAGGTCATATTCAGATTACTTTCTTTTGGCTTAAACTGATTAGTAATTTTTTATTTCAATGAAATCTTTAAAAGTAGCACCACATGTAGGACATGAAAAATTGGATCTGGTTTCTATAAGCACGTTTAAAACTTTTCCTTCCATTACGGTAAGGAATAATCTAAATGTTGTTTCTATTGTTTTCAGCAATTTTTCAGCAATTTTGCGCAATATATCCTTATTTTTTCCATTAAATGTTTTAAATAATCCTCCGGAGGATATGTAGTTCCACATTTTTCTAGAACAAAATTGAAAAGTTCCTCCTTATGCTTTTCGTTAGCATTTGTTTTTTGCCAAATTTTGAAGAGCTCTTCATTTCCGAAGCAAAGGTAGTCTAGTTAAAAGCAAATATCTTAAGTTATTGTAAGTTATTGAAGGAAAATACTTTAGAATATGTTGCACAAGACCACATACTATTTTCGAATTTTGTTTTTTCACCGAACAAAGTTGGACATTTTTTTAAAAGCTTAAATTTATGGAAAAATAAAATAAAAACTGAATGCGCGAATATGCATGTAAACAATACACGTTATTTCTATGTCTATTTCTTTCTTGTAATTCTTTATTTTACAATTAGTTAATAGATGCCATAAACTTTATTATCTATTAAAAATATTTTCTTTTTACTTTTTAATTTTATTAAAAAACAGTATTTCTCTAACTACTTAAATTAAACTACTTGCACTTGATTATTTAGCAATAGTAAAAAGTTGTCGCTCTATAGATTAATAGTAAATACCAGTTTTGAAAAACAAAATTTATTTTCTGATAGCTTGAAGTGTTGTTTATCATGCTGCATTAAAAAATGTACTACAAAAAACGAAAATTATAAAATTACATTTTAGCAAAAAAAAAAAAAAACTGAATTTTGAACCATTGTGGTACATTAAGCGTAGATGTTTAACAAAATGTGCTAAATAAGTGTTAAAAAAAACGTTTTTAAAAACTTGTCGATATTAAGACATTTTATTGGACAATATCAACATAAAAACTGTTCAAATTTGTAAAATCCTTTAATTTTATTTAAGCTCCTAATGCATACGTACCAGAGATCAGCAATAAGTATTCAAAACGATAAGAAGGTTCTAGTCATACTTATAACTTCATACTTATAACTCATACTCAAAATTGAAAATATTCGTCGTATTCATACTTAACAATAAGCATGATGTTATTGACTTGGACTCATCTCTACTTAACATTCACACAAAGCACAAAATGAGTATGATTCGCGTACAAATACTACTATACTCACAAGAAGATTATGTGTATGATTTGCTTGTTGTCTTTGTCTTTCCTTGCTTCTTTTTTTGTATATGAAACTACAACAAAAAGTCTGTAAATTTTGATGAATGATTCGAGCCAAACGAATCACTTATAAGTATTTTTCTAAATTTATGGATCAGTATGAGTACAGCGTTATACTCATACTCATTGCTACTTATGCTTATAAATCAATGTTGAAGCGAGTACGAATGAATCAGAGTAGTTGAATATAAATTCTGTTGATTCACTCATACTCAAAATTGCATGAGTGCTTATGAGTAGCGGAAATACTGTTCATTTCTGATCTCTGACGTATATAATTGGTTATTACGACCTTCCGTTTAAAGTCGACTCCGAATGCTAGATTTTTATAGATCTTTTTCATGGAAATTTTATTCACTCTCAGAGTTTTGGCTAGGTTCTGCTGAGAGTAAATATGACCTGCGGTTTGGACTGTGGCCTTACGACCAATACAGGATGTTACAACTTTTTAGTTCATTTATATAAGATTCTGAAATTAATTGCACTTTTTTAGTTTGATATGAATTTATCGATAAAAGTTAATTTAAGTGTCGTCAGTTAAAGGGCTTTTATTACATTTTATTGGTTTTATTTATTACTTTATTGTGATGCCACCGTTGTTATAATTGTTTATACAGTAGGTAAAGCTTAGAAATAAGTAAATACGTTACAGTTATCGTTATCGTTATAACGCCTATGCCTATGTTACTGAATTTATTTTGCTACTTTCTTTTACTCTTTTAATTATAAATTATTCGAATCAGGAAATTGAATTCAATCTTCCACTTACTGACGGAAGTTGTAAGTTTAACACACAATTGACTTTTACATCTTTGGCCAACGTGTTCATTTACAGTAATGGGATTATCATGTCATCGTTCATACGTTATTCCTCCACCCTGTGTATCTACCACAGTATAATAGCATTGTAGGGGGAATAATTAATCGATTTTTTTTTTTTGGTGAATATATGGTGAAAGTGATGAAATATATTCGATAGTGTGCGGAATATGCATAACATTTTTAAATATGAGCATTTAATCATCGCTTTCATTTCTTAAATTTAATAATTTAAAGCAAAACCATATCAGGGAAGGTCATGTCCAATTAAATATGAATAATATTCAGCCAAGGGAAAATAAATCTGCTATAGTTGTTTTAACATTGAGTATGGAAGTCAGTTCCGTGAACAGAAGCGTTCTTATTGTCTTTAAAATTAAAACTGAAGGGTTAAAAAAATTACATAAATGTGAAGCATATGCATAAGACACCTTACGTGGATTTCTTTATGGATGCTACAAAAAAACAAAAAATTTCGCAATAAACACCAAATTAAAATTTTACCAATGCTAACAACAGAGATATTGTATTAGGCACATGTCTTATTTCAAATTTTAGATGCACAATCCAATCTTACTTACGTATGTATGTAAGTTAGATTACATTTACTTTCAGGAAAAATTAGCACCTAGTCGGCAGTCTTCTGGCAAAAACTCTGAGAGTAAATAAAACCGCCATAAAACTGCATGTCCCGTCACTCATTGATAAAACTAATGCACACAACCTAAACGGTGTGAGAAACTAGGGCTCATAACCCTAGTTAAAACGTTGTAATTACAAATTATATATACATACATACATATATCTTAATATATAAAAATTAAAGCCACTTTTCGTTGTCATTTTATAACTCAAGAACAACCTCATCTATCCAAGCCAAATGTTTAGGCTTTGTTCGGACTACGCCCACATTTTCTATTTATCTAAAATCAGAAAACGGCTCCATAGATTTGACTAATAATTTTTCTATCAAATGTTTGTATTTATCCATTTAAAGTTTTCATCAAGAAACAAATTTTCCCCGCCCACTTTTTTTGATTGAACTAAAATCAGAAAACGGCTCCATCAAATTGACTACTAGTTACTTTAGAACGATCCTATCACAAGTAATTTACAATTTTAGAGCTGTTAGTTCATTTAAAATCCAACTACTCTTTAGCGATATGCTATGTGCTGTAATCCTAATCTATATTATAAATCCTTCTGTAAGTCGGTCGCTTGGACCGATTTTCTTGAAATTTAGGATATAGATCGAGCTTTTATTGATGCAGGTTATAGCTTATAAATCTTTTCAAAATTTTGACCAAAACGGGAGAAAAAAATGGGACAAAGGGAGAAAAAATAGTAATAGAAAATTATTTACGATTTATCTTTGTTAAGTTTCCCAAATAGCTACTGTAGGTGTTCCGTCTCTAAACTTGAACCAAAAGGGGTCAAAAAAGGGAGCAAGGAGCCAAAATCGGACAAATTGCCAGGACCGATTTTCTCTAAATTTAGGATATTGACCTAACTTTTGTCGATGCAGGTTATAGCGTATAAATCTTTTCAAAATTTTGGGTAAAAGGGGAGAAAAAATGGGACAAAGGGATAAAAATGGGCAAAAATTAGTATTTTTATGCATAAATGCTGTATTTTATCCGTTTTAAAGGTGTTTTCTTAAGATTTAGCTTGGTTAAGTTTCCAAAATAGCTATTGGAGGTGTTCCGTTTATAAAGTTGGACCAATAGAGGTCCAAAAATGGGGAAAGGTGCAAAAAACGGGCAAATTGATTGCATTCATATATAGGAATTAGAATATTAAAAAAACTGGGTTCTTTGTTAAACCGGTAAAAATTTTTAAATTTCTTTAACAATAACACATAATCATTGTCCTTTTATTTCAATTTAAAATCATTTTTCATTTATTTAAACTAATAAAAACTACATAACCCGCGCAACGCCAGGTACAATTTGCTAGTATATATACCATCATTAATAACACGGTGCGACAGTGAAAACACACCCCAGCTTCTACATAGTCCACGTTGTTCAGTGAGTTGAGAAGAACTCAAAAATAAATTTTTAATATTTCTCCAACCCTTCAAAGTTGTTTTATTTGACAAAAACCGTTTTTTTTTTTCGACTTTACACACAAAATTCTGGATTACTCAAATATTTCTGACCCCATTTCCAAAATTTAAATATTGTTGGAAAGGGGATTACTATTCGACTTAATATGCCATGAGATTTGATGAGGTAAACTTGGAAAATTCGAATTATTTTTCATATTTTTTCAAGTTTGTCCATTTATAGTAGCAAATTTTAATAAAAAATTATAGGATAAAGGGTAAAGTCTGTTCTCTTGTGAAGAGATTGAGGCATTATTTGATCAAATCGGACAAAAATTACCGTAGATATTATTTAAATAGTAAAACTGTAGCGTTATGATTTTTAAATATGTCATCGCATCAAATGAACTTCAAAAATTTTCAGAATTTTTGATGTGTCTTGATTGGTTATTACAAAATGCATCAGTTTCACGTTTGGCCATTTTCCAGAAGTCGGCTAATATTTGTGTTTTTTGCAAATATTATTATTTCTCTTTGCGCAAACATTGGCCAACTTCTGGTAGTCGTTCAAACTTGGATACAAAATTCTGAAATTTTTTGAACTGATAGTTCATTTGATAAAATCACATATATAAACAACATGCAGTAGGGAGCAATATACAGTGAAAAAAGCGCAAATTTTTAGCGAGCAAAAGAAAATGCAACATAATAAAAAATAGTTAAAGTAAGTTATTTATTTAATTATAATTGAAAATTTCTTAAATAAGTTATACAACATGTGTTTTGTAATAGAAGCAGCCCTCAGCTGACAGCAAAACTGCAATCATTAAAGCCTTAGAAGAAGGAAAATCCATGCGTGAAGTTGTTGTAGTGGTAATCCTCGAAAAACTACCTCTCGCCAAGACCGCCAGATGATTGCACTGGTTAAAAAAGATCCACGAAAGACCGCAGTGGACGTTGCTTATTTCGCAAATGAGCAAATGGGAGTCTCTATAGGCGTTCACACTGTTCGCCGTAGGTTGAAAGAGGCTAATTTGCATGCGAGACGACCCGCGAAGAAACCTCTCATCCGCACAATCAATAAAAAGAAGCGCCTGGAATTTGCAAGATGTTACAAGGATTGGTCAAATGAACAATGGGCTAAAGTCTTGTGGAGCGATGAAAGCAAATTTAATTTGTTTGGGTCCGATGGAATAAATTTTTTTCGAAGACCGCCTGGACAGACATATTCTCCAAGATATCAACTTCCAACCGTAAAACAAGGCGGTGGATCAATAATGGTGTGGGGTAAGGAACGATAAGTTTAAAAAAAATTATTGATTTTTCGTCACGTATTTACAGGTGCGTTTTCCCATGATGGGTTAGGTCCCTTAACTCAAATCGAAGGAAAAATGGATGCCAAGAAGTACTGTAAAATCCTTGGAGAACACATGCTTCCTCATCTGCGGAAAAAAATGCCTCCTGGTAGCATATTCCAACAGGATAACGATCCAAAGCACTCAAGTCGCTTAGCTCGAAACTTTTTAAGCGACAATGATGTGAATGTTTTGGATTCGCCATCACAGTCTCCCGATCTAAACCCCAAAGAAAATCTATGGGAGCTATTAGATCGGGAAGTTAAGAGGAAACATCCGTCAAATAAGAGGCAATTAGAAGAAATTTTGAAAAGTGAATGGGAGAAAATATCCATTAACACATTAACAGCTTTAGTCGACTCTATGCCTTCTAGGTTGCAAGAAGTCATAAAAAATAAGGGCTACGCCACTAAATATGAATTTTAAGATATTTTTTTGTAAGAATTACTATTTAATTTAAATAAACACATTAAAATTTATGCTGTTGCATTTTTATTGCTCCCATGAAATTCGCACTCTTTTTAATAAATGACAAAATAATATATCATTAATAAAAAATATTTACATAATGTTATTGATAATAGGTATCTATAACTGTAGGGATTAATAACCCAAAGAAATATTTTGAACTGGTCACCATTTTTTTAAAATTATCGCACTTAAAGATAATTTTACCCAACGTTGCATTTTTGTGCTCGCTACTGTAACTCAACTGTTAGACTCTTTAAATAATAACTACGGTATTTTCTGTCCGATTTGATCAAACAAAGTGTCAATATCTTCGCAAGATAATGCACTTTAAGAATGTTACCACTTATTTCATATTTTTTACAATCTTCAAACAGTTGAATGCTAAGTATACTGTCATCTACAGAAGAGTACTTAAAGTGTACTTAAAGAATATGTTTGCTTTAAAAAATAAAATTGCCATGAAATGTATAACTTTTCGGTTAATTTATTTATTAATTACAATACAATTATAAATTATATTCTAATTATATACGATCTGAGTAACTTAGACTATGTGCTCAGTGTAATGTCACAGGCCAGAGTCTCGTACCCACGACTACCAGGGCACTCTTTTTTGGTTTATTTGTGAAAAGTAAATGTAAATAAAGATGAAATTGGAAATGAAAAAAAAAAAAAATGAAATGAATAAGAACCAACGAATTGATTTTTTTCTTTATAATTTTTTTTAAATCTATTTAAGTTCCAAAAACACAAATTAATCAATTTGAATGTTGTTTGCATCAAAATAAAAATAAAGAAAAAAATGAAGTATTTTTCCAAGTTTAATTACATTTTCAATGTTTTTCTCAATCGTTTGTTTTATTTAGAAATTGTTGCTTTTTTAATTGTAATTTTCAAACTGGTTGTATTTCGTATGTTTTTGTATTTTTATCGAATTTCTTTATTTATTTTCCAAATAATAGTCAAATGAAAACAAAAAAAACTAGTTTCAATGATACATATTATTTATAAAGTATTATTTTTTTTTTCTTGTCGGTTGTAAATATCTCCCATACCACCGCATCAAATTTAATGATTGATATCTCATTTTAAAGCTTATATCTAACACTAATGACGAAAAATAATTAGAAATTGAAAAATTAATATTTTCTTTGATAAAAATTATATTTTATATAGAACTGCATGATAATACTGTTGTCATTATGATTATATGTTTTTGTTCAAGTGTGGTAATACAGGGTCGCTAAATAGTAATGCAGCATGTATTAAAATCCATTCTGACAATATCGCTAATTACTATAATGCCGTTTATTACTAAGTCAGTTATATATAATATGCATATTAAGTTGTAAAAAGCTGTTTTGGCAATACTTTGCAGTAGTTGTTAGATTAAGTGCGATAAACAGGGTCGCTTAATTGGAATGCTATTTCACATAATAATATATAAATTTGTAAAATCCATTTTGGTAATGTCGTTATTGTCATGGCATTGTTTGTTTTATGAAGTGTAGTAATCGTAATAAACTTGTTAGAGCACATCATATCATTACAAAAATGACAACTAACGGAGCGAAATATTCGCACGGGTTATCTTGAAAATTTCAATATTGACACTAATTTATACTGTTATCAAGTTCAGTACATTTGCTAACGTTTTTTTTTTTTTTTTTTGTGAGTATTGGTTTATTGCACTTCTTTATACTATGTTCACTTTTATTGCGTCAATATTCTATTAATTGAGTACAATATTTTATTCAGGTATAATAATTTACGCAATTCAGCTTACTCAATATTCATTTGGCAGCTGATTTCTGTTGTTGGTTAGTTTATTAGTGTATGTTATTGACATTTGAATTGTCAAATATAAACAGAAAGTGTAACCAAACACTTGTAATATGCTTACTAAACATACTTATGACAGTGCTGATTTTAAGTTTGACTTAATATTATGACAATTTGCATATTTATTGTGCAATTATTAATTGAAACTTTATATGAAATATTGAGCTCAATAATTGCGTTTATTGAGAAGACCGTATTCGAATATTTTTTTTTCTGAATACGGTAGGTAAATTAAATTTCGTACTAATATATGTGTGCCCCATTGAAATGTTTAAACTTTATGATAATTTGTACTTTTGTTAAGTCCTTCGCATGTACATATACATAATTGGTCATAACAATCCTTTAGTCAGCATTATGACCTAGCTTCCATTTCGCTTGAGTCAATTTTATACATGAGTAGCGAGACCTACAGTATAAAATCGACTCCAAAAGACAGATTTTTTAAGAAACTTATCATAGCAATTTTATTTAGCCAGAGAGTTTTTCCGATAAATCTGCTGAGAGGCAGTCGCCGAAAACATTTTTTTTTATCTTTTGTTTGTAAGTGATGTCCTTGTGTTTGATCCGTGACTTCACGTTTAATACGTCAACGCACTATCTTTTAGACTACCGCTACTAATTGTTATCTTACAGTTATTTTTATTCACGAAAATAAAATCATCTTTGGAATATTTTCTAAATTTTTAGAGGAGTAAATCGCGGGTTTTGAGACCAACACTATCAAGATAATGCACAAAAATGTACACCGTTTAAGCGTATGATGATGACTATGACTAAGGTGAGCCCTAAGCTTTGCTGTAAATTATGCGAATGCAGACAAATATTAATTCATTGCAAAGGAAAACCTCATCTGATATTTAATTTAAAATCTTGCTGAAGCTAAATTTTTTTTGGAAACCGACAATAAGTATATGAGCCTTGTTCATGCAGTCCAATGTGTTAGTTTGGAATGTATGAAAGATAATTTATAGAAAAAAAAGGGGTAGTACTGTGCGATAATTTTATTTTTGAAAATTGCTTTCTCTTTGAGCATTTTGTTTTACTGTATAATGCAATCTTTCTATTTTCTTTAAATTTCAAAAAATAAATATTTTCAAAAATAATTGATGCTTAATTTCATATCCTGGCGTCAAATATGTTTGCCTATGCAAATAATTTATCGGTCATTAATTTCATTCGACAATAAATCAATTTTTCTCTCACAATTCATTTATTTTAAGTAGAACTAATTCTTATTTTCACAATTTATAACATTTAGATAATCGACACTAATAAAATGTTCAGACAGGCACTTTTATTCAGTCAATATTCGTTTAGTTGAGTACAATATTTTATGTGTTCAAACACATAATATACGCAATATTTACTTGACTTGTGGTAAACAAAACAGATGGTTGTTTCAACAAAACTGTTTTTTTTTTACTAGATTTTTCTTTTTGTAATTGTTGATATTTGATATGTCATATATCAATTGAAAGTGTTCAGAAAATTGTAATATGATTTCTTAACGTCCTGCTGCGCTGGATTTAAAGGTTACTCAATATTATAACAATTTTCATATTTATTGTGCAATAATTGATTGAAACTTTATATGAAATATTGAGCTCAATAATGACGTTTACTGTGACTGACGCAATTAATGTGACTGTAATATTTGTAGAGAATGGAAATGGATTAAGATATAAATTGGATTTGTTTAATTTTAGAATAAATGGCAAAACATTCAAAATTAGGCCATTCAGCAAATTTTAATTATAAAATACTAAATACCTACACACAATAAATTTGTACTACTACTGGTGAAATTAAATGAACTTACATTATGAGCCTCCTGTCTTCAAATTTAAGTTAAACAAAGTGTGTATGTGAGGCATCATCAACGCCTCACTCTCCAAAATGCCCCAAGTGCAAAAGTCCAACGGATTAGGATCCGGAGATTTTGGTGGCCATTGTGCTGTAAAATTGAGGGGATGAACCTCCTTTTTAAGCCAATCTTGGTTGACGCGTGCTGAGTGTGGTGATGCTGAGTCTTGTTGGAATGTCCATGGTCTGCGGCCGAAATGTCTGTCTGCTCAGGGCTTTAATACTGTCTTTAAGACATTCTCCCGATAATATTCGGCATTTATTATGACCCACGGTCGATGAATATGAACGGGGAGCGACCAATGGCCGTTGCGGCGGCCCACACCATTGCCATCAGCGGCGCTTGAGTTCTGGTGGTCAATCGCAGACTTTAGCAAGTAAACCCGATCGTTTTGTTTGTTCACCAAACCAAATTCGGTAACTGACCACTTTCGTGCAAGCGAAGTAACTCTTTAGCTCTTTCCACTCTAACTTTTTTTGTCCATCGGTGAGCTCGTGCACTCTTTGGAACTTCAATTGCGTTAGTCCAAGCTCATTTTTCAATATGTGTTGCATGCGTTCTCGCGATATGTTCAGCTCACAAGCAATTTTTCAACCCTTGCGGCGTGGATTTCGATCAAATCTAGCCTTCACTTTTCGGATCATTTTTGGTGCTAGCGGTTTACAAATGATAACGATTGGTTGCAATACATACTAGCCACCCTGTTCATTTCTAAACAGAAAGCAGTATTTTAGGAATATTAAGAAATTTTCATTAATTTTGTACATAAGCCTCGTAAAAATATTCCGCTAGTAATAGTAACTTACTTTTAGTAACAAGGGACGATGGCGCTTATGATTGTAGTATGCGTACCAATGCAAAAGCACAGCTGAAAGCACAACAAATTCTGCGGCAACATATTGTTACGAAAGTGGAAATGGTGTTGTTAAAATAATAAACAAAAGCTCCAAAAACAAGACAATGATCATGCATAAAATGATAAACAAAAGCCCCAAAAACAAAACAGCGCACTGTTCACGTGATCAATGAATGAGTAGAAAAATATACCAACAAGAATAAAGGATAAAAAGGCGTAAATAACCAACAACAAAATAAAGGGAACTGAAAAGTAAACAAGAAACAACAATGTGCAGTATAAAATAGGATAGACAAATAAACCAACAACAGCTAATCTACCTGTTCGAATGTAAACAAGCAACAACAAAAATAAGAATAGGTTGTTTACATTTTTAGAATATTTCCGAAGGACGTCATCGTCCTTCAAGGGCATTCATCACACTGATGATCCAGTAATATAAAAGGCAAATTAAAGCGAGCAGGGCAGAGTTTGAATTTGATCGTGTAAGACGACGTCACGTTGGTTGTGAATTAAAATCTATCGAGCTTTAATTCGGTCAGACTTGTGTGCAGATAAGTTGCGTTTGAGAAAACAGTTGTTAGTGTTGTACTTACAAAAAAGGTTGTGAGAAAGTAGAATAACTAACAAGTGTTGTTGCTTACAAAAGGGTTGTAAGCAGAGTAGTGTAAAGAACAAACACATATTGTGAAGTATCATTGTGTACGTGAAACAAGTTCGAACAGTGGCACAAAAATTGTGCAGATAATAAAGAATTTATTAAAATCAAACACATACTTATTTTTACTTTATTTGCAATCTACGAACTCATATTTTTAACGTTTTTAAAAAGGTAAAAACGTAACAATATGAACAAACAACACAACGTCAACATGTGCTACGCAAATATCAGGGAAAAACTAAACGCAAAAATAAAAAGCGAGTATTCCTTATAAATTTTAAGGTCTTCAATATTTAAAGGAAGTTAAACGAAAATTTAAACATTTTATATTCGAATTTATGAATGAAAATAATTTCAAAGTCAATAATTTTAAAGTCGATAATCGCAATACAACAGATTTTACAGTTTAATAATGCAAACAAAATAAGAACAGGTTGATAAGAGCAAAGCTGTCTGAAATATTTGCAAAAAAAAAATTCTTTTTATAAAAAAACCTTTGCACTTGTTTGAAGAAAATAAATAGAAGTGATGAACGGGCTAAGAGCACAGTCTTAAATCATATCGAGATATGATATGTGTGAAAAAGAATAATCGTTATAACGTAAGCGAATTGATATACGTTTTAAGCCTACTTTATTGGAAAATTCTGTAAAAAACGTGTTAAAAAACTGTAACGACTGATTTACAAAAACAATTCAAACTATCATTAATCATTTGCCATACTCTAGAAAGATGCACAGAATTAATTAACTTGTTAATAGAATTTTCAAGACTGCCATTAGATTATTTAGAAACGAATACTATACAGAGAGAGTTGAGAGTCATTGTTAAAAAAAAATATGATATTTCCAAAATTATTTTTTAAAGTTCAAAAAACTTGTTAAAATCCTTTTTCCAGCATAGCTCTCTTCTTTAACCAACTCTATTCCTTATTTTCATTATCAATCTTCTTTAATTAACTTCTAATTCTATCTATAGCAGGGATTACCATTTCATAGCTCAATTGAGCAGAGAGAATTCACACATATTGCTAATGCTCTTTTATTTAGACGTCGATCAGACTGCGACGAGTACACATGTCAGCGGATAATTTTCGGATCATTTCTGGTGTTGCTACCGTTTTTTTTTTCTTCGTCTACTTTTTGGACGCGTTGTAACACTGCTAGTATGACGGTAACGAGCAATTGGAAACGAGAATCAAAAAATTTATTCACATTTAAATGCTGGAGGGCTCTAACGGAAGCCACCTGTTGTTTTCCAGAAAATTATAAAGCTATCACGCTTGAATTCCATCACGAATGACTTTTTGTAATATAAATGTTATAGATATTTTACAATGTTTTATTGTGTTGCTTTCGATTTTTGTTGAAATCACACACACACTCATGTACACAGTAGGCAGACGATATTGCCTGGGGATTTTACAAGCGAAGTCCTCAAGACTATCGATTGTAGAGGTGGAAAGTCCCATGTATCGAAGTTAGCCGAAAGGAGACTGCGGGAGCCATTTAGCACTAGCTTCAGTCGGGTGGGGGGTTCGTGTCTCCTAAGATCTAACTTAAACATTACACAAAAATTTATTATAGACTCCCTGCTAGATATGGAAATGCGTAACCAGATAATCATACATTGGAAAAATCCGCCATATGGTTATCCTTAGAAATGACAATAGGAAAACAAAACTATAAACATGACGAATCAGGGTCAGCCGAACGATTCCTAGATGTTATTAGGAACTGTCGCCTCTTTACCCTCCCAAACCTATATCCTGCTGGCGAATAAAAAGATCTGCAGGATCCCATAAAAAAAACTTAGAACTACATCAACCGGAACTAACCCATGAAAGAAAATATTTTAGATACTAATGATTCATAATCAATACATTCAATTTCCTTTATTAAATCCAACTATCCATTATATCTTAGAAATTGAACAACTGAACAAGAATAATAACGATTATAAACTAACATAAGGATATTTACATATGTAGATGAAAATAATGAATGAAAAACTAAAGGACTAACAAAAAAATATTGACAAATGTGGTAGAATGTATAAACTATTAGGAACTAAATATAGAAAATATATAATTTAGAAAAAAAAATAACTAATAAAGAATAACTAGAGAAATATCGAATAAGACATTGCTTTCAACAATTGGTTTCATCTCCCAGAAGGGAAGAAGGGGAAAACATAAATTCAAATTAGGTATTACAAAATAATAAATTAATTCAAGAAAAGAAAAGAATTACATCAATTAATTCCTAGATTTATATTCGATCATGAGAGTACTTATAAGTGAATATTGATAAATGTATATAGACCAAAAATAGAAAAACAACAATTTGACCACGCTATTCGGACGTGTGCTCATAATAATAATAATAAGAAAAGAAAAAGTTTATGTACTCACCCATTAGAACTCGCAGAGGCCTCCGGATTTCAGGATGATGTGGTAAAAAGATGAATGGAATGACATCGAACAGATAGGTCAAAAAGTGGTTAATAATAGTAATAACATATGATAATTAATTATTCAGAAGAAAATACCTGACTTATGTAATAAAAAAAACAAATAATTTATGATGAATGAAGCAGGTGATTTGTAAGAGTTATGCCAGAAGCTTAGTGTGGTGCATAGTATAGGCCGTCGTGCGATTACAAGAGATGGTCCTGGTTCCCATGATGGTTGAAGGACTGAAGTGCCGATCCAAGGTCCATGAATGATTGTTCTGATGTGGTGAA